>OZ037998.1:3470034-3537534 GCA_964035705.1 Porites rus
GGCTCCCAAAAATTCTAGGTGGCCTTTTTTAGGGTCAAAATCCGTTAAAAATGAGTAATTATACCATTTTGTAGATGTTCGAAAATTCTAGGAGAGGCAGGCAAACAAGAAATTTACAACAAATGCTCCGAAAATTCTAGATTTCAAATCGTCTTCCGAACAGATATTTTCCCGAAAATTGCCGTTGGGTGCCCCTGTTAACAATTCTGTACGGTTTAGATCTTAACATTAACTTAAATTTAGCTTGCTTTGTAAGCTGACTTAGGCAGAACTTCTTTCAGCAAACACAAAACTGACAAGTTCGTTATATATTCATTTGTTTAAAACTTAAATTAGTTCTCACTTTCACTTCCAAACTTCAATAACAATCAGCTTTCTCTAACTCATTAAAACTTGGGCTGGGCCACGCGCCGTGAGTCAGACACCTTTTGAGTTCTTTTTCCTCAGTTGGGCCCTTTTCAGCAAAATTTCACTTACTTTTAATTTGGTTAAAGAGGCATTTATAATTTTGCAAATTTTTCCAGGAGCAGCTGAATTTAACTAAATTTCGGTTTCTTTTGTTCTATTAGTACACCTATTTTCTGCATATGAATGCTATTGATTTTGCTTAAGCCCAGTTAAATTTGATCTTTTCAGTATAAATTAATAGATTAAGCACTCTAATCTAGCATATATTCAGTTTTAGCTCCGCGGTCAAAGTTGTCACTGCTGCACAGAAGAGATTAAACCGATTTCAACTATGGCTGAAATGTTCGAGAAGGTAAGTTTTTATCCCTATAATTTTCGGATCACTAGATTTTCAGCTAGGAAATCCGACCAGATGAAAAGTTTTTAGGGGATAAAAATATGCCTATATCTACCGTTTGAATACTAAAATACGTTCAACAATGCTATGTTAAGTGATTTTGATCATGAACTATATCCTCGTTGGGTGCCTCTGTTGTTAAGGTCGGTTTGCTTTGACTATCGCCTTGAAATAGTTAACAGTGTGAGTAAATATGTTTGAATTTTAATTCCTTTTTATTTCATGACTTAAGGTTGAACCGGCACTTCTGTCGCATCTCGCTCTGACATTTCTGTCACCCTCCGTTCAAAGTAGTCCTCAATGTGACACTATGGCTCTACCCAACAACCAGCCATCACTTGCGCTCTGAACACCGGAGAGCTGGTTCGGAGAGCTTAGTAAAGAATGAACTTAAAATAAGTACGTATCTAAATAGAAGCCTATTAAATTTGCCGAAAATGTGTGTTTGCAAAAGAATACTGCGTCATTTAATGCTTTCTTGTAAGATTCTGGGAATTATCCCTCTCGTCATGAATTTGACTTTTCAGTATACACAGTGTGGCCTATAGCTAGCGGTTAGAACCCTGGGGCCCGTTTCTCGAAAGTCCCGATAATTAACGGGCCCGGTAAGCTGTCTCCTTTTACATTAAAGATCGAGGTTTCAATACTTTTGCATCTAACACGATAAAACTGTCAGTTAATGAAACAAAATGGAGTAGTTTGCTAGCCAGGACCCGCGCTCTTATTCTTTATATTTCGATTTGAATATTTGATTTCGGGCCCGTAAAGTTACCGGGACTTTCGAGAAACGGGCCCCTGGACTTGTAATCCGGAAGCTCCGAATTCGAGTCCCGCCCTGAGCGCTAGCTAGATTTGTTCTTGGTATCCCTGTGTTCAAATCCTCGTCCACACTTGTAAATAGCCAACTGGTTCGTCTCCTACCAGTTGTGATTCTTAAACATGTTATGTTCTATTTGAATTATTGTTTCATTATCCCTGAAAAGCCTCATAAGGGGAGTGGATAATTAAGTATTTTTTTATTATTTATTTTATTATTTATTATCATTACATAGTCTTTATCCCCTGAACATTCGCTTCAAGGCCGTCATGTGTATACAAGTCACTTGTGCGCGTGAGACATATTTTAAAGTAAACAACTCAACAGCATTCTGTAAGAAATATATGTAAATACATCATTGACATCATAGGTGTTCAGAATAACTAAAAATATCTTACATTTCTGCATGTAACTAGTATATCTACATCAAAGCACTAATTTAACTCTACAGTATTTCCCCGTACTCAACACAGGTGCTCAACTAAACTGCGGCATCGAATACTCAGCGTTTCTTTGCTCGCAATTGCACCGAGAAACATAGCATGTTGCAACTTTTTCCTAGCCAGATCTATTTACAGTTGAGAAGCTTATGGTCGCGCCATTTTTCTTATCCGAGTTCGTAAATGTCAACTGACTGGCCCTGAAATACAACGCCTTTTTCAATTTCACTCTTAATGCATGAATCAGCAACCTGTGTACAGACACCTGTAGGGGAGGGGACGTCTGTATACAAGCTATTTATGAATTGTAGGGGTGTAGAATGGTTCCTCTAAAAACGTAGGTCTTAGAAAATTTTGGCCCGATCTCGAAATCTCGGAAGCGTTTGTGATGGGTCTCGAAGTTTCGTTCAGTTCGAGTGATTTTGCGTCTCGGAGGCTTCGAAATTCGGCCTCGAATTTTGAAACCTAAGTCTCGCAGTCCCGCAAAGTCTCGAATTTACCATTCTTTACCCCTTTTTGTCAAAGTCTAATGACAGTGAGCGATTTATGACTAGGGAAGGGGTTGGGGCCAGGGGTTTGGTTTAAAACGATCTTAGATGTTCCCGAGAATCAGTTTTCTGACCGGCTGTTACTTCATCCTTGTCGTGCCGTTTCCCCACCCTTATGAGAACAGCGCCCCTGGATCTTAGGGGATGGTTCTTACTTACGCTAAAAAAAATCAGTTTTAAGTGTTACGGTATTTTACCCTGTGATCATTGTCAAAGGGATAAGAATTCCAGCAGCATAGTTCGATATGAATGCGATCTGGTAGAAAACACTTCGGTACGATTCTTCGGTAGAACTAAGCCACAGTAAAAAGAAAATAGGCATCATCATTCCAAACTTCACCAAAAACAAAGTCTTTGACAATAGTCCTTTTTTTGGAAGTTCTTCGCTTTGTGTTGATTTAAATGTTATATTGGTCGCTTCCTCCTGCTGATTCTCTCGGTACAGCACTGAAAAATTTGGTTTCTCGGAAATGATGGCAATGTCTTCTGGATCCTTTGAGGCAAAATTTAATGCCACTAGCATCTGGAAACCAAAGACCAGGATAGTCATTACAATGAACATATAAAACTGATAAAACCGTGGTGGTCCGAAAGTAAAATCGTGACTGAAGGTGAACTGGTTTTGAATCCACCAGGCTAATACGGAAATCAATAATCCCAAAACCAATGACACCAACGCTAACATAAAAGACAACAGTGGATCTTGACGAAAAAACTTGCTCAATAAAATTGCTACCCAATTGAACGGCAGTACTGTAGATAAGAAAGTTGACATCAGATGTCTAAATAGTCGGTAAGATTCTGTGTCTTCATCGGTCCAAACTTCCACGGTGTTCAGGGCGAGAATGGCGACCTGATAAACGAACTGGCTTATTATTAAAGGCTTCGTCTTGGTTTGGTTCTTGAAGCAGTTAATCAACATTTTTATATTGAGGAAGACTCCAATGAATGCAACTACTGTTGTAAGAAACTGTAGGTAAATCATAGTGACCGAAGCGAACTCTTGGATAGAATGATACAATCATGATACTGTTCGCGATATCGGGTTGCGTTTGTCGGGTCTTTAAATAAAGTATCACATAAAATCAGTCTAGTGGAAACAAGCGAAGTCACGGAAACATATGTTAATATTCTACTTCTATGTTTGTCACATGAACAAAGTTTTAGTGGCCTTAGCTTCCACGAGTCTTGTGTAGCTCAGTGGTAGAGCAACGGACTAGTAATTAACCAGAGGGTCATCATGGAGGTCATACACCCATTGCGGGTTTTTTCCTTTGTGCCGCCTGTGTCACTGACTGAAAAGCATTTCTCTAATGTTATATTTTAAGATATAAATATTAATTATAAATATTCAAGTCATTTCTGTTTTCGCTCTGATGCCCTGGTCATCAAAGCCATGTCTGCAAAATAATAATAATAATGATAATAATAATAATAATAATAATAATAATAATAATAATAATAATAATAATAATAATAATGTGGAAAGGCTGTACATCCCAAGAAAAGATGGAGGTAGGGGCCTGATTGACGTAGAAACAGCATTCAAAACAGCAGCAATATAATAGGGCTTAATCACTATCTGAAGCACAAAGAAGGGCAATATCCAAAGCAGGTGCTTGAACATGATAGATCTAAAGCCAAAAATTCAATATCCAAGAATGCTACTAAATTCAAAAGGGAAGTACCAATGCCAGAGATTGAGAACAGATAAGATAAATCTGCCTCTGAAAATGCTAAAGCCCTGAAACACGTGTTTAAGTCCAAGATGAAGTCAATGAAAGAAGAAAAGTGGAAAAACAAAGCATTGCATGGCCAGTGTCCAAAGATCCTAGAGAAGCCTCATGTAGACACAGTCACCACCAACAAATGGTTGTCAAGTAATTTGAAAGGAGAAACTGAGGGACTACTTGTAGCAGCTCAAGAAAGGGCAATAAACACCAGAAACTACCAGAAAGTAATAGGGCAATAAGACGAAACGGAATGGAACGGAGATTCGGAAATTTTTAACCTTTCTCGAGCTTCAGAAATTTCTTGGCAATATTTGCTTCTCAGGGGAACATTTCAGTGTTACCGTAGAAAGTCGAGATAGGCCATTTCCGAATTATCCAAGGACTTTTTTTCAAAGCGAGGCTACCTTATAGGATATTAACGATGCACTTAAATAACGCAATTTTAAAAAAATCGCGTTAACTTAAAGCATCTTAATTTACGTCGATGTTCATTTAAATCACACTATTTTACATCATTGTTGTTTTACAGCACCTTTATTTCAATAACAAAACCTCGTCTGCTCATAGTTCCTCTATCAACGCCTCGGAGTCACTATCTGACAATTTATCTTTAAGAATTGAGTTCAACATGTCTTTCGACTGGTCTTGGTATTGATCCGTTTCCCCGAGGGTGATTGGAAATGACTGGAAACGCTGTTTTTTCCCCCAGTTTAGATATGTATGTTGAGAAGTTTTTATTGCAGCAAATTCGCGTAAAATAAAGGTAGGGGCACATTGTTTTCGAACTTTTCGCGTTAATTTGATGTATGTAAACCTAACTTTTGGAAAATTCGCGTTAATTTTGTGTAACGTAAATTTCCTTCGCGTTGTCAAGGTGCATCGTTAATTTAGTAGAATAGTGTAAGTGCAAAGCTATTGATATTATAATAACCTTTCATTCTCGTGCAAATAATACTCATTTTCACGAGAAAGGTTTTGCACTTCGACTCGTTTTGAAAGTGAGAGTTTTTGGAAATAGGAAATGGCCTATTGCACCAAAGGAAGGATTTAATTTCCGTAAATCCTTCGCTTTTTAGGGTTTGCTTGTTCAAACCCTTGGCATCAGTAAATAACCACCTTCCCCCCCAACCCCCCATGACCTAACATTTTGCCCAAGTAAGAAGTTAGTGTAACGTCAACCTCGTCCCCAGGCCGCTTTTCCGTGGCTCCACCTCCAAAGCCAAGGAAAAACGCCCTGGGGACGAGGCTGGTGCAACGTTTAATTAGGCAGTTTCACAGTGTTATAATCTCGTACCCAGATCTCCCACGGCCAAGAGAAAGGGAGATAGTCACGATACCCACCATCTTTGGACGCGCTTTAGGATTGATGGAATAAAAGCATTATGTCATGTGGTATTTCACATCTACGGTCGCTACTGCATTAAAAAAAGTAACAATGATCACTTCCTCCCATAATTTGCCATATTGTCTTTTAATAATATAAAAAGTGGTTCATTTTCGATTCTGTTGTCAAGAATATTAAACAAACTCGACCGCGATTTCTTCAACCTCGTCCCCAGGGCTTTTCCCTTAATTTTTTTAATGGAAAAGCCATGGGGACGAGGTCGCGATTTCTTGTCTTGAAAAAAATTTATCACTTGTTTTCCCCCTGAGAAGCCACGTGACATCGCTTTTATCCCATCAGTCCTTAAGAGCGTGCAAAGATGGCGGGCATCGTGAATAAGGTCTATTTTCAGCGTTGGGTGGATTTCCAGACTGTCGCGTAGTCATGTTTACTTGCGTGTCACACGCAACGTTTATTCTACTCGCCCAGGGAGCCTATGAACCTAGTAATGGGCTCCCGACTCGCGTACTGTAAAAGCGAGTTTCAACATTCACGTTTACGCACGTCTTTTCATGCATTACCTCTTATTTTATTTGCGAACGTAAATTGTACGCACGTACGCACGTAAAAATTACGCGACATTGGAATTTGTGATTTCTAGTGTCGCGTAATTTTTACGTGCGTACGTGCGTAAAATTTACGTTCGCAAATAAAATAGAGGCAATGCATGAAAGGTCAACGGTTAAGCGTAAACGTTAAACCTCGCTCAACTTCTCGTTTAAGCTCAACACCACTGGAGTGCTTAGTAAAGAATGAACTTCAAATAAGTTAAATAGAAGCCAAAATTTTCCGAAAGTGTGCGTCTACTTAACAATTATTCCTCGCGCCCGAAAGGGCTCTGATTCAATAGCCCATGAGGGCGACGGCCTCATGGGCTATTGACTCAGAGGCCATGAGGGCGAGAGGAAAAATTGTTTTAGTAAAATCCAACTAGTTGGCGAAAAATATCAAGACAAAACAACTTTAGCTAGCAAAATGCGATTCAGCTGCCATATTGTTTTGGTTTTCAAAGCCGGCCCTTTTCGCTACTAGTGGGGGCTATAACATATAGCCTAGTAGTAGCTCAACCAATCAGAACGCATCATTGATAATAGACCACCAGTTGGATTTTACTAAAAAAGAATACTGCTTCAGCAAGAAATTAGTCATTTAATGCTTTCTTGTAAGATAAAAGGAATCATCCCCGTCGTCTCAAGGCTCATGTGTACACAAGTCACTTGTGCGCGTGAGATATATTTTAAAGTAAACCACTCAACAGCACTCTGTAACAAGTATATTTAAATATGTAACTGACATCGTGCATGTTTAGAATAACTACTGAAAAATATCTTACATTAATTCTGTATGTAACTAGAATATCTACATCAAAGCACTAATTTAACTTTACAGTATTTCCCCGTACTCAACACAGGTGCTCAACTAAACTGCGGCATTGAAGCTATTCAGAAGACTCAGCGTTTCTTTGCTTGCAATTGCACCGAGAAACATAGCATGTTGCAAATTTTTCCTAGCAAGATCTATGGTCGCGCCATTTTTCTAATCCGAGCTCGTGGATGTCAACTGACTGGCTCTGAAATACAACGCCGTTTTCACTTATTTTTACTCTTCATGTATGAATCACTGGTAACTTGTGTACAGACGCCTGTAGGACTGAGGGGACGTCTGTATACAAGCTACCAGCGGTATGTATGAATTGTAGGGATATAGAATGGTTCCTCGAAAAACGTACGTAGTTCTCGGAACAGTTTGTTCCGATCTCGAAATCTCGGACGCGTGTGACCGGTCTCGTAATCTTGCCCGGTTCGAGTGATACTGCGCCTCGGAGGCTTGAATTTACCATTTCTTACCCCTTATTGTCAAATCCTAGTGACAGTGAGAGATTTATGGAGAAGGGGAGGGGAGAGGTTCGGGCCGGGGGTGAGGTTTGAAAAAGATGCTCCCGTGAATCAGTTTCTGACTTAGCCTCCCACGCAGACGTTCTTACGGGTTCGTCACGCAATCTTTCCTCCCCCACGAACGCGTGACGAACCCCTAAGAACGTTTGCGTGGAAGGCAATTTCTGACTGGCTCTTACTCTATTGAACTGCGGAATTTTGTCGTGCCGTTTCCCAGACCCCTATGAGATCAGTGATCTTGATCTTCCAAGATGGCTCTTTATACTCAGGATAAAAAAAAATCTGAAGTGTTACAATATTTTACCCCGTGATCACTGTCAAAGGAAAAAGAATTCCAGCAGCATAGTTCGATAAGAGTACGATCTGGTAGTTAACACTTCGGTACGATTCTTCGGTAGAACTTAGCCACAGTAAAAAGAAAATAGAAATCATCATTCCAAACTGCACCAAAAACAAAGTCTTTGACAATAGTCCTTTTTCTGGAAGTGCTTCGCTTTGCGGTGTTGATTTCATTGTTGTATCGGTCGCTTCTTCGTGCAGCTGATTCTCTTGGTACAGCACTGAAAAAGCTGGTTTCTCGGAAATGATAGCAATGTTTTCTTCTACCTTTGAGGCAAAATTCAATGCCACTAGCATATGAAGACCAAAGACCAGGATAATCATTACAATCAACAAATAAAAGTGATAAAACCTTGGTGGTCCGAAAGTAAAAGCGTGACTGAACAGAGTGAACGTGAACTGGTTTTGAATCCACCACGCTAGTACACAATTCAGTAATCCCAAAACCAATGACACCAACGCTAACACAAAAGACAACAGTGGATTTTGAGGAAAATACTTGCTCAATAAAATTGCCACCCAATTGAACGGCAGTACTGTAGATAAGAAAGTCGACATCAGATGTCTAAATAGTCGGTAAGATTCTGTGTCTTCATCGGTCCAAACTTCCACGGTGTTCAGGGCGAGAATGGCGACCTGATAAACGAACTGGCTTATTATTAAAGGCTTCGTCTTGGTTTGGTTCTTGAAGCAGTTAATCAACATTTTTATATTGAGGAAGACTCCAATGAACGCAACTACTGCTGTAAGAAACTGTAGGTAAATCATAGTGACCGAAGCGAACTCTTGGATGGAAGGATACAATGATACTGTTCGCGCGATCGAGTTGTGTTTGTCGAGTCTTTGAATAATGTATCACATAAAATCAGTCTAGTGGAAACAAGCGAAGTCACGGAAACATATGTTAATATTCTACTTCTATGTTTGTCACGTGAAATAAGTTTTAGTGGCCTTAGCTTCCACGAGTCTTGTGTAGCTCAGTGGTAGAGCAACGGACTAGTAATTAACCAGAGGGTCATCATGGAGGCCATAAACCTATTGCAATTAAGTACTCGGATTTTTTCCTTTGTGCCGCCTGTGTCACGCACTGAAAAGCATCTCTCTAATGTTATATTTTAAGATATAAATATTAATTATAATTATTCAGGTCACTTCTGTTTTCGCTCTGATGCCCTGGTCATGAAAGCCATGTCTGCAAAAAAAAAAAGAGAAAGAAAAAAAAGAAAAGAAAATAATAATAATAATAATAACAATAAAAAAGAAGAGGTAGTGAACTTTTTTGCATCATTTAAAGGAAGCTTGTTTAATTTATGCCATTAGAAATGATTTAATCAGTTTGCAAGATTTGCTCGAGTGACTTTAGCTTTTACCGAACGTGAACATCAGAGCTGACTCAAGAGTCGATTCAGACTGCGTTTAACCAATGTTACGTTTATTTGTATTACTATTGCCCAAGAATTGGAGGGGCAATTGGTGAAAAAGAAGGCATGAACTAAGGTCAATTGATGCTGCTCATACTTGAAAGAAATTACAATAAAATTTGCTACTGACATCCATCACGTTACTTTCCGTGACCAACATCGAACGGCCTGTTGCTAATAATTAATCCTAATTTAAGAATTTTTATTCTTCACCTTCACAAACGATTGGATTTGAATTTCGTCATCTTTCATATTTAGTATAGACGATCAGTGCTCGAGTGACTTCATAGAACTGTTTTTTTGCGTACAATTAGAGACTGGAGCTGACTTAAGAGTCGATTTCAACTGAGTGTCACCAATATTTTATATTTTATTTTTATTACTATTGCCCTAAAATGTGCATCTTTATTCTAGGAAATGAAAGTATTTACAAAAATGCAAGGACCATATCTCACGTCAATTTCCGTGACCAAGACCTTGGACGGCCTTCATGGTCTTAATTTTTTTTTATTATGAAATTTGACTTTCGTGATCTTTTTATTGGAACTCAGTCGGCGAGGCCTATTTCTCTTTTGTAAACGGTCGTTGCCATTTTTAACGGTCGATACCATCATTGGTAACCAAGCTTCTAGTCATGACAGATCAAATATATTCTCTGTAAGTTTTTAATACAATAAGGCAAATACAGTAGAACCTTCATAACTCGAACTCGGATAACTCGAATTCCCCGCTAACTCGAACTAAATTTCCTTTCCCTTGGTCAAAAATTTCTCTGAAATTTACCCTGATTACTTGAATTCCCCGCTAACTCGAACTGTTTTTCGTTTCCCTTCAGAGTTCAAGTCACACCGGGGTTTTACCGTTAAACTACTACCTGAGAAATTTCTGCAATTTGATTGACTTAGAGCAGTGGCATTTCAGCTTATTTTGTAAAACCTACTTGTGAAAATTACAAAACCTTTGTGGGCAGTAGTATAAACAAATAGTAGCATGATTTGTCCGTGATATTTGGCATAATTACCACTCGTGATATTTCAAAATTGTCTCAAATTTCACTCGCCTAACGGCTCGTGAAATTACGTATACAAATTTCGAAACATCACTCGACGTATTTAGGCCAAATATCACTACAAATCATGCTATTACCTATTCTGATACGTTTTTTAAATAGTCTTAGAAAGAACGATGTTGAAGACAAAGTGGAAGCGAAAGGGCTAGGGTCACCAGTTATTGATGATTGTACACAACTGTAACAGCTGCAGAAAAAGACAGTTTGCTATTTTATGTTCTTAAATTTTTCGCAATTTTGGCGGGTTGGTGGAAGTGTAGTGGTAAGAGAGAAAGATTAGGATACGAAAGGTCCGGGTTTGACAGAAAAAAATTCTCTAAGTGTCTTAAAAATGGTAGATCAGAGCAGCTTTTAGTGCTTAAATTGGCCTTTCTTCCATATTTCACAATGTTTTAGTGGAAAACTTATGAATTTCCTGTAAAAAAAGGAGCCAAAGCCTTCCCCCGGGGCAGATCATGGGCGCAAGATAAAGAAGCCGAGCTGATAGGTCAGCGGTTTTTAGAGAAAATTCTGAATGGTGGACGAAGATTCACACTCGACTAACTTGGGTGTCTCGGGTGAAGAAGGTCATTCAAAAATTTTATTAGCTCATTACATTTTTTCGGTTTTAATTGAGGACAAATTTGTTTAGCAACGCTGGTTACGCCGCAAAATTGCACAAAAATGCTTAGAAATCTTACCTTTGTTGTACAATTTGCATATTTTAGCATCAGACCAAAACAGTTTTTGTTTTTTCGAGCAACTTTTGAGCAACTTTTTGAGGAGTTGCGGAAACTTTTTGGAAAATCTCGAGCAACTTGTGGAAAGCCCCAGTGACCGTTGTGGAGACGTTCGACTGTACAGATATAGACAATACTGAAAGTGGTTTGATAGCCAGGTGTTAATCAGGAAGTTTAATCTTTTGAAGTTGTTGACTACGGTACTTTGTTTGATACCACCGGTGGTATCCAACAAATCAGGACTTAAGTCAGGTAGGTTAAAATATTCTGACTTCTTATGAATAAAAAGAGGAGGACCGAGGAGCAGGAATTGGTAAAGTTGGTTAACTCGCGCGCGCTTCCTGTTAACTTAACTTCTGTGAGTGAGGTCCCTAGTTCGATTCCCATAGATTTGATCTCAAATCCGTTATTCGACTTCTTTCCAACCCGTGCAGCTTTAAGTAGCTTTAAATATCCGTAAGAAGGACCGTTACAGTGTGGGTGTATTGGACAACTCTCGACTATTTCCAGCTACTGACGTGAAATAAGGACTCATTACCAATTCCTTTACCTCTAGGGGCTCAGTAGGGTTACATACACAACGCAACGATTATAAGGTTTATACGAAAAAAGGAAAAATCGAAAATATTCGCCTTATTTAAGCTTTCTGTGTAGAGGAGACTGAAATTAGATAAACCCACTATTGCTATATTTTGTATCCTTGTCAATGTGTCTTCTTGAGGGGATCTGGGCTTTTTTTTGCGATCCTATCCTAAGGTGTCCGGAAAACTAAGACCTAACACCCGGAAAACTAAGACCCTGAAGAACTGGCCATCTACTCAGCAAAATATGAAAAGTGACCCTTAAAATAGCGAAGGAATATTTAAATTACAGGGAAATAGAAAAGACGAGCACGGATAAATGAAATGAAGAAGATCCAACGGGATTACAATTTTTACCTATAGGACCCGGAAAACGTAGCTCCGGAAAACCAAGAGGTGGAAAACTAAGACCCAGAGAAATAAGAGCAGTGAGTGCTACTTCCCGCCTTTTCGTGCAAGATGGATCAGGAGAAAAGCAGAACAGCGATCCGTTTTTTTAGGAACACCTGTTTTCAAAATAATAATAACAATAATAATAATAATGATAATAATAATTCTACTACTGCATGAGAAATTTCTGCAACTTGATTGGCTTAGAGCGCGTGGAATTTCAGCTTAATTTGAAATACTTACATGTGAAAATTACAAACCTTTTGCGGGTAGTAATATAAACAAATAATAGAATGATGAGCCTAACTGCTCGTGAAATTACGTATAACAATTTCGAAATATAACGCAACATTTTTTTAACACTCGGACTTCACTCATTGACCGGGAAATTATAATGGGAAGACAGACCTGTGTCACGAAATCTCGTTCCTAGATACACGGAACATTTCGCGTCTCAGGTGCGAAAAAAATTTGTAAGCTAGCTGATCTGCCCGTTTTGAGGCAATTTCAGAGATTTGCTCGAATTTCCCTGCACCGGAATTCATTAATGAATTCATTCATTCATGGTTAGTACCTCTTTAATAGTAACGCATCTCTGGAATTCCCTCGAGTTTTCGTTGAATAGCTGCCATGTTGGATCTGCTTGGTTCCAACCCCACTATAGTCACACTTTCTCCATGTTTACAGTCCGGGCAGCAGTTCGATAAATACACCTGCAATGCAGCTTTCACACTTTTTTGATGCAGCATTTCAGAGAAGCAGACAAAAAAATCAAGTTCTGATCCCGTGAGAAGGAAATAGGTGGCCCTCGAAAAAGATGAAAGGGAAGTAGGTACATGTTCTTGGTACATGTTGGAGATTGATGTAAAAACCGAAAAAGTTTTACGAGTCTTATATAGTTTTCCGGACAACAATAACCCCCTTGTGCCCAGCCATGCAACGGCTTGTTCACAGACCAGTTTATTTTTAGATCGATTTTCCCGCCAATTTAGGCTATAAAATAAGCCTGCCTGTAGTTTTCGTCACTTTCCCCACCCTCCCCACCCCCACTCATCTGTTTGTTGTCACTACTGGTAAAGTCCAAACACTTCGTAGTCTGTGACAGTGAAGTTTGGACCACCTGTAAACAAGAACTGCTGTCCTTCTTGAGGCCATTGATAGGTTTTGCCTAGATGGCTGCTACTAATAGTATTTGTGTTGGCATTATCTGATATGAACAGGTCATGCACACCCGTACCCCCACCAAATACTGGTCCATGGCTGCTGTTACATCTCATTGCACACTGTTTCATCTGAAGAATAACTGGCATTTTGGCCGGTCCCAGACGAAACGGGTTGACTAGTGTGAACAGAAAAGCCTGTTTGCATGGTATGTAGCCACCTTGACCTGTAAATAACAAGACACGTGACATGAATACCAAGACAGAGACGGCAACGGGAATGTCAATAAATCACTAAGTTTAATCAGCAAAACAACATTCACTCTTTTTGGTACATTTCTTTGCACGCTTATGTTTTGTTTTTATAATCTAAAAGGCTGACAGGAGCCGATATAACTACTAAAAACACAACATAGCGAAAACTTTTTCTTGACGTCATCGTGACCATCCAAGTGATTTTGAGAGCAAAGGAAGTGGACGCTACCGAAGATCAATTAGTTTAAAAGGAAATGAAATGAGCCATCGAAGGGAGGGATTTCCTTTTCCGAGTATTTCGGTGAGAAGTTCGTCTACGTCAGTCCGCTCTATAGCACCCTCCCCAGTCTACTTTCGTTTGGCGTGATGTTTGGCCTTACTGGCCGCGGCCAACAACTAGTCCTCCCATTTCTAAGTTGCTCCTTGGCTCCTGGTGGGAACCCGGCTGCTACTAAGTGATTACAAACCTCCAACCATGTTTGTATTTTCAATTTAAATGTCACTGTAGGAGATAAAGTACCGAATAGAGTCACCACTCTCTTTTTTAGGTCATGGAGGAAAAACTTTTACTTCATTCTTCCTATGAAATGTACCAACAAGACGATAGCAATGAAACTGAAGAGGATCAACCATAACGCGAGGAATTTGTGCGATTGTTTTTAATTTTTTCAAAATTCTTTCAATCCGTTTAAGAGGGGGACATGGGGGTTTACGGTATTGCGGTATTGAGCTTTTTTCAAAGGGTATTTCGAAAATTTTGATTTTAATGTGCGGTATTGCGGTATCATCCAGCCCCGCGGTATGCGGTTTTTTACACTTCTGGCTAACGGTATTCGGTAAAAGAAGATCCTTCACGGTATTGCGGTATTGTTCATTTGGCCTCTCCTGTCTAATGTAGATCAATTTTTGGAAGACTTTAGACTTAACGGTAAATGAGTACACAATTTCTAACAGTTACTCTATGATGAAATTGGTAGGACATTTAATGACCTGGCTTTTCCATCGTTGTACCGATCAATTCGAGATCTTCTCACGTTTTCTCGCGAAGGTTGAGGTCGATTTCTGGTGTATACGTGCTTGAGATAAAAAAACACGCGAGATGGATACAACTTTAGTAAGCGTCACCGATCATAAATGTGTTATTGGTATTTGGTCGATTTTCGACACGGTATTTCGGTATTTGCCAATTGCGGTATTGGGTACCCCCTAATGTGTCCCTCATTTAAGCTGATGATATTCTTTAAATATTTTCAGAACATTCAGTAAATAAGATTGATATTAAACATTTGAACGCTATTTATAATCCTTCACTGTGAGTAAAACATTGAGTGCAACTCATCAAAAGTCCGTTGACTCTCATCGAAATAAAGTTTGCATGCCTTTTTTCTCAATGACGGCTTTAAATTGTACATCAGAAGTTAACAAAGCGCGTTAAAAAGGGCATTACGTGAAGAAAAAAATCTTTTATTTCACTTCTCAGTAAAAGATTTTGTTAACTTTAGTAAAAAGAGTAAGGATACGGGACCTACATAGGTTCCGCAAATTTACGTACTATTTTTCCCGGACGGTATGCAAGGTTATATATATGAAACTGAATTCGTCATTAATTAGTTAAATGCAACATTTGTCTGCAAAATCTGTATATACAGTATCATACTGGATGAAAACTTGGCGCTTTATTAAATGCGAAGTTTCAAGTTTGTTCCTGTAATATATACAGTGGTTTTAATATCTACGAATTTTTAAGTGTCTCTGTAAAGTAATGTCATTGTAAAATTTGCATTTATCAAATCACCTTTTTTAAAAGGCTAAGAACCTCAGCAAGAACAGTTAGCGGTCAAAATAGGTCTTGATCAGAGATAAAATTTGTAAAAATATAGTGATGAAAATAACACTGCACGGACTCGGATTAAACACCGCCGTGAAAAGATCTAAAAGATGTGAATTACAATATTTTGACTGCATGGCCAATACTCACAACTGTACTCAGGCCGGCTTTTTCATCACGTTTTATTAATATTTCGACAAATCTCAAACTTGCAAAACTATTATGGTGATCCGAAGGTACCTATGACGTGGTATGGCGTGACTATTAAGAGAAGACAGGAGAAGAGAGAAACTCCGGCAATGACATCAAATATTTATCAGTATACTCTCATATAGTTATAGGCAAAACAGTTCATTACATTTATTGATAAGTTGATACTTCATTATACTGTATCAAGGTGTTAGCGTTGTTAGCAATATAAACATCAATTCACAATCTTACTTTTCCAAGGGTTCTCGGTGAAGCCTCCAAAAATACTCCCTCCGCTCTTCACAACGGTGATTGTAGGTCCTTTATGGTCACATTTGGAATGAAAAACTGAAGCTGCAAAGCCATCTCGTGAAGCTCTGAACAGCAAACGCCATTCGCCTACCAAAGGCAAACAGTCTTTCAAAACTCTCCGATGCTCTTCGTTCCTCAAAATCACCGACTCCTCAAAAACGTTTGATGCTTTTATAGTCCTTAACTCATTCAATATTCCTTGCACTTGGTAAAACCTAGCTTCTGCTTCAAGCTCCGCGAGGAAAGTAGCACCCTCTGGCAAGATTAGTTCTCCGTCACGAAGATAGTTCAATATAAACCGGAAGTAAGTACCATCTCGGTCGATGAAGAACGAACCATCTTCAGTAGTCTGTACCTCATGCCTGCCTGAAAACATGACCGCTAGCATCGAGGTGGGATCTCTTGCTAGGGTTAGCAGGCTTGTGGTGAAATGCTGACCGCCAACATTTAGTTTCACAATCGCAGGAAAGTTGCCCTGATCGGGCAACATCATAGTAGACTGGGGTCGATGATTTCTTGCTCTTGGTGATTTCTGCAAAGTTTCTCACACAGGCTCTGGTTGACGTTTACAAAACTAAATTGTTTTCAGGATTTTGATTGCTACTGGATTCTGCACAATAATATCGAACAAATTTCTTAACAGAACGTAGTATTACAGTCATGTAGTAGCTTATTTCACCACGTTTACCTGATGGATACAGCCGGTTATCTGTAGGGCTTCGACACGATGTTTCTCTTCTCACGTTTATAGCTTTTGGATCCACTATGTAGTTAAAGGTGTACGTGCAAATTACATGCTACAATAATTAAGTTAAGAAAGATACTAAATATAACTAATTACACATGAAAGTACAAATATTATATAGAGGGGGTTGTTACGCCGCAAAATGTAATATTAACGCAAAATGTAATAAGAATCGCCGCAAAATGTAATACTAACGCAAAATGTAATAACATTGACGCAAAATGTAATAAAATTTTCAACGCCGGGCAGAATGTAATAATCTTTCACCGCAAATTGTAATAACTTTTCTAACGCATAATGTAATAACGCAAAATGTAATAATTTCCGAATAACGACGTGCATGCTATTTCAAAATCCGTTGACAGTTTCCCATAATTATCCAAAAATTCTAACCCAAACCAAATTACCCATACACCCTCCCCCTCAAGTGGTCAAAAATGGTCGGCCCTAAAAAGACGAAATTGCGCACTTTTTATGGATTTCCCAGTTCAAGATTTGGTGCCGTCAACTCTAAGCCAATGGCGATTGCGTTACTAAGCAAATTCAAGGTTTCGTTTAGCGTCTAATGCGTTTCTTGATATTGAGTCGGTCGGTCGGATTGAAAAAAAAGAAGAAGAAGGAGGAGAAGAAGAAGAGGAAGAAGAAGAAGAAGAAGAAAATAAATATTATTACTATTATTAACATCAATATTGATAATAATAATTCAAATGAAGATCTGGATCAGCTACTGATTACTGAGCCACAATACCGATTTTGAAATAGCATGCACGTCGTCATTCGGAAATTATTACATTTTGCGTTATTACATTATGCGTTAGAAAAGTTATTACAATTTGCGTTGAAAGATTATTACATTTTGCGTTGAAAATTTTATTACATTTTGCGTCAATGTTATTACATTTTGCGTTGGTATTACATTTTGCGGCGATTATTACATTTTGCGGCGTAACAGGGGTGATTATTTAAGTACTTAAATGACATTCTCAACCTCAAGTGATACTCGGTGAAGATTTAGCTGACGTATCCTGGATTTTAAGGTGTTTCGATATAGCTTTTGGAAGACCATACCGATGTTTTTCAATCACCTTAAAAGTGATTTTATCCTTGTCCGATCATTACAAAATGTTCACCAGTGATTGACTATCAATAGATGGTTTTCACGGTGACGTCATCAAATTGTAAAGTCAAAATAACGAGGTTTTACGAATTCCTATTTACCCTAGGTTGAAGATAAACAAAATATAAATCTTTGTACAAGTTTCCAGTCCTGTAGCATGTTTCATTTCGAAAATACAGCAATTTGAACTTCCGAGTTTTCACAGTGCTTGAAACCAAAATAGGAATGCTGTCTTGTTAAAAAAAAAGTCTCTCCTCCTGAGTTTCAGTAGTTTAACCTTTTCTAGTAATAGAAGATGTGTTTATGTGCACGTTTGCTAGCACTCGAGTGAAAAAAAAGAGCTTTTGTTGAAAAAGTGAACTCCAGATGGTTTTGTTGATTTCCGGCGGCCATATTTGTGTACCAAAACTCTACACAAATATGGAGTCCTCATACAAAGCTACAAAGGTGAGTGAAACGTTTCGGCAAATAACTCAGAAACTGTGGGCCATAAAGATCTGAGACTTTTATAACATTTCGTTTTCTTGGCTCCTTTTACTGGACGGTTCCCAGATTTTTTTTTTGCGCCGTGTTTATTGTGTGACAGTGAAAACGATCTATTGAAGTTTTGTCAAAATGCGGTTTTTAGTAAAATCGATGTCAATATGACAACAATAAACAAAAAAAACTTCGAAATCGATAAAATCCGAACTTTGCACTATCTAGACCTGCTACTGAAAATCCGACACCAGGAAGTTAAAGTATGGTGTTTAGCAAATAACCTCCGTGAGAAGTAAAAACTTCTGTATGTTTGAATTTAAAAAAAAGAGAAAATATATTTCAAACATTATGTTTTCAATAGCCGTGATAAAATGTCTAATAAAAAGTTCTAAATAACTCACATTAATCTTAAGTAGAGTCAGAAGGCTGCTTAATGTCATTTTCCGATGCTAGGAAATTTTTGTGTATTTTCTTTTTTGCGATCCTGGAAGCTAACCTGCTTTCTAACCACCTGTCCAAGTGCAACTTTATTCTAAATTTTGACTTTTAGCTCTTTTCTGACTTTTCTGTATTATCTCGAGAACGATAAGACAGAATTCTTTTAAAACCTTCATCACATAATCTTCATGATGTATATAACAGTGTCTGAAACTTTCATTAGGATTGATTCCCTGCAACACTTTGAAATTCCAAGAGAAACCTAGCCTACGAAAAAAAATCCGGGTTACAACATTCACTGTTTTGACGTTATGCTAATTTGTACAAATTGATGGCCATCATACATACCTCCATGGCTAGTACATTTTAGTATGAATGTTACTGCATATCTCAAATGTAAAACGTTGACAATATACAAACAATATTCCTTATTTGAAGAAGTAAAAAACAATTAAAGACAAGGAAAGGGAAAACTTGGTCACGCGTGGTCACGTGTATTTTATATATTATTGAAATATAAACAGTTTAAAACATTTATTATTTAATTTGTTATTTATCATCGAAATGTAAATAGTTTTCTAAAGGTTTTAATAAAAAAAGCAGTAGTCCTAATAGAATGTCATCAGTAAAACCGCGCGCGCATCGGGAAGAAACCTTGCAATTCTACGCCCAATCTCGTTCCCAAAGGCTGCGATCCTTATGGTCAGCACTAAGAATACCCGGTACACTATAATTACCATAAGCAAGTAAGGGAAGAGAGGAAATATACCACACTACATTACAACTATCATATATGAAGTACCTACCCCGCTGCCCGTTCCCCTGGATAAGGGTAACGCGGGCTCTGGAGACTAGATTGTTCTACGTCAGGATACGATCTTTAATTAGCGAAAGGAGGTGGGGAGGAGGGGAAGCGGGGGTGGGGCGGGGAGTGAGCGAGAAGTCGGCTATGTGACTAGGCCTTTCCAGATTCGTGCTCGGCAACTTTTTAGCATTTTTTAGGATTTTGAGCAACTTTTTTGTCAGAGAGCAACTTCTAGCAACTTTTCGGAAAACTAGCACTTCTTTGGTAACTTTTGGGCTATTTTGAACCAAAATGCTAAAACCCCCCCTTTTTTTAAATAAACAAGTTAAATTTCTCTTGGTTAAAATTCTAAACATCCTTCTAGCAAAACTCATATTTTTACCCTTTGAATGGGTATCATGTGGATGTGGTAATCAATTACAAGAATTGGTTTTGGGTAGCCTCAACCTCGTTCCTAGGGCTTTTCCGTTCTCGTGGAGGCGCCCCCACGAGAAGGGAAAAGCCCTGGGAACGAGGTTGGGGTAGCCTGTGGACGTGGACTGTGTGTGAACAAAATGGCGGACGCCACGTTGTCTTCCACATTGTTACACTTACTGTCTAACGTTTTGTAACTAGCCACTTAGATTCAACCAAAGGTTGCCTAATTTGTTGTAACTAGTTACTTAGTTGTACCTTAATGTTGATTACAAAGCACTTGTTATTAAAATTAGACATGCTGCCTGAAAAATATTCGAGCAACTTTACAAAATTTTTCAGCAACTTTTTGGCATATTTCTTAGCAACTTTTTAGTCTTTTCAGAGCAGAATCTGGAAAGGCCTATCTATGTCGGCAATTACGGGAAAAAGTTTTATTTTTGTATTTCTTTTCTACAAATTTATCAACCTGTTACTTTAGGTGAGTTATCAGAAGTCCGATAAACGCTAGTCCTGCATGGTTCGACTGTTAACAAAACCTTCAGTGTTTCTCCGTCGATTTTCGCTCAAAACCAACACTAACGATCAGTAGAAGGCTAGCCTGCGGACCGCCTCCTAAGTGGAGCGGGGCGAAAAAGAAAATCGGTGAGCGGGGTCTGAGGGGCCGCCCTTTTTCTGCTTCAGGCCACGCTCGGCTCGCTTCGGTCGCCGATTTCGCCCCGCTCCTCTTGGCAGCCCGTTCGCAGGCTAGTAAGACCCTGTGGGTATAAAACTCAAAACAAAAGACCTTTGTCGCATTTCACCCCAGTGAGCATGCTTATAATTGTTTATGAAACTTCACGAGAAGGTTTTCTGCTGGCCAGCAGGACCCCAGGCAATGACTCTAATAATTTTCGAATGTTGTAGTACTTTCCGCAAGCACAACAAAAATTGGTTTAATTTGTTGGCAATAGAACGGGATTACCCATAGCTTGTTTAGCCTCAAAAGTTTGCATAAAAATTACTTTTCCTTTAAATTCGGACGACTTTAATATCCAGGAGAAATTGAAAACAGTTCTTGTTCAAATTGGGAGTTTAAACAAAGCCAGGATGCCATAACCCCTTGTACGAATTTATGGTAGTAGCACGAGGCGGGTTATAGGCTCCTCACAATGCTTATTATGGGTTATGTGAAACAGATCTGTTCCACATGACGTCAAGGCAGCCATAATGGTGTACAATGAAACTGTGTCCTTGTTGATGTACTAAAAGATCCTGTGGGGATTAAACTTATTTCTCATGTAAAAACTTCCTTTTGTTAGAAGAAATTTGATGGAATTGCCAGTCTCACGTGAGTGAAAACGATCTGTGACAACTGTTTCGCGTCCTTAGTACAAAAAAGGGAAACTGAAGCACGACCAATTCAGCTGCACGACCAATTTCAACATCCATTTAACATCTGTTAACAAGGATTAGCGTTTTCTGTTTTGTGAAATACTAGTCATTGGTGATTATTTTAAATATCTCATGTAATGGTTACTTAGCAACCGTTATTTCTCTCAACGGTTACATGCAATCCCTGTGGAAAATGTTTTTTTCGCTATGACTTCGGTGCAGATTATGAAACTGAATCAAAATTTGGCACACATAAAGAATTCATCGTCCTTAACATTTTAAAGTGTTAATATTGTGTTAATAAGTCACGTGATATCTCACGTGACCATTTTGCTAAAAATCGTAACTATAAATTGACAAATTGGTAGTGGGTTTAAGATAAAAAAATCGAGCAATAACATTTTACATATTCATATTAAATATTTCTAACACTTCACGTTTGGAATGACCGTCCATTGCACTTCAATAAAAAATTGTAATGGTAAACATCATTTTAAATGCCCAAATTCAATCTGAAATTATTTAAAACTTTAATTTTAAACTTCGGGTACATTTTCCCCAAACTAAGAAAGTTAGGTATGTTTATCCTCTATCAGGAATGCCAATTTACTTATCCAAACAAAGTAAATTCGCCACCAATTCGGCAATTTCCTTTATTTTCCATTTTTGGTCACGTGACATGTCATGTGACCATACTTAAACGTTCAGGCACAAGAAGACCTCAGGATTCACTTTTGGAGAAAATTTCATTTTGTTCTAGGTCTCCTAGCGAGAGATGTCCAATAAATATTCCTCGAGCCCAAATTGGCTCTGAGTCAATAGCCCAAGGGGGCCAGAGGAATAATTGTTTTAGTACAATCCAACTAGTTGGTCAAGAATATCGAGAATAAAAAAATTTAGCTAGTTAAAGCTACACTTTAATCCTTTTTTGACGCCAAAAAGCCCGCGCTTTTCGCTACTAGTAGGCTATAACAGATAGCCTAGTAGTAGCTCAACTAATCAGAACGCAGCATTGATAATAGACCACTAGTTGGATTTTACTAATGCCAATTACCTAGGCCTTAAACCCTTTGAGGAAATGAGCTTGTGATGTAGGTGCAAAGAACTCAGTACTATTTGTGATTTCAAAAAAATTAGTCTGGTATTATGAGACATCCTCCTGTTTTAGGGACCGTGATTCGTGAGTCTGGTGAAAAAGCAAAAAAAAAAGAAAAAAAAAAATGAGGATTAGATCCTCACATTAATTTAGATCATCACGAAATATCTGTTTTGGTAGCAAACAGCAACATTCGACCCAGCGGACCTTATTGTGCAGCACTGCGCAGTGCCGGACTATATAACCTTTCGAGGGACTGAACATATATATCCACACGTTCAACACGAACGCGTAAGTCAGTATAGGTAGTTCCAGCGAAAGTGAATTCGTTTCGTTTTGAGTCAGTACATTATAGCTGGGAAGCTTGGTTAGCACAAAATGTGTATTTGTCTCATAAATGCTCTCAGTACTGCATTTTAAGTACCATTCGTTTTACTCCTCGTCTTGTTCTTTCTAGTCTCATGCGCATGCGCAGCCGACTCTTGTCTTTTGTGTCGTCATGTAATGCTTCCCAGCATTCCACTGACAAAGGCGGGCTGTGTGAGAGTCTGTCTCGCCCGTTACTACTCATACAGATTATGGCCAAACGCTAGGAAACTACCCACTTACCCCTCCCCTAAGCCAACATTTTGCCTTAAGTGAGAAGTAAGTTTTAATGCTGGCTTCGGGGAGGGGTAGGTAGGCAGGTCCCAGAAACGTATAATAATCCACTATTTTACTGCATTTCAATGTCCAAGCGTATTACCACGCCTCCTGTGGCTTCTGAGAGGTTTATCCAAACGCTCAAACACTCAGCTAAGGGGCTATTCGATTTTATTTCTGAGAGATGGAGATACTTGACTCCAAACTATCATGTTTACGTATGCTACTTGTATTTCTCTGTGAAGTATGTGTCTTATTTATTTTTTCCCATCTTGAAGAGATTGAGTGTCTGAAGGAGTCTAGGATCGGAATCTTTAGTACTTTGGTTTGCAGTGTTGTTTAACAGGGTAGCCGCCTGGGTCGAGGTGCTTTCTTGTGGGTCCGTAGAACTTTCTGGCGCGAGCCACTCCGGTAGAGGCCTCTCTTCACTTTTTTGGCGTTTCATGGCCTCCTCCGGAGGGGTTGAATCGTTAAGATAGGATGTAGAAGACATCCGACCTTTATCCATGCTGTCATTACGAGAATCGTATCCCCGTGGGCTATGTAAGTGTCCCTGAGTTTTCAAAATCGAAAGAATTGTGGAAATTTGTTCCTCTAGCTGCGTCATTTTCATATTCATGACTTCGATTTCTCGACGAACTTCGCCTTTCATTTCGGATAAACTCGACAGCACGTCGGTACCCGATTCCGGAATTTCAGCACGAGTTCGGACTGGGTTTCCAGTGAAGCTTGTTGCTCTTCCTTTGGGGATAACCATCATGTCGATTTCCGCCTCGCTCGTGTTTCCGTCAAGTTCATTGTTGTCAAACTCGTAGGTTTGCGCTAATTCTTCGACCAAGCTCAGTTTTCGATTTCTCCGCGGTTTAAAACCGATGCTTGGTGGTCGATCTCTGTCCTCCTCGTTAGCAATTTCCAATTTCGGGGTGCGTTTTCGAATCTTAAGCTGAAATGAAAGCGGATACCACCACGTCAAACAGTATCGATAGTGCCCAGTTTACGTTTTGGTCGCCTGGTAAATTAGGGCGTGTTCTATTGACCGTTTTTTGGAATAAGAATAGAAAGAAGGAACTCTAAAAATCATTCGTTTTGGCGTTGTTTGCTTGGAATAGCTAGAATTCTGTTCAAAATAAAATATCCCGATGTAGCGTTTAAGTGGCCCAAAATCACGGTACAAGAGATTTACAACAGTGCGCATTCTTATTCTGGAGGAATACGAACAATCGAAAGCACCCTAAATGAACAAGAATCAAGTAGATTGAGTTCGTTCTTAGGGAGTTAAATTTCAACTGCTTTTCAAGCTTTCATTAAGTTTAAATCCATACCTTGGGTGCAAACAATATATGCTATATTTTACGATCAAACCTTATTTAGAACGCCGCCCCTTTCTACAAATTATTGACCTCGTTCAAACCAAAAAAGGCCGCAAACGGCATTGAATCATGGCACGAACCAGCAATCTCTCTCAAATTATTAATTGGTACTCCTTATGTTCTCTTTTAAGACAGGTGCAGACAAAAGATAATGAACAGATTTCCCCCGAAAAAAATCTTGAGAATTTCAGTCCCCGTAGGATTGACCTTTAATAAATTTGCCTTGTTGAAATTTCATGGTGTAGGATCTTTACTGGCGTATTATAAACAAAGTAGAAGAACATTTACCTCGTCTCTCAAGTTATATGACAGGGTGAGATTTTTGGTAAACCTGTTGGCAAATTCAGGATAGAATTCTAGCACTTCGATCAGCGCGTCCCTTTGAATCCAGTGAAGATCGCAGTAGGTCAGTGCTATCACGTCCACCGCTGACTGACCGACGGTAGGCTCATGGCATATGTTGTCTCCAAATACGTCATTCTCACCTGATGAGAAAAAGATAAGTTATATGCGGTGATAGTGGTTATTATCGTCACATCATATCATCATATCATCATAATTATTATCATTATCATCATCATCGTCAGCGACATCGTCGTCATCATCACTATTATCATCATCATCATCATCAGCAGCATTATTAATAGAAACTATTATCGTAATCAATAGCATCAGTGTCTTCGTCATCATCTTTGGCGTGCCATTCAAAATCATTGAATAGAAAAAACTCCCTGAAATAGGGAACTTAAGTAACGACGATGGCGACGGCAACGAGAACGGCAAAAAGTAATAGGCTTAGATTACCAAAACAACAACTTTGTACGTCTCGCTTTTTTTGTAGATTTCTTTGCAGTCACTGCACGACCACGACGTGAGAGTACCTAATTTCACGTTTTATGTAGGACGTGAACAAAAGACAACGACTTTCTTCTTCTTTCCCTGAATTTCGATGCAGGCCTTTTGAATTCCACTCTAGAAAAATTTGCCAACAGTTGACGAATTGAACGAGATGGAATAAGCGGGATGAAGTTTGAGGCAACACGAATTCACTTTTCGAGTCGGACGTTTTCGTAGTAGTCACCGTCGTAGTTGCTTAAGCTCCATATCAGTCATCATCATTATTACTCATGAAAATGAAAAACACTTTTTGTGGCTACCGCTCACTTACTCACCAAGCAATCCAACCACTGCCTCTCCCTGTTTGACTTCAAGTGATCCACGTGCAATGAAGTACAACACATCCAAACTTTCTCCGTGATGAATGATTCGATCCCCAGGCGCCACGTGTGAGATCCAGAAGTTGCGCGCAATGGCGCGCTTTACTCCGGTATTCGCGTCTTTGAACGCGGGATTACTCTCAAGAATTACTCGGTTGAGATGCACGCATATGTCGGCCTGTAGATCTTTTGGGCAGTACCTTAAGACCTGCAATTAAACAAGCTTGCGGTTGTTAAAGGCAGAAGCTAAGCAATGAAACAAGCTTGCGGTTGTTAAAGGCAGAAGCTAAGTAACTGTTTTTTTTTGTTTTTTTTTCTGTTTTGCTTTCTTATAAGGGCTGTGTGACAGCTGCCTAGTTGTTTTTGTTAATAGTAAGAGCGATTTTCGTATGACCTTGAAAAATGGTTTCGGTATAAGTGTTCGTTACTTGTTTTGTCAGCCAATGGATGAAAAGATTAAAACACGGACTCTTCGTTTTCCCCCCAAAGAAAACCCTAATATGGAGAAGGCATTGTTCGATTGGCCTATCGTGTTGCAGTATGACGTCAAAGCGAACTATCAATTGATTTCTAGAAAGTTCTACGGGCAAGTTTTTTTAGCCGAGCGTTCGCTCAACCATACAAAGGCCCCGCGCATTTGTATTCGTTCAACAAACCAATCAAATCGCTCTCTATTTCCATTCGTTTGTTGTTCCTGTTTTGTTCGCGCGTTTTCATTTCAAGGTCATACCAAAATCGCTCTGTTGCCAATAACGCTTCTTTAGTCATGCGTTATAGAACTAAACGTTAACGAAGAAATACGCCATTTTCATGATGACGACATTTGACTACAACTACCAGAATTCATTTCGTTTTTGCTTTCTTATTCAAATTTGTCAATCCTGCTGACGCCATCGTGCAACTGTCTTAAAACCAACTGTTTTTGGAGGTTGTCGTTGTCGTTGTCGTTGTCGTTGTCGTTGTCGTGGTCGCTAGTATCAGTTGTAGTATTTTACGAAAACGTGCAGTTCAAGGGTGAAGGAACGAATCTTTCCAATCAAGTCAGAAATGTCTAAAATGGACTGATATCTGTATGCTTTAAAACTTTGTTTCATTAAGTTTAGAGCTGCCATAGATACGTTTTAAGTTTTAGGGCAACTCTGGCCGTCTCGAAAGTTCTAGCTATCCCGAAGGGTCTCGATCATGAGGAAACTGCGTGGACACGGAGCAACCCCTCTCAGTTTTATTAAAAAATTAGAAAATTTAGGGAACATTTCTCTTTCTACCGAAATTTTCATGTAACCTTTTTAACAATAATCGCCAAATCCAGGAAAAAAAAATGTCAAAAATCCACTTCCAAAAATCATGGGAGAGTTAATAATAAACTCCGAATATCTTTATAGATAAATAAAACGGTTATCGGGGAATTTTTAGCCTTTCTTTTGCTATAGAAATTTCTAGGTAATATTTGCTCCTTCTAACAATTGTTGGGTGCATCCCCTGACAATTTAGACAATTGAACTGGTGTAAAATCATGAAATAATTTAATATCCTGGGCATCAATCCTTTCAACGAAAATAAGATGTCTACATACCTCATCTGTGTCAATGCCTTTGTTCATTGCCCACGTAGACATAAAGAAATCGATGGTTCTCGTTGCAAGATCAGTTGGTAGCTTGTAGAGCTTGCTGAATTGTTTCATGTTGTCAATTATCGAGTGGTATTTGGCAGTATTTTTCTGAGCTTGCTGAAGTATGGCAGAAACTTGACCAAAGATCAAGGAAAAAAGGATTGCTGAGGATCAAACACAACATCTCATCAGTTGCCACAATCTTTTTTTCTAAAGAAAATTTTCGTGTTGTTCAATGTTTTAGTTTTCGAATACACTTTTCGTCTAAGCCCTGAACTGCTTCGACCATGTGTGCGTCTCATGTTAAAGTAGCTGGCAAAGAATTATCTGGTTTGTTAATTTTAGCTAGAGGCTTCTCCACTGCACGTCTTTGTTGAATTATGTCTTCATCGTTTTGTTTCGTTTAATTATGTACTGATTTTTAAAAAGCACTTTTTAAATACATTGAGGTTCTTCGACAGCCAGGCTTTGTTGTCTTCACATGGCTGCACGAGAGGCTTAAGAATTTGCAGAGCTAAATTGGTGTCGTAAACAGATTGTATAAATTTACAATGCGAAAGGCGCTGGCCATGCAGCGGACCTGAGTTGTGTTGTGTCATCATTGCTTTCAGGTGGTTTATTATGCCTTCTCACCTATACCCGCCCCCCCTCCCCTGGTCACATAAAAGGGAGCTAAAGATCCGACGACGGCGACGGAAACGAGAACGTCAAAGAAGCAATAGCCTTTAAATTAGCTCAAAACAACTACACGTGTATCACTTTTCACGGTGGTTTTCTTTGCCGTCACTGAACGACTACGAGGTAAAAATGCCTAATCTCAAGTTTTATGTAGGACGTGAACAAGAAACCACGAAATTTTCTTTCTCTCTCTGAACTTGGATATGTTTCGTCCAGGAGAAGGTGCCTAAATGTAACAAATACAGATTGAAAGAGTGCGGAATCAATTTTTAACTACGATTTCGCCGCCATCGCAGTCCTCGGTTCTTAAGGTCCCCAAAGAATGAGATGACCTCACTCACCTCCTAACAGCATGGTAACGCAGCCAAACAGCTTTTCAGCTGTAGTATTAGGAGCAATGTTACCAAAGCCAATAGTCGTGAGACTGGTAAGCGTGTAGTACAGAGCTGACACATATCTGGCGGCCAGCGTCGGCCCGCTCTCACCGTCAATCTCGTTTGTACCGTTCTTGAACCGATAAGGTGGCCCCACAGTGGTTCCCAGCACCTTCAAAAAGTAACAGAGGTGACAAGCTTTATCTAATCATGATTCTTTTTTCTGGTGTTCCTTAAAGAAACGTACCCGGTTAAAAGATTCTCGGTGCAAAAATTGAAATTGTTAACTGCTTGCTCGTTGCCTGCACCCGCAAATAAAGATGAAAAATTGTTTTCCGAGAGCTCATTTGGAGGGACGCCACTAAAACTGCTTTGAGACCTTTGAGTAATAAACAGATCTTAATCTGAATCGCTCAATTCCAAGCCGTTTCTAGCAATCACTACAAACAACTAATTCGAAATGCGACTTTGAAAAACTAACATATATGTAATAGGCCATTTCCGAGTTTCCCCGGGCCTCTGTTTCAAAACGAGGGTAGGTGCTCAGCCCTTGATAATGGAAAATCATTTTTCATTCTTAAGCAAATAAAACTCATTTTCACAAGAAAGGTTCTGCACCTACAATCACGGACAAAAGTAGTTGGGAAGGTGGAATAAGTTAACAACATTATTGCTCCATTTCATACGCCTTATGTCTATGTTCAAAAAAGATTATTTGTTCTTCTCCTGAATACCCTCCGCGCCCCCTATTCAATGTTGAGACATGTAACAACAACTACGCACAAAAACAATTTAGTTTTGTCCAACATTGATCCAGGGGCGGGGGGGACAAGTACAAAAAAGGTAAAAATTGGTAACCTTCCTAACATTTTTGACGATGATTGTAGCCTCATTTTGAAAAAGAGGGTTTTTGGAACTCGGAGGTGGCCTATTAAAAAGCCAAAAACCTTGTTAATGTCACCAGTGCCAGCATGGAATGTTGAAAAACAAAAGAAAGGTTAACAGTAGAGGCATTTCCTTCATGCAGTGTATTTTTGCATCCCTTTAGGAATCCTCGCCGATGTAAAAATAAACCGTTTATCGTCCTTCAGGAGAATAAATCACATACATAACCCTCGCATAAATGCACCCAAACTGTAAGCATAAAATGTAACTTATTTACCCAAAGCCAGCCGTGTGTCTCGTAATTATCATACGTTGTGGCGATCATGTAAAAAATACAGGCCATCCAATGTGCAACAAGACAGAAGGACAACATGAGCAGGAAGAACGTGGATGCACCGTATTCCAAATACTTATCAATTTTCCTCGCTACACGGCCAAGCCTCAAAAGACGAAATACTTTAAGAAAGCCGAGTAAATTCGTAAGACCCTGAAAAAGGAAGAGAAAAAATGCAAAACCGCTGGATCAAAATTTGGAAATGGCCAACATGATATAGGAACGTTTAGCCTCAACAATCACACAGCAAATCCTTGCGCATTCGAATTTGTCAAAAAAAAAAAAGAATAAGAAAAAGAAAAACTGCCTTGGGTGGGCCAGACTATCGAACCGAGGAACTAAAATGTATAGTGATCGACATGTCATTGAGCACTTGCTACCCTGATTAAGGTTTACACAACTTATTATTCCCCTCATGTAATTTTAGCACAGGTCCCAGTTAATGACCAGGCCCCGGTTTTTCAAAAGCTGGATAACGCTATCCAGAGGATAAATCAATATCCAGCGGATAAGTATTACGGGATACAATTGCGTTATTCGCTGCATAGTGATTTATCTGGTGGATAGCGCTATCCAACGTTTGAACAACCGGGGCCAGAGTTATTTAAAAGAAATTGAGAAAAGAGCGTCAGCTAGAAAAGGATCAGTGTACATGTATAGGATTTGGCACCGATATCACACTGTGATAAGTCCTAACCGTTCTTATGAGAGACGCTGTATAAAATACATAAAGAAATTAAAGATTTCAGCAAATGGTCCTTGACCGTCAACTGGATATGAATGTAGGCTGTGAGGCAATTGATTCAGGTTGAAGGCTTATCTCTCCTCTTTTTTTCTTGATATGTTTTTTTCTGGTAGTTTTAGCGGAACAGACAAAGCTATTTCGTCATATGTTAACCTAAATCTGACCAAATGTTCTTGCTGCTGTTTGTTTGTCTGCATTTTGATTTATTTTAGGGCTGATTCAAAGCGTTACCATTCCTAAGTGTCAACTTTTTTCAGCCTCAAAGAGTCGATAAAGAGTCGATATCTCCCTGCGGATTCTTGGGGAGCCTAGATCTAGTTAAGCCCACCCCGAGGCTCTTTTCAGCCAAAAGGATCAAAACAGCCCTGAAAAATTCACTAACCTTGAAGTTAATACTATGGAAGTAGGAGTCAATTACCCAGAGCATCCATATGTGCAATAACGTTGAGTCAACCCTTTCCCGTTTTGATTTATTTTTGAACTATTATTTCCCGCGACAAACTGTTTCCGCGAACGTCCACACAGAAACACAAAAAGAAAAAAACTGGCGACCGGGGAAGAAAGCCTTTTCTTTGTTTTTTTTTCACCGTTTTCCTTTAAAAATTTGCCACTGTTCCTTCCCTAACATATTATGGAAGCTGGTATCTAATTAATGTGGGGTTAATCGGCTTCTGACATAGGTCATATTTGAAGCTAATAAGGCAGTGGATTATTCTCCCCGAAAGGGCCGTCAACACAGCTGGTTAGAACGCCTTAAAACCAGAAAAGTTGCCGAGATATAGCTCTGCAAAATCACCTACATGATGGTGGGCAAGTTCGTGCCCACACCATACAAACGTCTGTAAAATTACGCGACTTTGTGCAGAGCAATATATGAATCGCTCGCCTTGCATGCATTACTTTTAAACTCAGTAAGTTCACTAACTTCAAGGCGCTCTTTCCAGCAGGGACGATGGATATTGGCTTACTGGTCTTTATCATAATGACCCATGGAAGGTTCTATTCAGTAGTGCAATGAATCAGCGAAGAATCAGCCAGCGAGCGTTTTCCGTTGCTGCCCCCCGACTATGGACAAGCTCCCCTTTGAAATTCGAGCTTGTTCTGATGTTAATCTTTTTAAATCTAAGTTGAAAACGTTTCTTTTTAAAAAGGTAAATGACATTTAGTTTCATCATATTTGTGTTTGTTTTCTTTCCTTTTTAAGATGTGTATGCTATAAATTTCCCAATATGTACAGTAGTGTTATATGTAAGCTTGTGATTAATGATATTCTTATGTCCTTTTTTACATTGTAAAGCGCTTAGAACAGCGATGTATAAGCGCTATATAAATTCCATTATTATTATTATTATTATAATTATTATTATTATTATTATTATTATTATTATTATTATTATTATCAAAGCCGAGGACAGGAACTCACCGCATCTGAACCTCTGCTTATAAAATACAGGATTCCAAAAGGTAACGACGACACCAGATCCAGGAAGAACCAAGTACGTAGGTAATTCCATCGAATCATCTTTAAGTTGTCAATCACCTCGCCATCTTTACCCACGTAGGTGGTGTGAAAGTTGAGTCCGATGTCAGCCAGAAACAGCCAGTCTACAATCAAATCCAAGACGGCTAATCCCAGGTTCTCAAAGTTGAAACAAACGATAAAAGGCACGGAGACTGTGGTGTATAAGGTTAAAAATAAAATGATCCAGTCCCAAGTTGTTTTAAATGTTGTATAATGAAGAATGACCCTGGGAGGAGTATGAGGGACGTCCAGCTTGTAATCAGGTAATAACTCGTCATTCAAGGACATCAGCTAAAACAACAACAACAAAACTTTATAAAAAACCACATAATAAAACAGAAGTACCGCCCGCAGCTAACAAGGCTATTCAAGGAGGGACGGTGCAAGCAAAAAAAGAAATTAAGTAAGAAAAGCTTACAGTTTACAAATACAGTCAAGGTAGGTCAAGCGTACCCCCCCCCCCCCCCACCCCAAGATTCTATTAATGAATTGATTATTTGAAAAATGAATCCGTTAGTCGTGCCAAATTCAAATCGACATTTTTTGTATGCGTAATGAGCAATGAACATTTTATTTCACGAGAATGTCTCTGTATTTGGTCAGATTGAAAATCTTTGAATGGACAAAATGCCTTCGAAGACTTTTTCATCAATTCATCAAAACTGCCGCCCGTGAATTCACGGCTCATTACACATGTAAGAATGCAGAGATGAATCTGAAATCTACGACTACCAACGGGATTCAACTTTCGAATAATAACTTCATTCATGGAATCATGGGGGGGGGGGGGGGAGTGGGGGGTACGGTGGTAAGCTTGTCCTGGCTTGACTGTAAACATATGTTTGAGGACTAAATAACACGGCAGAAAAGAAAGAATTAAACAAATACAAACTGTAAAAGTAGAAACTAGTAAGCAAAAAATTTCTTTTTTAGACATTTGTGGTTGATTTTACCTTTTTAATTAAAGTGGGTGTATCAATAGACCTTTTTCATAATGGCGGCCTATGGATATATTCTTTTATATGTATGATAATTGGCCTTTCTGACCTCGTTAGCAGGTGCAAAACAAAAAAGAATTCTTACTTTTCAAACGAGAACAGAAAGGTCTTCTCTAGGGCATCTCATTCCACAGCTCAGCCCCAAAGAGAGAAAAAAGGCAGTTTATATAATTCTAGATCGCATACTTGTTTTTTGAAATAGATTCAGAATGCTTGAAGGTACATTATTGTTATGGTCATCATGCATGAGATTGGACATAGTCTGATAATATAGAAAGTTCAAGGGTAAAACGTTGGCGTAAATATAGAGAGGTATTGCATGATCACGTAATAAATCGTTTAAACACTTATAAGCAAAACTCATAAAAAAAAGTAAAGCAAAATAAAATGCAATGAGTGTCAATGCATTATGCACAAAAGTACTAATTGAGGACATGATTTTTACGTCTCCTCAGGTTACTGGAGATGGGACCGCCAGCTCATGTGCTCATCCGAGCCACGCAAAAAATCTGGCTGTTTGCAGGGCAAAGTATGCAGCACCTTTATTCTCTGTTAGTTTAAGACCCTTGGTATTGGCCTTGGGAATCGAACCCGAAACTTTCCGGTCTGCAGTCAAGCGCGTTGACTGAAAAACAATCGGTTTTTTTTGTCTCAAAATCAGTAAAGAAATCGGTAAAGCCTGGCGTAAGACTCTTTCACGCGCGAAGCTCGCGAGCCTCGAAGGCCCTATGGACGTGTGAGGCGAGAGACTGTTTTCAGCCACGTTCCAGACATTTTGTTTGACCGCTCACGCGTGTTTGAATACGCAAAAATACGGACTGTTTTGCAGTCTATCAAGCGCGCGACCGACTGAGCTAATCCCGCCGCAGTGAAAAAACTTTCAAAATAGATTTTTAATAAAAGTTCTTTTGAGTTCGATTCTGGCACAGAAGGATGGAAACAAATGATGAGCAGTTGCAACATAAGACGGTCTCTTAGCTCTGTACGTACTACATTTGATTGCTGCTAACACGATTCAAAATCAGACTTTTTTACGAAGAAAGAGTACATAAAGAGCGATATTTTTGTAAAGTGCAACACTGATCAAGGGATGAGCTTAGGGTGAGCTTCGAGTCAGACGAATGGTTTGAGTTACCGGGAGTCAACTGCATCAAGTAACTTATACTACGAGCGCCTTGATTGGTCAAAATTTATTCCTCCATTACACCAGCAAAAACGTCCTTGCCTAGTAGAGTTTACGACAAAGCGACTGGCCAAATTCTCTGTTGGTTAAAAGCAGAGTGATTAAACCAATCGGCTGAAATTAGGTGAAAAGTAAAGGTGCAATAAGAGCCAACAAGGCTACCTTATAAGGCTCAGTCACATAATCAGAGCATCCCAGTTTCTGTAGTATGAATCACCTTGGAGTATTGCTACTCCCGTCTAGACGAAAGCTCCATTTTCGCCGCTATTTCGGGCCGGTTTTTTATCGACTCTAAAGGCCAGGTACGAAGATGTCCAAACCAACACGAACGCTCAACTCTTACACATTCTTCCATACATTCTAATAATACACTCAGATAAGAAGAGTTTGCGATCATTTCCTTTATTCTACTGATCCTTAGTGTGTTTTTGTAAAAATCAAATGCTGGTCATTCTTGATCATTTCCGTAGCCAGTTTTTCAACAGTTTCGAGACCGTCAACCAAATGCAAGGTATAGTTAAGAATTTGTCTTACCAGGAGCTATCGAACTCAAATTACTGAAATTTCGGTGCTACTTTTGAAAGTATTTATTGCAACGTGTTACAATTCACTCAAGCAAAACTCGATTATTTTTGCAAAAACACCTGCCTCGAATATAACACTTGCCGAACGTGACACGCCAGAAACCACTTTCCGCCCACGAAAAACATGCCTAATGCAAAGATTTGACTTCAACGCTCAAAATTTTCCAATTAACGATCGCGTCCAATTTCATCAGTAATTTTGCCTGGTATCTGTAAAATTAAATGCCACAAATTTATGTTTTTGAATCCATAAAATAAATCAATACAAGATATTTTCGATGTTGAGCTGTTTCAATCTGCCAAGTATACGCTTGAAAATGCGCAACACGGTTGTCTCCAAAGACTCAAAAATGGGAAAATCGGGAGAAATTTGTGGATTCTATATCCTACCAAAAAATTATTTTCATTATGGTAACCCGTTTATTATGAAAATGATTTATCTTACAGTAAAACTAAAAAAAAAGTCGAAATACTTACAGATTGATTGTTTTGCGGACGGGAAAATGCCAGGTTATCAAGAGGGTTTTCAGGCTTTGGCAAAACAGACATTTTAGGATCTTGTTAGTTTGTGTAGCAGACTAAAGGAAGATTTAAAGCCAATGCTATCGTTGTCTGAATCATCTGAGCTGTTCCTCCTTTACAAACAGGATATAAATATCTAGACGCATTACCCAAGATTGCGGTGTTGACTTTGATGTAATTGTTTCGTTTGAATTTATTTGAAACTTGTTTTCGTTTGCAATTATCAAAAGTCGCCTACTTTGAAATTCAAAACTATATCGAGTGATTAAGAAAAGCATTGTGTAAATAGACGAACCTTTTAAATTGGAATACTCGCAATGTCACAATGTCAAATCGTTCTCTGAAGTCATATAAATCGGGTAAGGGTTCCGAAAAACGCAATTCAATGAAAACATGCAGCAGTACAATTTTGTCATGATCACAAAACGAACGCGAGCAGACTCTTCAAACAATACACAAAGTTTTAATTGTAAAAAGCAGAAATGTCGAGAGATTGTATATGCCAATAATGCATTTAAAGCAGGTGTTTTTGTTTTATATGCAAACTGTGTCATTCTTTTAAAATTTTAATAGCACTAAGGTAAGTAATAATGCCAAGGGGAATGACAGCGTTCAGCTAAAAGAAAAAACAGAGTAGTACAGCCAGCTACAGCCGGCGATCAAATTTCGTCAATTTTATGATCCATACCAATTTGTTTTTTGTAACATCTTTATTTCTTTGCGGACCGTTTGTGCATTTGTAAAAAAGACAAGTTATCACTATATCCCAATTTTTATGTCAAGTTTGTCTTAAATTAAGAATCCGGTATATATGACGCAATGCAGGAAGATATACGCTCGCACGTGAAGGCCAAAAAGTTTAGAACGTGATTTCCTGCAGTTCATGCCATTTGAAGCAGATGACCCGTCCAAGGTACTAACCGAAATTTTTCTTTTTAAACTTGTGTTATCCAACAAACCAGCCACTAAAACATACGGAAAAGGCAGGTGGAAGTAATCGCAACATCTCTACTTTCTGTGATCTTTCTGGCCCTATCGTGTTTGGCGAAAGAAAATAAAACAATCCATATGCTACCTTCCTAGCCTGTCAGTAAATAACACTGTTCTTCACTTGAAAGTAATTAAACGATACTCGAAAACTTTAAACACCCCTGATCTGATTTTGTCAATATTGGTAACTGAATTATTGGTTTTACAACATAAATTACATCAACCCTTCTATAGACCGACACGAACTTTTTTTTTTGGATCAACCCTATCCGAAACCAAAATACACTGGTTGAAAGCCGGAACTTCACTACAAAACAAAATTAATCCATACATCGTATTTTCCCAAATTCCTGGAAACGAGGTTGGCATTTTCTCGAACAACCACCCAGCTACGCGCTCGGTCATTGTTTTTTAAGAGGGCCTCAGATTTCAGGCATTATCATATATTTAAGAGCGCTCTTATCTTAAGAACGTTTTCACGCAAGTGAAAACGTTCTCATTTGAGCGAAAATAAAAAGCCGATCAAATTTCTTCCTCGGTTCGTCGGTCGTTTGATCATCGCAACCCTGAGGTGAAACTAACAAGGGAAGAAGTATTGCAGCCAATGACAGAGAAGAGCCTTGCATTTTTTATGATTCATTTACGTTAGTACTGTTAGAACATTTCATTAAAAAAGGACTTCTAAGTTTCAGTAAGAACTGTTTAATACTCACATTGGTGATTTGTTGCGCGTTCTTCTGTGTCGACGTTTTATGTTTAAATGCTACAAGAACTGACTTGTGGCGAGTTAGAGTTTTGTTCAGTCGTGCCCAGCCCTTGGGTCCTCCAGTATCTGTAACAGTAGCATGATACATCAGATGAGACCAGCTCGAGGGTGATTATCTTGAGGATAGCGCTTATAAGCTCTAGTGCCCTATTTCCTCTCTTATAGAAAAACGCGTATTGAAGGGGTTATTTACATGGAGGGAGGAAGATCCTGGCACCAGGAAGATTCTAGAAGGCGGAACAACTTTATGTTGGGTTTACACGCAGAAATTTTGGTCCGTGTGGTGCCCAAGTAGAGAACGAATTAAAGATGGTAAGCGAAAAAAAACAAATTGAGCCCTTCTGCTCTTTTACTACCGTTATTTATCACTACAATCAGCTTGTGATTACGTCAAACGAAATGATCGGCCAGTATTGCAGTGATTAGCCACTGAACGACCCCCCGCCATTTTTGTCTTGTTTGTCCCTAGTACTATGATCTTCCTAGCAAAGGCAGTTTACATGGTGCTATTCCTGCCTCTCAGCTAGGACAATCCTCGCGCTAGGGAGTACAACCCCTTGCATGTAAACTGAATACAGAAAACATATGGCGCTAGGATGACCCGCCTTCTAGGATCTTCCTCCCTCCATGTAAACAGCACCTAAATATACACGTATCGCTCATCTCGAAAGGAGCATGCGCCGTAGTGAGACACAAAGTAAAGTGTAGTTATTAAACCTAAGTGTTAGGGCTTCCTTAGGGGTGAGGGGAGAGGAGATTTTCAAGGACGAAGTGGGAGGGGGAAAGAGAGAAAGTTAGGAAGGTGTTTATCTCCTTTCGCTGTTTCCTCTTTTCTCTCCTATCTTGCCTTTTCCTCAGAAACGCCTGATACTAGCGTTACAAAGATTTTAGCTCTTTGCACTTTACATGTCTCCCTCCACCTAGAGAGGTTCCATAGAAAATGGTATTTGCTGAGCAAACTTCCCTACAATGGTTTGCCTAGTTGTCTTAAAAGCTTCATATGAGAAATCACTGACTAATATCCCATTTAAAAAGCTAAGTAAGTCAGTTAGCAACTTTTTGCCATGATTTTGTCGGAGTTAATGCAACTACTGTAATTTAATTTCGGACATCAAACAATATTAAATCTTCCCCACCTCAACCAAAGGTGAATTGTTTCTTGCTTTCTATTAGCAACTCGAGTAGCGACACAACACTTGCATTACTTACATCGTAAAGGAGAGAGGGAGGAAATAGCACGCAGCTTTTTTCCTTGGAAGAGCTTGGAGGATCAAGTCGAAAATTAATCATGAACGCGCGCGGGAAATGTCGCTTATCAAAAGGTGACTCAGTAACTAATTTTGACGCCGCAAGTTTGTAAGTGGGCATTTAGGGAAAACACACTATCTTTGGACAAATCGAATAATTAGCTGCCGCGACAAATCTTGAGGGATGGTAAGATGGCACGCCCCAACCTCTGGGCATGTGTACAACATGCATTACCATTTTCGACTAAACTTCCATGAACAAGAGAGCAGAAAACCTTTCAGTCTTATCCCACACTATCCGAGAAAAAAACTTAAAGGAGCATTGTTAAATACTAAATACCGAGACAACTATATAGATAACGACAAAATCATGGCCAGTCTCTAAAAAGATTACCTTATATCTTTTTCTTTATATATATCTAGGTAGCTATCATATCATATTTTTTTAGTATTTCATTTTTTTGTTTTTTTATTAGTTTTCCTTTTTTGATTTAATGTGGAACCACATTACTTAATATACCTCTCTGTCTGTTTTGCAAATCTGTTCCGTTGTTAATCTCTTTCTTTTTTTCGGAAATCCATAATATTTACAACTTGTGAGACTGACCTGTCTCGATTAATTTAGCTACCTGCAGGTCAGTCGGATTGATTGTAAACAGTTGTTATATATAATAAATAAAATTAAAACTTGAACTTGATATCAAAACGTCGGTAATGTTGACAAGCGGTCTGCCATTTAGGCTGAATTAACGTTTAGTTAATTAGACTCACAGTCCTTTTTAACGGTAGAGTTACGTCTTTCCAATAGTTCCCACGTTTGCTCTAGAAACACCATGCAGGAATTTAGGTGAGCGGAGTTAACATTTTCATTACTTTTAAACCTAGTTCAAGATAAGTTCAGCTCCTTTTAAATGCAGGAACCGAATTAATACCATACCTATTGCTGGGGATTGGTTTTAAAGTAACTGAAAAAAAATCAATAACACGTTAACACAGAAGTCAACATATGAACATATCACACGATGACAATCGTCAATGGAACACTCACTCAACTAACCCTTTATACCAGGAAGTTTTTTTAGTGTGTAAAGGATGAGTTATTCACAAACCCGCTCAAACTGTGTTGGAAATACAATGTGACATGGTTTCTCTTGTGTGTAGAGCGAGCATTTACCATGCGCATCAAGAATGATGATAGAGACGGACATATTCAACAATATTACCTGGTCCCACGATTGGATCTTTGTATTCTGTGATGTCTTTTAACGTGACAAGAAATAACATCACTTCACCTTTCTCGTCTTTGATTGGTCCGACATGAAACAGTAGCCACACTGGCGTACCTGGCAAATAAACCAACAAGCCTATATTTGTGTTTACACATACTACGTGACAATGCGTTAAAGGGCGTAGTTACATACTGAGACTTGAAGGGGAAAGAAAGGGAAGTTTTTCGTGACCAAAAAGAAGAACCAGTCACAAAACTCGAAGCAAAAAGATACGATCAGGTGCAAGTTAAATCTGGCACTTCGGTTTGCTCAGGCCACGTCCACACCTAGCCGGATATTTTTCAAAACAGACACTAGTTTATCCGTTTTAGCTTTCCGTCCGCACTCAAAAAGCGTCGGCATCGCGGCGCTCCAAAAACGCCGTATTTTCGTCTTCAAGCGGACGGACGAAATCGGAGGATTTCGAATACGATATCATACAGCACACGCCCTGTAGGGGACGCTATCGTATCGGCATCGTTTTAGGGCCTGTTTGCAAGGGGAGAGGGTTCCCAATGTGCTAGTGTTACCCTAGCAAGCGGGTTAAAGTTAGCTCTGGTTTACAAGCAAATTTCACCGGTAGGGTTACCCTATCACCCCAGGGTCAACTTTACTGGCTTTGTTGACGTCTTTCGTCATGCGTGGCATTCTTTGTAACGTCCAAGATTTGAAATAAAACTTGAAATTCTCTATGGAAAACACGTTAAATTCACGAAAAATACCTTAAATTGTTCAGATGTTTATAATTTAGCTCAAAAATTGGATAACTCCATTGAAATTGTCAAGATTACTGGTCACGCATGACGGAGGAAAGTTGTCCCTGGGTTACCAGTAACCCTCTTGCACCTTGCTAGCGTAACCCAAGCACCAGGGTTACCCTCCCTTCTTGTAAACAGGACCTTAGTGATATCGTGTGGATGGGCAAAAACGATATGAATACGCTACCTGTGGACGCGCACGTTTTTTGAAAACGGAGAAAAATCTCCGTTTTCAAAAATATCCGGATACGTGTCGACGAGGCCTGAGATTAGTAAAAGCTACAAGTTTAAAAAATAAACAACGTAGACATATATTTAACAATTATTCCTTGAGCCCGAATGGGCTATTATTTCAGAGGCCATGAGGGCGAGAGGAATAATTGTTTTAGTTCAATCCAACTGGTTGGTAAAAAATATCGAGAATAAAAAACTTTTAGCTAGTTAAAGCTAGACTTTAATCCTTTTTTGTCGCCAAAAAGCCCGCGCTTTACGCTACTAGTGGGCTATAACGTATAGCCTAGTAGTAGCTCAACCAATCAGGACGCAGCATTGATAATAGACCACTAGTTGGATTTTACTAATAACATTTATCTAGCGGCACAGTACTCAATGGCATAATCAAACTATAGCTGAAGGAATCGATCGGTTGTAGGTTAAGGCTGGTTTACACGTTGAGGTAGGCAGATGATGTGTACATGCGCGGTAAGCCTTAGCTGACTTACGCAGGCGCGGAAGGATAAAATTTGGAGATGGCGGGAAAAGAGGGTTTTGTGACTAGCTTCATATAAGAAGTCTGCTAGAATGCACGTTTTTTGTAGGTGAGCATTCAGCTGCAGAAGAACATATTTTCGAGCAGTATTTGAACAGGGAAAAGGAACATCAGTAACACTTACTTTAACAGTAGCATGGTAAAATCAAACAGAGTACAAAGATGGAAGATCCTAATAATAATAATCATCATCATAACGCACAAACACCCTTTCGACTTAAATGTGTGATTTTTTTCAAAATAAAAATGATGAATTAGAGTTTCGCTACATATAGTAAATATTTAATGAGTGATTTATGTAGGTGTTAGGTCTGGGCTCCCTTCCACATTTGCAAAAATTCATTATGCCCGAAAGGCCGGCAATAACTTTTCAGATACCAAGCAGAATTCGAGCAGAAAAAGCGAGCATTACGGGCAGGCAGAATAAACCATTCACTAGCAGATTTTACCCAAGCTTAACAAGCACAAGAATGTAAGATTTTTATATTATTACTGTGCTTATGCTTGCGTCGTAACGGATTACACGTAGCCAACGCGTAAATCAGCCTCCAGGTGTCTCCAGGGTTGTAATTGAATTCAGAATCCTCAACTTTGGAGAAAACAACAGAGAAAGGAGAATTTAGTTTGATAATCTTACCGTCTTTCTTGTAACAAATGACCTCTTTTTGAATAGCCGTCTTTGACTGCAAAGCGCTGTGTATTTCCTTGACTGTTTCGGGGTCGGTCAGCTGACCATAGAGGAAGCTACAGTCACAGTTCTTCTTCATGACCTCTACGCGAGTGTACCCGGTGAACTTGCAGAATCCGTCGCTGGTGTAAACGATAGGATTTTCCAAGATCTGCGCATTCCCCAATATAAAGATGGAGTCTGCAATACAAATTATGATTGCTGTATAAGTTATTTTAGAGAGTTAAATAAGCTGCTGACCGGCAACGAAAAGCTGAATCAACCAAACAAAAGATATTTCTGGATGGAAAGGAAAGGAAAAACTGAAAGTGACGAAGCCAAAAGAAGAAGTAAACCTTTTAAGCTTAAAAAGTGTAAAGTTTGTTAAAATGACAATATGTTATTCCCTTTAATTATCTTACTTCTTAGTATTCTATTTTACTCTTGTGCATATCTGTAAAATGGAGTTTAAACTGCTCAGTATATCGTTTGTATAAAATTCTGTTTTTGAGTTCTTGTCGAGTGAAATATGCGTACGTGTGTGACTGAATATTTTGATAAATAATGTAAGCTGAATGTAAACTTATGTATAAACTTATGCTGTTTTAGTTATCTTCGTTTAAATCGATTTAACTTTCTTACAGTGCAAGGAATTTATGCAGAAAGTCTGCCCCATCGATTTATTTTTTTTTTAAATACACAAGATTTTGCATTCGCTCCGTTAGAAAAAATGTCAACTAAAAAAGCAAGGATTCAGTTTCACTTGCAGGCTTTCGACAACTAAGCAGCTCCAGTCAGTGGAAGGCAGGCTTAAAGTAGTTTTAACCATCACTGAAAATAACATTAAAATGGCTTCAGGGTATTACCTTGTTGAAAGATTTTGAAATCATCTTCGCATTTCTATTGTACTCACTCACCGATCACTATTTCGGTCAATTTCTGGTTAGGCTCGTTGATTTTCTTAGCGATGACGAGCTGATTTTCGTATTACTGTTTGAAACAATGATTTCCCAAGACTGTAAATAAGTTTTGAGACCTCCAAAACCTTTCAAAGTTTCAAATTTTCCTTTTTTGGCATCTCAGCCACAGTTTTGTCATGTTTGTTTGTTTGTCTTCTTGGTGAGAAGTGACCCGCATTAGCCTCGCTTTCGTGCAAAAAAAGGGCACTCGTCACCGCCGGGAATACGAAACTCGCCTATTGCGAGTCCTATTGTTATACCCGAAAATGGAATTGAGATGAATGGGAATATATGAAATACATGGATGGTTCATATAAGTGTTTTATCAAATAACGAAGATAGTACGCGCGATCGGCTGATTTGTTAAAAGCCTATGGTTTATTGTGCCCATAAACTCATAGTTTTACTTAAAGTTATTTTATAAAAGCAATAGACCACACTTTCTATGGGTTTACCGGAGTGATGACCCACTTGGGATGTTGGGAGAATATGAGAAAAGCTTGGGGAGTGAAATGTGAAAAATTAAGCTTCCGAAAATCGTAGGGAATTTATTAAATAAGTTTCGAAACTTTTTGTACATGAAGGGACGAATCATCTAGAAATTTGTAGCAATTTGTCTTCAAGCAATAGAAAATTCTAGGCAATATTTGCTTCTCCGAACAGATATTTCGTCGGGTGCCTCTGGAGGCGGGGGCGTTCCTAGCGCAGACTCAAAATGGCGGAAAAAGAATTCCTACTGAGGAGGAGGCTGCGAGTGTAGCAGGGTGGTTTGAGCGCTGGACATGCAATTCGGAGGCCACGAGTCCAAGTCCTGCTCTGACCGCTAGCTGGATTTATTCTGGATAATCCTGAGTTCAAATCCTCTACCACGCTTATAAATAGCCAACTGGTTTGCCTTAGGTTTCAAGCATTTGGTCGGCCCCAATAGCATCAGTACTAGAAATACTGCCGATAATAACGGAATAACGGAAATTTATTTATTTACATATTTTTTAGCTGTGCTAATTGTCGTCGGCACAGGTTTGCTAAGTCGGGCGATCATTTGATCCTACCTGCTTTTGAGATGTTTATAGGCTCTTTGAAGATAGTCGTTCACGTTGTACAAAACCGCCATGCTGGAAATCAAGTGACGCATTGGGACAAGACAAACAAAGAGCTCACATCATTTGAATTTCCTTTGTTTGTCTCCTCCTCTTCTTGTCTCTTCTTCTCTTCAGTGAGTCTCCTCCACCATGGGTGTTTTGTCACTGGACGAAAAAACTGATTTGCATAAATTAGCTCTGAGCAAATCCATTTTTTCGTCCAGTGTGTATCGCGTGAGTGACTAGCTCCAAAGGGCTATTGAAAGTGGAGAATAGTACGGATTTTGTAGCAGTATCACGGAGCAACTCCCAGCCGGATCCACAACAGAATAGATGGCGAGGATATCGTTGTCAAGTCAATTGTTATGTTACCTACCAAACGTTTCACTTGTTTGTGTATGTCAGTTATTCTAATCAAACCTTACGAGGAGTCCTTTTAAAGAGCTCACGGGTGGTTTTCAGTAGAACCCCTAGGAAGTTGTTGAAAAGTGATCCAAACCACAAAATATCAATTTCAATCGTTAATGCTTCCGTACCCGTTTGGAAACTCACAATTAAACACCATTACGAAAAAAAAGGGTAGAACTTCGCGAAAGAGGAGATACCATCCCCCGCCCCCCGCCCCCCTCCCCAGAAAAAAAAAAATCATAAAAAAGGATAACTAAATGTTTTGAGGTGGGTGCATGGCCTTCTTGGTCAGCGTTCCGGAATAGCTCCACCCGTGCGCATGACCGAAACTAAAATCAACGCCACCGCGTTAGTGTTGCGCTAGGTTAGATAACGCCGTTTATTGTAGGCTATGTTACCTTAATACTCAGAATTATTTTTTATACCATAATAACAACAGAAGTAAGCTCAAACCTTTATAATTATACTCATGAATAAAATAATAGAAAGGTAAACGTGTTATTAGTGTCTTATCTTTAATATAGTTTTGTCTAGTAGTTAAACACCAAACCCATTTGGCTCCGATTGCTTCGTCAATAATAATCCAAGCGGTGCTCAAACACCTTCACGACTGATATTCTTCTTAGACTAGCTGCTGAAACAGCACGGTACATCTAAATAACAGTAAGATAGTTTGTCTTTTTTTCACGCGAGGGGAGGCAGAAAAAAATACTAAAGTCGTGAGTTATGATGAAACGTTTCATTCTTTCTGAAGTTGAATACAGCTGCATAATTTTGGTCTTCGCCACATGATTTTTTTTAATTAGTGGCGACATGAGGACTATTATATGTTAAATAACAGGTTTCTACATCTGTAGTAAACGAATAAACTACTTGTCATTTAGGGTATAATAGTCTATATCGGGGCTATACCATATTTTTTTGCCTGGTCATTGAGGCCAAACTTAGGGGGGCATTTCTAGTATTAATCTATAGCAATATGATCGAAACCAACCTAACATACGTTTGTTTCTTAAGATATCAAAGTCATATACTTCTGACTGCACACTCATCTTACACGCTGCAAGTTTCCATCTTCGATCCAGCCGTTGGCTCAAGTTAACGTATTAGTATTGCGTCTCTTAACTCAAGCGCCAATTTGTCAGACCTTTCAGTTTGGCTAATCTGAATCAACGTCTGACGCAACAAACAAACAGTTCGATAGTGAGCAAATAGAGGTAATATTTTGCAGCGCAAAAAAAAAAAGTTACCTATCGGACGATTACTTAATTTGGCCATAACAATTATGATAAAACTGGGTATCTGTACAGAAATCGAGCTCATACTTTGACTTTTTGTCAGCCGATTTGTCATTGTGGCCAATCTGAATCCGAGGCCGACCCAACGAAAAGCATTTGTAATAAGACTGAAATAGACTTGATATTTGTCGCAGTGCTGAGAACCGTTGCTCTTTGGAACGCCTGTTGATATTCCACGATAATGAACATAAAAATTATAACCGGCTGAAAAATTTGGGTAACACTCCGGGGCTGAAATAAGAGATTTTCTCCCCAATAATTTTTTCGTAAAATTCTTGAAAAACGGTCGTTTTTAAAACATGACTTTAAACTTAACACTCCAATTTATTTGACCTAATTAATAGACAAAGTGGATGTCAAAATGGTAGGTAAAATTTTCTGTAACAAAAGTTTAGGCAATTTTGGCTTTTGCTTTATATGATACAACTCATGTATAAATCATCTTTCTCGAGTCAAGTCAATCTGCCAAAGCGACAGGGCGTTTTTGAATCTTTGTTAAGTCGCTCTAATATGCGTAAGCAAATTATGTTTTCAAAATTCGGTCTCCTTACCCTCAAGGCATTATTTCTTGCTACCTCCCTTAGTTTGGTTTTATTTATTATCTTTCTGAGATAAGAGCTCCCCGGATTAATTAGACAATCGAACAAAAAGTGTAAATTTGCTCTCTCTATATTTACTCTTATTGTATTCTTGATTTCAGTTTTGAAAAAGAATAACAGACAAGTCGAGTGTATTCTTATAAAAAAATTTTCATCACTGAAACAAAGCATAAGTTGATTCTCATGCTGGGTTTGAGCACAGATAAAACCTCTACGACATAATGTGTTTTTGTCTCTAAATATTTAAAAGATGGAAAGGTTTCATTCGACACGCATTCAATTTTTAGATTAGAATCAAGATATTTTTCTTTTTCTTTTAGAGAAATGCCGAAAATGTTTATTTTTAAAGGTTGTTTACCATTTTTAACAAAGCAACAATACTTACGAAGTCCGTTTGATCTCCGGACAACATTTTCAAGAAAAGTATTCTGTGGTACCACAAGCCCTCGGCGTCCAGCAGGCATTGTGTCGTCCCTAAAGATACAACGGTACAGCAAATGAGAAATGATCTACGCAGAAGAATACTAGGCTTTTTATTCAAGTAGCTTTTACTATTACAAACACAGAAGAGTATATTTTAATATTCCGCCGCATAAGCTGTCTATAAAGTGTAAAATTAAATGTCTTTCCTTAAAATCAATGTAGACAGTGAAGAGTCGGGGGGGCTACACCTGTCTCTCAAAACATTATATACTTTCATTTCGAGTTAATATCGACTTTAAACCCACTGAATACGAACGATATAACCATCTGTGCGTTGTATAAAATAATTCGAAATTGAATTTTAGCGTTTTGAGGCCAAAAAATATGACCAATTCACAGCAATGAGCCAAACATGACGGAATAGAGTCGCTGTTAAGTTGAGAATATGTTACATACTAATAACGAAAACTGTGAGAGATTATCTATTCACGGGCATAAAGTCGCTATTTGTAAAGTTTTGTGGTTGTTCACGAAAAATTGATTTGAAATGTGCGAATTTGAAAAATAAAACACAGATAACAAAACTCTTCCTTACATATTTAAAGGCTCGCTTTCGCAGACCGGCTGGACTGAAGAATGACTATCTTAACTCGTTCAGCTTTAGAAAGTCAATTCGAAGACCCATTCGCGTGTAGTTGTCAGTTAATATTTTGATTATTTACTTTGTTTTATCTACATCAGGGCAATTACCATAACAACGTCCCTTCCACCATTCAGAAATAAAATTTCAAACAAAGAAAACTGTTGGTTAGCGTACTCACACAGTTATTGCGACGTTTTGCATACTCTCTTCGAAAATGGCTTTCGCGTAAACACATAAAATATTTAGACAAATAGTACATGTTATCTTCTAGATATAAACACTGGTTCCTTATTATGAATAGTAACTTAATCACGCAAAGGAAATAACCTCCTAGTGAATTTCATATCGATTCATAGACTGTATTTCGCCTATTTTTTTAAACCAGGGCGGCAAATTCTTCAAATTTTAGTCATTGAAATGATCGTCAATTTATTATTTCTAATTTTAAAATACCTTGAAAATAATCGAATTTACCGGAAATTTGTTTGCGAAGCAATAACTTTTGAGAACCGGGCAAAAATTGATTTTTATAACATTTGTCAACAAATGACTTCAACGTACACAATTTGGGTTGTTTTAATTTACTGATGATACAAGCGAGACGTCCCGGCGATCATTTAGGTCGGGTGTTACTCAATAGGAACCTCGATAACTATACTATTTCTTTTCATGCCATTTAGAGTTAGGGTTTACTAAAACGAAATGCTTTATTAACGGAAAGGACCTAATTTTACAAAAAAGCCAAAAAAAAACATGTTTGTTCGGATAAATCATCTTCGTTTTACCATTTAAGTTACACGTTCAGTTTGAAGCTGTCATACACGGCTAAACCCTTGCTTCAGCCGGCCTTTACTTTTATGTCTCAAAAGTGGCCATTCAAATAGAAAGCTTCTCAGCTTTTCGCTTTCTATGTCAATGTCACTTTTCTGGTTGAACAATTATGATAAAAATGAATGAAAGATACTAATTCAACCATACATTATTTATACAAACAAATTTGAAAAGCGGTTTATTGAAAGCAGAACTATTAAATTTATCGGGCATGTAAAAACACAAAAAGATGCCAAAGTTTCAAGAGAGGATTTGCAAGAGTCGTAATTGACCTTAAACGTTTCAACACCCTTGAAAGTCCAAAATTGCGGCAAGATATATGAAACGTAGGCGTGATTTGGAGCCAATGCAAATATATATTTTCTATACATGTTTGAATAATGTCGTATCTCGTAAGTAAATGTAACACTTGACCATTCCACCTTCTGCGTTAACAGACTTGGTCGTATTCGCGTTATTCATTCCTTTGTTCAACCTACATGCTAACAGCCCACGTTCGATATATTACAATTCTTACATGACTCCAAGGCCTTAGGACCTGTTTACATGGAGTGGGGGACTCCGGTCTAGTGGGGTTGGTTTCTTTTGTTTTCACGCTCTGGGGGACACAAAACAAAAGAAACCTACCCCACTAGACCGGGGTCCCCCACTCCATGTAAACAGGATCTTAGAGAAAAAATTGCAAATTTTTCACAACTCCCTTGTCTCGCAATTCCCAGAAGACACGTGAGCACAAAAAACCCAAACCAAGTATAGAAAAATGGTCAGAAACTCTAGGAGTCATGTTAGAATTTTAATATATCGAACGCGGGCTATTACCCATTGCCCCCTTTTCGACCCTTTTTACACGGGGTTTTCTGCGCTTTCTGGGATGAGAGGGTAAGGCAAGCTATAAGAGGCCTAATTCGGCAACTCAATCAAATTTGCACAAATTTGCAAATTATCATTATTATAATCATTAACTTCATCTTAATCCTTTAGCATATCTGTAATTCTAGTCATGCAAATAGAGCTTATGTAATCTTATGTTGCTGATGATGTAGTCCAGCATCCTAACATCTCTCGAATTTTTTTAGGTACACCTTCCATCTTTGAATCTCTTAGACTTAAACAAATTTATCTTTATTGTAAAACCATTATAACAAGTGTATTAGGGCTTTTTTTAGGGCCGCAATTCGATGTTGAGTTAAAACTATTGTGACGTCATTGTCACGTGATATTTATTTTGATCGCTCAAAAAATATTATCGTAATAAAGTTTAGTCTATGTGTAATAAATATGTTATAATGGTTTTACAATGAAGATAAATTTGTTTAAGTATAAGAGATTCAAAGGTGGAGGGTGTGCCTACAAAAATACTGAGACGAGCCACCATATTACGGACACGTTCTATTGCCCCTTCAGTGTCCAATAAGTCCAGTTTTGAGTTCGCTCTGACAGCTGAATAAAAAAAGTGACGACGCATTTTTTACAGGCTTAGCCTGTGTCTATTGTGTATTTTCACATTTTAAACACTTACTTGCCGGAATTTGTGAATATTTTACTTTATGTCGAGGCTAACCCTGTATGAATGTGTCGTTAATGTTTTTATAATCTGTCCATGTTGTCCTTCAGCGGCATGATTGAAATAAAATTATATTTCTAATGAGAGGCCTTAAACTGCTGTTTTTTAAAAATGTAAATGTAATCCAAGCTTTCGCCGATCAACAGATTGTGAGGGATCAAAGCGAAAGCTTAAACTACATTTTTATTTTTTAAAAACAGCAGCTTAAGGCCTCATTAGAACTAATTGCCCCGACCGGAACTCGAGGAGGCACCCTAAGTTCTCCCGCTTAGAGAAGTATCGTTTTCTTTTTGTTGTATTGGTAATATGCGAAATCCTCTCGATTTGAAGAAACTAGGCGCACAAAGTGGTCTTTTCTGGTAATTCTGGTAAGCAAGCGCGCAAGGTGGTATTGGGAAATTCTGGAAACACGTCGTTGGCCGGTCAGCATTAGATTCCATCCTCCAGAACCACCTTCCTCTCTTTGCTACACTTCCACGAAAGTCTCTTCAAATTTCTACTGCTAATCTTTTTCTAAGTCTAAGTCCCTTTGAATGTGGCATAAGCGGATTCAAGGCCGAACCTGCGGTCCTATAAACCGAAATCCATCGCCTACACCACTACATCACAGTGGATTCGACTGCAAGTTAGGTTTTCGTTTAACATATTGACATGACAAACCTCAGAACAGTAAATGAAAGCTAACCATTTCAAGTCAGTGTTTGGTCCTAATCACTATGATCAGTTGCTTAATCCTAATCATTATAACGTTTTTGCGAAGTTTTGAAATGTCATAACCTAAGAACACAGAAATAAAGAGATTACGTATTGACTTATTGCAAAATAAACATCATATCTAAGGCAGGGACAGATGTAGTGAGAACTAGTGCTAGTTTTATTTAGTTAACGTTTGTATTCAGCGGTAATTTTTAATTCGAAACTAGACTTTTAACGGGGTTTGACTGTATAAAACTTTAAGTTTTGAGAATCGTGGCTATAGCTGAGATAGTTGGTTTGGTTTTAAAATATAAACAAGAAGCCCCCATGACCTTGTAAAAATCATGTCATATTCCGGAAGGTTTGGTCCAAAGATGTTACATGAGAAAAATAATTTTGTCACATCTAGATAGGGTCGTGCCTAGCTAGTCCCTGTAAGGCGTTTTTCCGGGCCTTCTCGGATAATGCATTTTCATGAGGCCTAGGGACTAGGCAAGATAGGGACGATTGTCCTGGTGTACTTGTCACATGAACTTTTTTTCAAAAACAGTTTACAGTAACACGATTTATTGGAATCTCTTTTATATAGGGAAGTGTGTCTACTAACTACACATTTAACTGACTCCGTGATAGAAGAAAGAGTTTAGGAGGCACCAAATCCTGGTTCTTTCAGTAAATTTCATCTCTTTTCCTTTACAATGCAAACAAGATTTGTTTGTTTTTGTTTCTCAAGTTATCTTTGACATGTTTTCAGTTACTTATATGAGTACTGGTGTACAGGTATAGCTACGCCCCCGAATAATGATATCATTGGTTTCTGGATATAAAAAGATGTTTTTTGTTGCAGATACTCCTCAAAAGATGTAGATAACATCCACCCAGCAACATGTTTTGCGTATTTCATCATCTCTTCAGTTTTAGCCAGAAACTCAGCTGTTTCGTTTTCGGATAGCCGGGCGTGAACGCCAATTTCTTAGTTCACTGTTGCCAGATAACCTCTTTTCCAGGCAAGTGTACTATCGATCACCCTTGTTTCCAAGCACATATACAATCGGACCGAACTTCGAGGTTGCTATTGTTTACCATTTATACATGGTATATTGATCGGTACAGTAAAACCCCGCGTATATGAACCTGGATTTTTTAATTTAGCCTTAACAGGTTCTTAAAATAGGTTCTTATATTTTCATATGAATTTCATTTAAATATATTATAAATATCATCTCATAATACAATATAAATCATTTATACCAAACGGTAATGCCTAAAGGCAGTACAGTGCAGGTATGTCCTTAACAAAACATAACAAACAAACTCATAGCTGAACTCGAATGGGTTGGGGCCTAAATATAGTCTTCGATAACAAAACTGGAGCAATATTTTTGAAGTTCAATTGATGCCACAAAAAATATTTCACTTTTTTAATAGATAGCAAATGGCGTGACATAGCCTTTTTAAGGCCAAGTTCAACTAGGTCAATAAATGTTTATTCATAATTGGAAGCCTGCACAAGGAAGGAAATGGACAAGGTGAAATCATAGATCATCTTTTTCGTGCTTTCAAAAACATCGTATAGTCTTTCAGTTCGAACAACTATTAGGGAGTTTAAGAAAAGGCGTTTTTCAGCGACGAACGTCAACCCGGAAGTAAGGAATCTTTCCTTTTGATAAGCCTTCACACTGATAATTGATGGGCTCCTAGTATTACTAAGAGTCGTTACTCTTATAGAGACGATTTTCCAATATATTTGGCCAAAACCATTGCCCAAACATGCAAATAGTCCACTTCGGGTTAACACGCGTCGCTCAAAAACGCCTTTGCTTAAGTTCATGTGGGTGGTCTAGAAAAATAGCATTTCTCTCTGCTAAACTGTATTTTCATATAAAGTCTTCGAGAAAAAAATCATTGTATTGACCACAAACACGGCGGTCTTGTCACGTGATTGCAAACCAAGAATACTATTGTGCAAAGCTTCATATTTTGAAAAGATGTAACAATACCTAATGACGTAAACGAAGACATTTTCTTGACATTGATCCATCCTGATCCAATAAACGCCCGAGGCACCTGTCTAAGCGCGGGCGTCATAACTGTGGCACGCGCAAACGGTTTCAAACTATTTTCGTATGACTGTATTAACAAAACTGAACTGACCAACAAAGACCTAAAATCACAAAGATCTCATGATTGTAGGATTGCCACGCAGTCCTTCATCTCACAGCTATTAATTGACCCAATAAAAGGGTCTGTAATTAGGCGCATCAAACTTACAAATTGTAAACTTTATTTTATGCTGCATTAACACTGAAGATGGTTTTAACTTTAGATTTTGTGGTGCGACGAGTTCAGAGAAACCACATTAAAATAAAAGTTATTGAGCAGTATTTTCTGAAGTATTCTTTAGTCATGTAGTACAAATAAAATGGCCCTTCCTTTGGATATGTGGCTGACATTCTAAAGTGCGACCATGCAAATGAGACCTTTCTGCGTTTCCATTTGGTTTGCTGCAGAAGGTTGTTATATGCGTCTGTCGCTTAGATTCAAACGTCCGACCATTTTAATGATAACTCTCTTGCATTAAGTATGCTAGACAAACTTTCCTTGAAGCTCCTAAAAGATTTTTGCCCGGCGTTAAAACGTATTCAAATCATCGGGCCATTAACCAAGAGACTGAAGTGACATTAAGACTGGCGAATTGACAAATTGGCACAAATTGCCGCTCAAAGCACTCAATTTATTTTTGCCGTTTTTAGAACATTCTCTTCAATTATGCCATTTATCTGGTGAATAAGTCATTGCTTTTCTAATGGCCCCCCCAAAAATAAAGAAACAAGAAAGGCATTACGAACATAAAGAGGAAGTTCTCAATTAGTGACTGCCTGAAGTTTAATACTTTTAATGAATTTAGATGGATGAGAAGTTACTCAGTCCTTTTTGAGACTGGGGTTGGTTGTACTGAAATGAAACGGAAATAACAGGCGCGCGCAAACATTTCCGCATTTCGACAATGCTTTAAAATAACGGTCTAGAAAACATTGTTGGGTTGGTCAGATTTTTTGCCTAGAGGCGGCGAAAATCGAAATAAAAATCGACTTGCTTTTTAACCCTAACAACACTGATAACTAAATCCTTCGGTATAATTTATTCTCTCAGGTGTGTGAAGGAATCTTTGATGCATTTCTATAGGTGTTTTATTAGTTTGAAGACGGTTTTTTCTTTTAGTATAATATTCATCGACCGATTTGGGGATGAATGACTGTTTTGTGTCCAAAACCCCAAGGGCGGCCCTGACTTTCTGGTCAACTAATGTGCATGGTAAGCACAACATTTCTTCGCTTGATATTGATGCTTGTTGACGGTTACCTTAAACTTAAAGTTAAGAATACTGCGAGAGTCCAAAATTTTTCGTTTAACTGTGAACTGTTTAACAGCATGCTTCGGTATTACTGACCCACTAGGTTGCGAAACATTGAGAAGATTGCCGCAGAGCAAGCTAGAATTAGCCAACGTGTGGTTATGTCAGTATCATACTCTTAATAGTAAGAATTTAAAATAATAACGTACATACCTAAGTCGGAAATTTCAGAGCCTTGAATCAGGACAAAATTTCTATAACCACGAAAACACTTATTTTCCCTATGGAAAAAGAAATTGATGCTTGAAACTTTGCACCAAGGGAATATAACCTAAATTAACATATTTTTGTGTTCCTTTCACTCAATTAATATGGGAGCTAAGCCAAATTGTGACAGGTTGTAGTATTGAGCGTTAAAGCTGCTCATCAATTTTAACGAGCTGTGTATCATAAAAGCTTTCACGTCTTACGCAAAAGCCTCCTCTTTTGAATTAACCATTGGCAATCTTTCCAAAACAGGGATATATTTTTTGTCTTGTACCAGTTGACTGGGAAGAAAAGAATAATATTGTTGAATAAACGGTCCACTGTTTACATATATGCTCGTGTAATTGGTTGCTACTAATGGGAGCAGTAATTGTCAGCGACATTGGATCGAAGTTGTTGTTAAAAAAAAAATTGTCGCCTCAAATTAAAACAGTGGTTCATGAGAAATTCACTTCTCAACAAGGAATGTTTAAATTTTTTTTTCGCTTTTGTTAAACCAATAACTTTATATTCAAGAACAAAAAGGGTGTTCATAACTTTGCTGCAGTTCTTTTAGAACAAAGGAATGATTAAGGTTTTGACATTATTTCTGTCTTTAAGCGAGAAATAACAATGATGATTATGGCAATTTAAGTTAAAAACAGGTGCTACATGGTGTTCCTTAAAGGCGGTGAACGTGACCTTTTTCATTTTAACAAAAGTGAACTTTTGACACTATCATCTTACTTACTGCGAAGATTATTGTCAATGAGTGGGAGGGAAAGCAAACTTTTGAATTTTTGTCGTTAATTAGACTATGAGTTGGGCATAGAATAAAAAAGAAACTGTTGAAACCTCCCCAGTAAAACGTTTTTGATATTAATTATAAGAAATCATAAGTTTTCGAGCAAGAACCGTTAGCCTATAAGACGGTTTTCATACACATATTGTTTTATCGGGCGATTTCCAGTTAAAGTGGATTACAAGGAACAAGTTTTCGAAAGTTTTGCGTCCACTATTCGTGTTGTTACATCTCTAACACAACACAACAAAGTAAACTTAGCAAATGGGATAATAGTTGCTTGCACTAATGTTGGTCTTAACTAACTTCTTCACGCAACTGATAAAAGTCAATCAACGACCAAAAACTCCATACTTTCCAGGTTGTACTAGTTACGGAACGAATATTCTTTCGAAGAAGACAACATTGTTAGCGCCATATAGCAAATAGAATGAAAGAGGATAATTACTTCATTCTCGATCATTCCATAGCCTGGTAACTCGCGATAAACGCATTAATCATTTTCAAACGGTTTGAGCAGCATGTAAAATAGACCTGATTTTACCGTTTTTTCAATATCTATCGACACTGCTGGGAAAAACGCCTTAAAACTGTAAAACTTGCCAGGTCTGAACGTGATGCAGTCAAACCCCGTGATACGGACACTGAAGAGGCCATAGAAGTATCCCTATTCACGGGCTGTCGTATTAAGGTGGCTGAACACAGTTTTGACAGTTTGTGAGTATATGTCATTTGGCAAATCATGGCAAGAGAAGGGTTGCAGCTCAGAAGCTGAAACTTTGCAAGTGAAAGATATACTGATGAAGGATTTTGATGGAAAGGTAAAATTTTTCATTTTCGTAGTTTCCATGGAAACATGAACGATTGAATACAACATTAACATTTCACTTTTGCTCAGTTTACATAAAATTCACTCCTAAGATTTTCCTATAAACTTGCACACAGCTCATTAAAACTAATCATTACCATTTGAAACTTATTTGACCAAATTTTAATAGACGGATTTTTAGATAATCAATAATATAATTGTACTGTAATTATCAAATGTGTCACAAAAATCGTCTGTTCAACTTCCATTTTAAAGTTCTCATTATTTAATATACGATAAAAGTAAAAATTCTGCCAAATATCACAAAATGTTAATAAGTAGATTTTGAGAAATTGTCTTCTCTGTACCATTGCTTTTTTCGCCGCCATGTTTGTTTGTCTAATTTAAAACACGCACCGTCACGCGAGTTACTGCTGACCGCCGCAAAACTGTGTTCAGCCACCTTAAGCGGGTTGAATTTCAAGTAGAGAAAATCTAAGAGCTCTCTTTCTTCATGGACAAAGCAAACTGTCCGTAATAATGAGGTGTCCGTATTCAACAGGTGTCCGTAAAGCGTGGTTTGACTGTATCTCAAAAGAAAGCGAAGATAAAGCTCTCCAAAGTCTTTGTATGTTGGAGGCATAAACTTGGCGCCTACCATATAGTTCATCATACGGTCACTGTGCGCATAGAGATGCATATCCTTAATTTAATGATTTTAAGGCGTTCTTTTCAGCGGCGTGTCGATGGATTTATGGAAACTAATCTCTGTGTCAAAAGTAGATTGAAGAACCTTTTAAGGGTCTATTTAATCATTACAAAAAATTAGTGTTGTTACTCTGACAGATTATTTCGCAAAGGCTAAAATAGTTCTTTCGAGAAACCATTTGATACCCGCTGGGTTCTAAAACAGGTTGTCATAGTTATTTCCTTGGATCAGATTTATGCTTTGTTAAATTTTTGTCTTGGTTTGATTTTGGACAGTGGGGTAAAGTGCCGTAAATGATCTAATAAACGCCCGGGACGTTAATTTAATTTTAGGGGTCCAAGAGGGGGCGTTTAATAGATGGGAGGCGTTTAAAAGAGAGGCGTTTATTCTCGTAACTTATTTTAACGAACTCAACATAACTGTATACAGTATGCTTTCGGCTAAAAACGTTTTTGTGTTTACAGAATCTCGACTGCGGGCCTGACGGCTTATCTAGAAATTGATCATGACATAATACACAAACTGACGTTAATCAAGCAATGAAATTAATAAATTGATTAATTTTGCTCTATTTTGCCATTTCCTAGTATTTGGGGGCAATTTTCAAGGGGGGCGTTTATTAGAGAGGGGCGTTTAATACTAACTTAACAGCGTAAGGGGGGCGTTTATTAGATAAGAGGCGTTTATTTGAGAGTGGGCGTTTATTAGATCGTTTACGGTATATGACACAGGTCAAAATTAACCTAGCCCTAACTCATGAATAATTACGGCTAGGAGACAAAGGAAATAGAGAATCAACCTAGGCTAAAAAAAGTTGACCTGAATTTAATTTTAACCTGTAACATAATATGCTAAGGGATTGCAATAAAACTGAAACGAGAACTAAGGATATCTTTACAGTGTAACCCCGTTAGGGAAAGTTCATTTAATATGACAAGGGGGGGGGGGGGGGGGAATGAAGATATCGAAACTCGAAGCTTGAAATTTTAGCAGCCCCCCTCGCTAGCGGTTCAATTTTTTAGGAGCCCCCTCCTTGGTAGTCGAAAAAATTTCAGAGCCCCCCCCCCCGCCTCCTCCTTCAATTCCTTTGCTCCCCTGAAAAAAGATCGCTAGACTGTATTAAATATATTTACCGTTATTGTCTTCAATGGTTTATACTATGACAAACTTGAGATACAGTTGTGATACAATTTTCTAAAGCATTTTTGGGATGAACAAGAGTGTAATAATTACTGAGACTACATTTGTTATATCTGTAAACCACGTGATATAGCTGAGTTGCACAGGTCATTAAATTGTTGAGTTGAAAACCATCCGATCTGTATGATGATGTCATGTGTTGGTTTTGAAGTATACAAATTTTCGGAGCCTCCCCTCCTAGCGCAACAATTTTTTCAGAGCCCCCCCTTCGGGTGTCTAAAAGTTTTCGGAGCCCCCCCTCAATATCTTCACCCCCCCCCCCCCCCTTGTCATATTAGATGAACTTTCCGTTAATACAGCAACCATTAGGCCAAAAAAAAAATTGGCCGTATTAACGACGGTGTTTTTAGCCAAAAAAAGTGGCCGTAGTAACGAGGTGGTCGTAACTAACCACAACATACGTATCTCTTAACTAAAGCTGACAATTTGATTCAAGTTGTAGAATATTATACTGACCGGCCGGTCAAAGAGGACCAGCTCTGGAGGAGGACCACTTTGACCGGAAAATGTCCACGCGAACCGAAGCGTTCCATTCATTTCTCGATCGAAATTTCCAAAAAAAATTGGCATAATGGGAAGCAGTCCTACGCCAAATGACTGAGGGGTTGGGTTTGTTAATGTTTCTCCATGCTGTGTAAGGGTGCTTCAATTTTTCTCCTCAACTACCAACGTTCCTTGTTGGTGTGCGACCACATGTTTTATATCAACTCTTATTTTTTGTCTAATGACGTCAAAGTCTTGACTAAGCACAGCACAGACTAACAGGCACGATATCTAGTATCACAGACTCACACACCCGGGGGGGGGGGGGTACTCCCATACATGACCTATACGGGTATGTGCCGCCCAACGGGGTCGTGACTTTGAAGCTCCTGATTTAGAACGGGGTATCCAATTCAGAGGCGTTTTCTAGAACGGGGTATAATATTTCGAACGCACGAAAGCTCCAGTTTTGTAAGCAGCCATTTGAAATCATTCAAGGGCAGATTGCTTTTAAAAATGCGGTTCAATGCATTAACAAGCAAACTGTTGTACTCTTTGCACCTTAGAACGGAGTTTAAAAAATTGGCCCATTTCTAGAACGGGGTATCAGTTTTAGGGCGAATTCTAGAACGGGGTATCAATTTTAGGGGAAATTTTTTTTGAACGGGGTGCCAATTTGGAGTTCCGGGCGGCACATACCCACCCAAAAAATACCCCAGTGCCCCCCCACCGGGCTCACACATCAGTTAAAAAAACACTAACAAGAAATTCTTAAACAAATACTAATCACGGTTCGATTTGTGTCTCCTAAGGCTAAATCTACCTGGCAAAAACTAGTTTTTCTTACTGCTAATTATACAGGAACTAACCAGAGTTTAATACCATCAACTGACGTGATGCAACTCACTTTGACACTGAAGATGAGTACCGCATAGGTTGTCGAAACGTCAGTCACTGCCAACACCAGTTCCATTCAGGACTACGATCACCCCGGACGATTATGCTTCACCTACTTATAATCCAGTTCTGTTGTCAAAGAGACAGATTTCAAACCGAAACAAATTGTCATAGTGAAACTTGCCATACTCTGTCGGCATCTATGGGCCTTAAGAACCTACATGATTCTTAATGGCCGGGTGATTTGAAAAACGCCTATATGTCATCTAAGTAGAACACTCATCCCTTGCAATGCACTTAGCGTGTAACGCATCACACACCACTCGGATATCGATTTGCTCGAACGCACGTGTTTCCGGGTGCTTCAGCGTCAATGGCTACACGCATCTCCTCGAATTCTGAGTTGCTTCATTTGTCTATTGTGAGTGGATGAAGCAACGACATTTTAGTGAAAAACGCTTCATCAATAATAAAGGAAAACTTGGTGTTTTTATAAAGTATATTTATAATGCTTACTAAGAAATCACTTTAACCCATTCGCTCCGAAGAATTTTGCTAAAATCGCCCTTTGAAGCTAGTCGATCCGTTTATTGGTAGAGAATTTCGCAGTCTTCTGTTCCAGATGCAAAATTTTAGCTTCCGAAGTTCGGGCAAGCGTAGAAATTAAAAATTTCGAGATTGCGGGTGACACAAAAGTCTCGACTTTTTTGGTTACTGCTCCCTGCTGAAAATTTGTTCGAAGTCACCGCCTTCACATATTTTGTATGGGTTGAAAAGTACTAAGTAAGGACTTCAGCGCAGAATTTACCCACGAAAACAGTAATATCCTGGTGATATCATAGAGCCCCTTTAAGTTGGACGAAAAAAATCCGCCTACAGATGAATGTACCATCACGGACAGTTTCTTCAAAAACAGTCTTTAAAAGAACAAATCGGTTTGAGCCTTTAATGACAGCCTGTTAACCAGCTTTCAAAATAGACATGTCCTATTTACATCTACAAGGTTACGTATATGGAATTAAGTTACAAACATTAGTTTATACAAGAGTGGGTTTGCTGAGGAATCCTTAGTTTCCGCAATAGGACTAAGTTTTCCTTTTACAGCGGAAACGCGATATAACGAACCTCTGTATAACGAACTCCTCGGTATAACGAACGATATTCTCATTCGTCCTAGTAATTGTAAAATATATGGAAAAGAACCTCGATATAACGAAACCTCGTTATAGCGAAAATATTTTCGCAGTCCCTTGACCTTTCGTTAAATCGGGGTTCCACTCCGGTAGAATTATAGCCTCTCTTCGGTCTCGCACACCGTTAGATTAAAAAAACATCATCGGCACAATATAGTAGTTATTTTATGATAAGAACGATGTCAATTGTTGCAGAGATAAAAACAATCTGCAAATTGTAGAGAAGTCTAAATGTGTTATGATACTTATTGTTTGTATGATATTTATAAATCACCGGCGTAGAAACATTCAGTTAAGAATCAAATTGAATCCACCTCCACAGTATTCAAAACCCTTCTGTACCAAAATTCATTTAAAAAATAAGATTGTTTGGAACCTCATTTCCTCTAAATCAAACAAGGGAAAATTAAATAATGCTTGTAGGCTCCTTCTCTTTAAACAAGAAAACCAGCCAGTGTAGATAAGGTTGTTTTATATCATTATATACAAGAGATGACAATAAGTTTATTGTTAAACAATTTTTAGCGAGTACATTCTCAGTTCTTTTTGAACAAGAACACATTACAGTCCGCGTTATAACCTATTCGCTGCTTCACTACATCAAGCTTATGCTAATTTCGTACGCTGAGACTTGGAATAGCAAACAACTTACACCGAGAGAAATTAGAAAGATCCGTTCAATTATCTGTATCTTTTAACTTTTTTCCTTCCATAAAGTGGGTTTGTTTCGATGCAGAATTAACTTAACAAGAAAGACAAATACAATAGAAATGGTGTGTAACAATGCTATCGCCAAGTCGCCCTACAGAAGGTCTTATCTTAAACCGAGAAGTGAAAAAGGTCTAGTTAGTGCTCATTTTGTATTCATTTCTCGTTATGTTCCTAAACAAACAGATCAACCTGAGGGAGGTATACTTCGTAATGGCCTTCTATAAGAAATCCGTATGTTAAACATCATAGCCTTTAGCAAAATTTTTTATCATAGATATAAAATAATCAGTGACTTGTAAAGTTACTGCCAAAGGAACCGAAATATAACTGTTTGCTCAATGACTCACTCGGAACCCAATCTGCATGCGAGAGTGTTTCGGCTTGCGCACCTTGGATATGTAGTTACTAGATTATATTTCGCAACATTTTACTTAGTTTAGAGATTCTATATTTCATGAAGTTAAAGTGCTTTTGAGTCTATTAGTAGCATAACTTTATTTATGCGATAGCAACACAAAAAGGCCGTCTTAATTTTGAGTTAGATAAAGCTTTCAATTGATTATGTTTTTATATTATAGTTGAGACTACTGGGCTATCGAGTAGACAAAATGTCTGATCGCTTAAAGATGTGAGTGCATCTGCGTCACTTTCGGGAAAACCAGGGTAACAACAAAACTGGGAACCACACACACTACTACAATTGCCTATTTCTTGACAAAAAAAACTGAGCGCGCTCAAGCTAATGAATAATCTACAAGAACTAAACTTACCAATGCAAGTCTGTTTGTAAGAGGGAACTTTCAATGCTGCTAGTCCGGTTAAGTCGAACTCTTCTTAACAAAGACGTCTACTGCTTCTTCTTTTCATTTTGCACTCACTAAAAAAAGGAAAATTACCTGTGAAATTACCCGGAAAACAGTAATAATAACCTTCCTATCGGCCCACTCAGTTACGCGAGTTTTATGGACATGAAGGATGGAATCATTAATATTTTGAGGTTCCCAGCAGTACGACCCAGATAAGTTGCATACTAATAATTAGCCGGAAGGCAAATTAAACAAAGCTGGCCTGAAATTGAACCACAAATCGGCATGGGATATTCACTATTTAAGCTTCCTCATAAGGTCCTACGTTAGTGCATGCGCGAGATATTCTTGGATTACTAGTTTGAAACATCTTCGACATGGTTGCGTCTTTTACCGGCGGCATGGCTTTAACTACCAAAATATCCTACCTGCCGACTCATTCTCGCAAAACTTAAAACCTGTTTTCTTTTTTTTTTTTCCCTCGGCTCTTGTTCGCTACAAAGATTACGATTAAGTATGAATGTAGACGTCTCTGGTTGACTCGACCAGATGCAGTGTGTGTCAACACACATTCAATATGTTAGCTGGTAGCTAGCTTACTGCCGGAACTTGGGCGCTAGTCAAACAACAAGACTAGTTTAAACAATTACAGACGGCAGCCTGCGAAAAAAGCAAAGAGAAATGTGTCGATAGAACATACAAGAAACTGAATATTTTAGCAGCGATTTTGTTCGCTTTTAATTTTCTTTTTTCTAATAACACGAGGCCTAACGGGAAGCCCTTGATGAATCTTGTTAGTCGTGATCTTATTGGTTAAAAGATGAAATAGATTGTCAGCCCCGACGGAGTCCTAAAAGTCGTGACGGTTATCTGTGAATGCAAATTTCTCTGCAGTCAAATAAAAGCGTTATTAATGATTTATTTTGTTTAAATTTGTTTAAACCTCTCTTTTGCACAAAGCAAGGTTCTGACAATCACAGATAACACTATTTAGAAGAAAGCAAGCTACCCCTACTGCATAATTAAGGTAAAACCTGATGTCATTCATTCGATTGATGACTTCTGGGAAGTTCGAGAAGTCTTGATTAAAAAAACACACAAAACTAACTCATTATACACCAAAAAACACATTTTAGAAATGGGTTGCTTACCTTTATAAATCAAACAAGTACAATTCTTTTTTTCTATTTCATTTTTCTAAAGGAAATTTTAAATTTCATGACGGCTTTATGAGCTGAAAATACAACACAGACGGTTATTCATAGACGCCTACAATTAAATGTATTTGAAATAAGTCAAGTATTAAAAGGCTTTGACCTTTATTTAGCAGACTCGGCAACAACGTATGTTTAGCTAAGAATTAAATCAAAACAGTTTTCTGGTCGAGCCAAAAAGGAGAACATTGAAGTTTTCAATGAAAACATTAGCCTGGAAATTCTCGCAGTAAATTCTGTGTTAAATTGGGCAGATTTTTTTGTTCCACGATCCCAGGTAAGATGACGGCTGCGCTATGAGATTATACGTTGCCTGTTTCAGGTAATAAATTGCATATGTTCAGAAAGAAAAGTACGATTTGTATATTCTTTTTATCATGTCTACAACACAAAATTAAAAAGAAAATTTTGAGAAGGATTTAAGATTTAAGGACAGTTTTAGTAAATACCCCGTAAAATTTTTATTCACCTTCAAAGCAACTCAAGAATCAAATTGATTCCTGGAACGGTATAAATGAAGTGAAAGGAAACCGCCATTGAAAACAGACTTTCTGACTTCTATTTCATAATTTCATCTATTGGCTACTAAAAAAATATGAAACAAAGAAAAGCTGACAAATTAAAAGTTCGGCTTGATTACTTTTCGGTTACCGGATTCATATTCGTATTGAAATCGAGGCTTAATTTCAATTAGAAATTAAAGCTCATGTCCAACAAACCACCGGGATTCATACGGTTACAACGCTGCTGGATTCGCTTGTTTAAAGCCAATAGTTTTGATGCCATGCAACTGTCTCTGTTTAAATAAAGGCTAAAAAAAAAAAGAATATTTCTCACTATTTTTTGAAAAGCGGCGCTTTTCAAAACTTAGTGAGAAATATTTTGAAATAAAAGAAAATTCGTATCTCACAAATGTGATATTTTTCTCCTCGCTAGGGAGTGTTAATCAAACCCATAATTTAAGGAAAAAACTATTTGTTTTTACTATTCAAGCTGAGCCCGATCTTGAAACAAATACTTCACCAAGACTGTTTTGATCTGCATGTAAAATGGACAATGAGTGATAAACGTACATTGGTGTATTCAAAGACCCAAACCTTTGACAGTTCTCCTCGACAGCACAGAGATGCAACTGCAATAATTGAAACAGGTGATGCACGCCAGAGAAGAAACCGGCCCACAATCTTTTCAATCTTTCAGTGTGCAAAATCGACAGCACAGCCGATGTTGGTTTCGAAATCCGCCTAGTTGACTGATTTTTGCTGTAATTACGAAAAAGCGCGACCTGATTAAGGGAAGGATGCTGTCAAAGCGTATATTTGCCTTGCACTAATTACGTCTTCGTTACATCATTAGCAATCGAATGATCGATCAGAAATGAACACGAATGTCCAAAAACCTACTTCTCTATCAAATTTTGCTAGCATTTGAATTTCAGGAAGAACATTCATGAATGATCCAGTTCCATCGTAGAATTTAAGAAAACTTTGATAGGGTATTTTTAAAAGTGTTTTGAATGCTTTTTTGCAAGCTACCCAGCCGGTAGTGTGGTAACGATCTCATAAAAATGTATAATCTAAGTTTAAATTGGAACATGTGATAGTGAATATTAAAATGCATGCCAAGTGATGTTTTGAATATCGCATGCGAAATGGATTTTCAGGATGTCAGCTTTAGTTTAAACTTTAGTGCGACTAGGGCTTTAGGTTAGATAATTTTTTAGTTCACGGCTTCTTACTTAATGGCAATAAACTGTAGACCTCAAATTCGAATCAGTTTCCACTCAGTGCCGAGGTTCCAAGTAATTTTGCTGGATTATGTTTACTGAGTTTGTCATGTTGATTTCAAGTCGAGTTTAATCAAGCTGTTCATCTCAGAAACTTAAAACTAACGACGTGACAGAAAGTGTATCGGAACTCTTTTGAATGCAAAGGGAATAATATAGAAAGCAGTCAGTTCAGTTACGCTAGTTTTAATATGCACTTTCTCTATCTTGTTGACGCCCTGTACCTACGCACTCCACTAAAATTAAAACTACCTTGACTTCTATGGTCTACGATGGCTATCTCCCAACTTTTTGCAGTTTTCCAGGAATGAAAATGTGAAAGTCTTCTTAATTCCGCTCGTCCAGGTCGTACCGGTTGGATAGTAATTCCAAAGAGAAAAACGAATCTTATTCCTAAACTAAACCAACTAGCAAACTATCACGAATTCTGAAATCTGATTGGCTAATGTACTCACCTACCTATGTCATCTATTGCATGAAAGGCGCGGAAAAACCGCCGTACGCTACATCACAGCTCCCATGAATTTACTAACTTTTTTTTCATTTCTTGAGCCACTTAGTTCTTTTTTCTTTGGATTAGTGTGCGTATTATTGACAGGATCAGGGAGCAGCTAGGACTTGACATCTTTGAAATATCAGTCGGATCATCATGCACTAAAATAACGGTGGAATCTCAAACGATAGTACTATGAGTTCTACAAGCTGATGTACTTGACTGTATGGTGGCATAGACATCCCTGTGTTCGGTTCTTATAAATAGTACCTCCGAAGAAAAGGAGGGCACGAAATATATCGCTTATTCTCACTCTATATTGTGTCATTATTGTTGGCATCAGTTCTAGTATGCCGCAATTTCTCACCCGGAACTCATGTGAAGCTCTGAAGAGTACCTACATTGGTTTCGATTCTTTTTTCCAAAACGATTCCTACTCTGTTTTGAATAAACAAGGAATAACTACAAGCCGTTGAGGCCTAACAACCAAATATTAACTACATAATCTTGCAAAACATCGACCAGGTTTCCCCCAATTATCTTACGAGAAAAGTGCATAGGTGTGTCACTCTTTATCATTGTTCTCACTTTTGTCCCCGCTTTTGCAGATTCTAGAACTAGTTTCATTTATATAGGAATTCGAAATTTTCAAGATAAGAATGTCCAAGTATTCTTACTCAATAAATTAACATTTTTGTTTTGTAAACTACTGAGAAAAGACACAAAAATCGTTTAAGCCATGCGATGCGCAGATGCGCGAATAGACTTCAAGAAAGCGGATTCATCTTGTGCAGTCACTTGCACGATGACGTCATTTTACTTCTATAACCAGAATCCTTCAGGGTTTTGCTTTCTTGTGCAAATTAGGGCTTTTTTTATTCAAACCTCACTGGGATTATCAAATTTAACAATGAAAGAGCAAACGAAATGATTACTGAATTCTGGTCTTGGTAGTAAAAAGAAGTCATCGCGCAAATGGCCTATCATGAAAAAAATGCATTCATCTTTATTCAGGTAGGTAGTTGTAAGTGGAAACATTCAGGTTCTGGTTGTTTACCATTTTCAAAAGGTTCCAGAAAATCTAGTTGGAAAGCAAATGGTACACGACTTTTTGGGTCGTTTCAACAAAAAAAGTTTCTGGGGGCAACAGAACATCTGAGAAGTTAGTCGTGTTTTTCCGGACGGAATGTCTTAAACGGAAACTCGTGTTCCATTTCTTCAGACCCATCTTTGATTCTAGTTTCAGGCCGTTGCGGCCGTTTTTCGGTAAATGGAACTGATTCAGTACAAATGGTAAACGCGATTCCGTCCGGGGCGAAATTTACCAGTTCCGAATTTTGCTTACCATTTGCCCAAACCGTGAACCGATTGGTTTGTCCATGCCTGGATATCCACTGACTGTTGACTTATATTAGTTTGCCTGCTTTGTCAACCGCTCCTATAAAAGGGTTCGTTTTAATATGCATCAGTAAGAAACATAATGCAGAGTACAACAGACATCACCGCAGGAAAGTGCTGCTCAGTAGCTTGAATATGAATGGTCACATCGAAATACGTCATTCACAGACTCAAAAGCTAGATACCCCTTGCACAACAAAATAAACAACACAACAGGGAAGTCCTGCTCAATGGCTTTCATTTGAATATATCACTGCATGTAGGACTTCAAAGAGTCAACTACAAACCGCAGTCTAATAAACATGTCCTTTTCCATATAATCTTCACTAAATGGAAAGTTGGTTTGTACTAAGTAGGTGAGTTTGAAGTTTTGCCAACAGTCAGCATCGTGGAAAAGTCGCAAGAAGAAAAGGACCCGCGTCTTTTTATATTTCGTTACAACTCGAGGGCTGGCATTGATGATCATGTACAAGCGATCTAAAAGCTTGTCTTTCCCTTTACAAGTCAAAAACCTCACCTTCCTCTCCGTTCACCAACATAAAAAAAATCATAATGACGATTATAAATAAATAAATTTACAAATATGACTAATATCGTCAGCTATCGTCCGATACAGACTACTTCAATAACACTTTATACTTGCTTCGTCGTACTCACCGTCTATTTAAAGCTGGGCCCTCGGCAACTCAGGCACGGAGAACAGAATCTCTGATGTATTTTAAGGCAGATTTCTAGTAATCCCCAGTCTATAAAAAAGGAGAAGGTTCTTGAACTGTTGCGTAACGGAAAAGGCTTGCAACTGGCAATAAAGTACAGTAATATGATACTCTGCGAGACATCTACCACCTTCAGGCACTTTGATCGAATGAATAATTCGGTTTACAATATCAAACTAAAGGCGAGGGAAATGAAAGCTTATTTGATCACTGGCTGTTTATATAGCTGAAAATTAAGTTTAAAACGGCCACTTAAAATGCTACACTTTTGAAAACGATGAAAATACAATAGTAGTAACTTAGTTACCATCAATGAGCTGCGAACAATATCCTCTTGAAATTTTAAAGTTCTTACCAGTTTTTACTATGAACAATGCTTCGTTGCTATGTTCTTGATAAATTCGCACCTGCCGATTAAAAAAAACGTCTTATTACAAGAAAAAAGAAATCTCTAGTTTCCGGTGCAAAACGTAAATAAACATAAAACTGATGTTTTTCAACTCGAACCGAAGTGACTCATTGAAGCAACTTGGAAATACTGTCATTCCAATCTTCAAAGGTCTTTGAATCCCCTTTTTTGGGGGAAAATTACTAAGTCTGCGTTGAACTATTTATATAAGTTCCTAGCTTTTAAGAGCTACACTTGCGATAAACACGTTTGTCAGAAAAGCTTAACCTTTTTTCATTTTAATTATATT
>OZ037998.1:3542534-3637534 GCA_964035705.1 Porites rus
GCGCTTGCTGCTCAGAAATTAGAACACAGAAGACGCTCATTTTAATAACTTCACTTGTTTGAATAAAATATAAGCGGGATAATTGTAATTACACTCGAAGACTTGTTGATGAAAGTCATTTGCCTAAGATATAACTTTAACTGAGCAAGATAGGAGCATTGTATGTTTCTTTCAAAATCATCGCTTGCTACAAAACGTTTGATTTGGATGAAATGGAGAGACAAATTGTGTTCTTCAAAAAACTTAAATAATTTAGATACAGAAAATTACACTGGCTGTGCCGACGAGCTGTCAAGCTCTTAGCCCAGAAAACAACAAAACTTCTCGTGAAATTAAGAACGTTATACACGGCGCACACTAACTTCAAAGACAATGAAACTATAAACTTCTTGTATTGAAAATTTTAGATTCTGAAACGGTATGCGCGATGAGTTAGAAACGAATATTTTCTGGCAAATAGGCGAAAACCATCCGTATTCAAAATCCGCCAGTACTACTGAGTATATTTATGAATTAAAATAAGAGCACTCTTGGAACTCACCTCTCTCTCTGCAAAATGATCAAGCTTTGGTTTGGGAAGTTTACTGTATACATTAATACTTAATCTGAGGTTTACTTCGGCGGCAGTTATTAGTACGAAGAAATATTTATAATTATAATTAGTGGCGTTTTGTGCCAAGGATTTGAAAGGATTATCTGCAGGACAAAAACTAGATATTTATCTTATCATTATTAACTTTGCGGCCTAAGAGAGCGATTGAGAAGACTATTCTTGTCCCTGTTTTTATCACAGTTTTAAGGCGAAAAGATCTCGTTAATTACTTTTTGTCTTTCTGCGAGTTTTATCTGCAGATTTTTCGAACAATAGAACAGAACTGTCTTATCCCGCTTTATCAAAAAAATTTTTTGACAACAACGACTGAATTGCAATAAATATCTTTATTTGCATTTCTTTTGTTTCGCAGCTGTTTCTCTTTTCGCTTTTTCATTACTTCAAAGTCAGTAAAGTTATACTTTAGAACTAGGACTACGTAGTATCTCAAGCGTTAAGTGCTAAATCAAGGGCCGCAAAAGTTGGTTAAAACTGCATACCGTTACCACAATTAATCGTTAGTGGCACTGACGTTTTCGGCTCTTTCTCCAACTGGCTAATTAATCTCGGAGGTCAGTGTATGCGCTCTCTGGGTGTAAAGGGCTATAGGCTGTAGACATGTTACAGCAAGTCAAACATTTAGTTACAGCAAGCCAAGTCAAACATTTAGTTACCGCAAGCCAAACAAACGAGGGACAAAAACGTGCAACTTGTCCTGCGACATTGCTACAAAACGAGTTGAAATAAAGTTACGCTGTACGTTTTACCGTACCTTTTAACAAAATAAATTGATCTATATGTTTAGGTGTGACGGACTGACTTTCAAAAAATCCTAGTCTTGCAAAATTTTCGCCGCATTTTATGTTTTTGACAAACGTTTTAATCAAACAGCCCAGACACTTAAACAAAAAATCCACGCCAGGATTGTTAATGACAACAACTTTAGTCCTATCTTTTAGGGTTAATCCCATAATGTTGTTACACTGTAATATGTTGTTATGTTAAGTGGATCGTTTTTAGCCTCTTGCTTTAAGCCATTAAGTTGTTACATGTAATAACCCTTCCAAAGCCTGATCAACAGAAATATTTTTTCTAGCATTACCAAAACACAATCAAGAGAAAAGGTTACTAGAAGTATTAAAATAATCCCTTATTTAGAGAAAATATTTTGATCTTTTATCAAATTCTTTTAACTAATTTTAAAAGAAATGTATAGAAATCTACCTGGAGAATTTGCATGTAAATTATAGTGCGCGATTCCCTAGGCTCATTCCCCACAGTAGCCTTATCATTCAGGCAAGCTCGCCATTTATGGCGAACAAAGCGAGCAGCGAAGCCCCTCGCACTCGCGCCTGTCCTAAATGGAGAGCTTGCTCGCAGGCAGTCGCAGGCTGCAGTCGCCGCCTGCGAGCAAATTCACTGGTTTAGGGGCTTGTGATTCAATCAATCAATCACCTTTATTTAAACACTGAATTCCATTCATAAAAATGCTCTTCCAGAGAGCCGTGTAAAAATCATGTAATAAAGAAAAAAGATAAAATATAGTTATTAAAATGGTACTTAATTACAAATGTGAGATAAATGACTTCAAGCTTGTCTGTCCTTTATCAGTGTTTGATGGACTATTCCAGAGAACCGCCCCCCTATAGAAGAAGCTTTTTTTTCTAACCTCGGTAAACAGTCTTGGTGCAAACAAATTATGTGTGGAGTTTCTTAGATTATAGGAATACGTAGAGTGTGTTGAATTTTAGAGGCTGACAGTTTTTTTTTTTTTATTGAAATGAAATGTTTCTCATTCGAATAAATTTTTCTTAGTTAAGAATTGTAAAAAGCGTTTTGAATGAATAGTTTTTTCTCTTTTTCAAGCGAATTAATTGTAAATAGGATTTTAATAGTTAGCATTGTTGTCAATAAAATTTTTTCATTATACGTAGAGTGTGTAGTATTAAAAGTTTGAGCCAAATGATCTGGTGCAATGTGATTTTTCAATTTATACATTATTGTGGCTAATTATTTGAGCGTAGCCTAAATAGAGTTATCAAGATCACTTGGTTTGATTCAAAGTTGCAATAGGCACGCAATACATCACCGCTCTCGGAACCAATCAGATTGTATGATTTGCACAACACGAGCCTGCTCTCAATTTTTTTTAAAAATAATAAATACAGCATTACCCCTACGCTGTTGATTTACCTCCAAGCTACTGCATGAGAATCTACAACCATAGTTACTAACCGTGCTAAAGTCATTCAGATTTAACCACGAGATTCTCTTAAGTTCACGTGTAAGAATGCGAATGATACTAATGATAGTATTAGATGAAAGACTGACCTCATGTTTTCTCGTAGTTCCTACTGAATTAATGTTGCCTGTGTCTAATGTAAACAGTCACTGGTGGCTCGACTTTTTGCCGTTTTGCAGGCCATTGTCGGCTATCAATTAGCAGCGGCTCCCCGACCACAGCAATTCTATTGGGGCCTTAACGGACGGTGTACCGGGGAGGGCAGTCTATTACTACGATTAAAACATTGATAGGGTCACTGGTGGAGTATCTTATGGTGAAACGAAAGACCCGAGAGAGGTTAGCCTGTCCCAGGTTTCGAGATAGTAGCCCGGGAGCTGGGGAGAGAGATTTTTTCCCGCCACCCCCCTTCCAAGATCGCGTGCGTCTTATTTTCGCTTAGCTTGTTTCATTTTTGTGACGTCCTTACTATCCGAGAGTTTGAAACAGGCTAGAGAAAGGTCAGAGATCTACCGGACACAGGGATCCCACCCTTATGAAGGTAATACTTCAGTTTTAGCAAATGCTTTCGTCAAATCGCGAAATTTGCCTTTACCGTTGTGGCAGAAATAAGTAACAATAATAGAGAGTCTAAGCATCACGATTACGTTAAACGGAAAACGCGACTTTGTACCACATGACCGAGTTTCCCCTTTATTTGTCGTATTAGTAGTTTAATGCGATTTCATCCATAAGAATTGTTCTGAGCTATTTTTATTTTTATTCTATTTTTTTTTTGCCTTGTTTTAGGGATAGAGAATCTGTTAAAGTATTCACAACAATGACTATGCATAGTTAACCTCATTTACCTGCTAGTCTGCAAGTCTACAGTCTGCCTTTGTTGCACACCACATAGCTTTAACCCCCAGGCTTACAATATTATGATTCCATTTTTGTTACCTTGTAGGCAAGTCCCCAAATGGCTGGTCGACCAATAAAAACAGCTCGTGCCCCCAAGGCCAGTGCCTCGAATACATCTGTACCCAGTCTAATTCCACCATCAACATATACTTCTACTTTTCCATTAACAGCAACCACTATCTCTGGCAGAACATCATTATCTAGCAAAAATATATTGTTAAGATTTATCAGTAAACAACAACTTACAATAAAAAAAGAAACACTTTATTTATGCTCTACCCCTGAAAAACCATGGCCAACAATGATAATGACAATATGTAATTATTAATGCACTCTGTATGTTTTGTGTCGCTATGTAGGCCTTAATTTGTGATGTTCTCAAGGGACCTTAAATTATCCTTAGTATTGTTAAAAATTAGTTACATTTGCTTGTGCCCAGAGACAAGAAAAAACTGAAAGAAATTGACAGCCCTCAAGAGTAGTCACATGTAAACTACACTGGAAAAACAAAAAATACAAACTAAAGGTTCATTACACACTTACAGTGGCAGGAACACAGTCTAACTGTCTTCCTCCATGATTGGATACAATAATTCCATCAACTCCATGTTCAACAGCCTTTCCGGCATCATCTGCTGTCGCAATCCCTTTGACAAGAACTGGAAGCTTGGTGATGCTCTTCAACCAGTCAATGGTTTCAAAGGTGATTGATTTGTTAACTAAAGCATTTGCAAAATTATCAAATGCAAGCCAGAACCTAATGTTGTTTGTTCTTCACAAAATCAGATGATCTCTTGGCATCTGTCATTTTTGCTGGATCAACGTTAGGAATACTCATGAGATGAGGTAACAGAACAGGCTGATTTCTGACATCATTCTGTCTCTTTCCTCTCACAGTTGCATCAACAGTCATGACAATTGCTTTATATCCTTCTTTTTCTGCACGTTTAACAATCTTTTTTGTCATTTCTCGGGAGCTCAGTACATAAAGTTGCATCCATTTAACTGACTCAGGACAGGAGCCATGGTTGCAACATCCCCTAGTGATGTGGATCCTACACAACTGGGTATCATGCAAGTCCCAGCCTTAGAAGCCGCTGCAAAACAATATTTAATAATGAGTCAATAGCCCATTCGGCCTTCGGCCTCATGGGCTATTGACTCAGAGGCCATTTATAATAATAAATTGATTATTGTTTTAGTAAAGTTCAACTAGTTGGTCAGAAATATCAAGACAAAACAACTTTAGCTACATGTAGCAAAACGCGATTCAGCTGCCATTGTTTTGGTTTTCAAAGCCAATGCTTTTGCTGCTAGTGTGCCATATTATAACATAATTATAGCTTAGTAGTAGCTCAACCAATCAGAATGCAGCATGTTAATAGACCACTAGTTGGATTTTACTTAAATCTGTTATTATACATTGAACACATTATCATTCTTATCTGAGAGCCTACTGACAATAAATTCTGGAAATCAGTGCAACTTACAGATTAGCCAGTTATGTGCTAGCAGATACCTGACTAATCTGTAGGATGCATGGACAATGCATGTCAAACTGCAGTCCATCCGATGCTGTGTTCGTCAAGCTCCCTGTACAAAACTTTGGTGAATACCACCGCCCCCCCCACCCCCCCCCCAAAAAAGAGGGTTTCATTTTTCGACAACCTAAAGAAATGTAAAAGGGACCCCCAGCAAGGCTATAAGTAGCTTGCATACTAATATTACCTTTTGCAGTGGCTTGCTTACCATCAGGGTGGGCAAGTTTTTGAGTTGCTGTTAGTGCAATACCAATTGGTAAGGTAACTTTTTCTCCAAGAATCGTGGTTGAAAGGTCCACTTCTGAAATGCCGCAAAGAACTCGTGGTCGTATCCTCAGCCTGAAATTCAGTTGTACATGTACATGAGCCTTAAAAAATCCTAGCATTGTTTCACCATTCTGTTCCTGTTTTCTGGGCCCTTTAAGTTCACGCATGTCTCACTGCTGCACTGTATTTGAACAGGACGGACACATACAAAACAACACATGGATCCCTGGTCCATGGACAAGTCATGTGGACCTAGTCCATGGACCACCCCCGTGGACCACCCTTACTGTTTTAAGATGAATTTTTATCAGAGGTCTAAACAGATGTTAGGAACCTTAAATGGATGAAACTGTGTCAAGTTTTATTAGTTCATTACATGTATATTTACATTATTGTTATTTTTAGTAAATTATTGCTCAAATTTTTCCTGAATTCCATTCATGGGTTTGGTTTCGTCAGGAAGGAGAAACAACATTTGAAGGGGGCAGGAGGAGACCTCTGGTTAAATTCATCTCAAAAAATTAATGGTGGCCCACAGGGGTACTTCATAGACCAGGTCCACCAATGGGTCTATGGACTACGTCCACAGGGGTAGTCCATGTAATGTTATTGAGAGGAGAAACAGGCAAGAATACATCAACACAACGGCTAAATCGAGCAAGAACAATATTACATCGAGCACATGGTAAAACCAGCCCACCCACTAAGACTGATGTACGGGAACTACACGATTTTATCACAGGGCGTCCATGTTTTGTATACGTCCAACCACGACCTAGGGTCTTGACTCTCATGCAAACGATAATGATCAAAAGAACGTTGCTTTAGTAGTTCACTGTTGATGTCCAATTCCCCCTCCGCCACACACACAACTCCAGAAGCATGTAAGAAAACAAACTAATCAATAACCGCAGCTGGTCTAAAATACAGGTCACTTTTCGACAGGTCAGAGTACAGGTCACGCAACATGATATAGATAAATAAATAGCTTTAAAAGTGTCTCCTAGCCCAAATCTCTTAACAGAATGCTGTATTAGGTCGATGGGAAGCTGTGTGGTTAATTTATCGGTGGAGCAGTGACCAGTATAGTAGTAGTCCTGACCTGTGGAATGTGACCTGTACTTTACACCCGGTCCCAGCTGTTCTCGCCCCATATTCTCGCACCTTTTCAATGCCCCCAGGTTTTCTCTTATGGTAGTTTCTTCGTTTGCACCTCTTGCAAAAAACTCAAATGCATAATATGGCAAGTATTCCCTCGCGTAACTCTCAAAATCTGTCAAACAAACGGGTTCCGTCAAGGAATCCGCCATATTTACTGCACTGGAAACTTCGCTCTGCCAGGTCCCCTCTAGGCTCCAGTCAGTCGGTCTCCAGCCGACTGTCACTCCAGCCTTGGATACTCCCCACGGGACGCATCGATCGGCCTCGTCACGCAACGCCTCCTCCCTAAAGTGTTGCGTGAAATGCAGTACCGAAAGACCTCCCGTGGGAAATTTAGATTGACAACCTATTACTTAAGGCAAACTGCACATGGGTGGATTTTTCTATTAAAATATTTGCGTGTAAACATGGGCAGGGCGGCAGTGAGATATGTTTGGGTCGTAGGCCCGAGCCCGGAGTTGTAGCGACACTTGCATCGCGTGACTAGATGTCAGATGTATGTGACTCTTGCAATATGGCGTCTACTGAGGAAAGGGCTTTCAAGCTCGATGTCAACATTACCAAATTAGAGGATTCTTCGCCAGTGTTTTTCAAAGTCGATGGCGAGAGATTTAAGGAGGTTCAGACCCTGAAGTTACAAGTTGATACAAAGTACAGACTGTCCTTCGAGTTTCGGCCAGCAATGGAAGTCAGGTAAGTATTTGTTTATTTACCAAATAAGTCTTCACTCTTAACAGAGTATTGCAGACTGGTTTAAACAATAAAGATTACAACAATGAATAAAAAAACATCTTAAAATTACTAATCAATATGTAAGATTACATAGGGATTGCCTAAATGAACATGGCGATTTCTAGTGGGAGATTGTTCCACTGTCCAATTGTCGTTCTAGCTAGGGTAAAAAGAGTTCTTGTAATATTCACATGTACAACGTGGCTGCTCAAATCGATGACTGAGAGACGAGATCCTGGTGTGCATTCTGCTCTCATGTTCTTCTGAAGCTTGTCGCATTCGTAAGTGGCTAATTTATTACTCTGTTTGTACAGCATACAGAGACGTACGTCAGATCGCCTGCTGAGCTCCAGAGATTCCGTTTGAGAGATAACATATCAGTGACACTGTCTTATCTGTCATAGCCCCTGAGTACCCAGTGAGCTGCTCGGCGTTGAATCATTTCGACCTGTTGTATGTTCTTAGCTACGTAAGGGCCCCAGACAGTGGCACTATTTTCAACAGTCGGTCTCACAAGTATGATTATGATATTGATATTCAGTGATAATCCTTTCAAGTACGTTAAAAGGCTGCCACAGTTCAAACCAATACATAGAGGATACTACACGGTCGCGCAAAGGTATAAATTTTGTTTTTCGTAAAATTCATATCTTCAAGCCGCCTTGTAATGTTCTTTTAATTATCTAGACAAAAAGACATCAATAAAATAATAGAGGGAAATGACCGAAATTACGTCATCGATAAACTCATGTGTGAGATTATGGAAAATAAACCACTCGGGTCCTGGATGTAGTTTTTATGAATTTTACAAGTGGTATATTTTCCAGTAAAACACTCGTAGCTATAATTATAATAAAATATATAGTTTAAGTAAAATATTTTTTTTGCCGAATTTGCATGAAAAAGAGTTGAGGTCCAGAGGGGAATGCTTTTGTTTTTGTCCAGCTGCAGCATGACCAGCATGATTTCAGCTGAAAACCAGCAAAATTATTTTACAAGCTTCAATGATGGATTTCACGTTGATCGGGGCAGCGATTCCACAACCTGGGCTCACAGTTAAAGTCATTATTTGAAGAACAGTAAAAAGTCACTGAAGAAAAAAGTCAAGTGGCAAAATTTTGATCATGCCTAAAAATTTGTGGATTTGTTTTATTAAAAAATCAAGTCTTCCATTAATGAAATACTGAGCTTACGGTCTATTTTTCTATGATTTCATAAAGATTCTTCCCAGGAGGGGCCGGTACAAAACCCAGACTCAGATCACTCCATTTACATACTTACCAGACAATAAAAACCATTGTCTTCCCTGTATGTAAATGAGTTGATCCATTTGAGTGCGACTCAAGGGTAACATGGAGAGGGTCGAGGGTACTACACCCTGTATGTCGAGGGTTGATTTCTTATGTTTTCTATGTTTCATTATTTTTTTCACTCTTTTTAAGCAATTAAGGAGTGCCTTACATGCACAAAAGTTCAGTTTTTATTAGCGGCGACTCTAAGTGTTGACAGATGCATTGTAATAACAGTACTAATTCAGAAGAAAAGAGTCCAACCTTTTGTCGAGGTATTTAGGAAAAATACACTGAAAATAATAAACATTCTTCTAATAGACAAGAGACCTTTATCTCGTTTATCCACAGTCCTGACTAGCTTGTCATGCAATGCATGTTTCAATCACTGGTTGAAACATTTGTGGGTGAGTTATTGCTCTAGTGGGGTGATTAGGGGGTGGTCTGATTAATTTTTTTTTCCCGAAAGATTTTACCTCGAATGATTTTTTTTTTTTTTTTGGGGGGGGGGGGGGGCGGATTTCACTCCCTCCCCCAACTTCTAATGGTCCACCCTTTATCACGATATTACTGAGTGTTAATTGAGCTATAGTGGGACTTGTTATTTAGCTTATAAGTAAAATAAGTATACTCTAAACACCAAAAATAAAATCCCTTGAAAATCGTGAAACATTTCAACACACTTTAAAATGCATACCAGTATTAAAATTGATAATTTCTCTCTACCCGGACAACCAAGTGCGTGAACAGCGGTCATTACATCCAAGATCGCAGAGATAACTCATGGACCAATCATTTGTTATTTTAACAAAGTGTGCCTTGCAGCCTTGTTTTTCTTGAAAAAATTGCATCACTCAAGCAACACCCTGTCTTGCGAATTGAGCTTTCTGTTTGGATTTTTTCTTTGTTGTGATTCAAGCAAATAATATTTTTTGTGTTTTTTGCATAATGCTTCAAGTGTCATGACGCGTGAAAAAGCTCAACCACAGTTGACGTGAATTTGCCGCACATTTTCGCATTAATCAGTGGCAGATCCAGGGGAGGTCTGGGCCGCCCCTTATTTTTAGACCAAACTGAGGCCTGAAGGGCCAAAAAATGTTTTTGGAGTCCACCCTCTTTATCTCAGGGTCAGGATGACCTGGCGGCCCCTTATCTGTAGGTCTGGATTCGTCGGATCCATCACTCTTAATTGTGCAGGGAATGTGACGTTTTTTTGCAAAAGATTTTTTTACTCTGTTTTTTTGGAATCGAAAGTCTGTGATTTGTCTCGTTATTTTCTTTTTTAATTTGCCATGATTAGATATTATATAATAAAACGGGGTAAAGGTCATTTGTCTGTGGGGGGGGGGGGGGGGGGGCTTATTTTTAGTGTATTTTTGTTAAATAACTCAACCAAAAGTTGGACTCCTTTTCTGGGTCAGCCCTTTTTAAAACTGAACTTTTGCATGGTTGACGCTCTTTGCTCACTTTGCACTTTAGTATATTTTCTTAAATACCTCAAGCAAAGGTTGCGCCCTTTTCTTTAAGAAGTACCCTTTTATTACAATGAACTGTCTACACTCTTTAAGGGGTCAGTGCTAATAAAAACTGAACTTTTACGAGTGTGGCACTCCTCGCTCTCTTAAAAACATGAAGCAGATCTTAAAAAAGGAACATAAAAAAAATGAGCCATGGACATAAAAACTTGACCCTTGACAAGTTCCCCTTGACCCTTGTTCCTCGGACTTGAGCCTTTCTTTTCAATGGTACTGATGTTTTGACAGTAGAGGGTGGGGGGAGGTGTATGTTTTTGGCCATGAATTGATTTTAAACATAAAAATATATAAAATATGATCATAATTTCATGCCCAGAAGTCGAAGCCAATACTTGAAATTTAGCAATTTGTGTATAAATCTAGATCTGTACCTCTCCTCTCTGACAGTTATTCAGTTTGGCTACAACAGCCATCTCCTCAACGGCCAGTTTTTTTTCGACTTGCATGCACATTTGTCTTAACGGGTCCTCAACTGCTCAACGATGGCCACCTCCCCCCAAATCCTGGATGTGACACAGGGTGACCCTCCCCCCACCACTTGAATGTTATGCTCTTACCTAAGGAGTACTTTCTCAATGTTTTCTTGCAGTGAAATTTCCATGGCAGGAGTAAACCTTGAACATACATTAAAAATGAGCGATGAAAGATCTTCACAGTATGAGTGCTTATGGTCCACAAATGGAATGAATGAGTCAAAGAGCAAAGACAGGTTTTACTCGGCGTTGTACATCAAGTTTACAAATGATAAGCAACTCAATGCAAGGGTTCAGTGCAAGATGTATTCTTTGAAAGACAAGGACCATCTCACCTGGGGTACTTGCTTAAAGAACTTGCATGTTGATTGCAAGATGAAGGATGGCCAAAACTACATTGATGTTCAGCAAGTTTTATTCAAGTAGTTAAATATTTCTAAAATAGATGATTTATAAATAAATTAATAAAAATATTTGTCTCTAGGATTTTTTTTAGCCTGATTGGTAATTGCTTGTGAAAGGAAAAGGTGAGAATAAATTAATACATAACATAGTAAAACAGGAGTGCAGAACTTTCGTTTTGAGTGGTAACACAACCATGTTAAATAATGAAATCAACTATTTTCAGTGTTTCATTAACAGCCCTCAACAGTATAACTTGTGCAAGCGCATCATCTACCTTCAGTTGAAAAGTTACTAATAGTGGTAATTATATAAAGAAATTATTATGGAAGAACATGGCCTCTTTTTATATATTTTTGAGACTAGAACTTGAAATTTTTTTTAGTCATGTTAGTTTGTTAACATACATTTACTGGTAATATATTCTTAAATAGTCAGAATTCTACATGTATTTTTTTAAATCATAATATCTTAAACAGATTTTGATTAAAAGTGTTTTTCTTGTATTCAACAGCCTACAAAATTAATGTTAGTTTTAAATAATAGCTTATGATACAAAGGGATACGCATACATGTAGCTTCTCAAATCTGCCATTGGAAATAATTATCTCTGGACACTAAGGATGTTTTTTTGTTTTCTGGGAATAATACAAAGTTTTGCGAGGGAACCTTTAAATCAGCCTGCAAGCAATAATTCCATTATAGGAGACTGGGGAGTTGAGCCAGATCTTGCAATGTTCCTCAGACAGTAATGCGCCTCCCCAACCCTGCTCCCAGAAGATCTTGTTATCTGTGCTCAGTATTGTCTGCTGTATATCACAGGGATCTCAGAGCGAGCTGCAAGAGAATGCACGAGCAAGTAGTGAAGCTCCTTGCACTCATGTCTCCTCTCGCATGCGACTCTCGCGTGACTTCTTGCTCATCCACCAAATGGAGAGCTAGTCTGCTACACAGCCATTTTTAGTGTCGTCATGCAATGCTCCTCCCCACTAGTGGCGAGGAGCATTGCGTGATGACTCTAAAAATGGCTGTGTGGCAGACTAATGGAGAGGTTGTTCACAGGCTAAATTCTCTGGTTCAGGGGCTTGTGATTAGGAGTAACACAAACTTGAAAAAAAGTGAAAACCACGAGAAAGACTGTGCACGGCTCGAAAAATATCACAGCTCTTGGAACTTATCAGATTGTATGTTTTTACAAAACACAACATAAATGTAGAGTGTAGATTAATTCATTTTAGTTTGTGGACACCTTTTTTATTGTAAATATTAGTCTTTCCACTTTTTTTCTATGTACTATTGTTTTTTTAAAATCCTGATATATTTTATTACTTTACATAGGTTTACACCAGCAGTTTTTTCATACTCAGCTGATCTATTTTTTGCAGTATAAATAAAGTATTTATTATTATTATTATTATTATTATTATTATTATTGGCACAATACAAGCCGGCTCTCAAATTTTTTTAAAAATAATAAATGCAGTATTACCCCCTTCGCCACCTGTTGATTTATCTACAAGCTACTGCATGAGAATCTACAACGTTAACCATAGCTACTATAAACTGTTCTACATTCAGATTTAAAATCTTATACTTGCTCTGCTTGTTAATTACGAGATCCTCTTAGGTTCACGTGGAAGAATGCGATTGTATAATAATATGACACTAATGATAGATCAAAGACTGATATATAGTCACTGTTGGCTCGACTTCTTGCTTTTGCAGGTCATTGTCACCTATCACTGAGGAGCGGCTTCCTGACTGCAGCAGAGTTATTATATTGAGACCTTATCACTGTGGGTTGTACGTGGGAAGGCAGTCTAAACAATAGAACATCAAAAATGGAGTATCTTATGGTGAACTGAAAGACCCAAGAGAGGTTAGCCTGTTCCAGGCTACAAGATAGTAGCACAGGCTGCAGGCTAAGGAGAGCTTGGCCTTTTTATTTTGTGATGTCCCTACTATCTGAGAGCCTGACACAGGCTAGACAAAGGTCAGAGATCTATCAGACACAGGGATCCCACCCTTATGAAGGCAATGCTTCAGATTTAGCATGCTTGTGCCAAATTGTGAAATTTGCCTTTACCATTTTCACAGAAATAAGTAACAATAACTATGTCCCTTTTCACTAATGCCTGTATTAATAATTATTACATGCTTGACTACCTTTACAATCTGATTTTTTCATGCACTTAAGAAATTTCTGCAGATGCAGCACATTAACTATTACAGGCTTGCTGGACATCTCGTGACATGTGAAGGTTTAATATCTGCTAAAGATGCACAGCCTGTAGACAAGAAAAACAGACATATATATATATGACATATGAACATGATGCTACAATAAAAATAATTGATTCACAAGTAAGGTATAAACACCCACATTGCATCCTGGGGAGTACTTCTACAATGGCCTATGCAGGGAGTAGGCTTTTGTACATTATGCTAGCATTTTTTTCGAGCATTTTAGTGAGGCAAAAGCAATGAGCATTATTCGAGCATTTTAGTGGCATTTTCCCCCGAAAATTAATTTTTTCCGAGAAAATAAAATAGAAATTAATGTTTTTCAGGGGCCCATGCCCCATGAGCTCCTGCTTTTTTAAGAAGAAGAAAGACTAAAACTGAAAATTCACAAAAAACCTAATACAACTGTTTCTTTTGGCTGTATTTATGAACTTGTACACGTTGTCGTTGTTACTTGCAACGCTTGCACGTTTTTGTAAGTGTAAACTTTAACATTAATTTTAAAAACCGTTTGTATAATGAGCATTATCCGAGCATTTTCGTGATTTTTTTGGGAGACCGAGCATTTTAGTAGGAAAAATGGAGCATTAAGGTGGAGAATTTTAGTGGGGAAGCAAAAGCATAATGTACAAAAGCCTAGCAGGGAGGCTCTGTCCAAAAGGGATACCTTTTTCAGGCTTCAGATATACGAAAGGTTATGAATTTCACTAGTTGAGTTATAGAGAAGGGTAGGGAAGTCTGCCTTTCCATCAGTCTGCAAAAAAGACTTTTACAAAGGCTAAAAGAAGAAGTTATGACGGTAAAAAAGTCAAGAAAATTTCTTGGTTTGGTGATGGAATGTTCTAAACTAGGGGTACCACTTTTAAAAGGAAGGTATATGAAAGGGGTAAATGTACGTTTACCGTCAAAAATAGTGTATAAAAGGGTTGCGCCGGATTAGATCTCTGGGCGGAGCCTCGCCGTGTAAGACTTTGCTGTCAGTACCCCCCTTGTTTAATATCCTGTCACAATCTCGCCATCAACCAGAACATAGGAAAGACAAATGACCCACGGTTTAACATTATTGCAACTAATGGTATTCCTTGCATGCTTCCTGAAATCCTTCTGACTTCTGTATTTCCGAGCAAAATATATTTTTGATTTTCTTAGTCTGCATACTTGGCAGGACATGGCATGCAACTGTTGGCACATTAGTTTGTTGTGTTCCTTTTAGGTTGTAAACCTGAGAGAAAAATGGGGAGATTTCTCCTGCCTTATTTCAGACTTGGACCTGTGTTCTCAAGGGGTGAATGAGATAGAAAAAGGAAACATATCTTAATTCCAGACCCTTTGTGCTAAAGAACACAACACCTTGGCTTGCACTATTTCAGAGCTAAACAGTTAAAATCCATGGCCAGTTTGAGACCAAAAGAGTGCAAAAACTGTAATTGTTGCTGCTGCACATAAAGAGTGCCCCATCTCTGGCCCCCAACCCCAAGCATTTGACTCTTCATAAAATATGCACTGCATTATACCTGACAAAATCATTGCTATTTCGAGTTCTTCTTTAAGAATGTCCAGGACTTTGGTCACGCCTTCCTCACCCTATAAAAAGATGAAAAGGATCAAGTTGAAGGTAGATTTTGTTTTGATGCAAGCATATTCCCCCCCACCCAACTTAGAATACCGGTAGTGGGAGAATGATTAATGCTAGGGGGGTGGTTTTGGGTTGGGCATGTTCTGCTGGAACCCTTGACCTTAAATACCCAATGTTCAACTGCAAATCTTCTAACCTATTCTGAACTAGGCACTGGCAACCCTTATAGCATGCTAAAATTCATTAACAACTGCTGAACATTCTTTATACCACGTACAGTTTGATCATGCCCATTAATGATAGAGTTGAACACGGTCAATATGCACACCAAGGAACTTATTAAGCAGGTTATTTTTAAAAAGAATACATGAGATTTTTCAGTGTTGGGACAAACAAATTTGTTCATTGTATATGGGTGTCCATATTAAGTAGGTGTCCGTAGAGTGGGGTTCCACTGTACCTGTACTATACCAGGATATTCGGATTTCTAAACCCTTTGACAGAGCAGACTACTTCACACAGTGGCACAATATTAAATTTAATTTTTTTTTATAACTATATATAATAGCCTGTGATGGCCATCTATAGCTTTAACCGCCAGGCTTACATGTACAATATTATGATTCCATTTTTGTTACCTTGTAGGCAAGTCCCCAAATGGCTGGTCGACCAATAAAAACAGCTCGTGCCCCCAAGGCCAGTGCCTTGAATACATCTGTACCCAGTCTAATTCCACCATCAACATATACTTCTACTTTTCCATTAACAGCATCCACTATCTCTGGCAGAACATCAATCTAGCAAAAATATATTGTTAGGAATTATTAGCAAAGAACAATAATAGAAAAAGAAACACTTTATTTATGCCACACCCCTGAAAAATCATGGCGAACAAGAGGGGGTGTAAGGGCTTGCAGTTAATTTTTATTTCAAAGTAAAGTATTGCAGTTTTCAGAGTCCAAGTGGTATGCGGTATAATTTTAAATTTATGTTGCAGTAATCAGTGAAAAAATCGTTGTCTCACGGTGACCTGCCTGTCAGGCCTGCCCCTAGTTACACAGTCAGGGACCGTATTGCACAAACAGTCTAGACAAATTGTATAGCTTGTAATTTCAGTTAATACTTGATATTATAATACAACATTAACCTTTTTGTCCAATGATAAACATGTCGCATTATTTTATAACCTTATGGACCTCATGGGGATAGTTGGCTTGGCTAACCTCCTTGGGCCAGTGGCGAAACAATGGCGAGCGATCCATGTAGAAGGTCAACAAAGTCATCAGTCAGATTTATCTACCAAACATAGTGAGGTCATTATAAAATTGAAAAGCAATTTTCTACGAAGAAGGAAAAGGGGGTGAAAATTACAGAAAAAAAACAAGTTCCATAATTGTTTGGTAGATCAAGGGGAAAAGAGGCTGGTGAAATTCAGGGAAACCATTTGGTAAGTACTACCTCATTGTACCTACTCCTATCCTAAGTTGCTACATTGCAGGCCACTTAAAAAAATGGACTGACAGTTATTGTTGAATTTGAGCTTCACTGAAAGGCCACCAAAAAGCTTCAAATGACTGGCATGACCATGTATGGCCAAAGACTGAAAACTTTTGTTGGATCATTGGATGATCGTATCTTTATTATATGCTTAACATCAACGCACCTTGATTTGGAAACACTGACATAAAAATATTATTTCTATTTAAAAGGTGGATCTGCAGTAGTCTTGACAACGGCAACTTCTTCCCATTTGTAACTGCGGATTCAGTATTTGGGTAAATTTTGATGTGGTATTGCGGTTTTCTCACTCTCCCATGTGCAATGACAATGACAATAACATGCATTATTAATGCACTTGTCTAGCTATAATTAAATAGTCACTTCTTAATTAGCTTGACATGTATGTTTTGTGTCCCTATGTAGGCCTTTCGTGATGTTGACAAGGGACCTTAACTTATCCTTAGTATTCTTATAAATTAGATACATTTACTTAGAGACAAGAAAAAACTGAAAGAAATTGACAGCCCTAAAGAGTGATATCAGATATTACCTACCCTGGAAAAACAAAACTTAAAAACTAAAAGGTTCTTTACACACTTACAGTGGCAGGAACACAGTCTAACTGTCTTCCTCCATGATTGGATACAATAATTCCATCAACTCCATGTTCAACAGCCTTTCTGGCATCATCTGCTGTCAAAATCCCTTTGACAAGAACTGGAAGCTTGGTGATGCTCTTCAACCAGTCAATGGTTTCAAAGGTGATTGATTTATTAAATAAAGTCTTTGCAAAATTATCAAATGCAAAGCCAGAACCTTGTTGTTTGTTCTTCTCAAAATCAGATGATCTCTTGGCATCTACCATTTTTGCTGGATCAACATTAGGAATATTCATGAGATGAGGTAACAGAAAGGAATGATTTCTGACATCTTTCTGTCTCTTTCCTCTCACAGTTGCATCAACAGTCATGACAATTGCTTTATATCCTTCTTTTTCTGCACGTTTAACAATCTTTTTTGTCATTTCTTGGGAGCTCAGTACATAAAGTTGCATCCATTTAACTGACTCAGGAGTCATAGTTGCAACATCCTCTAGTGATGTGGATCCAACACAGCTGAGTATCATGCAAGTCCCTGCCTTAGAAGCAGCTGCAAAACAATATAATCTGTTATTATACATTGTACACATTATTATTCTTCTCCAGAGGAGAGGAGGGGGGGGGGGGGGGGGGGTGAGGGGGAACTTTACAAACACCGCAAAACTGTACAGAAATACATAAACCGCACACAGAATAACGTGAGAAAACCGCAAACTGCAGTTAAATTACCCCAAAATATCTAAATACTGCAAACCGCTTGGTTTTGTAAAACCACAATACCATAACTTGAAATAAAAATTTCCACAAAACTGCACCAATAAATTATTGAGCAAAACCGCATCACAGCAAACCCTTACGCTCCCCTCGATTTTAATTCTAGAAATTAGTGCAACGTACAGATACAGCTGTAGCCTGTGCTAACAGTTTCCCGACAACTTAAAAAAATGTAAAAAGGACCCCCTGAGCCAGGTCTTATTTTAGCTTGCATACTAGTAAAATATTACCTTTTGCAGTGGCTTGCTCACCATCGGGGTGGGCAAGTTTCTGAGTTGCTGTTGGTGCAATACCAATTGGTAAGGTAACTTTTTCTCCCAGAACTGTAGTTGAAAGGTCCACCTCTGAAATGCCACAAAGAACTCGTGGTCGTATTCTCAGCCTGAAATTCAGTTGTACATGAGCCTTCAAAGATCCTAACATTATTTCACCTTTCACTTCCTGTCTTCTGGGCCCTTTAAGTTAAGTGTGTCTTGCTGCTGCACTGTATTTGACCACGATGGACATATACAAAACATAGACCCCCAATCCATGGACCACCTCTGTGGACCTAGTCCATTGACTACCCCTGTGGACCACCCTGAATTTTTTAAGATGAATTTTTACCAGAGGTCTAAACGAATTTTAGGAACCTTAAATGGATGAAACTGTGTCAACTTTTAGTATATTTATTGTTAGAGTTAAAGGCTCCTTGAATATGACATGGGTTTGGTTTAGTCCAAAAGAAGAAACAATATTTTAAGGGGATCGACAGTCTAAGTGGCAGACTACTGGAGGAAAAGGAAATGCATAATGATTGAGTACCCTCCCCAGACATGCCTTTCCTTGATAGCTCTTGGAAATGTTGATTGGCTGGCAAACTTATTAAATCCTGCTCATGAATCAAGCACAAAATAACCTGCAGCTTATTAAACAAGGTGGTTAGTCAAACATCTGACAAGTTTGCAGACGAAATTTTCATGTTGGTTCATGTAAATTGCAATTCATTCATGTCGAGATTGCTGTCATGACAAACAAACAGACATTGGGCTTCTTCTTTAGTCTCATATATGCAGCCGTTTACAGCCATTTTCACGATTTCAATGAGAAAACAAAAAAAGAGCTACATAGGAGACTACGTCCTCCCTACCACCCCCCTGTTTCCTTAACATAAGGTTAGTCCTTCACTAAACTAAAACGGACCCATTAGACTAGTATGGAACTGAAAAAAAAAATTAACAATTGTAAAATATGAGGAGCCCATAACCCTAATAATAAAAACTGACCACAGTTTCATCCATAATTTTTAAGGTTCCAAAAATTTGTTTAGACCTCTGGTTAAATTCATCTTCAAAAATTAGGAGTGGTCCACAGGGGTACTCCATGGACTTGGGTCCATGTTTTATATGTACGTGATCTGACACTCTACAAACAATAATGATAAAATGATAAGTTGCTTCAGTAGTTCAATTCTTATGTCCAATTACCCCTCCACCACACACACAAATTTAATAAGGATGGAAGAAAATGAACAAATCAACAGCAAGGATCAATGAGTGAAAGTCCAACATGGATAACTACTATAAAGATCTCTGGAAAGGTAAAGAGGCGTCTTCCATTTAGTAGAAGAGTATTTTCTCATCACGGAAAAGGATGGGCAGCACATACCTACATGGCTTATATAAGGGAGTAGCGGGGGGGGGGGGGGTGGGGGGTGGGGGTTCCCTTACTGCTTTCGCCTGATCTGTGGCTGAAAGAACGAGGTATATACATACGCATCGCACTATTTTGCACCATGGCTGAGAGAACACTCGTTTCGCTTCTTAGCGGAACGACATAAGACGTTAGCGAACAGAACTTTGAACTTTGGCGAAACGACTCGCAGGCGAAACGACCGTTCTCTTGAATGTTCTCGCACCTTTTAAATGCCTCCACGTTTTCTCTTATGGTAGTTTCTTCGTTGGCACCTCCAGCAAAAAACTCAAATGCATGATTTGGCAAATACTGCCTCGCGTAACTCTCAAAATCTTTCAAACAAACGGGTTCCGTCAAGGAATCCGCCATATTTCCTAACTCCTCTCCATACTCCAAATGACGTAGACACATTATGATTCATACACAAAGTCATTCTTTATAAAGGTTTGGGCAGTCTTACACCAAGTAGTACCCCAATTTGAGGAGAATAGTGATTAGGGCTGAGCACTGAAATACTGATAAGGGTTAAGCACTGACTCGAAAAACGGCTAGCTTCTATTTAGGGTTAAGGTTGATGCTATATGCTTCCAACTCAAACCACTTCGTGCCAGCAAATCCTTGGTAGTCCAGTGAGTGGTGGACTGCAGATCCAAAGCTCTGGCCGGCCTTGGGATAATTAAATACTGAGTGTATTAGGTGGGGGGGGGGTCCTAATGAATGGTATTTATCAACATGGGCACTCACATGTTTCCAATGGGGGAAGCGGGGGTCGGTGTACTCTCATATATTTTGGATAGCGGTGTGCTGCCCAGGGTCTTAAAAATAACCCTGACCCTGTATAAGTATGAGACAAAAAAAACTGATTCCATATTTAAGGCCCAAACCTGGAAAATAGGAAAGACCCAATTCAAGGGAAATAAACACACAAATCTTCTTTAAATCACTTTCCTGACACTCTTTTTGTAGTTAAAGTTCAGTTTTGATTTGTTTCTTCACTTGAATTTTAGCTGATGGAATAACGGTACCCTATCTGAACACAGCACTAACAAGGGCGGATCATTATTTGAATGATACCATATTTAAGGAAGGGGGCCCTAAAAAAACCCAACCCTATTAGGCAGCACATGTATACCTATCTAGCCCATATATGGGAGTACCTGGCACTTCCCCTCTGAGTATGTATCTGATCAGTGATAAGCCAGACCAATCCAGCTTTAACTGTCTGCAGGGGCGGATGTAGGCCGGGGGGAAGGGTGCAGAGGGTATGCAATCCGCCCCCCTCTGAGATGACCTGCGTCTTTTAAATACGACTGATATTCTGCAAAAAAAATTATGTGGTTTATTGGTGTTGAAGTAAATCATGAGACGGCGTTGAAGAATTTATATTAATGCCGTAAAACAGTGGTAGTTTGGCAGGTCACCTCACCAGTCAGTTACGCTATTCCTAAGAAAAAACATGGATCCACTCCTGGTCTGGTATATAAAAAAAACCAATGTATTTTCTACCTTTTACTGTCACACTTGCCTAAAAAATTATTTATTCCAGTACACCTCACCTATAATGCAGCCTTACTTACAGTGTTATTAATATGCTTATCCTGGGATAAATCAAATTAAAGGAGCTGTGTCACAAAATGCAGTCAAATTAGGAAATTACAAAATGCCCGTTAAATTAAGAGAAACATAAAAATAACCGCTTAAAACGTTAAAGGAAGGTTACTATAACATAACAGAAACAACAGATGTCACAGATGGGCAAAACTGAAGAAGACTGAAACAGATTGAAATTAGGATTTTTGAAAACTGTTCAGCCTAACAGTTTTTCAAAGTTGATCCCTGCTGCTTGCAACTTCAAGAATAATGCTCAGGAGACATATATGTTTGTTTTGGGTTTCCGATTTTGTCATTTACATGTAATTTCTTTGCTTACTTTAAGTTGCATAGTGATTGAGGGCGAGTAATTGGCAAAATTAAACAAAATGAACTGGACTGCCGTGACACAGCCCCTTTAAATTTGTTGCATTTATTATCATATCTGACCATTAGATGGCCATTTTTTCTTTCTAATGTTCTTTATGTAGAGCACTCTGAAATGTGCTGTTAATGTGAGTACTATTTCTCTGAAAATAAATATACTATTTTAATCATATAAATAATGACTACTGGGGTCATAAACTATTTACATTCAATCTATGTGCTAATGTTGTTATAAATCAGAGTATAGTATCACAAGCACACCCTTGCTGGCTGAAATACACATAGCCTGCACCACAGATGAAACTAAACCTCTGGTTAAGTCCATCTGTGAGTCAACGCCCATTTATTCATTATTCTAGACCCCACCTGTGTACAAGGATTTGGCTACTCATCATGATTGGGTCGTTAAGAAAGCCATTTTCAATTTGCCAAGCAGGTTAAAATAGAAATTAGAAATGCACTTCTGGTAATATGTTGAGTCCACTGGAAGCCCAGAAAAAGGATCTTGTTACTACTTTGCAGTCGTTACTAGTCAGGGCTGGTCTCAGTTTAATTCTTTTTGTCTACAATTAATGATTGGATGCTCTAAAAACAATAGAGAAAATTATCTGAGACTGTCAAAATGTTTTTGAACAAAAGAAATAAAAACCCGAGTTAAATTTTCACCCCGGGTCAGTGCTCATCGGCTTTTGAGCAACTGTGCCCAGGGTTAAACTACATCTGCAACACAGGCTATTTTTAACTATTTTTTAACTACAATGAAAGATGCGTTACAATAAGCAGCTCCATGACTTGCAACTGCAAACAATAACTTAAGAGTAAAGAAAAATCAATTACCATAGTTCTCTTATGGTTAAACAAGAAACAGACAATTCTCGTGATGGTTAACAGTTATTTCATGTGCCAAATATCGTATGTTTTTACCACAATGTACATGTATAATCTGCCTTGCTATATAGCTGGAAATTTTTTCCAACGGTGTGCGAATTGGATACATGACACCTAACAATGAAACTGTTTCTTGCCAAAATGTCTGAGAAGGCAACATTGCAAAATCTATGACGTTAGAGGGTAACAGAGCACTGTTACCCGTGAATGTTGACCAATGACCGCTGTTACAGCGAGGTTTTATGAATTTCCAGCTTTGAATCTCAATGACATTGAGTTTCTCAGGAAACAAAATTAGCTGTTTCCCTTGGGACCAGTCGGTAAGTGTTTAACGTACTACATGTCATCTACAGTACTACTTAAACAGTTACATATACTTAATACATATACAATCGATTTACAATGTATGTAGTTCGATTTAAAGAATGATATTACAAGTCAAAATTAATTTGATTTCGGGTTATAAATTTTGCTTTAACCTAAGTTGATTTTCAATATCCTTTGTCTCCTAGCTATAGACAACAAAGGAAATTGAGAATCATGCTAGGTTAAAAAAAAATCAATCTGAAATCAAATTAATTGACCTGCACATGTAACAGAGATGCAGTTTTGTATCTTATTATATCTTTGAAATTTTTCCCTGCTAGAGTTTAGTACCAAAATTGTGACCCTTCACGCGAAAAGGGGGGTATGGATTTCACCGAAAACCAGGAATTTTTTTCACGGTCACGGTGCGTGAATTGGACTTTTCACGGCGTGAAACTAGCATGCCGTGAAAGAGAGAGTGAAAACTTTCACGCCGTGAATATAGGAGTGAAAATTTTCACGCCGTGAAATCGATTGGGGTGATGAAAGAAGCTTCACGCTATGAAATCTTACCTTATGTTTTTCCGCGTCTTAAGGGCCTCTTCATATGAGCCCGGTTGACCAGGCTAGCTCGGTTACCGGGATGAATTTTGCCTTGGGTTCATATGAGAAATTTCAGCCCGGTTTCCGAGATGAGAAAAGGCCAAAGATCTTGGGGACGAGTTCTGGCGCCAAATTCGGGAAACAAAACAAACATAGCGAAACACAAAAATTTTAACTTTCGGGCCTATCTTAGCATTGGTAACTCTTAAAGCTGTATCACTACAGTTAAATGGGATGCTTATGATGTGGAAAATACAGCAGGCAATGCAAGACTATGCTGTCTGGACCGCCAGAATGCTTTGAAAGAAACCATTTGTGCAGAGGAGCGTTGCGTGGCGACACAAAAAACGGCGGTATAGCAGACTATTTTGGTACCACGCAGTCTGACATTAATTAAGTTGATAGTGTATATGTTGTAGTTAATTTTTTATCTCAGGTAATTTTTATTTTTCCTTTGTTTCAACTTCATTAGCATACATTACCATACCCAAAAACAAAAGAAAAACAAAAATTACCTGAGATAAAAAATTAACTACAACATATACGTAGACATTTTTTTCTGTATCTTCGTTATTTGCTTGTACAAGAGAGCTAAATCAGATATATTATAGGGATAAAAACTTACAAGCTCCGTTTAAAAAGATTACATTTTGGTAAAAATACTCGAAAAATACACTGACTTATTTATAACCGATAAAATATAAATATTTGCAAATTCGTGACTCAATAAGTCGTGATTTAGTTTTTCTTTCGTAACTTGAACTACTCAGTTCACACTTTCCCTGCATGAGTTGTTTAGACAAACTTTTCTTGACAAATTTAACACTGCATAATTTCAAAAAACTAATGATTAGTTTTTGAAACTATTAAATTATTTTGAAACACGAAGAAATAATTTATGACGTTGCGTGTTCCTAGAAAGAAACGCAATAAACCAATTATTACAAATATCAAAAGTCCGACATTTGATACAGATAAGTGCATCGATTTCATGCAGAATATCACTTAAATAGAAATTCTGGTTATTACTTCCTTTTTTTCTTTTTACTGTTTAGTTTAGTGTTGCGTTTTCTCCAACTTTTTATTGTCAAATTGCTGGTTGCGTGTTTTTGTAAGCTCATAACGTTCACATTAGCAAAGACAACAGAGTCATTTTTTCTCTCAAGGATTAAATTTCATGGCGTGAACTTTTTACGGTGTGAAATGTTTCACGGCGGCTATGACCTTTTTCACAGTGTGAAAAATTTTCACTCTGGCAATGACTTTTTCACAGCGTGAAACATTTCACTCTGGAGAAATTTCACTCACATTCCAATAATATTTTTCCATTTCACGCCTTGGAGCGTGAAAATAGCCCCAGCGTGAAATTTAGATAAGCCACCTTTTCGCGTGAAGGGTCACAATTTCAAAATGATATCTCGTACTTCTGCTACAATGTGCACAATATATGACACCTTACTTTCTACATCTTGATGCAGTAAATATTTTCATAGGGAACACCACTGTGAGATGGATACCCTTCTAAGATGAAAATCTTAAGAAAGGCACTCATCTTTCTGTGTCTCAACGTTCTATCAGGGAAAGCCAGGTGGTGACACTGTCACACTGAAGTTGTTACTACATTGTAGGTGGTTCATCCAATGGAGGATGTACCTCAGGCTGCTCTACCTGCCTCATGTCAACCTTTACAGGTTTGTACTTTACAACTGGACGAAGGCCACGCCTCCACCGGAAAACGCGACATTCCTTGCTGTAGCACAGACAAACCGACAGCACCAAGACCAGTGTCAGGACAAAAAGGGCAATTAGCACTCTAAAACCAAATGAGATATTTAATGTGTCCCCCGGAACGTTTTCAGTGATATGCTCATACATCCACAAGTCATTCAAGATACCATCCCTTTGTTTAACATCATGCCCTGCTCCTCCAAAAAGCCAAAGTTGGTTGGCAAAGGAAAATGAAACAGGACTCTCTCGTGGACCAGGGATATTATGCGGATCTGACTTCCCCTTTTCTCCAAAGACTGGCACACCTTCTCCTCTGCTTAATCCTCCAATCCATACCCACTGATGGCTTGACATCTCAAACATCCAGAAATCTGACAAGAGACCAGACTCTGCAAAGGGTCCACGTGAAAAGTTATCAAATCCTGAGCCACCAAACATCAACAGATCTCCTTGTTCATTCACCCACGTAGCAGCACTTTCCCTGCAACCAGGGTAGTTGTTCTTGGAAGTGATTCCCATTTTTCCATACTTTCCAGCACAGTTGTTAAGACCAGTTGTTCCACTAAGCTTTGTCCACTCTGTTGAGTTTGGTGAAAACTGCCAGAAATTGGATGTAAGGCCAGACTGTGTTGAGCCACCAAACATGTAGAGATCACCAGAAGAAAGAATCCATGCAGATGCTTTAGAGCACTTATCTGGAACCATGCTTGTGTTGCTTGGTGGCTCGACTTCAGTCCATTGCATTTCTTGAAATGAAAACCTCCAGAAATCACCAAATTTCTCTTTGGAGGTTTGCCCACCAAAAATCCACAATATTCCTTTAGCAGAGTCACACCAGTATGCAGAATGACTTCTCGGATATGGAGACACTGTAAGGTTGTGCAAGGCAGTCCAGTATTTATTTTCCATATGAAAAATAAATGTACTGGAAAGTCCAAAAACAACAACCCTATTTCCATAGCGACAAGAAGCACAACCAAAGCACGGAGGTGGCTGCTGTTTGCTGGTAGTTTTGTTTTCAAAATGATGAAAATTCCAGTCCTGGTTTTTGACATCAAGAGACCATAGTTCGTCCAAAGGTGTATTTCTTCCATACTTTTGTCCTCCATAAATCCACACAATGCCATCTGAATCTTGCCAACTTGATGCTCCAAATCTACTTCCTGGGTAGTCATGACTGCCATGAAGTTTATTTTTTTGGTTTCCGTGATCACTTCCATCAATCCATGCCCATTCTCCTGCACAGAAAATTATATTAAAAATATACTAAATGTTAAGTGTAACCAAAAAATAACAGCAATGTGTTTATACAGTACCCTATATCACTTATGCTGGATCAAGAGGACTCAAGACAGTTTAATGAACATGTATCCGTACAGTTTGAAGAACAAATGCACGCAAATACACACTTGACCGAAATTGAGCTCCTCTATCTCTAATGGAAAGTCAAGTTTGATACACTAGCAAGCTAATTTTCAGTGGCTGTGCCTGAAAATCAGTTCTTTACTGTGATTTTCAAAAACAAGCGAACTCTGAAGTTTAAAAGCCAACTATCATTTGCATCTTTCACTGCCATCAATCATCTTAACAGAACTCTGAGGAAACACAAGTTTACTTCAATATTTGAAGTTTCTCTCATACCACAATAATGTCTTGAACTACTCCCACATACAATGTACAACCTGTAATGATTAGAGGACTGGGAGACTGAGTCGATTTGTGCGTTTCAGGGGTGAGGTATGTTGAAATTGGGGGGACAGTGAGCTACAGCAAATGAGACAGTCTCAAGATTTTAAATTTCCAGAAATTGACATCTCTGTAGTAAATATACCTTTTTTTCAGGATTAAGAAAAATTGTTGATGCTATTGTAGAGATTTAGACAATGCATCTAGGTTTTTCTCTTTTTAAAGATGTCTCAATGTTTTAAAAAAGATAACAATGTACTTAATTTTAATTGTTAGGTTTTTTGGATTTTTCTATGTATGATTCATATGTTTTTGTTTGGTATTGTCAAGGGTTTTTAACATGAGCCTTTGGCTTGGAAGATTGAGTAATCACTTCCGACGTCTTTGACATAAAATTAATTATCCTATCCTATCCTACCCTCAAAACAACAAATACAGTTGACTCTCTCTTAATAGACACCTCTATAAGAAAGACGCCTCTGTAAAACAGCCAATTCAGGTTGGTAACTGCCTTTCTTTACTCCCTCTATTTGACTCTCTACAAAATTGACATCTCTGTAAGATGGACACTCAGTGCTGGTGCCAAAGGTGTCTGTCTTAAAGAAAGTTGACTGTACACATTGCATGAATTGGCTTTTGGGCTAAATCACCAGATATAGTGCTACAATCTCGGACAAAACTACTTGAGAAAGTTTTTCCCATCATGTCCACTTTCCTAAGCAACAAAACTATTTCCAAAACGACGACTTTGCGGACAGAAATCCCCTTCCCCCAGTTCAATGTTGCCTCCTACAAACGCCCGGGGATCAGGCTTTCTTTTGAATACACAACAACATTGCCTTCAGGGGAAGGGGGAAAGGGAGGAACAAGTACAGCTACGATATTTTCTCAACATTTTTGTCCAAGATTGTAGCAATCAGCCCTTCTTAAATTTGGAACCTACATGTATATAATAGGAAATCGAGGGTGTCAAGCAGTACTTAAGATTTTATTTTTGCTCAAAGGTAAAGCATCCTTACTGCTGCACACTGTGTTTACCTTTTGACAATGTTAAACCTGTGATAATTTCGGCTTACAACGCCACAACAAGTGGTTGCCAAGATTTGCAAAGAAATTTCGTAGAAACCAGCAAGTTAATTTTTCTGTTAATACCAAAAGAGTGACCACTTTTATCGTTTAATCTTAGAATCAGGAGACAATAATAGCAGTTAAGCTGTACACAATACAACGCGCTGAAAAATATAGCACTTGAATCTCCATGACCGGCCTCTGCAGTTCTATCACTGTTCTATTTTTGAAGCAATTTTTAATCAACAACAACATGATATTAATTTTGAGGAGGACTCGGAAAAAAATTCCGAGTCCCAGATGGGATTTGAACCCACGACCCTCCGTGATCTCGTCTTTTAATCTTTTAATCACACTGTTTTAACATGAGGAACCACTGCAAAGGAAAGATTTCACATTGAGACCATTTTTCGAAGACAAGCAGTCCTTACCTTCCGTTTTCTCAGCTGTTTTCTCGCTGTGTTTGTTTGATAACAAACTATCAGAACCATGAGCAGCACAAAAACGCAGAGAAGCGTATGAACCGACTTCAATCAATATCAACATGAACACTTGCAAATTTGCCATTTTTGCTCTGTATCGTTGTTCTACTTCTGCGCCTGTTACTTCATCTAACTGGCTGCTATTCCCGCGAGTTCCGAAGATGAAAATTACCTGAAAGATTTCCTATAGAGCTCTCGCAACAAGTACACGTCGTTCTCGGTTCTCGACTTAATCTTATTCCAGCCCCGTCTGATCCACAAAAATCCAGGGGACCGATGCTGTCAGCCCAGCCTAACGGACTCACCCGCGGGCACACTTTCAGCATTGTGTATTTCTACTTTTTATAGCGAGCAAGGTAGGCCCACAGGTTCCAACGTAATGGCATGTTTTCTTTACCAGTATTTCTACAGGGTTTCCTACTCTAAAAATTTGTCAGCTGCTCTTTCACCAAGAAGAGGCAAACCCGGGAGACAAACTAGCCCGGGGGGGCAAACTAGCCTTCCGGGGTACCCGGGTACGACAAACCTTTTTTCCCGACAGTATTTTTTTAAAACATCTGCTGACAGGTTTTGCGCCTGCGATCATCAGAGTTTCTAAAATGTCGACTGGAAAGCAACTCGTCCGAGGCAAGAGTGGCATGCGAATGATTGCCGTTTCTGAAAGTGAACGTTGTCCTTTTTTGCTAGAAGAACCTCACTGGACCGACGACACACAGGTATAGTTTTTTCTTCATTTCTCTTTGATCATTTTTAGGCAGTTGCCAGTCGAAGGCCGTCGCAGTACTGAACTGTCGCATCAGACGATACGTTTGTGTTGTCAGTACGTGCTTGTTAATTGTTGGCTTGATAAAGAGGTGTTCTTATTGAAAAGTTGTTCAAATTTGATAGGTGCTTGCAAGGGCAGGGCTAAGATTTGTTGCAAAATGTATATTGGCTTGATGGCCGTAGGTTAATACTGAAATTTATTTTGTTTCCCTAGATTCTCAAATTTTAAAGTGCTCTATTAATGCAATTTTGTTTTTGTGTTTCGTTTCGTAGTTTCCGAATTGTGTGAAGTGCAATCGGAAATTTGACTTCACTCACCGAAGGGTAATGTGTTTGTGTTGTTTAAATTAGATATTGTTAAGTTTTATTGACAGTCCTGTATAAATCTACCTTTGGAAATGAAATATCTATAGCAGTCATAGGATTTGCCTTCAAGTGCAACTAACCCCCACCCCTCCCAAATGTTATTAACCGCTGGTGACTGCCGTAAAGTGCACCTAACATCCCAGATGTTTTTCTCCTAATAATCAAAATCTTGCACATTGGTCCTCATGACTTGTGCCAAAAAATATTATTTAATATTATTGTGATTGATAAAATCCCTGTTAGGTCTCTTACATTCCATTACTGAGCATTTGTAGGAGCTAGGTGAGACTTTGTTATGATGTCATCAAAGGAGACCATTTGCTGTGTACTCATGAGCCTATGGCCAGGAAGTTAGTTAAAGTTCAAATTTTTTTCATACAAGCTTGCCATTTCCCCCTCCTCTTGATACATTCAGCATATGTATCACCCCAGAATTATGGGATTTTGTGGAGCCTGATACCTCTTTGGGGATTGTGTGTATTGCTTCAGTGGAAAACAACACTGTTATTTGGGAAATATTGATTTCAGCTGTATGATTCCAACTGTATGATTCCAGCTTACACTCAAGAGAAGTTTGTGTTGCTCACATGAAAATGATCTCCTTCATGGATGCCACTACAAACTTGGACCCATTCTGCACAGTGCTTTATGGTAAAGGCTTCAAGAACTGCCAAAATTTGAAACTTTGAAAAATTCTCAACTGTAAGGGAAAAATGCGATAACAAAACATTTCTGCACAATAGTTAGAAAAGTGAGGAGTTTTTTTTTTTAGCAAAAAACATTTTTGGGTGGTTAGTTGCATTTAATGTAGGTTCTGTTGTTGATATAATAGATTTATTCCTTCATTTGTAATAAATTAATGAGCAGTGGTGTAACGATTATACCCAGCACATTTATTACGTACACTAAGGCTCTTTGAGTAAATACAAGGCTGAGGTTGACCTTGTTTTGATACAAACCTCATTAAGGAAATAAATTTTTTTTAATTATGGAAATCATGCTTGAAAAATACTAGATAGCACAAGATCAACATGTTTTACACGAGAAAGCAGAAAGGGTTGTGTCAAAACAAGGTCAGCTCCAGCCATGATTCCATCTAAAACTGTGAAATGGGTTATTGATTTATGCTATAGCATCACTGTAGAAGATGTGGCAAGATATTCTGTGGGTCATGCTGTGATCATAAAGTTATGTTACCCAGACTAAGTTTTGTAGATCCAGTCAGAGTTTGTGAAGAGTGTTCGCACACAGCCAAACGTGAAGAAGATTTCTTTGAAAAACATTTGAAAACCCTTTGCAATGGTAAGTACATGTTCTACATACCATCTGCTGTATACTAGAACCCTACCATATCACTGTTGTTAGACTGCCCTGTTGTTAGTTAGAAATAATAAGAAATTATGTGCATGTAGTTGAATCTCCAGCCTTCATCAGGGGCGTGTGATAAAACTTTTCAAAAAGTATATGCTAATGATAATTATTTACAGTTTGCAAAAAGAAACCAGATTTTAAGCTGATTAACCCATTTGTCCCTGAGCCGCCCGTAATCGCGTGTGCAGACTCACATCCTTTCTACTGCTTGTGACGTCATCAGTTTTGATTGTCAAGGATAACTTTGTCCACCAACTTGTGCAGAGTGAAGAGATCTATCTTTCAAACCATACCAGAATGAGCACAATCCAGATGTCAAGGACACCAGAGAAAAAAGCAAAAAAATCGTGTAACATTGACCTGAAACTTTCCATGAAAAATCTTGTTTCACTACCCACCTACCTTTCCTTTCATCTAATCCTAAGATCCCAAAAGCTTTCCTAAAAACTTTTCGCAACAAAATGAAGCATACTATAATAATGCCCAGTAAGAGAAAAAAAAATGAGGCAAGAAAAGCCAAGAAAGAGGGCAGGAGAGAAAACGAAAAGTTAGCCTGCGAGCAAGCTCTCCTATTTTGGGCAAGCGAAGTGAGCCTCGCGAGAATGCGCAAGCGAGGGGCCGAGGAAAGGAGAGCTTGCAATGATCTCTTATAAATTTTCATTTCCACCCTGGAAACCCCGGGACTCCGCAAAGCGTGAAAACTGTCACTGCAAACGTGCCGCAGATTAGAAAAGTGACACCCGCCGGTCAAGTAAGTTTAGACAGCCGAGGGCGCGCAGAATTATTTATTTATAAATCGCTTTCGCAACAGCATCAAGGCAATGCTTTTAATCAGTGATATATATATATTGTTTTTCACGGGGACATTGAACTGCAATGTGTCCTTTCAGATAAGAACTCACTACTTTGATTCTTGTTTCATTTACTTTTGGAAAGTCGTTCATACTGGAGTAAACATCATAGTATATTTGTCCGTCTGAACCTGGAGAATAGTGTTTTTCTGCACTTGGTTCTCTTAAGGTTTACTCCAGTTGCTTCCAACTCTTTCTCTTTTCCCTATTTACGGTCAAGTTACACAGCTACACTGTCAAGTACATGTTTCTGAATTTTTCTACCCAGCAGAATTCAATCGGGCGAAAAAACCGATGTTGGAAGACAGCGCCTTAATCATTCATCACTTTCACTCTCCCAGTTTTCAGAACTAAACAAGGCGCTTAACACAAATGAATACAACTGATGAAGGGTTTTCATTGTCCTTCCATAAGAACTACAAACTCGGTCCGACTTATCCTCAGCACGCAATATTCTCTTTGCGAGAATTACATCAAACGAGCCCGTCTGCACTGAGGGCTGAAACAAGTTCTCGGTACCAATCTGATCCCCCTGAGAACCAAATTTGACACACAGACAAAGCGGGTGCGAGCTTGGCCTGTTATCAATCAACTTTGATCTCCGGCCGGAACGCCATTTTTCAGCCAATGGTATTTCCCTTTGTCTGGGTGAAGTAAAAATAAAAATTTGTAAGGGATCGTTGCAAGCTCTCCTTTCCTCTGCCCCTCGCGCCTTCGCCGCTCGCTCACGCGTTCTCGCGAGACCTGTTTCACTCACCCAAACAGGAGAAATTGCTCGCAGGCTAACGAAAAGTAAAAGTCAAGACTGCTGAGTCACTTTTAAACCCAAAAACTATCTAGAAATTTTGCTTTCTGTGTATGCCCGAACTTCGCAAGCTAATATTTTGCATCTGGATCAGAAGGCCATGAAGTGTATGACCTGTAAATGGCTTTGTGGCATATAGCTCTTTATAAGCATGACAGTGACCAGAAAACTGCTCAACTAGCTTCAAATTGGGTTTTTTGGCAAAATTTCTGGGGGCAAATGGGTTAAGTCTTGTCCTTTGGAGCTTAATTGTTTGAACAGTATTTTATTCTAGTAATCAGGGCTGTCACTAAGGTTTCCAGTTGCTGGGGACTTCTCCATTCAAAATTTTGACAATTAAAGGAGATTGCAATTTTCGGGAATTAAATTTTTGTCAGTGAATTTCTTTGGCTGCGTGAGCCATCATTGCCATTTGCATTATTGCAAAATAGTCAGGGGTGTTTGTGCTTGATACAATTTGCTTGACTTTCTGAGATGGAGTGTAATAGTATAGTTTTAGAATTATTCTAAAAATCTCAGGAATGTTTTTCTCATAAATATTGCATTTATAGGTGCTCATTTTATAGTGGATAATTCAGAGCCCTTGAAATTCCTTTGCAAACTTGAACAACATTTCCACAGGTAAAAAAAATAATATCGTAAGAACATAATTTTAGAATTCTCCCCGTTATACTACTACAGGAGAAATTTCTGCAATTTGATTGGCTTAGAGCAGTGATATTTCAGCTTAATTTGAAATACCTACATGTGAAAATTACAAACCTTTTGTGGGTAGTAGTATAAACAAATAATAGCAGGAATTGTACGTGATATTTGGCATAAATGCCACTGGTGATATTTCAAAATTGTCTCAAATTTCACTTGCCTAACGGCTCGTGAAATTAGTATAACAATTCTGAAATATCACTTGTGGTATTTATGCCAAATATCACTACAAATCATGCTATTACCTATACAAACATTACAAACCCAGAAGGGCTTGAAAATATTTCCATAGTTTCTCTAGACACCAACAAGCAGCTGTTACTTAAGCACAATCCCAAAGCTCACAGTTCTCTTGTAGCACACACTTATTTATAGTCATAATATTTTTCATCAGTACCTACAGTGTATTTCCAAGCTCAACAGCAATTCAGCTTCACTTTTCTGACCCACATAGGATGCCTTACAGATGGATTTTCAATTGCACATAATTTTTACATTCTTTGAGCTCAAATTTTACTGCACAGGAAACATTAGAAACCTTGCACTTTAAATCCTGAGAATCAATGTCACAGATGGGCTTTCATAGCTCAGTGGGTTTTCAAGTCAACTTTGTGGCTTGCCCAGTGAAAATTAATGCAAGCTCTTGGAGTTTGTACTAGTGGCTTTTCACTCCCTGGACTTGGGGTTTCTCTGTTAGGTGGCAGATAATTCAGTGAAGTGTTTTCCTTCACTTTTTACCAGAGAGTTGCTATTTGAATGCTCCGACCACAACAAAACAGCAGTTCATGAACCTGTAATACTGGAAAAAATTGTCTCTGCTCAGCTTGTCTCAAGTGAAGGTACATTTGAATTTCTTGGCTTCTACATTGTATTCAACCAATATTATAATGTTATTTTTATACTTGTAAGTTACTTCCTGTACCATGGAATTAGGGGTACCTAGCACCGCAATACCATGCAAAATATTGGCAAATACCAAATACTACATCGAAAATTAACAAAATACCTTTACCACATTAATCATCTACCACACTTGCTTAAAGTTTCATCCATCTAGCATAATGACCTCGCCAACACCTTGAGCAACTTCTGCCATGGTGAGACCTTGAATGACCAGTGCAAAGATCAGAAAGCATGGTCATTGTACACAACAACAATCACATTGTAGATTAATTGCTAGAAATTGTGAAATCATTTACCATACTTACTGTGTATTGGACAGGGAAGTACAAATGAAGGGTACCACTACCATGAAGGATCTTCTTTTACAAAATACTGTCAGCCAAAAGGATGAAAAACTGCATACCGTTAGGGCCAGATAATACCTGATAATCACACACTAAAATTTAAATTACCGAAATACTGCTTGAAAGAAACCTCAGTACCGCAATACCATAGACACTAATGTCCTCCTACATGAGCTTTGAACTTTTTATGAATAGATGGTTCTTCTGTGAGTGGCCTGATATTGAAATACAAAGAACAAGAGGAGATGCTGGAAGTCAAACTCACTGTGGTGTCATCACCTGACACGGAGAGAAAACAAGCTCTGACCTGGCTTGTAGCTATGCAAAAAGTGAGTACTTACAACAGTGATTAAAATTCCATCTCTCTGGGTACTTTTTCTCCCTTGTGGTATACAGTGTAAGTGAGGTTAAGATGCTATGAGGGCCATGGCAATGAGAACATCAAAAAAGGAATACTAATTGAATGGGCAGGTTTTTTGGTGTGTTTTTCATTTGTGTATTGTGGAGAAAGGGATACAGCGGCATGAAAGCTGAACCAAGGTCAAAGGGGAAATCAATGGGGGCATTCCATGGAGCTGTATCTCTGATTTTATGAAACACACACACACAAAATACACACAAAAAACAGCCTGCCAAGCAGGCTACCCCACATGTGGTATTGGCTTTGAGATTGTAACCCAGGCCACGTTGGTGAGAGGTGAGTGCTCTCACTGCTCACTGCACCATCCCTGCTCTGTTATAACAAAACCTGGGGCTTAAAATATGGAAATAAAACTCTGGAAATCAGTCAAAACAACAGCCTGTGCACAGATGAAACTACAGTGGAACTCCAAAAACGCGAACTCGGATGACTTGAACTCCCCACTAACCCGAACAAAGTCCCATTTCCCTTGGATTTAACCCCACTTTTCAGTCATTTTTACATGGTCAGCTTGAACTCGGATGACTTGAATTCCCTGCTGACTCAAAATAAATTTCCTTTCCCTTGATCAAAAAGTCACTGAAAATTACCCCAATAACTCGATTTCTGGTTTTTGTTACTCTACCTGGATGCCATTCCATTAGCTGTTCCCATTGTATAGTCAGTAAAAACACTAAATCTAATACTGGTTAACACTTACAGCAATTTGATTTTAATTGGTGCAATGAGCAGTTCATAATTTATCATAAAAATGCCTTGTCATGTTACCGTTTCTAATAAAATAAGTTGAACTCACTGCAGTAGCACCATACCTTGCCAGAAATGCTGAAATTGTTAGTCTCAACACTGAAAATTGAATTTTGCCATCGACCCTGATAACTCAAACCCTTGCTAACTGGAACCATTTTTCATTTCCCTTCAGAGTTTGAGTTACTAGGGGTCTACTGTGTACCCCTGGTTAAGTCTGTCTGCGAGCCAGTGCCAAAATCCTTGTTCTGGGCCCTAACCTGTGTTTCTAGGATTTGAATACCCGCCATGACTGGCCAGTTTAACATGCCCTTGTTGAACTTCCAATCAGATTAAAGGGAAATTCAAATTGCACTTCCCATAATTTTGGTTGAGTCCATTGGAGGCCCATAACAAGCATCTCGGCGCTTCTTTGCAGATATTATTACCGTATTAATTTTATTCGATTAACCGCCCTGGGCGCTTATTAAATTTTTGGACCTTGAGAGTGGCGCTTATTCGAGGTGGGCACTTATTCAAGGCTGGGCGCTTATTAAATTTTCACCATTTTCAGCCAGTGAAGTATGTTTATTTTGCAACAAAACAATAATTATGCTAATGACAAAACGCAAACAAGTAACAAAGCAAGGTTTCTGTAAAATACTCTAAAGAAAACTGTGTCCTCGGGCAAGTCTCTTATTAGTATTTATTCACTCGAGTGGGTGGGGTGGGGGTGAGCGCTTATTTGAGTTTGATTGGGAGGAGGAGGGGATGGGTGCTTATTCGAGGGTGGGCGCTTATTAACTTTTTCTGCCTTTAGGATGGGCGCTTATTCAAGGTGGGCACTAATTCGAGGTTGGGCGCTTATTCGAATAAATGCGGTAACTGGGGTTAGATGGCTATCAAAATAAAAGAGTGACTGATGCATTGTGGACATAAAATACTCCACTTTTGTATCCTAGGCAATAAAGATGCTGTTTGAGGTGGGCAGCTAGATCAGTAAAGCCACTGAAGGAAGATGCAGATAATATAACCTTTATATGATGGGGGTTATGAGTGGTGATTGCCTTCGCAAACAATTTAAATTCTGTCATCAGAGTTTAAAATCTCTAAAGTGTTTTCTAATAGTCATGATCAGGACACTTGTGCTGAACTAAAGCATGATATTGGGATCGATCAAGATCCCTTTATTTTCTGATCAATAACAATCTGTCATCATCTGATTCAAGTATGATCACTAACACTATAATGGACAATACAATGTTGCTACCAAAATCAAAATTTGAGATGATAATTTGAAAATTTCAACTTTTGTTTATTTAATTAAGAAACAAGGTCTCTCAGGAGTTTTTTGCTATAGATGAGAAAACAAAACAACAACAAAAAAAACTGCAAGGAAGAGCAACTTTTCTATTACAGCATGAATTCACACTGTCCCGTAACAGTGTCATAATAAATGCTCAAATCGGGGCTGCTGAAGGTCATTCAGATTGGAGAATGTATTGTTGTTATAATTACAATAAGTCTAGTAATTATCACCCTTTTACTTATAGAGTTGTATATAATGGAGATTTATATAACTTTTCTGTCTGTGGATGAAATCCAATGGTCGATGTCACCATTCAAATGAAACCTTCTTGGCTCCTCTTTTGCATGGTGCTATCTGTTTTTGGTATGTAACAAAATGGAATAATTTTTTTCTAAAAGTTCAAGCTCTTTTGATAGTGAAAGGGTTAAATAAACAGTTAGTAGCAAAATTATAGCTTCTTGCTTATCCATAAGCTCAAAGTTGTTGAGATTTTTGAGCAAATACATGTAGATTACAGAAAATTCGTTTGAAAAAAAGAGGAGCATTTTTTCAAGAAGGAAAATACATATAATAGTTTAATATATACTTTTTCGAGAATTAACATCATAGTGAATAAGATTTGCTGCTTAAGTAATCGCAATATTTTCAGGTGAAACTCCTTTTCCAAGGAGAATAATTTCTAGGTGTTTCTGCCCTTGTAGCATAGCGTATGGCTAGAAATAAAACTTGTAAGTAGCAACTTGATTACGAAATTGTTGTTAACTTTCCGTATAATTTTAAGTCTGGATTATAATAAAATTCGAGCAATTTTTCGTTGTCTTTTTCTGCTGGTGGATAATTTTTAAGTTCACCCGGATGAGTGTCTATTCACTTGTCTTTCTTGACCTCTTTCACGGTGTCTCACTCCCTCAAATCAGCGTCATTTCTAACAAAGTCGGGGTACTGGAACGAGGAGAAACTGTCGAGACTTGGGGGAATAACCAAAAAGGAATTTAATTGAAGGCCCGGGATATTGATCAGAGAGGAACAATTGCTTTACATCATCATACCTCTGGGCCAAGTGTGAATCTTTAAATACTACCGAAATCAGTAGCTATTAACAACCCGGGAAAAAAACCGATCGTTCGTGAACAAAAGCACCCATTTCAAACCAATTGAAACATTTCAGCATACACACTTCTCCTCATGATCTTGACACGCATTAGGGCTCAAAAAGGCTTTATCAAGTGCAAAGGCGAAGCTGCGACTATTCAATTCGAATATGGGGAGGCTCTGCAACGAAGTTTAGCCCCTTGACCTTTTATCCGGGCTTTTATACCATTTTTGGAAGAAAAGGTACCCCTTTCATATCCCTTTTATTGACAAATGGTTCTCCTTTCACAAGCCTAGTATAGAACTTAAAATTTGCAGCCCTTTTAACTGCTGTAAATGCACTGTCTTAAACATATGAATAAATCACAAAAGCAGGCGTTTTCTCGACTTTGTCACAGACTTAAAAGCATCTGTTAGCCCTTTTGCGCCTTTTTACTGACGTATTGGGCCTTACCGGGGGTACTTATTTATAAAAGCCATGATACTTGTCACCCTGGCGAAGGAGTTAACAGAAATATACGGCTCGCATCCTGTTATTAAAAATTCGATTGGTCAACTGTAGCTTGGTAAGCCACAAAATAATAAAAACTTCCTGTTGGTAATTAGCCCGTGTGGCAGGCGTTCGAAAGGGAAGGAAAAGGGGAATCTGGGCTCGAGGAAGTCGAGGAAGGAGGGAACGTCCAGTCTGCCACGCAGGCTAGTTGGCAATTCGCCTGTTTATTTAACACTATTATTATAATTTACCGCAAAATGCATACGTACTCTGTTAAAAATAAAAATAAATGCGCCTTTTTCGAGCGCCAATTTCAGTGTATTTGTCACGAAAGTACTAAAATTGAGGACATTTCTCTTTGATTTATATGTGCTCATTACCATAGCCAGTGTACAGACGCCCCATCCTCTCCAAAAAAAAAACAACAACAACAACAAAAAACAATCGGGGAGAGAGCCTCGACTCTCCAATTTTTTTCCAGGAGAGGGGGCTTCTGTACACTGGCTATTATTAGGGACTTTAAGATGCTACGATGGTTATGACAACGAGAACGTCAAAAAAGCAATAGGTTAAATAGGCAAAACAACCCTGCACGCTTGTACATTTCTTTTCCGTCACTTCACGACTACGACGGGAAAATGCCTACTTTCACGTTTTATGGGAGGACGTAAACAGACGACAGCTTAAGTTTCTTTCTCTTTCTAAACTTGAATATGAGTAAATGAGTAATCGGGACAGAGATTGCAAGCACGCAAATTCACTTTTCAAGAAACATTTTCGTGGCCGTCGCCGTCGTCGTATCTTAAACTCCCTATTTTCTTATGAAGTACGGTGTACGTGACTCTGAAACTTTGACCAATGCAACACGAGAATGTAAGAATAACTGAAGGTAGGTCAAAATCCAGGGTAGCTTCACGTCAGTTGTCATATCAACCATGTATTTTCCGACAAAGATAAATTTTTGCTGGCAACTTTCCCACAAACGTTCGTCTTTGTGTGGCTGTGAAAGAAAGAGGTTGTGGAGCTGAAGAAATGAAACCCTTAAACACCTCAAGATCTCATCGACTCCTTGATTTTGTTCCATCCGTTAGGCCATCGTTTCTTTCTGTGATGTTAGTTTTTGTTTGTGGTTGCCTCTGGGTGAAGAATACGACAATCAACGAACGACTTGTCGCTCTGGAATCTCGCATTCACTGTTTTTCCTGCGTTAAGAGTATTTCTATCGAAAATCTTGACAAGATGACTCTCTCGCCGGCAAAAGATACCACAAAAGATCTTTACAAGAACATGCAGACATATGTTTCAGAAGGGATCGCCTCTAACTCAGGTAAAATCGATGCTTTAGGTATGATTATCCTATCTCATATATGTCGTAGTTTGACTGAAATAAACTTCCGCTATTATTACGGACTCTCGCTAAAGAGGACACTAACTCGAGGTCCCTGTAGTCTCCGCTACTGAAAGGTATAGTGCTCTCCCTAAATTTTAGCGTAGGAGGTAAGGGACCATTCATGCCCCAGAGGTGCTCTTTCCTGGAGAGGAATGGGGGTGGTGGAGTGAGAGACATAGCCTCACCCTAGGAGAAGCCAAGTTCTTTGAAACGTCATTCCCTCATTTTAAGACCTCTTTTACGCAAATCGGCCGTTGATATCTTTAGACAACAACTTAAAACGTTTGCTGCCAATAATTTTACTCTGTATTCACTGTTTTCTTTCCAAAATGCATGGCCCATAAAAAGAAAAGCTTGTGTATACTTAAGAACTTTTTCATATATTCATTCATTTCCTTGATCGGATCGGATTGCACCTTGCGTATTTTTTTAAAACTACTTATTTCATTTTAATAAACCTTCAAGCGGTTGCAGGCGGTAAGAAGTGTTGCTTCAGGCGGTAAATTGTACCGGTTACCGTCTGATAAGGAGAACACTGAGTAGTTGACTGTAGTTCGCCTTTTGAAACAAGAAACGATTGGCATTATCTTTAACAGAGACATTTATTTCCTCAATGTATCCCTCCAGCAACCCCTCTGCCCCCGGCAAAATATAGCATGACAGTATAACGTGACTGATCTAACCAGAAATTCCAAAAATTGTCGTTCTACGCTTACAAAACACGACAGGGTCAATTTTGGCGTTTAAAATACTGTTCAGTAACAGTAACTCTCTGTTCCTTAAAAACTCGCAAAGAAAATTAAGTTTCAGTTTTCACATTTCTGTCGGATATTTCATTTAAAGCCCTTCTAACTATCCAAGTGCCATGTTTCTATTTGACGGGGCGATCTACAAATAGCATTCCTTCCTTGTCATCTTGTAAGGAAAGACCTTTCACACGCAGGGAGAGTATTCCATCAAGTTGAAACTTTTCCGAGGGGACCGTGGGAGGCATTTTTTTTGCCCCAGCGCAGGTTAACAATATCATCGACTACTGTATCTAGATAATCATTGGGCGTAGATATAGGGGCAATAACTCCACGCATTTTTTTTTTTGTTCGCTCCAATTCGACTTCCATTTCTGTTTGTTAGACGAGCTGAAATGACCAGTCCCCTGCCCGCAAATATCGGCCCCATTGAGGAGGGAGTAGGACGCGACAAGCGGGTAAAAAACGTCCCTAGCAGTGAGTTAGCGGCGCGGAGCGAGGAAAGACGCGCAGGCTAACAAGTGGCGAGGTATGCTGAAGTTTAGCCGACGCCGCTTAATTAGACCAACAGTTTCTCCTCTCTTCGTTCAGACAATCTTCAATGAGAGGTCTCTTTTTCAAGTTTTCTGTACGGTAATATATAGTACTTCTACTTTGTAATTACTTCTTGTGAATTACTTGGCATTTCTTTTTGGATTGTTATTCTGATCATAAGGCCTCTTATCATTATCTTATATTAACCCTATTCAGACTGGGGGGGGGCTTTTCGAACCCCCCCTCCGGCAAAATCGTGATAACTCCTATACCGAAAGAGCTATGACGTTCAAATTTTCTGACTTTTCCTAAAATTTATCTAGGAACATTTTGGTATAATTACCATGTCCATGTGATTAATCATGTTGCCATGGCAACCAGTTTCTGACACATAGGTTTTGGAAAATTTAAAAAATGGTGATTTTTTTGTTTTAAGATCGCGTTTTTACACTTATAGTGCTTTTTGTTGTTCAAATGGTCTTTGCTTGGGACTAGTTTTTGAATTACATCAAAATGTTTCAACATCGAATATTTGGGGGGGAGGGGTGGGGTAAAATTTGTCACTTTTTTGCTTTGACAAATATGCTGCTCTATTTTCCAAATAACACTTCCAAAGTCATTTGTTTGGGTAATAAACATTAATTTGATACTTCTTTTATACATTCTGAGCTTTTTCCCCTTTGAAAGTTGCTTTAAATTATAATTTTAACAAAAAAACCGGAAATCCAAGATGGCGAATCCAAGATGGCGGATCCAAGATGGCGGACAACCATTTCAAATTTTAAATTTTATTGCTTCCTATTGCTTTTTCTCGCTGTACAAGTGTTTCCTTGTTACTAGTTCATAAGAAAGGATAACAAAGAGATGACTTTACCAATATTACTGATATTTTACGTATCTAAGTGGAAAAATAATAAGAAACATTGAAAAATCGAAATATGACGTCACTGTGACGTCATCATTGGGCGTGGCAAGTCAAAACTGGGTGTGGGGCTTCTTTGTACGGAGATGATCATTGTGTGTAAATTTCATGACCCTAGCATTATTGGTTCCAGAGATACAGAGGGGGGGTCCGAGGAGCCCCCCCCCCAGTCACAGATTGACCAAAAAAGCCCAGTCTGAATAGGGTTAAGTAAAAAGCGTTGGAGTTAATTTTTTGATGCACCAAAAAATTTATCGCGGGTCTTAATTTACCCCTTTTCCTTCCCTTTCGGACGCCTACCACGTGGGTTAGGTCTAACAAAAAATAGTTTACTTTGAAGCTTTTTGGGTTGTCATTGTGAGACAGGAATATTGAATGATGGAGACAGCAATGCGTGCTTAATCTGTACAATTTAATTAAGGATTGACTGCAAAGGATAAAGTTTGAAAAGTTAGTGTGCTGTAAGGACCTGTAAGTGGGCCAAAACTTAGCCTAAGAACGTCTGCGTAGGAAGGTTGTGTATTGAGTGGAAAATTAGACTGTTTTATAGCGAGTAGGAAATAAGACCACCCCACCCCCCTAAGGATACAATTGTAACTTAAGGAATGATGATAGGTAATAGAACGCACGAGGTCTGTCTTGTTGTACAAGTCCGCCATATTGGTCTCGTCTTGTAGTTTTGCAGTAAGAAAGTAGCGTCCACCTGTCCTCGGCCAGTAACAATAGGCACAATTAAGTTGAATCAAGAGAGAATGAGCTACTCTTGCTTGAATACAGTAATTTGTTGCCTAAAACATGTGACAAAACAGGATTCACAGTAAGAGGGGCAGTAGTAACGCACTAATTTCCACAAGAACATTCTGAATGAAAAAAAAAAAGAAAACTACCACCTACCTGTCGTTGATCAGAATACAACCTTTATACCAAAAAATTTGGGGGGGCAAAACAAGGTGTACGGGTTGCAAGGCAAACTTGTTTTACAGCAAGTGACGTAACTTCCGTGTATGGCGTCACTTCCGGGTAATTTTATTCAATTAAGTAGAATTGAACGTGGGTGATAAAACGCGCAACATCGCTTTTCAACTCTTGTTGCGGCAATGTTTCGAAATAAGTTGCACGTTTTTGTTGCTTGTTTTATCGTAGCTTAAGCCCCGGTATCTCTTTCTCGTAAACACTGCCATTTATGGAAGGGATCGTGTCATTTCCACTCACTCTATGCTGGTGTCAGTAACTGACCTAATAACTTGGTTTTAATTTCGAAGGAACCTTCTAATACGTACAACCTTGTTAAATTTGTTTGTTTATTAATCAAATCAGTTATTATAATTTTTATATAACATTTTTGACTGCAGTTGTCCCGTTGTCAAAAATGGCATTTACAACAGTCCGACCAAGAAACCGAAGACACGCTTTAAACGACACTTCAGCTAGTATAACATTACAAGACGTGAGAAAGGAAATCACAAAACAGTTTGAACAACTTATGTCCCTCAAGTACTGTACATCAAGTGACAAAGTTTGCCCGGCAGGTCCCCCTGGACTTCCTGGTCCCACTGGGGCAAAAGGACCCCGCGGTAGGAGGGGGCAAAAGGGGAAAAGGGGGCCTCAAGGTCCCATGGGACCACCTGGAAAATCCGGAAAAACAGGAATGACGGGTCCTGCAGGGCCGAGAGGAGAAAAGGGAGACAAGGGAGAGCCCGGGCCGAAAGGTATACCGGGACCACCAGGAATACCTGGGAAATCGATATCTGCTCCACAAGTAATGTTGTCGCCGGCAGAACAGACACGAGATGAAGGAACAAATACGGCTTTTTATTGCACGGTTGGAGGAAATCCTCCCCCTGCCGTAGAATGGCGATTCAAGGACAGAAAGCTTCTGTCAGGTGTAAAGTATCTGATTAAAAAGGTAGAGTTGATCGTTAAGAATCTGAACTACAGCGATGCTGGGCAGTACACATGTCACGCCAGGAACATTCTTGGATCGTCTGAGGCCACTTGCAATTTATCTGTTCAAGGTAAGATCAGAGAATAATTGAAACTTCAGGACTTTTCATACTCAGCTGCTTAGTGATGAATACACTTATGCCTATATAAAGGGCGCTGACTGGGCCACACCCTTGTTTGAGATTTTGCTAGTAAATCTTTTTTTTCTCTTTCATTTGTTTGTTTTTGTTTGCTTTTTTATTCATTTTTTGTCTCACTTACAATAATTTCTACAAACAACAATTATTATATAGTATGTACTTTTTGATATAACAACGTAAAGGTTACATAGAAGTTCCGTCGTCCAAAAACTCCCAATTGTTTTCTGTTCGTTCGTTATACATATCACTTTCAGTATTCATCTTCTGTCAGGTCTTCCAGTCTTCACAAAAGTTCCACCTTCACCCGCCACGCCAGCACAACGCAGTACCTTTCAAGCAGTTTGTCAAGCTGAAGGTTTCCCTCGTCCTGTAATCAACTGGAGAAGAGTTGGAATATCCTTGCCAGCTGGAAGAACTGAAGTAAACCGAGGTATATTAACCATTAAGAACATGATTCTTGCTGACAGTGGTCTGTACGAGTGCATTGCGACGAACACAATGGGAACAAAGAAGGTCAGAACCAACGTGGTAGTGCAACGAAAGCCCGGTGAGCTCTTACCACCTTATTGGTACTTAATTTCGTGACGCGATTGTGAAAAAATCACGAAATTATAGACTCTTGCTGAATAAAAGTCCTTGCGAAATTTAAACGCGCGAAATTGAACGCCAATTTACAAAATTCAAATCACAGGAAAAAAAAGAATAACATTTAATAACTACAACATACACTTTACATGATACATGTGTTGACAAATACCGACAAATTATTAGCTGGTTTTATTGGTACGTTCCATTCCGTGATTGTGTCTTCTGTTGTGATATAAAGTTAATATGCGTTTTGCTTGTTTTATTTTTTCTCGATATTTAAAAAAATTCAGAAGATTGAAAGCTAAAATCAAGTTGAGAAAGCTTGAATCGCGAAATTTAATGCCCCTTCTCATGTTTGCCCATAGGAAATCGCGAAAATAAAACCCCGCGATCTAAATACTGTCTTGCCAAAATCACGAAATTAAGTATCCGCGATAAGAGATCGTTCTAGTACAGTGAGACCTGCATCACGTTATTTTGTATCGCCGATGAACTAAACTTCATTATAACATAGCTAGAATATTCGCGCCTAATCAAGATGCTAGAGCTGCTCATAGCTGCGCCTCGAGCAACTCTTACGCCTCCTTCGTGCTCTCCAAACTATATTTTGACATACGCATATGAAGATTGTCACCCAATGACGTCATACATTTTGCAATATTGTCCGCCCAGAGACTTTTAAGGGAAAACGGTTTTATGGCTAGGTATTGTTAGATGTCATGTCTCCTTGAGAGTACTTGCTTTTAGGTAAAGAAAGTTTCAGGTACATACCAGTTACTAATGACTTGATTTTTCTAAGTATACATGAGAGCCTTTAACAAATTCCTAAACTATTTTATCCGTTATATTCTTTTTGATTTCGTTTTGCATTATTTTTTTCACTTCGACTTCTAAGAAGTCCGAATGGTAGTTAAAACTAGGGTTGTGAAGTTTTGTTTACAAAGTTGCTTCTGGAAATTTTGGTAGAATGAAAAGTTTTGCTTGTCGCTATCCGCTTTATTTTCGGCGGGAAAATGTGGGGGCGTTAAGTGTCGCCGGGATTTTTCATGAACCTGTTGTTGCATACTGCAGAATATGCAACGGGTTTCTAGCTTTATGATTAGCTTTATTCTTTATGATATGGAATAAATGCAATGTTGGCCTGCTGCCGTGCCATATCCCTAGGCGCAATAAATAAGGTTTAGATCAGTTATTGCCCTCTTGTATGCTAATCACTGGCTAATACCGTTGAAAAGTCACTATACTCAATGTTGACATTCATCACAGCTTTTAGTTTTAGAGAAAGTTTTCTCATGATCCGTCTGTTCTCATCTCGTCATTTTTAATCGTGCCTTGGTGGTCGATATTTGTTTAGATTTAGAAGACTCCGTTATTGTGGGAAACAGCGGAAATTACCTGAGGATTTTAAGAAGCTGGCTGTCTCCTGTGGCACGAAGCGTGAATTGTGCCTGGAAGCGTTGTTGGCGTGCATCCGTGGACGGCTGGGCTTCAAGTACATTTCACTCACGATGTGACGGGAAGGGCCCGACTGTAACAATAATAAGGGTCGGAAGGTATATTTTTGGAGGATACATCAGTGTTTCATGGGGTACGTTGACATAATGAACTGAAATAATTTTACTACGGTGACTAGCTTTGTTGTAAGGCCGAAAACAAAGTTATGTAATTGAGCATTATGAAAATAACGTAGCCTTTGGATACACTGATAAAAAGTTTCCTTTTTATGGATCTTACTCTAGCCTTGCTCTACCTCTAAACCTCCCATCCCATCCCCATTCTCTGCTGAATTTGAGACCAATCCTTATCATTAGTTAGTTTCGTTGTGAACTACTTATCCTGCTGTAAACTGTTTTACAAGCCTGATATCAAAATCTGTCAATGAGAACTTTTCTTTATATAAATGGGAGCGGCCTCAGATAAAGTACATAAATTCGTTTATATAAGGAAGGAAATATATTAATGAACTTTAATTTCGCTTCACGATGCACATGAACGAAGGATTTACAAGTGAGTATCAGGATAGCGTCGCTAGTGACAGCTGTTTTCCATTTCTTTTCTCTCTGACAGATTCCAGCAATAAGTATCAGTACGACTCCAAAGCCTTTCTGTTTTCACTGGTGAACAAGCCAGGATGGGCACCTGTTAAACTACCTCAAACAGGAAGATATAGTTCTAACAGAGCAAATTCCGTACGTTTTGGTTCATGGTATGGGCCCACATTCGGTGGAGGACATGACATTCACATTTCCAACTCGGCGTTGTCCAATAGCAATTCATACAGCAACCTTGGCCATACTTACAGTCCACCGAGTGGGTACAGCTACAGTAGCACCTTCGCCCAAACATTCCTGGCAGGAACTTACTACTTCACTCCAGACGAAGTAGAAACCTTTTACGAGTCAAACTAAAAGAAATAATTAACCATAGGCCACATCGATTTTGATATTAATTCCGATAGTCTGCAATGTAATTACGTCGTTAAAAAGAATTTAGTCAAAACTTGTCCTGTATCAGTACGCGTAAGAAACGACAAAACGATAAAAAAAAAATAACACCTACAAACAAAGCAAAAGTCTTTTTCTATAGTGAAACCTAAAGCAAATATACCAAAAACCGGTTTATCCAAAAAGAGCACGACCTATCCAGTATATGTACTAAACGTCTTTTCATTGTTTGACCATTGAACACACGCGACTATGGCCGGCCATTTGTTTCAAAATTATGACACGATATACGTGCGGTTTTTTCCCACGTATACTTGCAATCATTCCTATGGTCGGCCATTTGTTTCAAAATTATGACACGATATACCTGCGGTTTTTTGCCACGTATACTTGCAATCATTCCTGCTACACGATATACGTGCGTTTTTTTGTCACTTATACTTGCGTTTTATTCCCAAGTATATGACCATTTTCTTACAAACGCGCATATATATGCGCACAAAAAAGCCCATATATATGCGTTACAAACAAGCATGTGGTATATGGGATCACAGAAAGTCGTCGTATAAGAGGCACCGAGTTATACCGTCAGCAAAAAACCCTTCATGTACGATAAAGCTGAAAAGTAACTTCAGTTTGAATCAAGCATGGCCGCAATGGCCGCGTTAATATCGAGCAAGATTTGGTTCTTATTCATTGCCCTCACAGTAGTGGTGGTTGTTGGCTCCCTACAACGGATTTGTTGGAATCCGTGGATTGTCTCTTGAGAGACTGTGTACGCTATTTCGGGTGTATATATAAATGCAAAATTTGCAATGAATTCACACTGTAGTTATAAGAAAAATTTAGCCATAAAGTCACTTTGTATATTCTACAAACCGAGAATTTAGCCATTAATTAACGGCTAAATATTTTCCTTCTTATAGAAATTATTTAGCCATTAATTAACGGCTAAACATTTCCATCATATATGTATTAAGTGAAAATTAGCCATTAATTAACGGCTAAATATTCCTCCTATATATGCATAATAGGTAACATTTAATTTAGCCGTAAATTAACGGCTAAAAATTTCATACATATATATGAAAAGAAAGTTAAACTTAGCCATTAATTAACGGCTAAACATTTCCTTTATATAAGGAGAAGGTTAAACTTAGCCATTATTTAACGGCTAAATATTCCTTTTATATATGTATAATAGGTAACATTTAGCCGTTAATTAACGGCTAAAAATTTCATACATATATGAAAAGAAGGTTAAACTTAGCCATTGATTAACGGCTAAACATTTCATATATATGGAAAAAACGTTAAACTTAGCCATTAATTAACGGCTAAATATTTCCTACATATATGAAAAAGAGGTTAAACTTAGCCATTAATTAACGGCTAAACATTTCCTATATGTAAGGAGAAGGTTAAACTGAGCCATTATTTAACGGCTAAATATTCCTTTTATATAGTATAATAGGTAACATTTAGCCGTTAATTAACAGCTAAAAATTTCATACATATATGAAAAGAAGGTTAAACTTAGCCATTAATTAACGGCTAAATATTTCCTACATATATGAAAAAGACGTTAAACTTAGCCATCAATTAACGGCTAAACATTTCCTATACATAAAGAGAAGGTTAAACTAAATATTCCTTGTATGTAAAGAATGTTAAACTTAGCCATTAATCAACGGCTAAATATTCCTTACTATATGTAGAGTAGGTAACATTTAGCCGTTAATTAACGGCGAAAAATTTCCTAGATATATGAAAAGAAGGTTAAACTTAGCCATTAATTAAGAGAAGGGGGCTTTTGCCAGGAAAGAAAAGTTTCAATTAATTTGGAAAGAAATGCAAAGCCGAATCATGGAACGACATGGAAATTATCCCTTCTCCCCGAGAATTTGTGGGGCGTTTTTTTTTTTTTTTTTCCAGAACCACTGCAATTGCCCTACGGTAGAGGCTGGGGGCCGGGGATTCATACAAAGACCTCACGGTGGGGCTGAAATAAGTGTGCAAATGCCCGACCCCGGGACAACTCTAAAATTGCATTTTATTGTCATCTGTGGTTGAGGCCTAAACTTCTGCAATGTTATCAAATTTTATTTGAAGGAGATGTTTACCTTAAATGTATACTACTCGCGAGAAATGTTGTGTTTAAAATTGGATGGATCGACTTTTTCATATTATGGAAGAAGGGGTGGGAGAAGTAAAACTAGCAACTCAATACCCATTAAAATGTAATTTATTGAAACAGCGTGATCAATGATTAAGATTTAATCTTTTACATCCAATCATACTGATCATAAGTACTTTATTAAGTAGTTCTAATAATTAAACCTGGTAGATATTACTGGTACAAAACATGCTCGGGACAGTTATTATGGAACTCTCTGAGGAGATTGTTGGGGCTCCTGTTATTTTGATTGGGATTAGAGACCGCCAATCTTTCTGTAGTTGAAAGTTCGTCTGTCATAAAACTAATCTGATTATTTGACGAAACCTATTAATATATTCTATTAAGCATAAGTCAAGTTCCTGTCAAGTCAAACTAAATTTTCTTTTACTTGACCTGATCAATTTAATTATTAAACTATTAATTGGAAATAAATATTTACATAAAACTATTAACCTGAAACGTTAAACCCCTTTATTAAGCTCCATCGTGGGGTGTTTGTATGAACCGCCTAGCCCCGTCGCCATTAACCTCCTCTTCAACAATATATAATAACCTCCTCTCCATATATGTATTGGAAATATTTAGCCGTTTAATAACGGCTAAGTTTAGCTGTCTCTTTATATGTTTTGGAGGTATTTAGCCGTTAAATAACGGCTAAAAACGCATGACACTTATATAGGGAAATGGTTAGCGGTTAAATAACAGCTAAGTTTAGCTGTATCCTCATATATATCGGAAATAGTTAGCCGTTAATGAACGGCTAAAAATGCATGATACTTATATAGTGAGAAATAGTTAGCCGTTATTTAACGGCTAAAAATGCATGATACCTATATAATGGGAAATATTTAGCCGTAAATTAACGGCTAAAAATGCATGATACTTATATAGTGGGAAATAGTTAGCTGTTAAATAACGGCTAAGTTTGGCTGTATCCTTATATATATATAGGAAATATTTAGGCTAAAAAGGTATGACAATTATATAGTGGGAAATATTAAGCCGTTAATTAACGGCTAAAAATGCATGATACTCATTCATATAGGAAATTTTTAGCCGTTAATTAACGACTAAAAATGCATGATACTTATATAGTGAGAAATAGTTAGCCGTTATTTAACGGCTAAAAATGCATGATACCTATATAGTGGGACATAGTTAGCCGTTATTTAACGGCTAAGTTTAGCTGTATCCTTATATATATCGGAAATATTTAGCCGTTAATTAACGGCTGAAAATGCATGATACTTATATAGTGGGAAATAGTTAGCCGTTAAATAATGGCTAAGTTTGGCTGTGTCCTTATATTTATAGGAAATATTTAGCCGTTAAGTAACGGCTAAATTTTTCTTTTGTATAACTAGTTAATGAAAATTTAGCCGTTAATTAATGGCTAAATTTTTCGTTTGTATAGATAGTTAATGAAAATTTAGCCTTTAATTAATGGCTAAATTTTTGGTTAGTAAAAATAGTAAAATTTAGCCGTTAATTAATGGCTAAATTTTTCTTTAATAATAATACAAAGTGACTTAACGGCTAATTTTTTGTTATGTCTGTAGACAAAAATTATTGCAAATTTTGTCATTGTCTAAACACCGCGCTATTTCACAAATGCTGACCGAAACAACGATCGATTCAGTTAGAAATTAGCGTCCGACAGGCAAAACACGACTCATAAGCTCTTGATAATGTGAAACATGACCTTGAGAGTCTGCTTGAACAGATTGGTTTTTCTTCTTTTCTCTCTTGCGCGCGAATTATCACCCGCTTTTGGCCTTCACGAACACGTTCGAAGCCTTTGAGCTTTCTATGCTTGACTCACGTGCAGTGTCCCGCTAAGAAATTCCTGCTGTGTTATTCAATTACAAAACAAAATGCCGGGCAAAAAGCCCTTTGTCGGATAATTTTCTCTATTCTTTTTAGAGTATCCAATCATTAAATTGTGGGCAAAGAGAATTAAACTGAATTTGCATATTTGAGTTCAAATTTCGCACTAACCCTGGGTTATCTTAGCCCAGCTTCGAACAGCTCGGTCTCCCTTGGACGCCACAACCCAGTTCAGGTCATTGATAAGGTCTTCCAAAAACCATACCCTTTGGGGCGGCATTTGCCTGCGTGCAGACGTCTCCTATTTCCTTTGTGGAAATAGGAGACTTCTACACGCAGGCAAGGGCGGCATATACCCCATAAGGCAATTTTAAGGGACTAGCCCCCCCCCCCCCCCCCCCCACCGGGATCTGCAATACGAGAATGTAAGAATAGAGTAGGTCAAAAACCAGGGTAGCTCCTTTACGTCAGTTGTCAGATTAAACATAAATTTTTGCTGGCAACTTTCCCACAAACGTTCGTCTTTGTGTGGCTATGAAAGAAAGAGGTTGTGGAGCTGAAGAAATGAAACCCTTAAACACCTCAAGATCTCATCGACTCCTTGATTTTGTTCCATCCGTTAGGCCATCGTTTCTTTCTGTGATGTTAGTTTTTGTTTGTGGTTGCCTCTGGGTGAAGAATACGACAATCAACGAACGACTTGTCGCTCTGGAATCTCGCATTCACTGTTTTTCCTGCGTTAAGAGTATTTCTATCGAAAATCTTGACAAGATGAATCTCTCGCTGGCAAAAGATACCGCAAAAGATCTTTACAAGAATATGCAGACACACGTTTCAGAAGGGATCGCCTCTAACTCAGGTAAAATCGATGCTTTACGTATAATTATCCTCTCTCATAGATGTCGTGCTTTGACTGAAATAAACTCACGCTATTACGGACTCTCGCTAAAGAGGACACTAACTCGAGGTTCCTATAGTGTCCGCTGTAAAGGTAGTTGACAGTCATTCACCTTTTGAAACAAGAAACGATTGGCATTATCTTCAACCGGGACATTTCCTCAATGCAACCCTCACCCAACCCCTCTGTCCCCGGCAAAATATAGCATGACAGTATAACGTGACTGATATGATCAATCTAACCACAAATTCCAAAAATTATTGTCGTTCGACGCTTATAAAATGTGACAGGGTCAATGTTGGTGTTTAAAATACTGTTCAATAACAGAAACTTGCAAAGAAAATTAAGTTTCAGTTTTATTTCTGTCGGATGCTGCATTTAAAGCCCTTCTAACTATCCAAGTGAATATGTATCTATTTGACGGGGCGATCTACAAATAGCATTCCTTTCTTGTAATCTTGTAACGAAAGACCTTTCACACGCAGGGACAGAATTCCATGAAGTTGAAGCTTTTCCGAGGGAACCGTGGGAGGGCATTTTTTCTTTTAAGCTCCCGCGCAGGCTAACAACATCATCGACTACTGTACCTGGATAATCATTGGGCGTACATGTAGGGGCAATAACTCCACGCAATTATTTTTGTTCGCTCCAATTCGACTTCCATTTCTGTTCGCCAGACGACCTTAAATGACCGTTCCCCTCCCCCCAAATATCGGCCCCATTGAGGAGGGAGTAGGACACGCAAAGCCTTCTGGGAAATCCATCCGCCATTTTGTCTTTTTTTTTTGACACAGTTTCGACCCATTTCTTGATTGGGCGTTGCCCTCACATGTTCTTTTTTCTTTTCTTTTTTCCTTTTTTTATATAAAAGCATTCCGACAAGCAGGTAAAAAACGTCCTTAGCGGTGAGATAGCGGCGAGGAGCGAGGAAGACACGTAGGCTAACAAGTGGCGGGCCGGGTGTTCTAAACTTGCTTAGCCGCTTAGACCAATAGTGTCTCCTCTCTTCGCTCAGACAATCTTCAAAGAAAGGTTTCTTTTTCAAGTTTTCTTCATGGTAGTATACCGTGAAGAAAATGAATTACTTCGCACTTCTTTTTTGGATTGTTATTCTGATCATAAGGCCCCTTATCACTTTCTAGCATTGGAGTTAATTTTTTGGTGCACCAAAGACTTTCTCGCGCGTTCGTAATGCGTTCTCGCGGATCTTAATTCCCATTTTCCTTCCCTTTCAGACGCCTAACGCGGGTTAGGTCTAACAGAAAATAATTTACTTTGAAGCTTTTTGGGTTTTTATTGTGAGATAGGAATATTGAATGATTGACTGCAAAGGATAAAGCTTCAAACGTTAGTGTGCTGTAAGGACCTATAAGTGGGCCAAAACTTAGCCTAAGAACGTCTACGTGGGAAGCTTATGTTTTGAGTGGAAAATGAGACTGTGCGGTGATAGCGAGTAGGAAAACGAGGTGTACGTGTTGTACTTTTTAACGGCCCAGAGAAAACTTGTTTTACAGCAAGTGACGTAACCTCCGTGTATGGCGTCACTTCCAGATAATTTTATTCAATCAAACAGAATTGAACGTTGGTGGTAAAACGCGCAACATCGCTTTTCAACTCCTGTTGTAGTCTGCTACACAGCCGTTTTTACTCCTGTTGCGGCAATGTTTCGAAATAAGTTGCACGTTTTTGTTGCTTGTTTTATCGTAGCTTTAGACCCGGTGTCTCTTTCTCGTGAACGCTTCCATTTATGGAAGGGATCGTATCATTTCCACTCACGCTATGCTGTGTCAGTAACTGACCTAATAACTTGGTTTAAATTTCGAAGGAACCTTCTACTACGTACAACTCTGTTAAATTTATTTGTTTACTAATCAAATCAGTTATTATAATTTATATAACATTTTTTACTGCAGTTGTACTGTTGTCAAAAATGGCATTTACAACCGTCCGACCAAGAAACCGAAGACACGTTTTAAACGACACTTCAGCTAGTATAACATTACAAGACGTGAAGAAAGAAATTACAAAACATTTTCAACAACTTATGCCCCTCAAGTACTGTACATCAAGTGAGAAAGTATGCCCCGCAGGTCCCCCTGGACTTCCTGGTCCCACTGGGTCAAAAGGACCCCGTGGTAGGAGGGGACCAAAGGGGAAAAGGGGGCCTCAAGGTCCCATGGGACCACCTGGAAAATCCGGAAAAACAGGAATGACGGGTCCTGCAGGGCCGAGAGGAGAAAAGGGAGACAAGGGAGTGCCTGGGCCGAAAGGTATACCGGGACCACCAGGAATACCTGGGAAATCAATATCTGCTCCACAAGTAATGTTGTCGCCGGCAGAACAGAGACGAGATGAAGGAACAAATACGGCTTTTTATTGCACAGTAGGAGGAAATCCTCCCCCTGCCGTCGAATGGCGATTCAAGGGCAGAAAGCTTCTGTCAGGAGCAAAATATTTGATAAAAGGAGGAGAGTTGATCGTTAAGAATCTGAACTACAGCGATGCTGGGCAGTACACATGTCACGCCAGGAACATTCTTGGATCGTCTGAGGCCACTTGTAATTTTTCTGTTCGAGGTAAGATCAGAGAATAATTGAAACTTTATTTTTCATACTTAGTTGCTTAGTGATGTTATATTTTATGCCTGTAAAGGGCGCTGACTGGATCACACCCTTGTTAGTGATTTTGCTGGCAGATCTCTTTTTTTCTTTTTTTTTCTCTGTTATTTGTTTGTTTTCGTTTGCTTTTTTATTCATTTTTTGTCTTACTTACAATAATTTGTACAAACAATAATTATTATATAGTATTTAGTTTTTAATATAACAACGTAAAGGTAACATAGAAACTCCGTCGTCCAAAAGCTTGAATTGTTTTCTGTTCGTCGTTATATACATATTATTTGCCGTATACATCTTCTGTCAGGTCTTCCAGTCTTCACAAAAGTTCCACCTTCACCCGCCACACCTGTACAACACAGTACCTTTCAGGCAGTTTGTCAAGCTGAAGGATTCCCTCGTCCCGTAATAAGCTGGAGAAGAGTTGGAATGCCTTTTTTAAGTGGAAGAACTGAAGTAAGCCATGGTACACTAACCATTAAGAACTTGATTCTTGCTGACAGCGGTTTGTACGACTGCATCGCGACGAACGCGATGGGAACAAAGAAGACCAGAATCAACGTGGTGGTGCAAAGAAAATGTAAGCTCTACATATTCAACACAAAAAGTTCGCGCGTTCTGGTAATCAACCTCAGACGTTCCTTTTTAATGTAGGAGCTTAAGCCGGATATTACTGAACTGAAAGTAGTCTTTTTAAAATTAAGCAGGTGTTTCAAAGTGGGTCTGATTTTTTTCTGATGTTATGCTGCTCCCGGAAAGTCGTGCTCCATTTACTTTCCACCCGGATTTTCCGGAAACGTTTTGTGAACAATATCAGGCAAGTTTCAGATATAAAAAATTTTCAACGTGGGTCTGCTGCCGAGCCATATCCCTGGGCGTTTTAATTAAGGCTTAGATTTTACTTGAAAAGACAATATGCTCCATGTTGACACAAGAGAGTAGATCATTCTCTCTTGGTTGACATTATTCATCGGCGCTTTTAGTCTCAAAAAAATTTTTTTTCGACATTTGTTCAGATTTAGACTCCGCAATAGTGGGAAACAACAGAAATTACTTGAGGATTTTAAGAAGCTGGCTGTCCCCTGTGGCACAAAGCGTGAATTCCGCCTGGAAGCGTTGTTGGCGTGCGTCTGTGGACGGCTGGGCTGCAAGTACATTTCACTCACGATGTGATGGCAAGGGACCGACTGTAACAATAATAAGGGTCGGGAGATATATTTTTGGAGGATACACCAGTGTTTCATGGGGTAAGTGGACATTATGAACAGGGATAATTTTACTACGGTTACTAGCTTTGTTATAAAGATAAAAACAAAGTTATATATAAAGGAGTATGAAAATAACGCAAGCTTTTGATACCCTGATAAAAAGCGTTGTTTTTATGGATCTTGTTCTAGCCTCGCTCCACCTCTTTCCTTCGCATCCCATTCCCATTCTCTCTCCAAGGGCGATGATATATTTAAAGCATAGACTGAATATTTTCTAAAATGACAGAGTTGTTTGTAGACTAAATCATTCAAGGATCCGGTCCAGTCGGTGACTCCTTGACAATGCTTAGACATGTAACTGAGGGCGCTTACTGTTTTAAATTTCTTACCTGTTTCATTCTAAAAATGACCGGTTCCAGTGACCATTTTTTTGTTGGTGATCGCCCATATTATGGCACTGACCTCTTTAGGGAGGTATTAAAAAGACAATTTTTATCCTGTGTATTTGAGACAGAGAAAGGATTACAAATTTAGATGTAACTTTCAAATCAAAAGGAGTATTACAATGGAAAGATTAGAAATATCTTTCAAAAACCTAAAATCGATGGAAAGAGGATAACCTGAGATCAGGCTCAATTTTCGTTTCGCTTTGTAATAACATTCCAGCGGCGAAACGAAAACAGATCAGGCCCAATTTTAGCGGTAGACGTTAGAGAGAATGTATGATAACCGCTAAAATTGGGCCTGATCTCAAGTTGGAAAGAGGATTAGGGGCATTGCGAAATTACTAGATTCAAAAGAACTTTGGAAGGGTGAAAAATATAATTTAAATGACCACAGATTAAAAGGCTGAGCTCTAGAAAAAAGGAGTGGGGTTCTCAATCGCAGTGGAGTAGGAGTCGTAATTGGAGACACAAGCGATATCATAGGCACCTATGATCTTGTAAACAACAAAAATCGAAGCTATTAGGGTGACGGATTCAGCTGACTCCTCACTACGCCTAAAACTTAGAAAATGTACATATATGTAAACTATTTCCTATACTTTGATAACTGTGATTGCAGAGTTAAAATTGAGATTTTTTGCTTTGTTTTGTTTTGACAAATAAAAAATGTTAACTACAACTCGAACAAGTTTATATGAGGAAAGTAAATATATTAACAAACATTTATTTCGTGCGTCACTCTCGGTACATGGCAGATGGTTTCGCAAGTGAGTATCAGGATGGGGATGACGGCTGGTTTTCCATTTTTTTTCTCTCTGATAGACGATTCCAGCAGTAAGTATCAGTACGACTCCAAAGCCTTTCTGTTTTCATTGGTGAACAAGCCAGGATGGGCACCTGTTAAACTGCCTCAAACAGGAACACATAGTTCTAACAGAGCATATTCCGTATGTTTTCGTTCATCGTTTGGGCCCACATTCGGTGGAGGATATGACATTAAAATTTCCAACTCCGCGTCATCCAATAGCAATTCATACAGCGACCTTGGCCATACTTACAGTCCACCGAGTGGGTACAGCCACGGCAGCACCTTCGCCCGCACATTCCTTGCAGGAACTCTCTACTTCACTCCAGACGAAGTGGAAACCTTTTACGAGTCAAACTAAAAGAAATAATTAACAATAGGCCACGTCGATTTTGATGTTAATTCCGATAGTCTGCAATGTAATTACGTCGTTGAAAAAAATAGACTGAAAACTTGTCCTGTATTAGTATGCGTAAGAAACGATAAATCGATAAAAAAAAAATAACACCTACAAACAAAGCAAAAGTCTTTTTCTATAGTGAAACCTATAGCAAATATACCAGAACTGGTTCTTCCAAAAATGGGCAAGACCTATCCTTATATGTACTAAATGTCTTTTCACTGTTTAACCATTAAACACTCGCCACATGTTCGCCTCTGATTTCGTTCTTGATTTTTTTAAACAAAAGACAAAAGTTTACCAAAGAAATCAATTATTGAATAATACATTAAAAATATATATATATGATAAAAGCAAAAACTTCAAAACAAATTTGCAAAGGTTAAAAATGAAAACTAAGAGACGAAAAGAAAAATTGAACCCTAGACTTCGTCTTTTAGTTTTGTATATCTGTCTCGAATTCTTCGGACCACTTTCGTGTCTATATCAGGCTATGCAAACACGGAAAAAATCTTCTATTGCTTGAATATTTAGTGTAATCGAATTAGAGCCAATCACGATTACAAGTTCTGTGTAAAAGTTGCCATCCTAAACTGCTACAAATATTCTTTCTTTGTACGGATCGTTATGCGTGCAATAACTTGCCTAAAGATGTTGTACACGAGTCGCTAACTATTAGATGCGCAACAGATTAAGGATTTATATGAATATTCATTGATTAATACGATTGTTTATACTACTACATGAGAAATTTCTGCAATTTGATTGGCTCAGAGCAGTGGTATTTCAGCTTAATTTGAAATACCTACATGTAAAAATTACAAACCTTTTGCGGGTAGTAGTACAAACAAATAATAGCATGATTTGTATGTGATATTTGGCATACATACCACTCGTGATATTTCAAAATTGTCTCAAATTACACTCGCCTATCGGCTCGTGAAATTACGTATAACAATTTTGAAATATCACTCGTGGTATTTATGCCAATTATCACTACAAATCAAGCTATTACCTATACAAATAGTTTCACTTATGATATGCAAATGATGTTTTTTAGTTTTTAGGTTTTAGATTTTTCTCTCTGCAAATTTATAATGTTTTAGATTCTAGATTTTACCTTTTCATCTTTTATTTTGCCGAATCTTTTATTTAGGGTTAACCTCAAGATATCCCCTTTCGAGAGATATTTTGTAACTTTATTTTTTATTTCTTGAATAAAGTATTGTATTGTATTATAACATCATTGGCGGCTGTAATTCTAAGCCCCGTCCACTAATAGGTTTTCGTTTGAAAACGCATACATTTCGATTTCGTCCGTCCACACTACCGTGCCGAGCGTTTTCATCGAAAACACATCGATTTGAAAATTTGAAAATACTCTTGAAAGTGGACCAAAACGAAAACGCATTCACATCGTGTTAGAGTGGAAGGTCGAAAACATCAAAAACGCATCAAAATGAAATCGATGACCAAAATATCGCAGGTACTTTTGTTTGTAGCCATCCTCGGACACCCAGGGACAGTCAGACGGGTCGGGAGCAAAGGCGCGACGAAAGTCATTTCAAGCACAGGCGAAAAAGGCCCTGGGCCCGGTTGCATAAAACCCTCACTTAAGTGCCCACTTAAGTAGGTCGCTTACGAATCCGATCCGTTATGGGTACACTTACGGGTGTTGCATGGAACACACGTAGCACTCTCGTAAGTTTCTGTTTTACGTGGTAACTTACGGGCTTACTTAAGGGCACACGTAACTTTGATATAGTACTTTTAATTATTAATTTGACTCGCTCTATTTTTTTAAATTAAGTTAACCATCGTTGCGAACACCTTTAAGCCTCTCATTCAAATAAAGTTTACATGACATCGTTATTTTACTTCAAGATCCACTGGAAATGTTTGTTGTCCTTCTTTTTTCTTAACGACGGCTTTAAACTGTACATCATAGGTTAACAAAGCGCATTAGAACGGAATTACGTAAAGAAAAAACATTTTTTTGTTCACTTCTCAGTGAAAGATCTCGTTAACCTTGGTAAAAACAGTAAGGATACGGGACCTACATGGCTCGTAAATTTACGTGCTATTCTTTCCGTAAAAAAAGTTTTATGCAACACCCGCAATTTCTGTTGCATAAACGACACTTAAGTGAACACTTACGAAAATCGTAAGTGCAACGACTTAAGTGAATTCCCTAAGTGGACCACTTAAGTGATTTAATGCAACTCACTTAAGTTACGAGTGCACGTACGTATACCTGTAGTTGTTACGGGCGTAATATGCAACCGGGCCCTGGGTACCGACTCTCACCGGACCACTCTCCAAACGGTCAAGCGAATGCTAGCTCCTGATTGCGCACAAAAAATGCTTTGTATTATTGCGCCCAATCTGACAGCTGACAGCCACGAAAACGTCGCAGGAAAAGTGAATACACATTTTTCAGTAATAAAGGATTAAATTAACTGCAAAAACCTTGGACGAAGATCCTGCTAGTTGTAAACGTTGGATCTCTAGAAAAGAGATCAAATCAGCCAAAATATAAAGAAACAAGAACGAGAAGTCCGAAGACTACAGCAAAGCTGATTTAAAACAACGTGTATTGTTTTTTATAACAATATTTCGGCTGGCCATACCAGCCGTCTTCAGGTTTACAGATGTTACTGAACTTATGTAGCAATCACAATATTATATAGATGGAGAATGTCGCAATAAAAGGGAGAGGCGGAAATGACGTACAACATAAAAACTGGAAAGGAAAAACACTAAGGATATGGATTACAATAATTCGTCAACGCGGCTTAGGCCATGAGGTTCAAGAGTCATGGCCTTGTCTATCAAATGCGACTCCCTGGCCTTACGAACTGAGTCACGTTAAGAATGAATTTTCTCTAGTGGGATTAACTGCATGTCAGTATGAGAATGGTTAGAGTGAGACAGAAAGTGTTCAGAAACAGTAGTGGGTTTAGATTTAACGTTAGTTTTGTCGACTGCACGTCTGTATTCGTTAAATCTGTCCTTGAGACGTCGCTTAGTTTCACCTATATATTGTAAATTACAACGGTTACATTGAACCATGTAGATAACATTTTTAGTGTTACAAGTAATGTGTGAAGTGATGGAGCGTGTTTCACCTGTAGCGTAAAAGGTATAACTTGTTAGGCTGTTAGTAATGTATGGACAAGTGGCACAATTCTGTATAATATAATATTGTGATTGCTACATAAGTTCAGAAACATCTGTAAACCTGAAGAAGGCTGGTATGGCCAGCCGAAATATTGTTATAAAAAACAATACACGTTGTTTTAAATCAGCTTTGCTGTAGTCTTCGGACTTCTCGTTCACATTTTTCAGTCTCTATCGTGATTATTCCAACTCACTTACTTTGTCAAATGCAAGCGAACTCGTCTGGATCGAGCTGAATTTCTATCAACCATATCCAAGTTTATAAAGAGAAAGAAAATTTCGTCATTGCTTGTTTACGTCCTTCACAAAACGTGAAATTGGGCATTTTCACTTGGTAGTCGTGCAGTGACGGCAAAGAAATGTACAAAAAAGCGTGATGCACGTACAAAGTTGTTGTTTTGCCTTGTCAAGCTATTCCTTTTTTTGCTTTCTCGTCGCCGCTGCATCTTAAACTTCCTCTTATTTACGATACATTGTGATCCGTCAGAAACAGAATTTTCTCAGGGCAAATCACAGGCGGCCCAGACGTAGTATGTGTCACTGAATGAATATATTAATATCCACATGGACAAATTAATACGATGAGTCGTCGAAACTCCCATGGACTAAAATAGTCTAAAAGTCAAAATATAACAAAACAAAGCTAAGATACCTTCAACTGAACGTATCCTTGTCTTTCCTGGCCGGTTTAAGTGGCATTTTGTTGAGTTTTGCAATTGTAGGTACTATCCACTAAAGAAGAATTAAAGGCTGGCTATAAAACAAACAGACCATCTCCACGCGCCTTCACACGAAGCGCTATAAATTCGAGAATAATCGACGAATCCGCTCCAAATAACCATCGGCTAATCTGCAGGTAACGTGTGCTCCTGCTTCTGGCTCGCTTGCTCCACAAAACCCCCCATCGCAACTGCACAATAATTGCTCGCTCATAAACAACCACTGTTGACCTTTACAGTTCGATATGACCGCAAACGACCAGGTTTAATACGCGACGTGAATATTCAAGATTAGCGACCGCGTTCGCGCAACAATGCAGCACTTGCTATGGGAGGGATCGTACTATTGCTTCTAGGTCAATCGACTGACCGAAGGTTCGCTGCGTTAGTTTTGACCAGAAAACAAAAGGCGATCGCGAGACCGTCCGTAAGTTTTCAACAGGGCAGCCCTGGTTTTCAAGTTCGAATTCTTCTAACGTTCGCTGTCTCAGCTGCTGTCACATTGTTCGTCCAGCCGCTTGCATAGCTTCTTGACTCTACCAGACTTATTTGCTTAGATTAACAACGTCTTACTCCATAATATGTTGTCCAAACTGGTGAAGGAGGACGAGAATTTTCCGCCCAGGAAAAAGGCAAAATCTGGCCCCCGCTATGAAGCTGAATAGAAGATACAGCTGAAGATATCGTAAAGTAAAATTTATGTGCGCGATATCTTTTTTTATTATTATTATTATTCTCAAAACTCAGGGGCACCCAACGATGATTTCCCCCTAAATGCATTGAAAACACATTTAAGGCTGTCCAGAGTACTTTTGATCGAAAAATGCATTCTAAACAGCGCTTACATAAATTTAGTTAGGAGGGCTAAAAGCGAAGCTAATGATTTACTATTATACTAAATATAAAATATATCGTGTAATGCTAAGCGGAGAAGGCAACGAGACAGGGCTAGGCCTAGATACAAATATCGCAAAAAATGTTCTAAATTTCTTTCTAGAAATTCTCATAAAATTCCTAAATTTCTTTTGAATTTAGTCTAAATTTCTTAAAAAATCTTCTAAATTTCTCAGAAATATCATTTTTTTCTAATGTTAATTTGACCCATTTTTGGCTTTATATCAATTAAAGAAATGAAAAAAAAAATATACATTATTATTTGAATAGCAAAAGATGTATATTGCAGGGCCTTCTCTTCCTCTTTGTTCTTGTTCACTCCCCGGTTCAATTTCCACTTCGATAACTTCCGCCATGTTGACTGATTGATTCCACGTGGTGTCGAATTCATTGGTAGGTACTTTGTATATGGTGCATCTTATTGTACTGCAGAATAAATCTGCTGAATTGGTAGTATCGCTGGCTCGTAAAAGGACACGAAATTAATATAAACCGTTTTTTTTTGTTCTTATGAAGTATCTTTTTTGTGATAATTGCTCTAAATATCACTTTTTTTTCTAAATTTCTCAACATTTTCTAAATTTCTCAAAAACTTCTAAATATCTCAAAAAATATCGCGATATTTGTATCTAGGCTTAGACAGGGCCACCCAACGACTGTTTTCTCAAATACTTTCAACTGAAAACACTTCTGTAGCTATTCATAAAGTACTTTTAGCTCTATAGAAATGCATTCTAAGTGGCGCTCCCGAAAATTTTAGATGCAATTTAACGTATTACGAAGGAGATAATTTTTCAGATACCTCCTTTCATCACATTTTTGAATCCGAAAATTTTAGGATTCCATTTTACTCTCTACAAAAAATAGCCCAACCCGGTGAGTGAAATGTGAAAAATTAAAAGTTGGATGCCCTTGACCAGAACTGTGAAAAACAACAATAGGTCTAATTGCAGCACACTTTCTAGTACATTTCCTTGCCGTTGATTTGCATGACTGCAACGTGAAACGTCCGGAAAACTTCCTGGTTTTCACTTTTTATGGAGAAAATGTGGTACATGTTCTTGTTCACTTTTTCCACTGCCGCTCATTTTTTTTAGCTCCGCTATAAGATTCGTATCTGTTCGGTGTTCCTTGGGCAAATTGGATCTTTTTAAAAATTACAAGGGCTTCAATATTATTTTCCCGATTGATTGACCTGGAAGCAATAGTACCATTCTTCCCATAGCAAGTGGTTCATTGTTGCGCGAACGCGGTCGCTAAGCTTGAATATTCACGTCACGTATTAAACCTGGTCGTTTGCGGTCATATCGAAGCGTAAAGGTCAACAGTGGTTGTTGATGAGCGAGCAATTATTGTGCAGTTGCGATGGGGGTTTTGTGGAGCAAGCGAGCCAGAAGCAGGAGCACACGTTACCTGCAGATTAGCCGATGGTTATTTGGAGCGGATTCGTCAATTATTCTCGAATTTATAGCGCTTCGTGTGAAGGCGCGTGGAGATGGTCTGTTTGTTTTGTAGCCAGCCTTTAATTCTTCTTTAGTGGATGATAGTACCTACAATTGCAAAACTCAACAAAATGCCACTTAAACCGGCCAGGAAAGACAAGGATACGTTCAGTTAAAGGTATCTTAGCTTTGTTTTGTTATATTTTGACTTTTAGACTATTTTAGTCCATGGGAGTTTCGACGACTCATCGCATTAATTTGTCCATGTGGATATTAATATATTCATTCAGTGACACATACTACGTCTGGGCCGCCTGTGTGCAAATTGAATTGCTCATGCTGATAGCCTCCGAAACGTTTTCGACTCATCGGTTGTTCCTTCGTTTCTGGTTAGGAAAGCTTGGTGAACGAACCGGGCAACTGTGGCGAGATAATAGCCGTCGTGTGCATACACTGCAAAGCTGACTAATTGTAAAGACAAAATGTCACATATTTGTCTTTAAGACAATTCCTCTACGACCGTGGTGACTGCAGCGATGTATTTTTCTTGTTTGTCTATCCATAAGTGACTCAAGAGAGAACAAAAACCCTTCTGATGTATTTTCCACCGCCTCAGTGTAATTTTTTTCTGGGTGCGAAACAACAATAGAGAAACTTTAGGGCGAGAATGTTGAAGATTATCAAGACGAAGGTCGCTAACTCGTCTTAAAGCGGCCAAAACAATAATGCGAAGTTCATGATTGCCATACCAGGCAACACCGTCGATATAATAGCAGTGTAGGGAGTTGCCCGGAGGAGTTGTCGTTCGAATTCCTCGAACTTTATGTTCAATCTCGCTCCCTATAATAGCAAATAGCTGAGAAACGTTTAAAAGTTCAAGAATTTCCTCATTTTAATTTGCTTGATGCATCTGACTGAACAGCAATATTTGTAGTTTTCCTCAATATGAATGTTCCACGCGTACATGGTCACTGTCACTAGAAAAACTATTGGATAAACAAACTGACATGTCAGGCCGGAAGGGACCAGGTATCTGTACTTGATTTCTTTCCTGAAGCAGCAGATTAAAAGGGTGAGAGGATTCGTATGTTAGAAAATAATCCTATGCAGTGAAGAGCTACAATTACAAGCAAGAAAAATGGCAGATTCATATCTTTTCCCATATTGTTATTACAAACTAATGTTGGACGATCACGCTGAAGCAAGGGGAGCTTATGAAAGGGCCTTCAAGGCCCGATGGCACTAACTAATGGCCTGTGTGGTACGGCGCATGTGCAAGTCGTGACAGTAGCCTATTGTTCAATTCTTTTTATACCGTATTTATTCGATTAACCGCCCTGGGCGCTTATTAAAGTTTTGGACCTTGAGAGTGGGCTCTTATTTAATTTTCACCATTTTCAGCCAGTGAAGTATGTTTATTTTGCAACAAAACAATAAATGCTAATAACAAAACGCGAACAAGTAACAAAGCAAGGTTTCTGTAAAATACTCTGAAGAATACTCGGTCCTCGGGCAAGTCTCTGATTAGAATTTATTCACTCGAGTGGATGAGGTGGGGATAAGCGCTTATTTGAGTTTGATTGGGAGTAGGAGGGGGTGGGCGCTTATTAACTTTTTCTGCCTTCAGGATGGGCGCTTATTAGAGGTGGGCGCTAATTCGAGGTTGGCCGCTTATTCGAATAAATACGGTATCCCCATTTTTCATATTTGTCTGTGCTATTCCCTCAAAGCATTCCTTTTTGCAGATTAACAACCCTGTTCTTCTTTGAAACAAATATTTACCTTCGCGTCTTTCCAAGTAGCCTCACTAGAAAACCAGTCTAGTCTCTCGATGGGCAAAGCTAACGGCGCAGCGCACTATTAGTGACGTCACTGAGTGCTAATTTGCAATGTTTTGCCACTTTTGTCATTTAAATGACAAAAGTGAGGAATTCGCTAAATGTTTTAAAATTTCAATTTGGTTGTCCGAGTTTCAGTATATAACTAGTAGCTTTGCGGAGCGCTGATTTACGTTTGACGACCCAATGGGTGGTAACTTGGGCTGGAAATTGGCGCAGGTTTTAACGCGGGGGGTAAGGTGTAATATCAGCCTTTGCATAGGGGTTTGGAGCAGGGGGTTGCCAATCAGAATTCAAGGTTGGTTGAAAAGAAAGGAAGAAGTAGCGGTCTTCTCGCCGGTCTGGCCAATCCAGTTCCTTACCCCACCTGTCGCTGCTTATTTGAGTGGCGCACACCACTCCCGGGTTTGCGAGAGACGTATTTCTAGCATACAGCTATTTCAAGAAAGGTCGTCGGAAAAAGTACACGCGACAATCCCCAAAAGTATTGTGCTGGTTTTGAGTTCACTGTTCTTCAAAGAAATTGCAAAAATGGCACGAGAGGCTATGGACTTATGTTTGCGATTACTACAGGTAAGCAACAAAAATAAGTTTGACAGCTACGGTGTTTGGAACAGTGTATTGATCATATCCCATATTACCTTTTTTCCGACAACCTTTCTCGAAATAGAATTAAATTTTAACCCGGGTTTCTTTTCCTTGTTATTAAAAGCCCTTTGTCGGATAATTTTCTCTATTCTTTTTAGAGTATTCTGATTGGTGCCAGAAAAACATACGTTTTCTGGCACCAATCCATCAGAAGCCAGAACGGCGGCGACCGTTTGGAACTGGTCTGGTAAGACATTGTCCCCAGGGGCTCTTCTGGCCGTTCTTTACTTTTCTTCGTGCCTTATTTTTCCGCCCGTTCAGACTTTCCCTCGCCGCCACTATCTGCCCCTGGGTCTCCGAGGATTCCCTGGACGCCACAATCCAGCTGAGGTCATTGTTAAGGTCTTCCAAAAACCATACCCTTTGGGGCGGCATTTGCCTCCGTACAGACGTCTCCTATTTCCTTTGTGCAGGAAATACGTCTGCTGAGACGTCTGCTCGCAGGCAAGGGCGGCATATACCCCATAAGGGACGGACCATTAGAAAAGTGATGGGGGGGGGGGGGGGTGGGGAATTTTCAGCTTGCACGAATTTTTTTTTCGCTCACTGCTTGTGCAGGAATTTTTTTTTCAGGTGAACCCCTCTGCACGAATTTTTTTTTCTGTCAAATATTGCTTTTTTTGAACAGTGAAATCTTGATTCATTATCTATGTTTTTGTGCTTTATAAATTATTCTACACTCACAACAGATCAAGAATACAGGCCACTTTAATTCAAATCTTTTCGAAAATGTACACACAGTGAGAGAGGAGGAAGCCACTTGGAGTGGACGGTTTCGGCCCTGTGCATTTTTTCAGTCCCTGCCCTCTGGAATTCCTCTCCTACAGCCCATCATAATGATGCCACACTCCATTCACCAAAACAGCGAGAAATAAGCGTTGATAAGCCAAACACAACTCATAAGCTCGTGATAATGTGAAACGTGACCTTGAGAGTCTGCTTGAACAGTGGTTCTCTTTCTTTTTTTCTCTCGCGCGAAGTTTACTAGCACTACACAGTGCAAGACGTGTAGCATTCTAAACTTTGACTGAGTAAATCTTGTTTTTCCGGCACTAAGTCCTATATTTAGAGGTCATGAAGCCGGTTTGTTACATACATACTGAGTAATCATTTCCTGTGGGTTATGCTTCTGTAGGTATCCCTGATAGGATTTGATTTCAGATGCAGTTGTAAAGTGTTTTATATCCTTTGAACTCTGTTTATTACGGCTGAATAAAGATTTTAGTTTTTTTGGTTTTCTCCGAAATGACTGTACCTGAATAACTATATGCATGCATGCAAGTTTCTTTGTCCGTGAATGTGATTATTTTCTGCCATGTGAGTATGACTCTGGGCCCAGCTCTGTAGTGTGGTTTGCAGGATTTTGAATTTCCACGGATAGTGCGATCTTCAGATTTGAGTTGTACACTGTAGCTAAAACTGAAGTTACATCAAGTTTGGAGAAATATGCCGTGCGTCAGTCAAGATAATTCTCTTAGCGCTCACACAGTCCATTTAGTTTTTCTTAACATAAGTGAGTCTTTGAACTAGAGCGCGATGTCTTGTTGTTCCTCCGAAGGTATTTACTTAAGTTTTTGCTTAACAGTCGTCTATGCGACTGCTATGAATTCTTACGCAAGACTGCAGTTTCGGAACTATAGCGTTCCTCGTCAGTTGCTACTATGGTAAAGTCTTGGGTACAAAGAGCGAAGCAGGCTGTTTAAATAGTGGTAGCTAGGATCGAAAATATTAACTTGCCATTGGTTGTAAAAGTGACCAATAGCGTAGGTGTATCTTTTTGTGGGCACAAATAATTTGATAGAATATTTCACTGAAAGCTACCAAATTCCAGGGGCACCCAACGAGGATATAGTTCAAAACCACTTAACATACCATTGTTGAACGTATTTTAGTATTCAAACGGTAGATATAGGCATATTTTTATCCCCTAAAAACTTTTCATCTGTTCGGATTTCCTAGCTGAAAGTCTAGTGATCCGAAAATTATAGGGATAAAAACTTACTTTCTCGAAAATTTCAGCCAGGAAAAGGCTCCCGAAAATTCTAGGTGGCCTTTTTTAGGTTCAAAATACGTTAAAAATGGGTAATTATACCATTTTGTATATGTTCGAAAATCCTAGGAGAGGCAGGCAAGCAAGAAATTTTACAACAAATGCTCCGAAAATTCTAGATCTCAAATCGTCTTCCGAACAGATATTTTCCCGAAAATTGCCCTTGGGTGCCCCTGAAATTCTAATATTTATTTATTACAAATTTTATTTTATTATTTTTATTATAATACAGTATACAGTGTATGTTGTAGGTTCAAATTGTCTCCTTTCGTAAGAAGAAAGTAATTTTTGTTTATTCATATTGGAGGGTCTCAATGGGGTGGTGTCTTTTACGGTTATCGGCTAAAATTTTGGCTCTTTTACGGCTATCGGTTAATTTTTTGCAGTTACGGTTAACAAAAAAGTTAAAAATTAATTTCTTTTGTTTCAAAAAGTTAAATATTAATTAACCTGTATTTTTTGTATCTTTAAAGCAAGATAAAGGCCTTCGGATCATCTCGGGATAAAATAAGCTATTCTATTGAAAAATTTTCACATTTGATAGATCAATATACTTTTATAAAGTATTCCACTTCTAATATCATTTTACACATAGAAATGCCAATAGTGAGCAGACACGCGAACGTCCAACTCAAGACCGGGGCGCGACATTCCACACTAGAGACGGCTTATTCGTTTGAGACGGGTTATCCGTTTGATGATTCGCGTCCGATAGGTAACACGTCTCAATTTGAAAATGGAATAGTTTTAATTTTGAAATGAACAACCCCCCTGACTTTATCCGTCAATTTTGAAGTACGGAAGATGGATTATCCGTTACAGACTGAGCCTGTGTACAGCCGCAACCTTCCCGCAGAAAAAATCGGAGAAGGGGTGTCTAACGCTGTGGAGGAGAGGGCGACTGTACACAGGCGAGTCTGGATAATCCCTTTCTAGCTGTCCTGTGAAAACGGCCAATAACAAAATTCCTGTGTCCAGTGTTTTTAATCATAGTGAAGGACTGTACAAAACGGCTGCCTGTTGTTGCCTTGTCCGTAGACCTCATTATTCCGCGCGGCTAATGCGTTTCGGGTCACGTGGTCAGAGCGAGTTCGCCACCGAAATGCCTTGACCGAGATTGCGTGGGAAGACGCCGTACATGCAGGGACTAGGCATGGCAATGTCTACCGTAGCGTCAGAGAAAAACAGGAAAATATTGTTTATCGGCAACGTGTTTTAAAAACAGCTCTGCGTGTTGTTTCACTAGTGTTTCGAAGGCACGACCTTCTGAAAATCGCAAATATTAATTCCCAGTGACAAGCCCTCTTTCGCTATAGGAAAAATTAGTTCCCCGAGATACACCTAAAAGGCTTTTCGCCTAACGTGCGTACGGAGTCAAAGTAGCCGGAAAATAAAAAACGCAACCATAAGCGAGTTAAACACCTTCCATAAAATTAACAAATCTAGGGGACAATTTTGAAATCACTTTTCTAATGGGCCGTCCCTAAGGCAATTATAAGGGACTACCCCCCCCCCCCCCCGACCCAGGGTTCTGCAATACGAGAATGTAAGAATAAAGTAGGTCAAAAACCAGGGTAGCTCCTTCACGTCAGTTGTCAGATTAAACATAAAGTTTTGCTGGCAACTTTCCCACAAACGTTCGCCTTTGTGTGGCTATGAAAGAAAGAGGTTGTCGAGCTGAAGAAATGAAACCCTTAAACACCTCAAGATCTCATCGACTCCTTGATTTTGTTCCATCCGTTAGGCCATCGTTTCTTTCTTTGATGCTAGTTTTTGTTTGCGGATGCCTCTGGGTGAAGAATACGACAATCAACAAACGACTTGTCGCTCTGGAATCTCGCATTCACTGTTTTTCCTGCGTTAAGAGTATTTCTATCGAAAATCTTGACAAGATGACTCTCTCGCCGGCAAAAGATACCGCAAAAGATCTTTACAAGAATATGCAGACACATGTTTCAGAAGGGATCGCCTCTAACTCAGGTAAAATCGATGCTTTAGGTATAATTATCCTCTCTTATCGATGTCGTGCTTTGACTGAAGTAAACTCCAGCTATTACGGACTCTCGCTAAAGAGGACACTAACTCGAGGTTCCTATAGTGTCCGCTGTAAAGGTAGTTGACTGTAATTCGCCTTTTGAAACAAGAAACGATTGGCATTATCTTTAACCGGGACATTTCCTCAATACACCCCTCCTCCAACCCCTCTGTCCCCGGCAAAATATAGCATGACAGTATAACGTGACTGATATGATCCATCTAACCACAAATTCCAAAAGTTATTGTCGTTCGACGCTTATAAAATGTGACAGGGTCAATGTTGGTGTTTAAAATACTGTTCAATAACAGAAACTTGCAAAGCAAATTAAGCTTCAGTTTTATTTCTGTCGGATGCTGCATTTAAAGCCCTTCTAACTATCCAAGTGAATATGTATCTATTTGACGGGGCGATCTACAAATAGCATTCCTTTCTTGTAATCTTGTAACGAAAGACCTTTCACACGCAGGGACAGAATCCATGAAGTTGAAGCTTTTCCGAGGGGACCGTGGAAGGGCATTTTTCTTTTAAGCTCCCGCGCAGGCTAACAACAGCATCGATTACTGTAACTAGACAATTATTGGGCTTATTATTGTTCGCTCCAATTCGACCTCTATTCCTGTTCGCCAGACGACCTAAAATGACCGGTCCACTCCCCGCAAATATCGGCCCCATTGAGGAGGGAGTAGGACGCGCAAAGCCTTCTGGGAAATCCATCCACCATTTTGTCTTTTTTTTGACACAGTTTCGACCCATTTCTTGATTTGGCGTTGCCCTCACATGTTCTTTTTTCTTTCCTTTTTTCCTTTTTTTATACAAAAGCATTTCGACAAGCAGGTAAAAAACGTCCTTACCGGCGAAATAGCGGCGAGGAGCGAGGAAAGACACGCAGGCTAACAAGTGGCCGGCCGGGCATTCTAAACTTGCTTAGCCGCTTAGACCAATAGTTTCTCCTCTCTTCGCTCAGACAATCTTCAAGGAAAGGTGTCTTTTTCAAGTTTTCTTCATGGTAGTATACCGTGAATAAAATGAATTACTTCGCATTTCTTTTTGGATTGTTATTCTGATCATAAGACCCCTTATCACTGTCTAGCATGGGAGTTAATTTTTTGGTGCACCAAACAATTTCTCGCGCGTTCGTAATGCTTTCTCGCGGATCTTAATTCCTATTTTCCTTCCCTTTCAGACGCCTACCGCGGGTTAGGTCTAACAGAAAATAATTTACTTTGAAGCTTTTTGGGTTTTTATTGTGAGATACGAATATTGAGTGATTGACTGCAAAGGATAAAGTTTGAAAAGTTAGTGTGCTGTAAGGACCTGTAAGTGGGGCCAAAACTTAGCCTAAGAACGTCTATTCAGGAAGTTTGTGTATTGAGTGGAAAATGAGACTGTGTCATAGCGAGTAGGAAAAAAGACTACCCCAGCCCGCTAAGGATACAATTGTAACTTAAGGAATGATGATGGGTAATAGAACGCACGAGGTCTGTTTTGTTGTGCGAGTCCGCCATATTGGTCTCGCCTTCTAGTTTTACAATGGGAAAATAGCGCCCGCCTGTCCCCGGCCAGTAACAATAGGCACAAGTTGAATGAAGAGAGAATGACCTACTCTTGCTTGAATACAGTAATTTGTTGTCTAAAACATGTGACAAAACAGGATTCACAGTAAAAGGGGCAGTAATAACGCACTAATTTCCAGAGGAACATTCTGAATGAAGAAAAACGAAAACTACCACCTTCATGACATTGATCAGTAGGTCTTGTTCTATCAAAATCCGCTATCAAACCTTTTCTGACCCGATCATTGTACGAAACCCCTCTTTCAGGGTCCTGGCTTCGGGACTAGAAAAGAAGAAAGAGGATTGTTGACCTCGTTTAGACTACTTTATTTCTTTTGCTTCAGTTATCCATTTGCACATCTCCCATAATACGTACACCTTGTTTGTCCCCTTAAATTTTGCATAACTTCTCCTGGGTATTACAGTCGTTTCAAGAGAAATTGAAGACAATCTTTATGCAAAAAATTTTGGGGGGCAACACGAGGTGTACGTGTTGCACGTTTTACCGGCTCAAGGCAAACTTGTTTTGCAGCAAGTGACGTAACCTCCGTGTATGGCGTCACTTCCGGGTAATTTTATTCAATCAAACAGAATTGAACATGGGTGGTAAAACGCGCAACATCGCTTTTCAACTCTTGTTGCGGCATTGTTTCGAAACAAGTTGCACGTTTTTGTTGCTTGTTTTATCGTAGCTTTAGACCCGGTGTCTCTTTCTCGTAAACACTTCCATTTGTGGAAGGGATCGTGTCATTTCCACTCACTCTACTGCTGGTGTCAGTAACTGACCTAATAACTTGGTTTTCATTTCGAAGGAACCTTCTAATACGTACAACCTTGTTAAATTTATTTGTTTATTAATCAAATCAGTTATTATAATTTATATATAACATTTTTGACTGCAGTTGTACCGTTGTCAAAAATGGCATTTACAACCGTCCGACTAAGAAACCGAAGACACGTTTTAAACGAAACTTCAGCTGGTATAACGTTACAAGACGTGAGGAAAGAAATCACAAAACAGTTTCAACGACTGATGCCCCTCAAGTACTGTACATCAAGTGAGAAAGTATGCCCCGCAGGTCCTCCCGGACTTCCTGGTCCCATTGGGGCAAAAGGACCACGTGGTAGGAGGGGACCAAAGGGGAAAAGGGGGCCTCAAGGTCCCATGGGGCCACCTGGAAAATCCGGAAAAACAGGAATGATGGGTCCTGCAGGGCCGAGAGGAGAAAAGGGAGACAAGGGAGAGCCTGGGCCAAAAGGCATACCGGGACCGCCTGGAATACCTGGGAAATCGATATCTGCTCCACAAGTAATGTTGTCACCGGCAGAACAGACACGAGATGAAGGAACAAATACGGCTTTTTATTGCACAATTGGAGGAAATCCTCCCCCTACCGTCGACTGGCGATTCAAGGGCAGAAAGCTTCTGTCAGGTGCAAAGTATCTGATTAAAAAGGGAGAGTTGATCGTTAACAATCTGAACTACAGCGATGCTGGGCAGTACACATGTCACGCCAGGAACATTCTTGGATCGTCTGAGGCCACTTGTAATTTATCTGTTCGAGGTAAGTTCCGAGAATAATTGAAACTTCAGGATTTTTCATACTCAGCTGCTTAGTGATGAATATATTTATGCCTATAAAGGGCGCTGACTGGGCCATACCCTTGTTTGAGATTTTGCTAGTAAATCTTTTTTTTCTCTCTCTCTTTTCTCTTTCATTTGTTTGTTTTTGTTTGCTTTTTCATTCATTTTTCGTCTCACTTACAATAATTTGTACAAACAACAATTATTATATAGCATGTACTTTTTGATATAACAACGTAAAGGTTACATAGAATTTCCATCGTCCAAAAACTCGCAATTGTTTTCTGTTCGTCGTTATATACATATCACTTTCAGTATCCATCTTCTGTCAGGTCTTCCAGTCTTCACAAAAGTTCCACCTTCACCCGCCACGCCAGCACAACGCAGTACCTTTCAAGCAGTTTGTCAAGCTGAAGGTTTCCCTCGTCCTGTAATCAACTGGAGAAGAGTTGGAATATCCTTGCCAGCTGGAAGAACTGTAGTAAACAGAGGTATATTAACCATTAAGAACATGATTCTTGCTGACAGTGGTCTGTACGAGTGCATTTCAACGAACACAATGGGAACAAAGAAGGTCAGAACCAACGTGGCAGTGCAACGAAAGCCCGGTGAGCTCTTACTACCTTATTGGTACTTAATTTCGTGATTTTTTCACAGTCGCGAAAACACGAAATGATTTCGCGTTTTTCGCGATTGTGAAAAAATCACGAAATTATAGGCCGTTGCTGAATAAAAGTCCGTGCGAAATTAAAACGCGGGAAATTGAACGTCAATTAAAAAAATTCAAATCACGGAAAAAGAATAACATTTAATAACTACAACATGCACTTTACATGGTACATGTGTCGACAAATACCGACAAGTTTCTTTATTCATTTGGTACGTTCCATTGCGTGATTGTGTCTTCTGTTGTGGTCTAAGGTTAATGTTCGTTTCGCTTGTATAATTTTATCTCGATATTTAAAAAAATTCACTGGAAGATTGAAAGCTAAAATCAAGTTGAGAAAGCTTGAATTGCGAAATTTAATGCCCCTTTTCATGTTTGCCTATAGGAAATCGCGAAACTAAAACCCCGCGAAATACTGTCCTGCCAAAATGGCGAAATTAAGTATCCGCGATAAGAGATCGTTCTGGTGGAGACCCGCATCACGTTATTTTGTATCGCCGATGAACTAAACTTCATTATAACATAGCTAGAATATTCGCGCCTAATCAAGAAGCTAGAGTTGCTCACGGCTGCGCCTCGAGCAACTCTTACGCCTCCTTCGTGTTCTCCAAACTATATCTTCAGTGACATGCGCATATGAAGATTGTCACCCAATGACGTCATACATTTTGCAATATTGTCCGCCCAGAGACTTTTAAGGGAAAACGGTTTTATTGCTAGGTATTGTTAAATGTCATGTCTCCTTGATAAGTACTTGCTTTTAGGTAACGAAAGTTTCAGGTATATACCAGTTACTAGTGACTTGATTTTTCAAAGTATACACGAGAGCCTTTAACAAATTCCTAAACTATTTTGTCCGTTATATTCTTTTTGATCTCGTTTTGCATTATTTTTTCTCTTCGACTTGTAAGAAGTCCGAATGGTTGTTAAAACTAGGGTTGTACAGTTTTGTTTACAAAGTTGCTTCTGGAAATTTTGTGGTAGAATGAAAAGTTCTTGTCGCTATCCGCTCTATTTTCGGTGGGAAAATGTGGAGGCCATAAGTATAGCCGGGATTTTTTCGTGAACCTGTTGTTGCATACTGCAGAATATGCGACGGGTTTCTAGCTTTCTAGCCTGCGAAAACATCCGTTTCTCCTCGCTCTTCGGATGGATGTTTTCGCAGACTACTAGCTTTCTGATTGGCTTTAACTTTATGACATGGAATAAATGCCACGTGGGCCTTCTGCCGTGCCATATCCCCGGGCGCAATAAATAAGGTTTAGATCAGTTATTGCCTTCTTGTGTGCTAATCCCTGGCTAATACCGTTGAAAAGTCACTATACTCAATGTTGACATTCATCACAGCTTTTAGTTTTAGAGAAAGTTTTCTCATGATCGGTCTGTTCTGATCGCGTCATTTTTAATCGTGCCTTGGTGGTCGATATTTGTTCAGATTTAGAAGACTCCGTTATTGTGGGAAACAGCGGAAATTACCTGAGGATTTTAAGAAGCTGGCTTTCCCCTGTGGCACAAAGCGTGAATTCTGCCTGGAAGCGTTGTTGGCGTGCATCCGTGGACGGCTGGGCTGCAAGTACATTTCACTCGCGATGTGATGGCAAGGGACCAACTGTAACAATAATAAGGGTGGGAAGGTATATTTTTGGGGGATACACCAGTGTTTCATGGGGTAAGTGGACATTATGAACAGGGATAATTTTACTACGGTTACTAGCTTTGTTATAAAGCTAAAAACAAAGTTATATGTTAAGGAGTATGAAAATAACGCAGCCTTTGGATACACTGATAAAAAGCGTTGTTTTTATGGATCTTGTTCTAGCCTCGCTCCACCTCTTTCCTTCTCATCCCATCCCCATTCTCTCTCCAAGTGCGATGATATATTTAAAGCATAGACTGAATATTTTCTGAAACGACAGAGTTGTTTGTAGACTAAATCATTCAAGGATCCGGTCCAGTCGGTGACTCATTGACAGTGCTTAGACATGTAACTGAGGGCGCTTACTGTTTTAAATTTCTTACCTGTTTCATTCTAAAAATGACCGGTTCCAGTGACCATTTTTTTGTTGGTGATCGCCCATATTATGGCACTGACCTCTTTGGAGAGGTATTAAAAAGGCAATTTTTATCCAGTTTTTTTGAGACAGAGAAAGGATCACAAATTTAGATGTACCTTTCAAATCAAAAGGAGTATTACAATGGAAAGATTAGAAATATCTTTAAAAAACCTAAAATCGATGGAAAGAGGATAACCTGAGATCGCTGTGTAATAACATTCCGGCGGGCGAAACGAAAACAGAGCAGGCGAGAGAGAATGTATGAGAGCAGTTAGAGAGAATGTATGGGAAGCGCTAAAATTGGGCCTGATCTCAGGTTGGAAAGAGGATTAGGGGCATTGCGAGATTACTAGATTCAAACGAACTTTGGAAGGGTGAAAAATGTAATTTAAATGACCACGGATTGAAAGGCTGAGCTCTAGAAAAAAGGAGTGGGGTTCTCGATCGCAATGGAGTAGGAGTCGTAATCGGAGACACAAGCGGCAGGCAGCTATGATCTTGTAAACAACAAAAATCGAAGCTATTGGGGTGACGGATTCAGCTGACTCCTCACTGCGCCTACAACTTAGAAATGTACATAAATGTAAATGGTGGTGAGGCATTTTCATTGGTTGTGCGTTTATTATTTCTTTTATTTTGATAACTGTGATTGCAGATTTAAGAGTTGCTTTGTTTTGTTTTAACAAATGAAAAATGTTAATTGCAACTCAAACAAGTTTATATGAGGAAAGTAAATATATAAAAAAACATTTATTTCGTGACTGTGTGACTCTTTTCACATGGGAGATGGTTTCGCAAGTGAGTATCAAGATGGCGTCGCTAGTAACCGCTGTTTTCCATTTCTTTTCTTTCTGATAGATTCCAGCAGTAAGTATCAGTACGACTCCAAAGCCTTTCTGTTTTCACTGGTGAACAAGCCAGGATGGGCACCTGTTAAACTGCCTCAAACAGGAACATATAGTTCTAACAGAGCACATTCCGTACGTTTTCGTTCATCGTATGGACCCACATTCGGTGGAGGACATGACATTTATATTTCCAACTCCGCGTCATCCTATAGCAATTCATACAGCGACCTTGGCTATACTTACAGCCCACCGAGTGGGTACAGCCACGGCAGCACCTTCGCCAAAACATTCCTGGCAGGAACTTACAAGTTCACACCAGACGAAGTAGAAACCTTTTACGAGTCAAACTAAAAGAAATAATTAACAATAGGCCACGTCGATATTGATGTTAATTCCTATAGTCTGCAATGTAACGTTAAAAAGAATTTACTTAAAACTTGTCCTGTATCAGTATACGTAAGAAACGATAAAACGATCAAAAAAAAAAAAAGACCTACAAACAAAACAAAAGTCTTTTTCTATAGTGAAACCTAAAGCAAATATACTAAAAACCGGTTCAACCAAAAAGAGCAAGACCTATCCTTATATGTACTAAATGTCTTTTCACTGTTTGACCATTAAACACTCGCGACATGTTCGCCTACGGGTGGACCTATTTTTGATTTCGTTCTTGAATTTTTTAAACAAAGGACAAAAGCTTACAAAAGAAATAAAAAATTCCATAATACATTAAAAAATATATATTTGATAAAAAGCAAAAACTTCAAAACAAATATGAAAAGGTTAAAAATGAAAACTAAGAGACGGAAAGAAAAATTGAACCCTCGACTTCGTCTTTTAGTTTTGTATATCGGTCTCGAATTCTCCTAACCTTTTTCGTGTTTATATCAGGCTATGCAAACAAGGAAAACGTCTTCTATTGCTTGAATATTTAGCGTAAACGAACTAGAGCCAATCACGATTACAAGCTCTATGTAAAAGTTGCCATCCTAAACTGCTACAAATATTCCTTCTTTGTGCAAATGATGTTTTTTATTCTAGTTTTTAGGTTTTAGATTTTTCTCTCTGCATATTTATAATGTTTTAGATTCTAGATTTTACCTTTTCATCTTTTATTTTGTGGAATCTTTTATTTAGGGTTAACCTCTAGATATCCCCTTTCGAGAGATATTTTGAAACTTTAGTTTTTATCTCTTGAGTAAAGTATTTTAGTAAAATCCAACTTGTGGTCTATTATCAATGCTGCGTTCTACTACTAGGCTATATGTTATAGTCAAGAGACTATAAAGGGACAGAGAGGGCATCCCCCATATACACCCTATTCCATAGGTAATTCGTCTCGAGTTATTTTTAACACCACAGATCTCAAGGGGGATTAGACAACAGCCAATCACATAGCGCGAATGTGTTCCGCGTGGATGACCCACGCTGAGAGCCACGCGTCCTTCACGAAATGACGTATAGTATGTATAGAGCTAACAGTAGAGCAGGGAAATCCTTAACACCCTGAATATTCTCTCACGATCATTTATAATTTACAGTTTGAAGAGAGCAATTTCTGGTTTGATGTTTATTTTTTTCAGTCTTTATAGCGATTATTCCTACCCACTTACTTTGTCAATTGTAGGCGAACCCTCCTAAAGCTGAATTTCAAGGGACCATATTCAAGCTCAGAAAGAGAAATAAAATTTCGTGGTTGCTTATTTACGTCCTCCATAAAACTCGAAATTAGGCATTTTCACGTCGTAGTCGTGCAAAAACGGGAAAGAAATGAACAAAAAAGTGTGTTGCACATGCGAAGTTGTTGTTTTGCTAATTAAACCTATTGTTTTTTGACGTTCTAGTTGTCGTCCGCGTCGTTGGATCTTAAACTCCCTAAATTGTACAAAGGACCGGTTTCAATAGATCGGCGAAATTTCTCATTTTATTAAAGCACTGAGGTTACGACAACTTCGAGTTAAACTGATTTCATGGGTTGTCAAAGAGTCCAGCGATTCCTTTTTCCCAGGTGAGCGCCGACTCATTTCGCTTCAATATTCAGGAATGCTCTCGATCTTTTTACGCTTTCATTGCCTCTCGCCCGACATGTTTTGCACGGCGTTTGGTCATGCGAAACCTCCACGAAACATCCACGCCTCGCGCGAGGTAACTTTATCCCGATTCTAAAAATAACTCGAGACGAATTACCTATGGAATAGGGTGTATATGGGGGATGCCCTCTCTGTCCCCTTTATAGTCTCTTGGTTATAGTCCATTAGTAGCGAAAAGCGCCTGCTTTTTGGCGGCAAAAAGGATTAAAGTTTAGCTTTAAGTGGCTAAATTTTTTTTATTTTCGATATTTTTGACCAACTAGTTGGATTTTACTAAAACATGGCCTCTATAAAGTCAATAGCCCATTCGGCCTTCGGCCTCATGGGCTATTGACTCAAAGCCCATTCGGGCTCGAGGAATAATTGTTAAGTATTGTATTATATTATAATATCATTGGTTGTAATTCTAAGGCCCCGTCCACTAATAGGTTTTCGTTTCAAAACGCATACATTTCGATGCGTCATTTCTTCCGTCCACACTAACGATGAAAACCCATCGGTTTGAAAATACTCTTGAAAGTGGATCAAAACGAAAACACAATCACATCGTATTAGAGTGGAAGGTCGAAAACAGTAAAAACGCATCGAAATGAAATCGATGACCGTAATATCGCAGGTGCTTTTGTTTGTAGCATGCGCATACTAGAGTTCATGACCAACTTACGTCACGAGCATTTCTACGGTTTTCGAACGTTTTCGTGTGTACAGTCGGAAACGCATCGAAATGCTGGTAGCAGTGTGCACGCGAATCGATCGATGTATTAGTGTGGTTAGGGCCCAAATAGGGAACGGCAACAGGAACGACAAAAAGGGATTAGGCCGTTAGTAAAACAACAACTATGCACGCGAATCACGCTTTTTTGTACATTTTTATGCTGTCACATGCAGCACCGCTACGACGCGAAGTAACTGCCTAATTTCACGTCTTGTGGAGAGCATGAACACAAGACAACGATGTTGTATGTTTTTCGTAACATAGAAACAGTCCTTTAGAATTCAACTCCAGTAAACTTCACCTACATTTGACAAATTGAACGACATGGAATAAGAGCAATGAACTTGGAAGAAGCATGAATTCACTTTTCAAGAGAGGCCTTTGCCACTTTCGTCGTCTTCCTCTTCGGTTAATAAGATATGGGTAAAAATTCTCCGATTATGTCGCACACGAAAGGCCACATTCACACAGGCATAAATCTTGGAAAGACTGGAGTGACTTCATGCATTGAATAGTTTCAATTTTTTATCATTGATAGCGTCACGGTGAAAGCCAGCAAAAGTTTTAGCCGATTTGCGGTTTCGCCGTGATCTCTGAGAGAAGTGCATGAACATGGTATGCGATCAATATCGAAAATTATCTTATTAAAAAGCAAACTTTTAAAGTTCAATTGAAGTTCTTCTGTGGAAAAAATTACTTTGAAGTTTCTAAATATTAATGTACGTAATTTGTTTTAGTTTACTTTATAGCCCATAGTGGAGAGGCAGTCCAGCAGTTGTCTCCCGTTTTGTGAAAGTTGAATTAATACTTACAGGAAAGCAAACAGGAATAAATTTCCACGACTGAAAATGTAATTTTAAATGTGAATAATTTTGAACTTTACTTTATTTGAAATATTTTTACGTTTATTTCTTCAGTCTACTGTGGAAATGCTCCGTATACATTAGTCGACTTCAGTTTTGTGGAAATCAATACATAAAGAAAGGAAACTGGGAACGAAAGTTCCAAAAAATATATTCTAATACCAACAAAGTATAGATTGTAAATAAATCTGTTTCAGGGTGCTACTAGCCCGAGTAGACGGCTACTCTTGACGACGGTGCATACACTGCACAGCTGACTAATTGTAAAGACAAAATGCCACATATTTGTCTTTAAGACAATTCCTCTACGACAGTGGTGACTGCAGCGATGTATTTTTCTTGTTTGTCTTATCCATAAGTGACTCAAAAGAGAACAAAAACCCTTCTAATGTATTTTCCACCGCCTCAGTGCAATTTTTTCCATACATTACATTACATTACATTTACATTACACTTTAGGGCGAGAATGTTGAAGATTATCAAGGCGAAGGTCCAAAACAATAATGCGAAGTTCATGATTGCCATACCAGGCAACACCGTCGATATAATAGCCGTGTAGGGAGTTGCCCGGAGGAGTTGTCGTTCGAATTCCTCGAACTTTATGTTCAATTTCGCTCCCTATAATAGCAAATAGCTGAGAAACGTCTAAAAGTTCAAGAATTTCCTCCTCATTTTAATTTGCTTGATGCATCTGAGTGAACAGCAATATTTGTAGTTTTCCTCGAAACAAATGTTCCACACGTACATGGTCACTGTCACCAGAAAAACTATTTGATAGACAAACTGACACGTCATCTAAGGAAACAGGTATCTGTACTTGTTTTCTTTCCTGAAGCAGCAGCTTAAAAGCCTGAGAGCATTCGTATATTAGAAAATAATCCTATGCAGTCAAGAGCTACAATTACAAGCAAGAAAAATGGCAGATTCATATCCTTTCCCAGTCGATCATTATTCTACAAACCGTACTGTTGGACCAACACACCGAAGCAAGGCGGGCTTATGAAAAGGCCTTCAAGGCCCAAGGGCAGTAACTAATGGCCTGTTTGGTACGGCGCATGTGCAAGTCGTGACAGTAGCCTATCGTTCAAGTTTGTATTATTTCCCCATTTTTCATATCCATCTGTGCTATTCCCCCCAAAAATGCATGTTGCAGATTAACAACCCTGTTCTGCTTTGAAACAAATATTTACCTTCGTGTTTGTCTGACTTTTGCCACTTTTGTTATTGCAATCATGACAGAAGTGAGCAATTCGCTAAATTGTTGACCCAATGCCATCCACCTACGCAGACCTAGGGGTGATCAGTTAGGTCGGAATAAACGGCGGCGAAAGTTTTTAAGAACAGGCAAGAGAGCCCCTGGGAGGCTACTCTTAACGAAACAATTCTACGACTCTTGCGGATGCTTGTCTAGTATATACAGCAAAAACCCACGTATAAGAACCTAATTTAAATACCCAAAAATATAAGAACCTGTTCAGCCTGGCAAAGAAAAATAGGTCCTTATTTAAAACAGTCACTCCAATTTTGATGGGCAAAATTCTCGATTTTCAATTGTGTGAGAAAATTTGACAAAAGATAATTGTGTATATGTTTTCTTTAATTTACATTTGTTTGGAGTTTCACTAGAAGTATGTTTTCCATAAAGCTACCTTGCAAATCTAGACGATTTAAAATCTTTTAAATATCTTATTTAAAAAATATGGAAATGTATTGATGTTCTTCTTGGACCTTGAATGTTGCCATTATGTATTATTAGTACAATATTTCTGCCAATGGTTACACTATGACAACCTCTGAAAAATAAGAAGCTTTTGAGAACTTAATCAGCCTGAATTGTGAAAAACTACACTAAAATATAAGAACCTGTTCAGCCTGACCTCGACAATTCTAGGTTCTTATATGTGGGTTTTTACTGTTCTTCAACTTAAGAAAGTCCCTACCTTTTTATATACCTGAAGCATGAAAAAGGGCCCCCGGCTGCAGTTAGGAGGAGCCTTCACGTATAAGCCATTATAGTGAAGACAGGCGAAGGCCAATTTAAAAACCGTACATGGGGCCGAGATTATTGTTTTCAGTATAGAAAAGAATTGTACGTTTTCAAGTAAAAACGTGTACCTATGGACATGCGTAAAATTCGCTGTAAGATTGTTAATTCGCAGTTAACAGTGTTTTTAAGAAAAAAAAAAAGAAAGAAAAATCTTATACATTAATCAATACACGCTGATTTAAAGACTAAATTTACTAAGATCACTGAAGTTGATTCGAAAAGCCCAGCGAAATATAATTTGTGGAAAAGGTTCCAGCACGTTCGGATGATATTGGTCAAATATCACTAGGTTATTTGCATAAGCGAGACCAGCCTTGATGTCAGTTGTTACGGAATAACATTCAATTTGGAGAAAAAAAAAATGAGTCCCCTGCTTTATTTGCTTTCAATAGTTGGTCTTGACATACTAGGATTGTTCTTCAATATACGAATGCTATTAGGCTGCCTTAGGAAAGAAAACAGATACCTCACGCCTTGGGTAATATGCCAGTTTGTTTTTCAAGTCACGATTCTTGTCGCTGTGACCGTGGATGCGTGGAACAAACACGTCGATGAAAACTATGAATATTGCTGTTTACTCAAAGAGCTGCAGAAGACTGCGGTATTTCTTGCAGTTTGTAACTTCGCACAGTTGGAAGCTGTTAGTTTGGACAAGCCCAAACACCCATTAAAACAAAAAATTCGCACAGCATCTCCTTTAAAGTTGGTATCAGAGCTTATCAGCGACACTGGGAATGACAATTACAAACGTCGCAATCCTTTGGCCTCTGCAAAGGTTCATTGAAGCCTTAGTAAGTTATGCTTCAGTGGCGACTAAACTTTATATCATGATCCTCAATTTTGTCGGCCTGAGTTTATTGTTTTTGCTTTCTGGGACCAGGATAAAATGGACTGAGCCGAAAGAGAATACTCTAGAGACCCAGACTTCTTTGCCCTTGAAGAAAGTCTGTGAATGTTTCTCAGTCTTTACAGCTTACTATTTGCTCATGCTTTATTTATTTTTCAATATTGAGTTTATCCTGCAATATTATTTCCCACTCGATCATTACATTTTGATGGGGTTTCTGAACATTGTTTATGGAACGTTCGTACCTGCATTCGTCACTGGGCCAGCTAATATATTCACGTCTAAAGGGAACACAGTTAGAAATGAAGGTAGCCTGCGAGAAAGCTCCTTGGAGGCAGAAGGGGTGCACGTGAGGAGGGACTTCGAACGTGTGGAGTACCTGTTGTCGCTCCACATTTAGCTGAGCTGTCAGATTTTCGCCAATGTTTACGTGCAACCGGACACAACATGAACATCTTGGCCCAACAATGTTGCAACAACAACACGCAACAACATGCAACAGGGTGTGCAAATGAACGCAACATGTAACATCCAACAATGTTGCGTCTGTTGTCACGGGGCTTTAAAAAACTAAAATTAAGGAAGTTAGACGAAAAGTTTTAGTTGTTGTTTAGGCGCAAATTCGAAATAAAGTTATCACAAGTATCATCGCTTTTTTTCTGGTTAATCCACGATGCTTGGCGGCGTTTTTGGTAATATTTTTTTGTGATTGTAATTTGTTTACCCACGGATCACTAAGGAGTTCATAAGAACTCGTTGAAACGTGTCCGTGCGTTCCAGATCGAATTGGAATTTGAAAGTGTTAGTTTTTAAGGAGAGGGGAAAACCGGAGTACCCGGAGAAAAACCTCTCGGAGCAAGGGAGAGAACCAACAACAAACTCAACCCACATACGGCGTGGACGCCAGGATTCGAACCCGGGCCACATTGGTGGGAGGAGAGTGCCACCCTTTTGTTTACGGTTTCCTTGGCAGCAATATTTCACAGTTTATAATAAACTACTAAGGACAAGGCCAAACGTCGAACTTTTCATCAGACGAACCAAACTTAGTGAGTTAAGTTCATGAAAAGTTCGACGTCTGGCTCAGTTAAGTTCGTCTGAATGAGTTTGGATCGTCCCAAGACGTTCTATCCGTCGGCGTCAGACGGATAGAATTTCTAAGGATCGTCTCCAGGACAAACGTCGATCTTCAGATGCGACGAACTAAACTTTTATATTAAAAATTTGTATGATAATGTATATTTAGCCTCGCTCGTTCGGGAGAAAATTTACTACTGATCTGATCCAGCTGGTTGGTTCGACGCGTTCTAAGTTCGACGCCTGACACAACAGAAGATCGCAACTTAATTTTGGTCGACCCAAATGAGAGTTTGGTTCGTCTCATGAAAAGTTAGACGTTTGGCCTAGGCCTAAGGGTATTACCATAACCTTCAAGCTGCATTTCCAGGAACTCTTTCGTTAACTGCAGAGTTGAAAGCGCGCGCAAAAAAATGCGAATTGCCCAACAACAGTCTTTTTTTATACCATTCTTGATGGTAGCTCATTACGCGGAGTCCACCTCTATATTTCGGGTCGATCGTATTTTCATTAAATAAAAAAATTAAACTTCATTGATTTCTGATGTTTGGAATTTGCATGACAAGAGACTGAATTCCCCAAGAACGAAGACGTTTGATTTTCAACAAAGTCTTCAGCAGTTGACAATCTTGCACTAGTCTCAGCTTTATCTTTCCCTACTCGTGTGGTAATGGTATGTTTACCCTTCTTTGATTGTAGTCTTCCTCGACATAATTTTTGCTTCTCTTTTTTTCGGAGAGCTTTTTCTTTACACTCCTTCCAGCGTTTGCTGTTATAAATGTGAATCCTATTACGCAATGTAAATCTCTTCGATTCACTTCTAGGCAATACAAGCTTTATGTCTGTCTCATGTTTCTTTGTTATTTTTCTGCTCTTTTCTTCTGTGGCTGGTAATTTTGTTATTTCCTTGTTTAAATCGACAACATTATCCTTTCGTACAAAACAATCTTCAGCTAACGTTTGCACCTTTGAGGCTATGTTGATGTTTTCAGCAACTAATTTTCCTTTGAGGATTACAGTCTGATTTTCAGCAGACTTGTGTAGCTTTGTAGCTATCTGGGTGATTTCAGCATCTAATTTTCGTTTAAGGGCGACATCCTGTTCTTCAGCTAACTCGTGAACGTTCGTAGCTATCTCGGTGTCTTCAGCAACTAATTTTTGTTTAAGGGTGACATTCTGATCTCCAACTAACTCGTGAACGTTTGTAGCTATCTCGGTGTTTTCAGCAACTAATTTTCGTTCGAGGTTGACATTCTGATCTCCAGCTAACTCGTGCAGCTTTGTAGCTATCTTGGTGTTTTCAGCAAATAATTTTCGTTCGAGGTTGACATTCTGATCTCCAGCTAACGCGTGCAGCTTTGTAGCTATCTCGGTGTTTTCAGCAACTAATTTTCGTTTGAAGGTGATATTTTGTTCTCCAACCTGCGCATCAAAATCCTATAGCAGAGATGCGAATTGTCAGAATTCCACGTCAATAATGGCGGGAAAAATAGGCCTTCTGAAGGTGGTCAGTCACGTGGTACAATACCGCCATGATGGAAAGCAAGACACGTCGCAATGCATTCTGTACCACGTGACTGACCACCTGCAACGAGCCTGTACTAGAAAGCTCTCCATTTCTGGCGAGCTAAGCGAGCCGCAAGGGCGCAAGATTTCTTTCCTCGCTTCTTACTCTCGCATCTCCTTTCGCGTGCCGCTCTCGCATGACTTCTCGCGACTTCCCCAAATGGAAAGCTTGTTCGCAGGCTTAGGCCTATCAACTGGACTCGTACAGCTGAAACACGCAGTTGAACTTTACTACCGTCAGTAGGTGAATTAGGAACATTAGAAAACCGAATAGCAGACGTTTGGACAAGAGATTAAATTCAATCAATTAATGAAGGACTTGCCCCTTTAAATTGGATTTCAGAGCTGCAAGTATTATGTTTCCAATTAGCAATTGCCTTTACAGGGAAACATTTTGCTTCGACGAGTGAATAAAGTTCTTGCTCTGATCTTTCTTACATACTTTTCTACATACGTACAATTATAAGAGGCATCTAATAATGGTACTCCATTAGACTTAACCGCCTACGCTACTTTTGGCTTCTAATAACTAAACAGTGGGCAATCTCAGTACTGACTTAGATAGATAGATAGATAGATGCTTTATTGTCTTAATCCCTCGCAGCCATAGGCTGAATTACGAAAGACATTACAATAAAAGGACATTACAATAAAGACATTACAATAAAAAAAAAGTATATAAAATATAACAATAAAAAGGTAAAAAGTATAAAATTGCTACTATAACTAACTAATTAAACACTACTAAGCGCAGAAAACGTGACTAAAAATGAAAGATTTTTTGCATCGATTGGTCTTGCACAAAGGTAAGGCAAAGTTCCGATTCCTCCTTAGAAAGTAATTTGCTGGATTCTTGGAAGGAAGGAGTTTGTGAAGAGTGTGCCCGGGGTCACCCACGACTTCATTGAAGAGCTTTGATGAAATCTCTTCTCTCCTTTTAAAGAGGGTTGGCAAATCTGAAAATTCTAGGGCCTGATTGTATGACATACCGGGGTAAATAATTCGCAATGCACGTTTTTGCAGTCTCTCCAGGTCCTCGCTGAGGTAACCCAGAAGGGCGCGATGGAACACGGGACATGCATATTCGAGAATAGAACGAATGCATGTGATGTAAAAAAGTATTAACTCCGCAGGCATAATCTGTGATCTCTTTAGTTGTCTATAGAAACTAACCTGCAATGACCTGCTGATTTCGCCCGGAATGAAAGACTCTCCAAGATTATAAGCCATTCCTGATCCAGTTTCTGCGGCAAACTGTCTACTCTGCATTGAACCGCTGATTTCGTCAAGAATGAAAGACTTGTCTCCAAGATCATAAGACATTCCTGGTGGAGTTTCTGCGTCAAATTCCCTGGGAAAAGATCCTGATGAACAAAAAGTTGATAATTTATAATTAGTTGTTGGTCATAAGAGAGTTTCTACGTACCATATTATCTTGCCCTGGGGCTTACATGAAATTTCAGCCAAAAGAGCCGTGGTGGAGATGGGGGACGTGCATTTCTCTCAAACGAGGGAGGTTAACTGAGGAGGTGCTTAACAATGGAGATAAAGAAGTGAAAGCAACAGAATAAGGAGAAAGTTTTCTTGTAACGATGCTGTTGTTGACAGAGTTTAAAAATTATCTAAGTGTGAGAAAAAAGAGAGTAACTATTCTATTTTTAATCTTGTTTGTTACCTTTAGGATTGTGTCTCGGAGTTGATGCAAAAAGTTTGTCCAGAGTTCCTGGTGTTAAAATATTTTGAGATGGAGTGCGAAACTTGCTGCAAGAAGAGTAGAATTATTAACGAACATTGCATCTTAGCCGGGCACTATGTGCTAACCTCCATCTCGGATTGAAGTACATTTTGCTAAGGTAGTGCATTAATGAGTGACAGCCTTGGATGCATACCTAGACCAGACCACCCAAAATGGCAAGATCATCCTTGCTGTGTACCAAGATTTTTGTCTCAGCTTAGATGGGAGATGTTGATTGGTAAAAAAGGGTAAATTTCAAGCTTGGTAGTGAAAGAAAAACATCTTTTTCATTACCCTGCGAGCAGTGGTTTTTCCAGGCTGGACGCTACGGGAGAGCTACAGGACGCTACTCTCTCCCTTCGTTGCGTACATCGGGCCTGGAAAAACCACTGCTCGCAGAGTACTTTTTCATTCACTACTACAGTTAAAATTTACCATTATTTTCACCTATCACCAAACAGTTTTCTCTAACTCTATGAGTCTCTCCATAGCTCAGTGGATAGAGCACCTGCCCAGTGTTTAAGATGTCATAAATTTGCATCCTATTGGGTACTTGAGATTTTTCTCTTTTTTTCCATGCCTGTCTCAAGGGGAACAGTAGGGACCCTGGGGAAACAATGAGATTCAAGTGAAACAAAAAGAAATAGTTTCAAGTAGCCTCTCACACAGATCTTCTAATGGCTTTGTCATGCATTCCTTCTCCATGCAGCACCAGAGGCTAGGTTTCAAGGGACAAGTCATTGAGCAATTATTTTTGTTAGCCCAGAAAGAAAAAGTTCCTAATATACAAATTTATGAAAGAAAATGTCAGCAAGTAGTCTACATTCATAAGTAACAGTACATTGTTACCCTGACATTATAGGCTGAGTTTTGTAATGTTGCCTGCTCAGAGAACTATGGTGGGAAACAATAGGTAATAAGAACCAACAACATTATGGCATCATCAACATATTACTGTCATGTTCTAAATGGCGAATCTGTTTACATTTGAAAACAGTCATTGAAAAGAAACAAACCTGTTGTCTTTAGTGCGATGGCTATTCCGAGTTTCAAGCCATGTTTCAATACTTTTGGGAAGATCCTTGGCTTCAGATTTGGCTACCTGAAAAAATTAAGAGATTCTCTATACCTTATTACAATCAGAGGCAGTGCCAGGCATTTTTTTTCATCAAGTAATACATGTAGCTTCAGCTGACGTATCTGTTAAAATCACCAACCTGTTCTGGATCTGCTACAATGTTCAGCCATGGAAATATAATTTCATAGCATTCTGAGATGACTAGCAAAAAACTTCTGACAAGAACCCTACAGAGGAAAAATAAATTTCAAAAAACTGGTGTATCTACAGCCACCCCTCCCCTCAAACAAAGTCGGGGAGTCCCTGTCCTTGTGTTCATGACAAGTTAAGAAGGTGAGGGGAGAGACCAGCAGAGAATGCTAAGAATAAAAAAGAAAGGACAAATTTGTGTTTTTTCCCAGTCTTCTGGGAGATTACAGATCCCTTAAGTTTCTGCTATCTGAAAAGTACAGCCTGAAAAGGCTCTGTTTGGACTGTAAAGTAAATCGAACATGCAAAACAGTCTTGTGGATACAGTACGCGCCATATTGTAACACTTACCATATTCTACTTAAACTTGAACAGCACGTCAAGTGGAATGTCACAAAATGTCCAAAAGCCAACTGTGAACATGAACATCTTATGACAGTCAAGGCTGTGTTTCATAGTGTGATAATACCAACATAAATGGGGTAGATAGAACAAACTCATTTACATATGGCAAACATATAGGGTACTATTGAGTAGCCCAAGCTTCAACCTGCCTTCAGAAAAGACAACAAATAATGTTCATTGTGTAGATTGACTGCATTCTTAGAGCATAATATTCCCCTAACACTCACTTGGATTAGAGGCAGTTAAGAACTACAAGTAATACAAGTTCTTAAGCCATAGTGTACATACTGAAACTTTTGGTTGCATTATGTATGATGATTTTTGTGGATTGCCTCACAGGACACTGTTCCAAAACAAAAATTTTAGTAGCAGTTCCAAGGCTGTCCAAATAGCTGACTGTGAAGTGCCACCCTTGAAAAGGCTATGGTCTGTCAAGTAGCAATGCTATACACATCGATAATGCAAAATAGCAATCTATCATATTTAATCAGATAGGGTGATGATAAGCACGCATGTTTGAAAAAAAAAAAAAAAAAACCGTAAAATTATTTATCATCCGATGCAAATTTTTCTTCCTTTTCATAGGCCGAGAGTCCACCATGAGGCCTGCAAATAACTGCCTAGAAATAATGGTGTGCTCATACGCAATGTTGTTCAACTGTGTTTGGCTGCCAATGACATTCTGCTCATGCATATTAATGAAAGGATGCTGTTCTCCTTCTTGCGATGCCTCTTGCGTAAAAAGCTAGGGCAGATCACTTTCCTTCCCGAAAATATTCATTAAAAAAAACATGGTAAAATATTCAAAGGTAAAAAATATAAATATTGTAATTTGTAAGTGTCTTGTGGATCAGTTTCTTGCCTCAGCCTGCAGCTTTTGCAAATAAGTAATCTCTTCACCACTGAAAAATCACAATATTTTACTCAACCTTACCCAATAATAATAATTATTGTTAATAATAATTGTTAATTCCTCTTAGGCTTTTGTTCTTGGTTCCCTCCTGAAGGAGTGCTTTCTGGCATCCACACCCTCATTACATCAACGCCATTGAAAAGACAAATCAATATGATAACCATGGAGTAGAAGCAAGTAGAGGAAGGATACTGAAATGTTTCCTGACAGGTTGACTTCACCTACATGTATCACAAAGATATAAAAGGATAAAAGCTACAAGGATAAGGATAAGGATAAAAGTGTACACTTACTATTTATCGACTTGAAAGTTTAAAACTCAAGACTCAATTCTCAAGACATGAATGACTGTCAACTTACTTTTGAGCAGTATTGTAGTGTAAGGCCAAAACTTGAGGAACATGTATTTTTTTATATCTAAAATTGCTTGAACTCTGCCTTTAACATTTCTCATTATGTATATCATCTCCAATGTTTGCCTAATGAACATGATCTAAAGTTAAAATGTTGAGTCTGAGTCATTTGCAAAGCAAGGGAAATGGAGGAACTTTGATTTTGTAAATAGAAAAATGAATGCAACATGCAAAATAGTCCATATTTCACAAGAAATAAAAAAGGTTCAGAATATATATATGATATTCATACATTCATTATTTCATTCATTTCTCTTGTTTAAAACACCTCCAATTTTCACAGTACAAATGGAAATCTGGTCCTACAGTATAATGTAACAAAGACCTGTAACAAAAGTTGGGCAGCTCCAATGACGCAGCCAAGAGTACTGATGATCATTCCAAATGTAGGAGAGTTTGATATGGTCTCAGGGGCAAGAGTGCGACGCTTTGATAACCTGCAAACAACAATAGTTGACTATTAGCACACACTTTGTACCCACCATGCCATGATTTCAAGAGTTGATTGAATGTTTAGTCACATGCAAGCATTTTGTCCACGCATTGGACACTTAAGTTTATACTTTTGCGCTGCACTGTAACAGAATAAAAGGACAACTTGTCACTCTTCAACCTGCGGGGCTGGGTTTTTCAAAGCAGGGTTAATATTAATTGTAACCCAAGGCTACTGTAAAATGTGAAATTTATTCAGATTTGAGCACTAACAAAGCAAATTCAGGTTAAGTCTTTGGTTCACAATTTGATGCTCATAAAATGTCTGTTTTACTAAGGACTGATGATTTAAAGAAACAGGAACATGGATTGAAATTTAAAACAGCTTTAGCAATAATAAGCATTTGAACACAGTGATTCAACTTAAATATATAGACTGTATTTTTCCTACAGAACGAAATATTACAAAATTTGTAATATTTCTTCATATACTGTACCACCAACCTGGGAAATGTGTTTTTCAGATCAGCCACCTTGTCATAAATTGCCATTTCTTCAAGTCTGTTTAAGCACTTGATAACCTGGAAAAAAAGTCACTTCAATATTGTATCCTCTACCACAACCCTCCCGTAAAAACCAAGGGTAGGATCGTGTGACAAGCCCAGTCTGTAAAGAAGGCTATCCTTGGCTTCTTATTCAAAAGCAAGCAAGGATTTTCCGACTTTCAACCATGTGAACTTTCTTTCTGGGGTACAATGTGGGTAATGCATCCAGTGTGAACATGTTGCTTTCAGTAGCAAGTAACTTCTTCGATGACGCCGATGGCATTATCTTACCCTTTTTAGACCTTGGAAGAACTTTTGTTTCTTGTGTGTGTTTCCATGTTTATAGATTAATGCCTTGATAATAGCTGCTTCTGACCACAGTTGAGGTAATTTTAGTTCACGATGAACAATTCCAAGCCTGCTTATGGTATTAATAATGATCTCTGCAAAGATAATGGCAAATCATAAATAATCAAGGGCTTTAGCTGTATTTTCTAAACTCTAAAAAAGCTCATGAATCATTAGCCTTTCTTCACTTTAAAAACAAACCAGACTATTATCATCATCAGTGGGGGCATGTGTGGCTAAGCGGTTTACAACTCAAACTCTGGATCGGGAGGTCCTGGATTCAAGCCTTGCCCGTTGCGTTGTTTTCTTAGACAAGAAACTTTGCCCACTTGGTATCTCTTTACCCAGGTGTGTAATTGGGTACTGGGAACATACTGCTGGGGGAGGGGATGGAACCCTGCAATGACCTAGCATCCTGTCTAGGGGGGGAGTAGCAAGACTCCTAGGCATGCTTCATGCTAAGGAAACTGGGATAAGCTCAGGCCAATGGGGCCTTTGGCTCTTACGTGTCTTTACCTCAGATAGGGAGGCTAGGCTTGGCTAGGGAGTGATGGGAGGCATCTCTATTGCGACTTGAACCTTAGACAGCTGAGTTACATTTCTTGCACTCTGACCACACAATCAATCACTGCCTCCCACACATATGATACATGTGCCTAACTTGTATAAAATTCAAAACCCACTACCACAAATATTTATTTCATGGCTTCAAAAATTTTCCATTTTTTTTACTGCGATAAGGAATGAAAGATTACATCCAAATCAGGACCATATAAAATAGTTTTGTGTAATTGCAGAATGCCACTGAATGTCTTGCACATACTTGAAAAACTGCTCCTGCAGTCCTACAGTTGTGTTGTATTATGCCAAATACTTGAATGTATGAGAGTTTAATGAGTGCTACTGCAGTTGCTACAAATGAATATTAAGTTGGCAAAAAAACTAGCGCTACAGCAGTCCCACATTCCCTCAGTCGATGTCAAGTAACTAGTGCACTTATAGAGCAAGGTACACAGTCCCGCACTCCTCCAACCGATGTCAAGTAACTAGCGTGCTTATAGAACAAGGTATACAAGTGCACTCGGGATCCCAAACTCCTGCAGTTAACGTCGGAATTTACTATGCAAATCAGACAACTCGACGACTGTGAGAGCAGGTTTTTCTCATCTGCTATTTAGTGGGCCAGGTTTTCTGCATTTTAACCAAGAGTTGGAGGGCCAAAAAATTTTTAGCCTGTTCCAGGCGTTCAGATAGTGGGGAGCGGTGCGAAGTAAAAAGGAGCGTGAAAAAAATAAAAGCGAGGGAGTCCAGTCCCCCTCTACTTTTTATCGCTTTCTTTACTTCGCACCGCTCTCCACTATCTGAACGCTTGAACAGGCTAAAAAAATTTTACCTAAATTCATTCTTGTAAACAAAAATTAAGCAGCAATTATCATTCATAGTGTTCAATACCTCTTTTCTCATTGGCCAAATGCCTAAAGTTGATTTAGAAATCAGCACGACCTACATATATATATTAGCTAGTTATCTGCCAGCAGATAACTGACTAATCTTTGGGGGTAGTTGTGCGCGCAATACAGTATGTCCAATAGAAAGGCCAAACAGCGTTCCGTTTGAAGAAGTGTTTGTCGATATTTTCTTTAAAGCAGTGTATAATTAAACAATCATTAATAGATTCGCTTTCTTTGATATACGGAATAATCAACGTTGAGGTGAGTGTTATCAGCAACAATGTTACTAAATTAATGTTATAAAAAGAACGCAAAATGTAAGCTTGTGTATTCAAACATATTTCTTACAACCAAAATCGAATGCATAATATAAGACGTCCATAGCATGAAGGTAGTAGTTTACCTGTATCGGCGCTTTCTCTGGAAGAGTTCAACTGCGGATCTGTCGGTTGAGAGCCTACAACTCCTCTGCGGTTCCAAAACGCTGTGATCGCGGCCATTTTATTTTCGTTACTACTAAATGAAATAGTATTGCTGTTCATCAGGCTACCGCTGGTCAACACCTCGCGCGCTTACAAAGAGAAGCTAGAATGCGCGGAGAGGCGCGTCATTCGTTGTTGTTTTCTCTTCCCCCAACGGCACGCAAAGGCACGAAAAAACGTTCTCTTCGTCTCAGTTATACCATGGATAATAGAAAGACTTTCTATTATCCATGGTTATACATCTCGAGAAAGGTCATGGGATAGATCTATAGGATATGTTCTGACATTGTAGCTGTCTAACCTACAGTTTAACCTACTTTTGTTGCTTTCTTTTAGGATCCTTTTAAGATATTAATAGCACTCACGAATATACGTCCATGGCCTCTCGTGCAATTCTTTCAAATTTCTTAGAAGAACAGTGAAATCAAAACCACCTACGATTTGTCGCGTGCACTTTCTCGAAATAGCTGTTTACGCAAATGTATGTTCTTTTTTTTTGAGGGGACAAATTTTCAGGAAAATTTGCAACTGCTGCTATCATAACCATTAGTTTTCCACCATAAAATGAAAGAAACAGGTTTAACATGAGATGCGACCATGTAATTTACTGAATTCATTGACGATCATAGGTCGTTTTTCGTCTTAACAACATTTTACATTAATATCTAATTATACTGAATTGCGTAAAAAAGAAAAAGGCTACTTTGCTGAATAAAAATGGAAAGGAAAGGAAACTCTATTTTATTTAGTTGTCCGACGTTAAAACAAATTTCGAACGTTTTAATCCAATGCGCGTGAAGTGACGAACAACA
>OZ037998.1:3642534-3702534 GCA_964035705.1 Porites rus
GCATAAGTTTACATACTTTGAAGAAACTTAGATCATAAGAGCGAAATATAAGTGCCTGTAAGATGTATTACCCAATCCACGACCTTTTAGGGTAATGGGTACATGATCTCGGCCCACCGATTTTATGGGATCGTTTGAGTGGACCGAAACGTTACTTATGACTAGTTAATGGTTTCCTTGAATACCAACGGCCGATCATCACTACACACCAGAAATCAGTGCATTCAAAGCTTGTTCCTTCTCTAGTGTTTTTTTAAGAGGACACTTGAAGGCAAACTACTTCCATCAATCAATCAATCATTAATTTTGACGCGTTACGTCGAGGAGCTAAAAAACTCGCTCAAAATACGAACGTGTAAGAACACTAGATCGTGCTGACATTAAATGGTTGGCTGCAATAACTTGTAATCATGATGGATTTAAAACTCACCAGAACCACCTTGTAAACCAGTCTATGGCTCCTCGTCTTTGATATTTATTCTCGTCATGATCATAAGGAATGCTGTCCACTGTGGTGTCCCGATTGTTGAATATTTTTCTTGAAACAGTGCCTGCAAGGACAGAAATTTAGTTGTTATGGATCAACTTAGGGGGAGGGGGTGGGGGTCAGCAGAGTATTATTACTGATCACATGTGGGGTCCATACATATATATAAACTGGCACGACAAATTAAAAGTCAAGAAGAAAAGTGGAAGACCCAGCCGAACACAAAAAAAAAGGAAAGGAAAAAAAAAATCCCATCACCACACTGAGCTACAAGACAATGCCTGTTACGCTGGGAGACCAAGTGTAATAATCATACTATTCAATTAAGGACAGGTGAGAGAATTGCTGCCATTGAGCAAGTATTTGTTTTGAACAGAGTTACAAATATCGACGACAATCTACATGTAAGTTTGATTATAAACATAAGGAAGACAAAGAGTAGCATAAGGCAACCCACTCAGACATAGTTATAAAGCTGTACCAGGCTTTTCAAGTACAACATAATACTATCGTGATTAAAACACAATAGAACAACCAACCAAGACAGTGTAACCCTATAGCACTTTGTTGCTAGTGCCCGGGGTTGAGAAAAACATTGTGGAACAAAGTTTTTTTGGGCTAAGGATGAAAAGGCACTGAAAGCCATAGCCTCTCACCACAGCACCTCATCTTTGCCTGCAAGCTGCATGTGGTCCACTATACATATGTAGATAGCTAGTATACTTTTTTTCCAATTAAGTTACCACTCTGTCTTTTCATAATTTACCTATGCTAAGCCTTACAGAATTACACACTAAATTTGAATGAAACAGTTCTCTAGAGTATCATCACATGACCTACTTTGGGAAAACAAAACATACATGCTAAAGATGTCTACTAAAACTTATACCACAACAGACCGCTGGCTGCAGCCTCATCGTACAAAAAAATTACTGTGCATTAAGTGTAAAGAATATTAATTTAGCTTACTTGGTTTTTCATTGCGAGCATGAGCCTGCTGTGGGGGTGGTACCACAGTATTCTGTTGATGTACATCCACCACATGGTGATCTCTGGTTGCTCTAAGCTCTGTTTTAGTACTAACAGGGGTAGCATAAGGCGATGATTGACTTCCAAGTGTGACTGGGTGTGAGCCAGTACTAAGGGCACTGTCCGTGTGTCCACCAGTGATGTCTGCTCTGAGTGTGTTTGCCCCGTGAGAAACTGCATAGAGAAAAAAAACATTCAAATAAAAATGTTGTAAAAAGATCAGCAAACTCTGTGCACCCATGATGCAATCACAGGCTGTACTCTCAGAAAAACTGTAAGGATCTCAAAAGGTCTGAGCTAATGAAGGTGGCTTGAATTTTATGAAGGTGCCTTGAATTACATTGCGTTCAAAATTGTTGTGTTTATTTGAGACTTAAATAATATAGTCAACTCTCTCTACGAAGGACACCTTTTGGACAGGGTTAGACTAATGTCTGTCCTCTAAAGAGTAAAATAAAGGGAGTAAAGAAAGGCAGGAACCAACTCTACAGCTGTGGGGGTCTCTGTCTTATAGAGTTGTCTGTAGGTTAAGAGAGAGTTGACTAATAATGCAGGCAAAACAAAATCGAAATAAATTTAATTAGATAATAATTTTCAAGATTTTACAGTTGTGGAGTTCATTCTTGGGATTACATGTAAATTATTACTTTTATGGGAACTTGTTTTGCTGATTGTAAAACAGAAAAAAATTGCAAAAATGCCCAACAGTTGTTGCTTGTCTAAGGGTAGAGTTGGAATACAGTATTTTTTTTAAAGCCCTGTCTTGAAATGAAGTTTGTCCAGCCCTGGGGGTCCTCTAGTCACCCAGAATAACATGTATATGTAAAATCAACAAACTTGCTGGCAGAAATGCTATCAACTACAATGTGCCATCCAACCGTACATACCAATATCAGTATCATGTCTTGTTAGTCTGCTTTCTGTTACAGTTGCACTGTTGGTATTAGCAGCCGGCACCTGATCAAGTGTAAAAAAGAATCAGTAATAATGAATCTGTTTCAAAGCTTATTTTCTTCAAGACATTTACCATTATCTTCAAGCAAGTATTAAGCTACAATCCTGGGCAAAAGTCCTTGGGACAGTGATGCAGTATAATCATAATTTCTTGTTGTCTGGGAGCCCTCATAAAACAGTGCAACTTTTTCAAATTATATCTGTCAGTTCTCCCTCCCCCCACCCTATACAATGTCAAAACTCTCAAAACATTCTGGATATAAGCATCCAATGTTGTTTGTGGGGTGGAGGGAGGGGGCATGCATGTGTAATTTGAAATAAAGCCTCACAAAAGCAAATTTGACCCAAGACTTTTGTCCATTAATTTTATGTACGCATAGCTTTGCCTTATTTATTTATTTACAATGTATTTTGACAACATGATCAGGAACTGTATTTGGGAATCACTTGAGTAAAACAAAATGTCCAAATTTCACTTTGTAATATTAATGCTGAAGAACAAGTAAGTAACAAGTAAAAGGACTGTAAAAGAGGTTTCATTTAAAAGGTCACATTGTAGGAATTTGTCTTCAGACTTAAAAGTTGCACCATATCTTTCACGAATCCATCATTCACTCTGGAAGCCTGTGCGCACTTTAAATGTAAACAATACATGTAAACTCTAACATACATGGTAAGCCCATCAAAAAGGCCTTTTGAAAAATATGAGTCCAGAGCTTGTTTTCAGAAATTGTAAGGTGTATAAACTTCCCTATCTAAAAATTAATGCATGGACTACTGTAGGTAAATGTATGACCCATCACAACTCTATCCACAGTGCATGGGGCATGTTTGCATTAGACACTGACCACAGGAAGCCCAAGTCCAACCCGAGCCCAAGGTGCAGTAGACAACACTTTTCTCAGCTGATCAGCAACAGGGGAGACTTGATTTTCAGGAGGAAATATTGCTGCCTGATAAAGAAAAGGAAATAAAAAATATAACCATATTAAACTTTTACAATAGGAATAGACCGATTGCAAATATGGCAACAATCTCACCAAAGCAAGGCTTTTCGGTAGCAACCGTTGCTAAGGGCTGGTCGATTGTTTATATGTTAATGCAAGTCCGTTATCTTGTTGTTTTTTCACTCTGGAAACAATAAAAAAACTTTCAAGAAGAAGTCATCGTCGGTTCGTTGTGTTAAAATAAAGGTCAGTGGTTTTTACTTTGCCTATATTATACAAATCGGAACGTAGATGATAGGAAAAATCACGATTGCGATGTACTTATGTGTGAACTCATATTACATTTCCGACTTTGAACTTGAACTTCTTGAAAATGTTTTAGACTCAGTTTCACCGTATGTTCTTTTTACCGAACAGTATTAAGTTCATAATGGATAGGCCTGTGGAAAAGATGCATGTGAAGGAATCAAAAGAAATCCTTTTTAGGAAGAAAGTGAGCCTGAAAGGATTAACAGTGAAGGCCCAACTTGTTGCAAAGTAAGCAGTGTTTTTAACCCTCTGTTTTATATGATTAAATACAATTGAAAACCGTGTAATGCACCTTTGTCTTTTGTCTCATTATTTTTTTCTGTCTAAGTGATTGCAAGTTTAAAATAAGGGTCCCTTGTTGATTTTTTTGTACAGAGTGAAGGAAGTAGGTACTTCAAATGTGTACAGATCATTGCGGGCAAAATGATCAAAATAATCAAGCGACCGCCGCTGCACTTCATGCTCGAAGCAAAAAGAGCAACTCAGATCTTGTTAAGGGGGAATGAGGAAAAGTTTAGATTTTGTCCCTCTCAGAAGAATATGGATAAACTACTGGACAATCTCCCTCCATTCAAGTATAATACCATTGTGAAATATGTCCAAAACTCCGGTAAAAACATTCAGCCTTCCCTAAACTGCATGGTAATGAAGCCGTTTGAACGTGGTGTCAATTTGTTTATTGAAGGATACCTTCATAACGTCGGGGCCTAGAATCACAAAGGGAGCAAAACCTTTTATTTCAGAGCCCGTTGCTACCAAAGTCTATGGAAAAGTGAACCCGCACATAAAATAAGATAAGCAATCTCAACAGAGCAACCTTACGATGTACTTGCTTCATGGCCTGCACCTGTGTCGCTGGATCTTTGGGGTTTTGTAATCATTTGGTAGGCCTAATGTATCTAGTTTCCCACTATTCCATGACAAAAGCTTAAATGGTTCACGATGACTTACATGTAAACCTTAAATACAATGAATGAAGAATATCGGGCAGTCAAAGTATCACGATCGCTACAAATGCCTCTCTCTGTGATCGCTGTGCGTCAGTTGATCGTTCAATTTAGCATAGAAAACCAGTATCCAAAGCGTGTATACCAGATTGAAACCTTTTTCAGCAAAGAAAATTGACTTATTTTTGTCAAATTTAAAGGAAAAGATGCCTGAGAAGCTCCAGTCTTTCCAGCAACGGCACAGGTAAAGAAAAGCAACCAGCCCCTAGCAACGGTTGCTACCGAAAAGCCTCGCTTTGGTGAAATCGTCCCCATATTTGCAATCGGTCTATTATCAAACTATAATGTGGAAAAAGTGCCATGCAATATGAACTATTTATGTTTATATCTTTTTGTTATCTTCTTCAAACAGTGAGATTAAATGGCTGGACTAACATGTAAACAAAATTAATGATCTAGAGAATTAAAATGCTGTGGTCAAATCTCCCAAAGTAACCATTGAACTCTGATCATAAGAGATCACCTATACAAAATACACCCTACACTGTAGATGTAGATGTTAAGTATTAACCCTTTAAGTCCCAATAGTGACCAACATCAATTTTCTCCTAACAATATCCATACATTGTCAAGAAATAAAGTTATGAGAATCAATAAAATCATCACCAAAGAGAAAATGCTTTCATCATTTATAAAATTCTCTCAACACATTTTTTATGGAAAAGTATTGAGATAGGTGTGGAGAATTTGTATGTGGATATTAGGGCTTAAAGGGTTAATGGTTACTCAAGGGAGGTTTGACTGTAAACTAATGGCAGGAGTATGAGAAAGGGTGGCCTGACAGTAAACTATGGTGCGCCGTTTGTTTCAAAATTATTTGTAAACGTATTGTTTAATGTGGTGTGACATATCTAATAAAATGTTCTTGTGATAGCATCAACCAACCATTGTTATTTTTCACCTTGATATCATTTTACGGTTCGTGATGTAACATTTTCTACCTTAAAATCGTTTTACTACCGTGACATAACATTTTCTACCTTGATATCATTTTACTGCCATGATGTGACATTTCTACCTTGATATCATTTTACTGCTGTGATGTGACATTTCTACCTTGATATCATTTTACTGCTGTGATCAAACATTTTCTACCTTGATAACATTTTGCTACCGTGATGAAACATTTTCTACCTTGATATCTTTTTACTGCCATCATGAAACATTTTCTACCTTGATATCATTTTCCTGCCGTGATGCAACATTTTCTACCTTGGTATCATTTTACTGCCGTGATACGACATTTTCTACCTTGATATCATTTTACTGCCGTGATGCGACATTTTCTACCTTGATATCATTTTACTACCGTGATGCAACATTTTCTACCTTGATATCATTTTACTGCCGTGATGCAACATTTTCTACCTTGATATCATTTTACTGCCGTGATGCAACATTTTCTACCTTGATATCATTTCACTACCGTGATGCAACATTTTCTGCCTTGATACATTTTTACTGCCGTGATGCAACATTTTCTATCTTGATATCATTTTACTGCCGTGATGCGATATTTTCTACCTTGATATAGTTTTACTGCCGTGATGGAACATTTTCTACCTTGATATCATTTTACTGCCGTGATGCGATATTTTCTACCTTGATATAGTTTTACTGCCGTGATGGAACATTTTCTACCTTGATATCATTTTACTGCCGTGATGCGATATTTTCTACCTTGATATATTTTTACTGCCGTGATGCGATATTTTCTACCTTGATATATTTTTACTGCCGTGATGCGATATTTTCTACCTTGATATAGTTTTACTGCCGTGATGGAACATTTTCTACCTTGATATCATTTTACTGCCGTGATGCGATATTTTCTACCTTGATATATTTTTACTGCCGTGATGCGATATTTTCTACCTTGATATATTTTTACTGCCGTGATGCGATATTTTCTACCTTGATATAGTTTTACTGCCGTGATGGAACATTTTCTACCTTGATATCATTTGACTGCCATGATGCGATATTTTCTACCTTGATATATTTTTACTGCCGTGATGCGATATTTTCTACCTTGATACATTTTTACTGCCGTGATGCGATATTTTCTACCTTGATATAGTTTTACTGCCATGATGGAACATTTTCTACCTTGATATCATTTTACTGCCGTGATGCGATATTTTCTACCTTGATATAGTTTTACTGCCGTGATGGAACATTTTCTACCTTGATATCATTTGACTGCCGTGATGCGATATTTTCTACCTTGATATAGTTGCTGGGTTGCTGCGTCATTTATCCTTGCTGGCTATACGCCACTCATTTATGTTTACTGCGTCTTCAGTTCGCGGCTTGGCCAATCCAGTAGCTGACTCCCTCTCACGCTTTCAATTTCAACGTTTTCGTCATCTGGCACCTCAAGCCGACCTGACTCCCTGTGTGATTCCCGAGTCGCTGCTGGCCGCACTCCAGACGTGTTGACCCAGAGGTGTCAGTTTCTGCTCTACCAGGGACTCGCACCCTCCACTGGGCTATTTATCTCTCTGCTCAACGTCACTATATTGACTTTTGCCGCCGGGATGGTCACCTCAACAGCGATGGCTCCTTCCCTCCTGCCGATGAGGAGACTCTCATGCGCTTTGCTTCACTCTTGGCCGACAACTTGACCCACGCTTCTATAAAAGTACACCTGTCAGCAGTACGTTCCGTTCACATTGACCATGGCTTGTCGGACCCTTTCGTCAACTGCCTTCGCTTGCAGCGTTTGCTCAGGGGAATTAAGCGGGTTCAAGGTCCAGTATCACCCCTGCGCCTGCCTATCACCCTGGATCATCTGCGGGCGATTCAACATCGTCTGGACTTCTCCAGGAGAGACCATGTGATGCTGTGGGCGGCATGCTGTTTGGGTTTCTTCGGTTTCTTACGAGCTGGGGAGTTCACGGTGAATTCTGTATTTCAGCCTAGTATCCATATGACTGTTGCTGACCTGCAAGCTGATTCCCTGGTGAATCCTACCTGTTTTAAAGTTCATATCAAGTGCTCTAAGACTGATCCGTTTTGCATGGGCTGTGATATATATGTGGGGCGTGGTGAGGGCCCGGTATGTCCCATCCATGCCTTGGGCAACTTCTTGGCTCTGCGTGGCTCTTCTGAGGGTCCTCTCTTTACTTTTAGTGATGGTCGCCCTCTTACTCGGCAACAGTTGACATCCACAGTTCAGTCTATCTTGCACTCAGCTGGCTATACTGGCTCCTATTCAGGCCATAGCTTCCGTATTGGGGCGGCAACTACATCTGCTGCTAGGGGAGTTCCGGATCATCTGATCAAGACCCTAGGCGGGTGGTCTAGTGATGCCTACCAGATTTATATTCGCACTCCAGTTAGCTCCATCGTCTACGTATCCAGACAGCTGGCTGCATAGCAGGTATCTCTACTACCTTTGGGGCTGCCGTGGGGGTGGGTGCCTCAGGTTTGGGCCCGCGGGGCCTGGGGTTCTGCAGCCCCAAGCCCCCTTGCTCCGGCTTTCCTACGCGGAGGTCCCTTCGGCTTGGCGCGGGGGGGGCTCGTGGCTAGGTTGCGGGTTGGTAGGCCTGTGGGTGTTCTTCCGCCTTGGGGTGTGTTGCGGTTGCAGCCCCCTGGCCCATGGGCACCCAACCTCCACTTGCAACGCAGGCGTTAAATACTATTAAATAATATTTAATGTAGTTAACGACTAAGAGCTATGGTCTCGGGTGTTTTTGGCATTCACGTTGGTCCTCTGTAGCGTTGTGCATGACTATGTTTGCGTTTGTAGCGTTTACCATTGTTTGTGAGCATGGGGGCAGATTCCTGTCCAGCAGTATGTCGCTTTGGCGCATGCGGAGGCCATGTGCCTACGTTGTGTTTGCGTTGTACTTGAAGCTTTGTTAGCGTGGCGTGGCGTGGCGTGGCGTGGCATGGCGTGGCATGGCGTGGCGTTACAGTAGCGTAGTGTTTCTCTTGGTTCCCCTCCCTCCCTCCCTCTGATTTCTTTCTTATTTATTTATTTAGTTATTTATTCTTTTAGGGGTTGGTTCATTTTACTTCCTCTTGGCTTCTGGCCTCAGTGTGACGGATGCTATGGGGGGGGGGGGGGGGGCTGGGCGTGGGGGGGCTCGTGGCTGGGTTGCGGGTTGGTAGTCCTGTGGGTGTTCTTCCGCCTTGGGGTGTATTGCGGTTGCAGCCCCCTGGCCTATGGGCACCCAACCTCCACTTGCGACGCAGGTGTTAATTGAGTATGAACAGTAATGTTTAAGTCACCTTTTAAATGCCTTAGTCAGTAGTGGCTTCCAATTATCATATATTTTGTCTCTTTGACATTTAATATGACTTTATTGGATTTCAGCCACTTTTGAACCTCATCCAAGTCTTTGTTTAACTTTTCTTCAAGAGTTGCGGGGTCATAGGCGGAAAGGGTAAGCGAGGTGTCATCAGCATATATGAGTGCAGATGATGACAGCTTGCATTCTTGTAGGTCATTTATATAAATGAGAAACAACAAGGGTCCAAGTACAGAACCTTGTGGGACCCCATAACTAACAGGAAGATACCCTTAGAAAAAATTCTACCCTGCAAAAACCCTGTGGGAGCTCCGTAAAATCCTGTTTCCAGCCCTGTTTACATTCTTTCAGGGCTGTAAACTGGCTGTAACAGGGCTGTGACAAAGCTGCAATTTACCTGAGTTAAAACAAGTGGAGCTGTGACAGGGCCCTAAAAGTGTACATAGTTAAAAGTAACAAGCCTGTTACATGGCTGTGAAAATATCCAGTTACCGTAACTGGGTTAAGACAGGGCTTAGCCTAGTAATGCAGAAGAACTAGAACAGAGATGCAGATAGGCTGTGTTAGGTACATTTGACAGTAACCGGGTTACTGCAGAGCTGTGAGATCACGTAATGGATAATAATCAAAGTACAGTAACAGTGTAGCAAAGTATGGTAAACTCTATAAATCATGAAAGAAGGCAATATTTTTGAAAGTCTAAAAGTGTTCAAAGAAGAGAGGGTTGGCTAGATCATTAAAACAAATAAAACAAAAAAGAACTTGCTGAAAAAGGAATCTCTAAATCATCAAACACGATTATTGTAAACCTTTTAATACACTGTTTTTGGTTCTGTTTGGGTTTGCTTCGTTTTTTCTTATTCTTTTTCATTGACACCTACCTTAATTACCGATTTTGTGGCTACCTTTGTAATTTGAAGTTGCTTTCTTTATAAGACTTTTATCTCATGTTAAAAACGAAGACCTTCTTATGATCAGCTTACCATTTTTACAAACACCTATTTCATCAGCTCCTGTTCTTCCTGTTCTTTTAAATAAAAAAACACCGCAGTAGTTTAATAACTTTTTTACAGCAATGTACTAAAAATGAAAGACTTTCAGATCACTTTAATTTGTTTTCCTGCGTGAGAGATCTCTGCAAGCATGGAGATCGAGAGGCCTTCAATATTTTCATTACGTGACAGACACGCAATCGGTAATTCCCTGGAGAAATCCAAGACCTTAATCTTTATATTGGTCAGCACTTTTACCAGAAGATCGCATTACACATCTCCATTCCTGAAACTACTCGTGATCATTTTGAATGAAAGGCGAAGATATTCAGATATTTTCTGCATCCAGTTTGGATTCAAAAAGTCTGTAGAACGTTTTTTGCTGCTTCTGAAGCAGAGAGTGAAAAAGTATCAGCAAAAAAAATAACTGTGCTTTAACCAGCTCTCAACGAATGGGAAACAGATCGAGCTAGTGGACAGAAAACATTCCGCGGCACTTGCAAGATTCAAAGATTGTTTGCCCTGCAAGTTCATTTAGTACACCATTAAACAATTCAGCAACAACTGAAACACCAGTGGATTGGCTCTTTTCATGAGGAAGTGTAACACATTGTGGATCATAAAGGAAAGACGATCGAGGTGAGCGAGTTCAAATTAAGCTTGTTACAACAAACCAAAAAGAATTATTATAAACTGTCAACCTCGTTTTTTTTGTTTTTTGACCTCGGTTATTGTAAAGTCGGCATTTTGACCTGCTAGTTGTACATTACATCGAGCGACTATGACCAAGTGTTTAACAAGCCAGATCAGACTGTTGCATGCAGTTCAAATTTTGTTTTGGTTTATATTTTTACACATTGTAACATGGGCTCGTGAAAAATAAAGTAATATTAAGTTTTTAATCGACTATAATTATTTACTGTTTTCCTTTATTGAAAGTGCATGCTTGTTGTTTGCATGGCTTTTGCTTCTTAAGTGACTTAATGGACTAAACCAGCCGCTAGTGGTTTAGCTTTGAAGCTTTTTATGGGGCAAATCGTTCCTTTTTCATGAGTTCAAATATGCCTAAAAAAGATAAATTTTCATCTTTAATAGATTTGAAGTTATAAAAAATTATGTTCTGATAGTATTATAATCCTAATGTGTAGAAGTTAAACGGCTGCTGTCTAAAGTGTAGATTTTGTGAGAGGAAGTGTCACAACATTGTCACCTGGTAAAAAAACAGCCCTGTAAACTGCCAATTAACAAGTTGTAACAGGGTTGTGATGCATAAAACCTGTACCAAGGCTGTTAAAGGAATGCCACAGTGTAAAAACAGCCTTGCTAACTGTGCCAATTCATGAGCTGTGGCAGGGATGTTCATCACAGGGTGGAAACAGGGTTGTAACATGGCTGTTACAGGGTGTCTACTAAGAAATTTTGAGCTAAACGTGACAGGGCTGTTCCAAGGCTGCTACAGTGTAGAAACAGCCTTGCTAACTGTGCCAAATGACGAGCTGTAACAGGGTTGTTACAGGTTAGTTTTACGACCCTGTTCCAGTGATGCTACAGAGCTCTTACAGGGTAGAAATTTTGTTGAGGGTAGTCTGATAGAGTGCCATTTACATAAGTACTCTGAAAGTGATTTGATAGGTATCATTTGAACCACTGAACTGCATGCGGGTCGAGACCATAAAGTTGCAGTTTTTTTAATAATATGCTGTAGTCAACCATATCAAAGGCTTTCTTAAGATCCAGAAAGAGTACACTGTTAATTAGGCCATCATCAATATTTAAGTACCAGTTGTTAGTAGCTTCAAGCAAGGCAGTCAAAGTAGAATGCATCGGTCTGAAGCCATGCTGAGAAACCGTCAGCAAATTATTGTGAGTTAGGTACTCATAAAGTTGTTTGAAGATAACCTTTTTGATTATTTTACTGACAACTGGTAGAATAGATATAGGACTATAGTTATTAGGATCAGACTTAATATCCTCCGTATATAAAGGTAATACTTTGGAAATTTTCCACTCATCTGGAAAATACCCACACCTAATGGATAGGTTAATTATATGGGTGAGAAAAGGCACGATTTCAGGACAAGCTTCTTTTAAAAGCCTTGCAGTAATACCATCTAGGCCTGTAGCCTTGTCGACTCGAAGCGAACTCACTAAACGGTGAACAACACCGCAGTGAGTCTCGTTCAGGGTAAAACTAGAATTTGATGGCGTAAAGTAGTCCTCGAAACAAACACTAGTTTTGGGAATATTATCGGCTAACCTAGGCCCAATGTGAGTAAAGTGATAATTAAGAGCATTAGAGATTTCTAATGGGGTAGTACTTGAGTTATCTCCAACATCTATTCTATTTATTTCAGTTGTTGGTAAATTTCATCCCAATATTGAGGTTACTCCTTTCCATGATTTCTTAATATCCCCTAGATTTGTTTCGAAATACCTTTTATAGTAGCTAGTTTTTGCTTTCCTGATATCAGCATTTACATTGTTTCAAGCAATCTTATACTTGGTCCAAAGAGCATCTGAATTGTTGATAATTGCAGCCCTTTTCAGTTTGTCCCTCTCAAATATCATCCTTTTTATCTCTGGTGAAAGCCAGGGAGCATAATTATTTCTTACTTTCCTTTTACGTTTTGGTGCATGGAAGTCATAAATTTCTAAAAACAGACATGACCAAATTTCCCAGCCACGATTTGGGTTATCTTCCAGATGAAGTAGGTGCCAAGGTGCTAGGTTAAGGTCAGCATGGAATGAATTAGCATCAAAATTCCTAAACTGTCGCGACTCCATGATCTTTGGTTTCCCTTTGGGAATACAAAATTTTCTAACTCCATAGGTAAGAGAATAGTCACTTATTCCGATGTGACAGACCCCAGAATGCGTAAAAATTTCCTTGTTATTTGTTAGGAATAAATCAATAGTAGTAGCGGATTTTTCAGTGATTCAGGTATGTTCATTTATCAGCTGGTGGTATTGGTAAAGGTTGCAAATTTCCAGAAGATTCTTTGTATGTGATTCTAGTGGGCAAGCAGCCACATTACAATTTAAATCCCCCAAAATATTTACCTCTAGCCCCAGCGATTCGATTCGTTGAACGAGAAGTTCAAAATCCTTCATGGCGTCTTCATTAGAACATGGTGGTCTATACCACGTACTCACAATAAAAGATTTAGCCTTGGGTTTGATTACCTTAATGCCAATCCACTCAAGGCTTTCGCACTCGAGATCAAATAGGCGTTCATAATTGATAGTATTCCGGATATAAAGGGCGACACCCCCTCCGTCTCTGTTTCTATCATTTCTCTCCAGGGCATAGCCTGGTAATGTAACTTCGCCACTACATATAGTATCATCGAGACGAGTTTCATTAACCGCAAGAATATCAATACATTTCGAATTCATATAAATCCGCAATTCCTCAATATGGCTGGGAATACTAGTAATGTTAAGGGCAGCTAACTTAAAACCCCTATTTTTGGATAATTCACTTAACAGATCAGCATTTAACGGAGACGAGCCGTATGTGAAATGACCCTCTAAATCTAACTTGCCGACGAGGTCTGAATTATCTTGTTCAGAGTTTGTGCTAGCAACCAAAGAGGGTCCTGCTTTCGCTTGTGTTTTGCTGCTTTGATCTTTGCTTTCAATGCCTGCCTTATAAAATTCAAGGCTAGAATTTTCACGCCATCACCGTTCAAGTGGATACCTTTGTTCTTTGGGTGTTCAACTTTGATGCAGGCATTATCAATAAAGATGGTAGCTCTATTCTAACGTTTAACTTAGCTTAAAAAGGAAGCCAAAACTTAGTTTCACGAAGCGTAACTTTTCTCTAAGGTAGATTTAATTCTCCATCAAGCATACCCGTACATCCTTTCATGTAGAGACGTCACCTGCGGTTCCAAATAACGTGAGCAAGGGAAAGGCATTAAAAAGGTGTCAAAGGAGGGCCACTGCCCTTGTCAGATACTATCTGCAAAAAGGATTAATTTTATTTCCCTTACCTGCTAATAAGAAAGAAAGGACACGACACTAAGTCTTGATCTTAGACACAACACTTGATCTTAGACACGACACTTGATCTTGTCAACAACGCATTAAGCTTAAAATAAACATACAAACTCACGTGACGGCCTTCGCTCCTGTCGTCTTTTTTTAGCCTGAAAGGTCTTCGCATGGACGGTACTAGCCCGATAGCAAGCTCTTTTTTTTCTTCTGTCTAGATGTGAAAGTTTCAACCAAAGAAAGGGTTGGTGTTTGCTAAAATATGTTTTCCAACTTCCAATTTCCGTTCCACAAATTTCGTGCTTTATTTTTCTTACTGCTCACAAGAAACGCAATTTATAAAATGAAGTTACACAGACTTCATTGTTTTTTTGTTTCTTCTTTTTTTTTTTCAAAATCGACAAGCACACCGAGCAATAGCAAGCGTGGAGCAAGAGACTGAAGAGAGCCTATCTTCTCTTTTTCCTAACCCACAATCCTACGCTAGGGTCAGTAAATATATTTTCATACGCGAGGTGGACAATCTCTAAACAAAAAATACAACGTAACCATGAACAGCCTATAGTCACAGTCGTATAAAAACAATATAAAAATGCTCAGCCAAGCAGAAAATAGACTACGAGCAGTCTCTCTTTGAGATTGGAGAGGCAGGAAAAAAGAGAGACTACCGGCAAAGCCAGGGAAAATGGTCTCTCACGGTCTAGTGATTTTTGGCGTAAAAACTGAAGTGTTGACAGGCCAAGGACGTGAAACGTGACCTTGGAGTTTGGTGGAACAACAGAGATTTTCCCTATTTTCTTTTTAACCTGTAGCTTATGCAGTGCATAAACGCGACTCTAAACTAATTGACTGAGCAAATCTTAATTTTGGCCGCTAGTCTCACATTTTAATAGAGGTCATAAAGATGGTCTTTCTCGCATATCAATAAACTCATTTCCTGTTGTTCATGTTTTGAATAAGATCACCCGAGGCCTAGCTCTTTTTTTGTTTCCGGGGTCTTCTCACGGGATAGCGTTTTACATAACTTAATTTCTAAGTCAACTATATAGAATTGCGCTGCCAGTCACTCAAGATCATTCTTTGGACGCTGATTTGTTTCTTGTTCTTTTTCCTTGAGATTCAATGTAACCGAACGGCCTTGTTCTATAGCGCGATGTCCTGTAGTGCATCCATTGGTAATTACTTTTGTTTTAGCTTTTTAAAATAGAGTCTTCCAGTCTACGCAACTTTCTGTTATAAGTTCTAATGGAAGATTACAGTTTTGGAACTAAAGAGTTCCTCGTCAATGAAGAGAGGATTTCAGCATTGCCTCTCTTTGCTCTATATATAATGTTTCAACTTTTGAGAAACGTTACAAAGAGTTTGCAGTGCTTCAGCCATCATCAACTTGTCAATGGTTTCGATTATTGACAATTTATTGTCAACGCTTCACTAGTCAACCAATCATATTTTGCGTTGTGAGGCCAACGCGTATTTCATTTGCTCTGGCTGTGAGGGCAGTCTCTCTTTTTTCTTCTCGGGCTGCCGCCCTCATTTCTCGCCTCTTCGACGCTCGCGGTCACGTGCACTCCCCTCTCTAAATCTGAAGAAAAAAAAAGACTGCTCGCAGTCTAAGCAGAAAAGGTCTCGTACATCATGGCAGTGAAGAGATATCAGGGTAGAAAATGTCAAATCACGGCAGTAAAATGATGTCAAGGTAGAAAATGTCGCATCCCGGCAGGAAAATGATATCAAGGTAGAAAATGTTGCATCACGGCGGTAAAAATATATCAAGGTAGAAAATGTCGCATCACGGCAGTAAAATGATATCAAGGTAGAAAATGTCGCATCACAGCAGTAAAAGGATATCAAGGTAGAAAATGTTGCATCACAGCGGTAAAATGATATCAAGGTAGAAAATGTCACATCACGGCAGTAAAATGATATCAAGGTAGAAAATGTCGCATCACGGCAGTAAAATGATGTCAAGGTAGAAAATGTTCTTATATCACAGGAGTAAAATGATATCAAGGTAGAAAATGTTCCATCAAGGCACTAGAATGATGTCAGGGTGGAGAATGTCACATCACGGCAATGAAATGATATCAAGGTAGAAAATGTTGCATTAGGGCAGTAAAAAGATATCAAGATAGGAAATGTTGCATCACGGCAGTAAAAATATATCAAGGTAGAAAATATCGCATCACAGCAGTAAAATGATATCAAGGTAGAAAATGTTGCATCACGGCAGTAAAATGATATCAAGGTAGAAAATGTTGCATCACGGCAGTAAAAATATATCAAGGTAGAAAATATCGCATCACGGCAGTAAAATGACATCAAGGTAGAAAATGTTGCATCACGGCAGTAAAATGATATCAAGGTAGAAAATGTTGCATCACGGCAGTAAAAATATATCAAGGTGGAAAATGTCGCATCACGAACCATAAAATGATATCAAGGTGAAAAATAACAATGGTTGGTTGATGCTATCACAGGAACATTTTGTTGGATATGTCACAACCACATTAAACAATACGTTTACAAATCATTTTGAAACAAACGGCGTGCCATATTTAACATTTTAATCAGTCACTGGCTCATTGAGACTCACTGTTGTTGGTGAATGCTCATACTCATGATGTTTACTTGATAAACCAAAGAATAAACTCTAGTGCCCGGGGATATTCAACTTACAAACCCACCTTACAGTTGGGGCAAGTATAACCAGCTGGGGCTGTGTTTGTGGGAAGACTTGAAGCATAACCGTTCAGGCATCCCCAGTGAAACACATCTGTATTAAAGAAGAAAAAATGGAATTCAGGCTAATGTACATAAACTAGATACTGGTGCACTAGTGTTCAGCTTTTAAACACAATACATCGTATAACAGGGGATGATGGAACACTATTATTTTTGCTTTCCCAAAACATAATTTTCTTACCTAAAAACAAATGGCTAAAGGTTATAAAATGTCATTGAGTCTTTTCTCAGAGATGCAGGTATGGACACCTTAAGTAGCATCTAGAGGCTGTCCTTAACCCTTCGAATTCTAGTATCAGTATGCATATTCTTTCCAATGTCCTCCATGCGTTACCTACAGCTGTACAGTACTGATGATGAGAATTATTTTATCTAATGATCAGATTTTTACTTGATGATCATTAATTTTCCATCAAAGTCATTTTTTGCTCATGACATTCATGTTTGCTTGAGCAGTGGAATATTATTTAAAAATGATTACTATTCAAATTGGGTTCAAATTTTAACCCTGGGTTAGAACTATAACCAGTCTTCAAGAAAAAGGGTCCTAAAATTCCAAACGTCCTGGAATTAGAACAAAATCAACCTCAATGTACATGTAAGTAAAATGTATGGCCTTACCAAAACAAATTAATCTGACGACATCTCCTTCTGCTAAACTGCCATTACAAAGAGTACATACAGGATTGTAATCACTGTCTTGAAGCCAGTGTAGATAGGACTTAACTATGCACTAAAGAAAAAAGACAAGTAATAAAATTAATATACATTACGATTCAGAGTCCCTTGTTGCATTACATGTTCAAACCAGGCTAAAGTTAATATTTCTACTCCAGTCTCTACATGTACATGTGCTTTTATCCAGCTACAATATTGCCCAAGAGTAAGTTACTAATCTAGTCTCTTTTCTTGCAAGACAAGCATTTCCTCTTGATAGATGAGTGTCTTGAAGATAGTACAGTTGACTTCCAATAATTCGAACCTTCAAGGGAAATAGAAAAAACTTCGAGTTATCGCGAGTTTGAGTTATCGAGGGTAAAATTGTATGGAAAATGATCTGAAGGGAATTGAAAATTACTTTGAGTTAATGGGAGGTTTGAGTTATAAAGGGTTTGAGTTACCGGGAGTCGACTGTACTTTGAAATGCATGTGGTTACAGTCTGGCAAAAGGAAACAAGATTGACTAGTTCAGAAGTTCAGACCAATTAAAAAGAAGACAAAAGTAGGCTCTGCTTGCACAGAGATTGAATCAAAACTGTAGATAGCTCATAAATTAAGATGGTCAGTGTAAAACACAGATTGCTACCTGGTATCATTTACACACCTCGCTTCCTAGTTGCAGTACATTGCACATTCACCAGAAGTTTCAATGAATGTCCGAACAGCTGAAGTCTGCGTAGCTTGATTTGCAATTCTTTCATAAAAGATCATCCAAATTTACTGCAGAACATCTTTCTTTGTTGTTGGAATGATTTACTCCCTTTTTTATTGCCATTATTTCTTCTATTTGGTATTTTGGGCCAGCAGCTATTTAAGCATAAATACCCTAGCATTGTACCAATTATTCATGGTCACATGTATTGAAAATTTCTTTTCTAAAGTTGAAGAGTGAGGTCCATAGGACAGAAAAAAGGTTGAAGACTGCAATGTGTGGTTCCAGGGGCCTTTTTTATCTTGGCAACCCACGTGGAAGGGTTGTTTTCATCAACAACTTTGTCGGGCGACATGAAAACCTTTTTTATTGCAAATATTCTTTAGAGATGAAAACAAGGTGTAATGAATAATGTGAAAAGAGAAAACGTTATGGAATACCCCATTTTGAACAGTTGAGAGTTTTCGCATGTCGCTAATGTAAATATTGCAAGACTATAGTTAGCTTTGATAAGTGTTCGCATTGATTCTCGATAAGTTTCATGATGGAAGGTTCACTCAATGTAAATAACTTTGATAAGTTGCTTATTTTCTTGATAAGTTCCACGATGGAAGGTTCACTCCAAATGTTCACTCTCAAGTTTTCGCTCATAAACTAGTACATCGTAAAGGTTGGGGAACGTGTCGTTCCCAAAAAGCTATAATCTTTCTCTTGACTCTCCTCCATACCTCGTGCTTTTCAAAATGGCGGATAAGATTTCAATGAACCAGCGATATATCTCAGCGAACACTCCCAAAAGTAACGAGCCAGCGATATATCTCAGTCAGCGATATATCCCTAACAATGTAACTTTGAAAAGACAGAAACGCGTTGCATTTTATGACCGGTGCCAGCCTTCGGCTAGGCCCTGGTAATAAGCGAATTCCTTATACGAACTCCTTATGCACTCAAGTAGCTTCAAGTCACAGACAAATTTTGTGCGTTTCATGTAATTTCTATTGAATTCTACAATTCTGCAAATGAAATGCAAGGTCGCGTAGGAAACATAACTGTACTTTTCTCGCAATGCGTCAAGAAGAAAGCATCACTTGAAGAAGTATAATTAAAGAGATCAGGACCTCGTGGCGCGACAAGACAGTGTGAGTATAGAATTTCGTTCTACGAAATTTGCATATTTGAGTTTGCGGTAAAATTGCGCATCGCCGATGAATTGTCACGCAAAGTTTAACGTGCTGGAAAAGACTTGTGTAACTTCTTTGTGATAGAGAAACAGTCAAGAGAAGAAGAAATGCAACCAATTGAAAAAAATTATTTTTCGTGTTTTGTGTTTTCGACATGCAAGGAAAATGAAGTTTCGTTCCACTGGCTCATAAACTACAAAAGCGTAAAAGATAAAAAATATTATTTTCGGGAAACTTATTGAAAAAAAACCTTAAGTATTGAATAAAACGTATGTCGATACTGTCGATAATCCATTGATGATATGAAAGCGAAGATGGCTACAAAGGAGCAGAGATCCGTAACTAAGTTTGTAAACAAACTTCGTAACGTACGTGACCTGGAGAATAACAGATCGTTCAACGCGAGTGGCTAGTGACGAAATGGTTTTGGGATGGAAACTCGACTAAAATTTATCTTTGAACAGATGGCTTCAGTCGCTCAAATGGTTGACAAATTCTTTTTCGAAACAGATAGCCCGAGCCGTTTGAACGGATAACAAGTTTTTCAAACAGATATCCCAAGCCGTCCGAACAGACGACAATTTTTTTCAAACGGATAGCCCAAGCCGTTCGAACGGATGACAATTTTTCCCGAACAGATAGCCAAAGCCGCTCAAACGGATGACAATTGTTTTTGAACGGATACCCCAAGCTGTTCAAATGCATACCAAATCCGCTCGAAAACAGCAAACCGTAAGAAACGTTTTCACGAGAGGTCATGCCAAGGGACTGACAAAATATGTTCGCTATGTCCATTAATCCATAGGTTAGGAACCTATATTTAGTAGCTCTTTAACTTTCGTCGTGTTTTATATCTTTGCAAATAAATTGTCGTGATAAATTTTTGTGTTTTTTCTTTGTTACTCTCTTAAGCGTCATGAGAACCTTCTGGAAATATTTCCCTATGGTGACCCCCCCCCCTCCCCACTGGAAAATTAGGCAAATTGACCCCCCCCCTCCCTGGAAAATCCGATCCCTTCCGTGGGGGGGGGGGGGGGGGTATGGATATTTTCTGGAACCGCACAATTATGTTTTTGGGTCATCGATGACCTTCCAGAGAACAAAGGAATGGATTTGTGAAAGCGCATCACAAGCAAGTAAGTGATCGTTTACATGTATTTGCAGGATTTATTTTGCACTTAAACCCATCGCGACTACAGTTTATGTTTGGTCTGTATTTTACCCCTAGTCTGCAGTCCTTATTCTGCATTTTGCACCCAGCCTGCATTTTACACTCAGACTGCAGTCTTCATTTTACACTCAGACTGCATTTTACACCTGGTCCGCAGTCTGCAGTCCGCAGTCTCCTTCCCGGTCTTTCCATGTTTATCAGTCATTATACATGGATTGTATCATGATTGTAACATTAAAATGCACCATGACAAGCACAAAATCCATTACATAGCATATCATTCCAACTGCAATTATTACGACTGATAGTGAATAAAAGACCTGCAAAATAAATATCACACAACATTCAAAACACAAAGCTTAGATAGCTTACTCTAGGGTGATTTGAAACCAGACAATGTTCGCAGACGTTAACGCGATGTTCGAAGCAAAACTGTGTAGTGACCTTCTTCTTAGGACATTTACACAATCCCATGGTTCTTCTCTTTCAATAAATTGACCACATTTGTCGTTCAGAAGCCAGATTGCGAATGAATTTCCCGTCAAAATTGTCTCAAAATCCATGCCACGTCGCCATACTTTACGACCACTTTTTCAGACTGAGTTGACTATGTGACCAAGCCTTGTTTCGTGACTAGAACCAAGTCCCCACACTGACCTCGTTTGTTCATCTTAACTGATCACCAGGAAAATTCAGGCCCAGCCTATCATAAAGTTTATTTATGCTTTACACTGACGTTTGGAACGAGTATCTACAAAAATAAAGAGGAATAAGAAGAAAAACTAAACAACGGGTGCGCAGGAGAGAGTGGGAGAAGTTCCGGCCGAGTTTTACTCGGCGCTGCTCTTGTTCCTTCTGTTGTTTCCTGCGTTCAAATTTTGCAGTGTTTTGTTAAAAATATATTTTTCAAAACTGAATTAGTTGCTGCAGCTGAAAGATGTCGTATTCTCGGTAGCCATATAGGCCTCTCCAACCTCAAACAAAATTCTCTTGTGGACTGTTTTCTCGGAAGGCTTCTTGGGACATTTTTGTGGCTGAGGCCGACTCGTCTTCAGGCGCCAAAGCTGGAGTTCGGTTTTTAAAATATTTGAAAAGAAAACCACGCGGGTCCTAGGCTTTTCTGCTTCTCCGCTCGCTTCTTTACCATTGAAATAGAAAACAAATGGAGAAAATCCTTTACCACCCAGGATGACTGTCGTTGCCTCTACAGAGGAGTACTGAGAACTCAAGGTAGTCTTCGTGATGTCCGTGATGGATGACCATGACCATCATCTGGTTGATTATGACAAACTGAAAAACCTTAAAACTAGTGCTAGAGAGAAATGTTAATGTTAGCTGCCGAATGAAGTTTTGCTTGTCTGGAGCAGAGTAGTTCTGCTGGTTTTATTTCACGCCATCCGCGGAGTCCAGGGTCACGTACATTGTATAAAACTACCCCACAAATTACCTCAAAAATAAAAAAAAGAAACTTGTTTTAAAAAAAGACGATGTATTTTTTATTTAAAATGGTATGTCTTTTATTCTTTTATACTGAACTCTGAAAAGTTAGCACATTACGACGCCAGGAGCCAAAGCTACCTTGACCCGTACTTTCAAAACGGGTATTTAGATTGTTTCCAAAAACCATGGGGAATTGATATTGATTGAGTGCACAAATGGCGAATTAACCGTAAGGGGGTTTTCTTAAAGTTTTGAGGAAACATTTAAGTTTCCAAGCAGACGGATCCGGCTGAACATGCAGGGCCTCACGGGGGCCAACCAGGGGTGGAGTCTCGCGGGTAGCTTAACGGCGGGATGCTTCAGACGCCTACCTTTTCGTGAGCCGATCCTAATTCGAATTAAGGCCTACCCAAACTATTTAGACCGGCTGAATTGATTCAGACGCCGATCCTAATTCCAGCCGAACTGAATTCAAAAGAAGAAAAATGGTCATTTTGGTCAAACTGCTTACAAAATACGTCATTATAATTTACGCATTAGGTTAGGAACATGAAAAGTTCGGCGTGTAAATCAAAGCCGTTCCAAAGTCGTTCCACAGTCGAAGCTCCCGGCGGGGCTAGGTGGGAAAAACAGATGATTCGTTCAAATTGAATTAGGCGTTCTTAATTGATTCAGACGCGGAACTCTTCTTGTACTTAGTTCAATATCACAATAGGTTCGGCTCATCAAAAGTTCGGCGTCTGAACCGGCCTTAGGCCCAGTTCATACGTCGTGCTTCTGCCGTGCCGAACCTAATTAATATTGGGTTCGACAGAAGCACGGCACAAGCACGACTTCAATTCAGACGTCGTGCCAGAGTCGAACTTAATTCAGGGTTCGCACAGTAGTCAGTACAGCGGTAAGCGGTGACGAAAATGGCGCCGCACCGTAACCTCCAGCGTAAATCGCTACTTGCAAAACTCTTACAAAACTCGAGAAGGAGAAGAAAAGAAATACAGCAGTAAATCCTTTTCCTTTTGACCGACAGGCGAATGTTATTATTAGAAGTTTTTTTTCTTTTTGCTCTTCTTATTTCTTCCGAGAAAACCACTGCTGATCGATCATGTCCACGGTTTCCCCGTAACAAAGGATGGTTCGAAGAAGTATGGAACACATACACTGATCAGATGTTCAAGAAAACGTTTCGTGTATCAAAAGCCACCTTTTAATTTTATCCTTGGTCGTATACAACACGATTGCGATGACACTGACTCAACATCGCCGATCGCTTCCTCGTCTTCCTCTTCATCTTGTTCTTTATAGTCAGCTAGTGGAATATTTTCGTCAAAAGGTAGTTCGTCTTCTGATGAATTATCGGACTCTGCAGCACTGCAAACCAAGGAGGAAGGAGCATGCAAACTTGCACAGAAAGCCGCCACGTTTGTTTTAAACCATTCTCGACCCCGGCCCAGTGCTTACGCTTCTGATTCCTGGCCGTCATGCGCAGAGAAGCTCTGGGGTAATAAAGAGAATCAATGCGCATGCTCATTGAAGGACATTTTTCCTCGAAGCTACTCGCGGGACACGCAAGATAACAATTCCCGCGAAAAATACATTTCTGAAATTTATGCATTTAGTTCGACACGGCATAAGCACGACGTCTGAATCGCTGCCGTGCCAAAGTCGTGTAGCACGGCAGACCTTGTCGAACTTAATTGTTCTGCCGCACTAAATTAAAAACTTTGATTCAGACGTCGTGCTTCTGCCGTGCTTATGTCGAACTTAATTCAAGAATTAAGTTCGGCACGGCAGAAGCACGACGTATGAACTGGGCCTTAGTGTACTAATGGAACGTGCACAATACTTGGTAAAAGAAATGTATGCGGGACTTTTATGGTTTTAAAATTAAAAAGGAATAAATCGATCCATTTGTCAGTGTAAGCTTGTTTGTTGAGTTGATTACACAGCCTTAGTTCACACCAACGACGACAAGACTCGGGATCATTAAATGAAGAATGTTATCTGTTTATGTTATCTGTTCGCCGTAACCGTTACACCGGAGCTTTGGCCAAATGAATTTAAAGGGAGTTCTCTTAGTGATGGTTTTCTCCAGCACATCCCAAACCGAAAACGAGAGTAGCTCACGTGAATTTAAAAGCGATTAAATTCGATACATTTGTCGATTGGGTGTTTCTTTTTAATTTAACAGCATCGAAAGTTCTAAACAAAGTATGATTCTTCTCAGAAAAACTTATCATAAAATTTGCAAAGGAAGGTTTCTTATATGTTCGAGTTACATCAGCTATGCCCAACTTCATTCAAGGTGTTCTCCCTTTTACTGATTTCACTGTTTGATAATTCCTTTTAACTACTCCCTAGTAAAGAAACTGTGTACCGTTCTTGAGTAGTTTAAGAAAACCGACGTTTAAAATACTGATAAGTATTGACACACAGAGTTCACTTTCTTGGTTCTCTCGGGTTCCAACTGTCACTGAGAAAACTACTTCAGAATACCGCAAAAACTTAGAGATGGACTTTATTGACTACTGATGCGCGGCGTTTCTTGAAGAACAGCCAATAAGATTTTTTTACTATAACAGAAGTTCAGAAACAATTCTCAAGAGACATTTTGGTTGAATTTTCAGCCGGTTTGAAACAATATACTGCAACGTACATTTGTACATTTGTACCTTCGAAACTTTTCGGCGATTACCCACGAAGTAGAACATAAAACTGAAGTGTGTTGTGATAGTCTCACCGAGGCAAAAATTTCCCTAAAAGGAATTCACTTCATTTTTCAAAACCAACAATTTTTAATTTGTTGCGTCCATATATATCCTTGATGAGTGCGGTTTCCTGTTTTTACTCCGGTCTAAAATTTATATTTCATTTTCGGATGAGTGGCAAACAATATGAGAAACAAAAAGTAGTTTGGCAAAGGACCCGGAAAACAACCATTCTTTCATCAAGTCCTTTTGTTGTTGCAAATTTCCTGAAACATATTGTCAACCTAAACAACAAGGTTTTATGTTTAATGCATAGCTATGATTAAAATTTGAGGAAAATTTAACATGTTTTGTTTACTCTTGAAGCAAAAACATTAAACTCAGTTAAAATTTGATCCGATGCTTTCATCACTACGTATACATCGGATGTCTGTAACGTTATTAAATTTTAGCTCATGCGGGGATCTCTGATCTATTAATGGCTTTCCTGATTACGTATTTTTCTTGTTGCGTTTTATTTTCTTAACATTTTTGTTAGCTTTCTTAGAAGCTTATTCTATTTTAAGGCGATTTTCTTTTGTTTAAGGCGACTCGGAGTTCAAAATAGCATTGCATTGTTTTAAACTTCCTACTTTTTAATATGTAAAACCAATTCATTGATCGATTTACTGCTATATAATAGACCTATTACGCTGTACCCAATTCAAACCCTTTGGGAATAAAACTTTTTGTTTCAGGAATTTCCATACATTTAAATGAGAATGCCACATTATGATGCAAATACAATACACAAAGAATCTTATCCCCGGGAGATTTGAATTGGGTACAACATTGAGTTAGCCGAATAGGTCTATAACTGATGAAGACGGGTTAATTTGAGGGGAAAATTGCATCCGATCGGAGGTGAAAATAGACTTGGGCCGGATCACCTAAGGGTAAATGGGATTTCGCAAATGTGCAAAATCAAAACAAGATAAATTCTGCAAATTTTTGTGGTTTAGCTAGCTTTGAAAAAAACATTGAACCAATTCAACGTGCGACAGTTATCGTCTGCCACGCGCGAGAGCGTAGGCCACGCGAGGAAAGGCAGATACATTCCCAAAGGAAAATTGGACAACATGTGTGTTTTTATGTTCTCTTTAAAACACAAAAACAATGGCAAGAGACCTGTCCACCTTCATTGCACGTGCAAACTACAGAAATCTTGATGAGCAACATCAACACAGCTGAAAAAAAAAACGAAAAAAACGAAAAAACTGAAGAGAGTAAAATAAAAACGGTACAAAACTCGGCCCTCAGCTTCACTGATCGTTTGACTGTCCGTCCAGACTGGTTTCTTTCACTTTTGCTTGATCTCCTGTTAAGGTGAACACTCTCCGAAGCGATTCATTTTGTGAACTTCAGGTCCGTTTCTAATAATGATATGACTATAAAAACTCTGAAAAACATTGCATGGTGCAACAAGTGCTAAGCTCATTGGTTCGTTAGGGTCCTCTACTTCATGAACACGCAAGTTCACATGAGAACGCGTGCCCATATTCATCGCATAACTTGGGCGAATTCTCTTAAGTTTTCTTTCAGTGATCTTTTTCTAGTTAAATCAGTATAGGTCCTTATAATACGGGCAGAATCTAAGATGAAAAATGGTCACAAAGAAAATCATTTTGATTTAGTTCATGGCTTTCTTTCTCTCAGATCACTGACGGAGTTGATTTTCGCAAATAAAAGCTCTCAGGAATGTTGTCAAGATGCCAGAGGATAACTTCAAGAAACCTGTTAGCGTCACACACCAAAAGATGAGCTGAGACTTCTGGTACTTCATGCGCGCGACAAAGGCTTCTTGCCTTTAAGTTATGCCGGATGCGCAATCAATATTGGATTAGAACATTTTTCAACACAAATATTTTTGCTAGAGACTCTTTGCAACAACTCAGGAAAATTTCATCAACATCCTACATAGTACAATGACCTCAACCGCATACCTAAACTCATATCATGCATACGACAACTTGAGCTCGGTTTAGTGTTTAAAGTTTTGGATACAAAAACTGAAATGTCATAAGCTTGTTTAGTAGGCGATTAAAATGTCTTAGATCATGTCTACGGAGACAAGCCTGAAGGTCGACACTGAACTATAATCTTCTCAGTGAAAAATTTAGCTCTTTTTGACCTTCTGACAGCAGTTAATAGTAAAACATTTTGATTAGCAAGGTGTTATTAGCGTTTTTTTTACTCCTGTGAAGAGCAAGGTTTTTGTACCATAGAGGTCATAGAGGCTGGGTCTATAATATAGCTTGCGATAAAGCGTTCTTCGTTCCCTTTTAGAACGATCGCACCGCCTGAATATTGTCAACATTATTGTGTATTAGATCAAAGAACTGGATTTATTGGCATCGATTAAGTTTAATACTGTAGTATTAGCCTTCTTAAAATCAGGTCGTCAAAGTTTACTTGCGAGACACTTCGACTCGGGGGACGTCAGTCTGTCTTACCGCCGGCCTGTGGGTCTGTGTTGATGAACTGAGTCTGACTGAGTGAAGAGAACGTTATTGTCCGAGTTTATTTGCCTTCGATTTTCTAGCCACCGTGCAAAGGTCAGCTCCTAATGAAACTGGACTGACTGGAGACGTCTGCCCGCAGGCGGCAGGAGCTGTTTAGTGCAGGCTATTGTTTCTCACGTACACTCCGAGCGATTTCGGTAATAATATGCTAACTGACGTTTCACTGGCGTGCGAAGTACTGAACGTGAGCAGCAGTAGTCACGCAAAATCCTAAAATCAATTTAACAATATCCAGGCCCTTGATCAGATAATTCATTTCAAAAGTGCTCAAAAGACAGCCAGTCACCTGCCGCAACCGCAGCACCTTTACTTTGAAGTAAGTGATCTAATCCCATCCCAAATCTTCAGATGCCGGATATCGACATGAGAGCTCAGCGGATCAATGAGTAATAACCGCATTACTGATCACAAAATTATCTTACCTGTAAGTTTGTATTTCCACCCACACATTCATCGCTGGGTTGGCGGGGTGCAAGGGATAAGTCAGTGCTATCACTAATCACATTGCAACCCGATTAAAAAAAAGACCTGTATACTTGCTGTACATACCCACAGCCGCCCGCCCCGCCCCCCCCGGGGGGGGGGGGCAACCTCCGGCTAACCCTGCTAATCTGTATCACCTAGAAGCCTTTAGTCCGCTTTTAGAGACGATTTTCCAGATAAAACCACCGCCCAAGAGTACGAGCAAGTATGCCGAGTTTTCTTAGATTTGAAAGATTAAAACAGATAATGATTCACATTGCTTATTTACCAGAACTTTTTTTCCAAGTAATAATGGAGACTAAAGAACCACTTAGCGTACTTGCGTCGAACGCTTTCCATAAAATCGTCTCTTTTCAAAGAAATCGCCTCTTGCATATCCGAAGAATTATTTTGTGCGATAGCGCTACCGACTAGCGAGCTTTTTGTTCATCAATAGCGGTCAGTCGGCAACTTCCATTTTGTCAGAAATACCCATGCATAGTCTCCTAGCTAAAACCCCCCCTTGTCTTGTCTTTTCAGTCATAGTTCGAGTCATCCTGATCTGGATACGAGGCAATTAAAGTTCATTTAGTGACATCCAATCTAGTAAAGGCGACCTTCATATTACGCCGAGAACTCGTGGACTGTACTTAATTTATTTCAGTAGTTATAAGGTACAGGTTGATCTTTAAGTTTTGTGGAAAAAGAAAGAAACGGAGAAGGAAAAACCCTATAATCACGTCGCTAGGTCCCTGCGCTAAGTACAGCAATGACCTACAGCGGGTTACAGGATACACGAAATCCCCCAGAATTCCCTTGACCTAGTGTGCCGGCTTTCACGCAAAACTTTACTGCCGACCGGTCACGATTTCATGAGGCACTGTATGATGACCAAATTTGGGGAGAACTGAGTCTATCAGCTAGGAAAATGACTGGTTCTTCCGTTTCCCTTCACAGAAATGAAAACAGACGGTCTGCTTATTCCGCATACCCTTTTTAAAAAAACATCTGAGGTTGTTCATGCTGGCCGGAATCGCACCTAATCCAAAACGGGCGAAATTACGACCCTGCAGTATTTAGCTTGTGTTTGGCGGGATGGATCGCGCACGAATGCTTCATTCTACGGGTGTTTTTTTTGAAATTTCTCCTTACTAGTCTGTAAGCCCATGCTTAAGAAGCGGGCGGGAAAATGTGATTTATCGCTCGGTAAACTACGTCCCCGCCGCCAAAACTCCCCCACGCTGATTCCTTCAGACTTACGAGATCCGTTAGCCATGTCATCAGAAGCTGGCTTTTCTTTTCCTTAAATGGTAGATAGGTAAAAAAAAAAAACGATAATGGTTTTTTCTCTGATTTGTACAAATATTTTACCAAAAACAGTCGACTCTACTATTTTGTTAAATCCGGCCGCAATCGTCTGATCTCAGAATTGATTCATACCGCGGCGGTACAAAATTGGAGCCAGTAGCATTAAAAGGTGGGAGAGAGCGGCTCCGTGTATTCTGGATTCTGGCGGTCTCAGCTATCACCATGGTTTAAGCTATCAACCGACCACTTTAAAATTGATATTACGGCAACCTTAGTTAAAAATTCCAATTATTGTGATACTGGTTCAGTTACTCTCGCATGACAGCAAATTAATTAGTTCGGTATAGGCCAGGGTTGTCTGGTTGTTTCTGTCAACTTTCCGTCTTCATAACTAAAATCATTGTGGTTATGGGGTTTATCCTTCAGGCTTTTATGGGTTTAATTTTAGTCTGAGCCTCACTTGCTATCTGGATGGCAAAAGCTCAGCAGCCTGATTTGGCCTCAAAGTGTAAGCACTCTTTCCTGGGGGTTGTCTCTGAAAAAATCTGGGTGGGGTATATGATATTTTTCTCGAAACCCTCATCATACTACGAGCGGATTCCCGCTAGCTGCTCACACGATGTAATAATAAGACCTAAATATTTGATTCTTAGGGTTGCTTATTGTCCTGACTCAAAATTCACGGATACCTTATTGCTGACAATCAGTGACATGGATCAGATCAACAGCACGGGATTCACGGCTACTAGGAGTGTCCTTCTTCTCGCTCCCCCTCCCCCCCTCCCCCCCCCCCCCCCACTTGTCTACTTCGTATTCCCTTCATCGTAAACGTGTGTTGAATGACCTTATTATTATGACATTGTCGCAATTTCCGTCCGGTATCTCTGTCGGTTAACCACGCGTGATGCCACGTGTTCAAGGTCATTTCTGTCTTCAGGATTATTCGTTCAGCAGTTTAATAGCCACTTTTCCTGTTTACGTTTTCCGAGAATCTGACTCGACTGTTTATCCACGAAGATAACTCTTCTGGCATGCTTGTGCCAAAACTCTGCAAATGTGATGTAAAAGATGTATTTTTGAAAGAGGCAAAGTCTATAAAGTAATTGTTTCGCTCCGGAAGGTCCTGGAATGTACCAATACAATCGAGGCACGTTTTTGCCGCAAAGATAAAACAAGAACCTTATGCAAATTTATTTGGTATGAATATGTCATGCTCAACCAAGCGTTGGAAATTATGCAGTTACGTTTTCATGCATATATTTTTTTTATAGAAAACTGAACTCATCATCTGAATGTATTTGTTTTTACTGCACACTACGTTATTAACAGTGTTAACACATAATCACGAAACGGATGTTGTGACTCTTCGTCCGAAAGGGAGCGATATTTGATCTTTGACGTGCGCACTTTCTTTGTTATCAAGCCATGGTAACAAAATCTCCCACTTACACGCTTCGTAATGGATTTCACTATGGCTGACCTTTCGTAGAGTTCGAGAGTTTCTTTAACTTACAATTCATCCGTTTTGTCTAGAGGCTAGAAACAAACTTACCATTTTTAAACTCTAAAAATTGGCTCTTAATGATATGATTTAATATTGATTGTAAGAGTTCGAGAAATATTGTTATCTATTGATGTTAAGGAAATGATGCGGAAACCTCAACAATGAGATTCTTACTCAGACGTCTCAGTTAAGGTGTGGTATGTGGCTGCTGACGTCACATGATGTCAAAGAAATCGCGAGTTCTTATGTATTTAAGGGGTTGTGACTTGACCGAATCAACACTCTTCCAAGACATCGAACTACGGTAACTGAGGCAGAACTGCACATACTGAACAAATATTCAACTTGATTAAAATTCATAACGAGGACAATTGCAATCAGCGAGTATGGAAGCAAGAATGGCTATATTTTTTGCAGTAGCTATTACACTCGCAGGACTTGGTTTTATTGTTGGAAAACCGATTAGACAACTTGAAGTTGAGCCTACACAAGAACCTCGGGCTACGGAATCTGAACTAGTGGTGAGTAATGATTCTTTTTCATTCTGTTATTAATTAAGAGCAGAGCGAAGAGTTATGACAAAATTAAGAAACGCAGCAGTGGTGTGCGAATTTGCTCCAAGCGTTATAAGGAACCTTTTTGGAGTGTGGTTAGCCTAGAGATCAGCTGATGAAGGGGATAACGTAAACAATAAAAACTGCCAGAAACCTGCCCATTTCTATACTTCGGTTTTTTCTGGGGAAATTGTTCAAAGTGAAAAGCTTAAAATTGCACAATCGTTGTCTTTAATAATGCAGCATTCCTTGTAGCATTGATCCAGCTGTGTCAATGGCTTGCAAATGCACTCGATATTGTTTTCATAGAATACCTCCAAGTTCCTCTTTCTTTCGAAGAATATTTACAATTTCGAGGCGAAGGATATCCAAGACGAATATTTTTCTTTTCTTGTCTTTTCTAGTAGCTCTTTTTTATATCGTGTGATCTACTACAATTCAGGAGATCAGTGGTGACCATGCAAGCATATCTAATGTCTTTCAGAGGTGCGCGTCTAATCACGGTGTTTGAAAGTGATGGGACTAATGCGTAAAAAATAAAAAAAATAAAAAAGTGTCCTTCACCCTGTCAAAATATAGAAAGCTAACAATTTATATCAATATCCGGAAAAGGAGGTTAGGTCGTTCGTGACCACAGTGGATATGATGAGAGCATGCTATTGTCTCCACACCGTACAGGAAATTAATATCAGTTGTTGACTACTCGTCATTACAAGGCATAAAACACGCTTAAAACAGCATCGTGAAAAATAATCCGTCATTTTATGTTAATTTGCAGGATTATCTCATAAAATATGGCTATCTTAAACAACCGGATCACAGAATTGGAGACGCACTTTCGATGGAGGAATTACAAGCAGCCATAAAGAAATTGCAGCGAATTGCGGGTTTAAAAGAATCCGGCGATATCTCTGACCCCAAAACACTTGTTATGGTAAAGAAGCCAAGATGTGGAGTGCAGGACTTTGGTCCATCCGACATAGCGCGGAGAAAAAAGAGATACGCCCTTGAAGGAAGCTACTGGAGAAAAACTGTAAGTAAACCTATTAGATATAACCAGAAACTCATAAGGGGTTTTCAACCCCTTATGAGTACGAGTTTCTGATATAACTTACGCATGTTGTTGCCAGAAAAGAAGGAAATATGTCAGCAATATGAAAGAGAGAAGAAAAAAAAAAAAAAAGAAAAATCATCACGCGTAAACTAGAATTCGCCACTTTAGAAACGAGAAGGCCCAGAGGGAGACTGGACCGAGTTAACTTCCGCAAAGACTTCTGGGACTGTCACTGATTACAGGGGAAAAAATTGGCCAATAGCAAGAGACTCTTGCTATTGGCCAATTAGATGATCTGCACGTCCCAGTAACGATTCTGGGAACGAGGTTAAGTTAAACTGGGCATTATCCAAAAACAAGCAAAGACACAATCCGGTTCCTTTATGATGATTCGTTAGTAAATGAAAATCGCTTTGATTTTGCAGGATCTTACCTACAGAATTGAAAAATACTCAAATGATCCCGACCTCAAAAAGGAAGACGTGGACAAGACATTCGAGAAAGCGCTTGAAATGTGGTCCAGCGTCAGTGGACTGACATTCAAGCGAGAAAATGACCTTAAAGTTCAGCCTGACATCAGAGTCCTATTTGTAACTGGTTATCACAACGACTCCAGGCCAGCGGATGGCCCCGGAGGCGAGCTAGCACATGCGTTCTTCCCTGGCCCAGATAACACTGGCCTTGACGGTGATATACACTTGGATGATGACGAGAAATTTACTATCAATGGAGGCAATGGGGTGGACCTACTTTGGGTAATGGCTCATGAACTGGGGCACAGCCTTGGTCTGGACCACGCCTATCACCCTGACTCGGTAATGTTCGCCTTCTATACAGGACATATTCCCGACCTAAAGTTGGACAGTGACGATATTGAAGGAATCCGAAAAATATACGGTAAGCTGGATTATAACACGTTTTGCTCTTCTCTCAACGAGTAGTATAAGGATCGTTTTCCTTGAATGGCACTTTGAACAAGCCACAAAACACACACACACAAAAAAACGGTTGACATTGTTATAACATTATATGCTTGATTATTTGCCCAGGTTGTCTCAAAATGCGAGATGTTTTTACCATATTTTTTATTTTCATAATTAAACTCCGTTTGCGAATGATGATCATCCCTGAGTAGAGAACAGTTGCGACGTGTCGAGTCGTCCAAACAGTCGTCAATCTAAACAGAAAAAAAGAGAAGAGAAACTTCTCTTTCAAGAGGATTTTCATCACTTATGAAAGTCTGAAAGTCACTTATTAAATCGCTATCGTTTGATCTACAGGGTTACCTGGAGTTGAAAGAGTTACTCCCTCCCCTCAGCCAACACCTAAGACATGCGGCAATATCAAACCAGATGCAGTGGTTACAACAGCTGATAAGAGGACCTATATCTTCAGTGGTGCTCACTTCTGGGAAGTAAAAGATACCGGTGGCGCTGATGGTCCATTTGAGATCAAAGACTACTGGCGAGACTTAGAAGAAAATATTGACGCTGCCTATACAGTACAGGCCTTTGATCAGACTATATTTATCAAAGGAGACAGGTACGTCCTTTCAATTTTGTCCTAGCTCTTTAACTCCAAAGACTGCTGGACTAGCATGTCTAATTTCCTCAAAACATGACTTTTTTCATCAAACGTGAAGGTTCTTAGAATTTTCAGGAAAAAAAGATTATATCAGTGAGAGCAAAGGTCTGATACTTGTTAACAAATTATCCTTCTCATTACTTTAAAAATGTATGAGGAATGATCTAAAGAATTTTCATACTGATATTAATAAGCTAGGAAGATAGATCTCTTGGCATAAGAACCTTTAATTTGCAAAGACCTGCAAACCGGGGGGATACTTCCTTATATGGCCTATACGGGGATTAACTGTTGGTATCATCTTTTACCTCTCTGCCCTAAACAGGATAATTTTGTGTACGTTTTTCCCTATACACCCAAATATTGGTCGATTACCCCTCAGGCTGCAATTAGGCATACTGCTCCTTTGTTCCGTCCGATTTTTCCCTCTAAAATTTTGCTTAAGTCAAGAGTGGAGGTTGACCTTGCTTTGCTCATTAAGTTCTCTGTATTATCTTCTAGGTTCTGGGTTTTCAAGAACAAAGATTGGTTTTATGGCCCGGCTAACATCCAAGAACTTGGCTTGACGGAGGAACTCGCTAATATGGATGCTGCACTCGAGTGGAAACGAAATGGCAAAATATACTTCTTCAAGGGATCTAAGTACTGGCGCTACGATAGAACCCGGAGCAAGCTCGACGAAGGATATCCGAGGGACATTTCCGTTTGGAAAGGAATTCCGAACAATATCAACGCCGGCTTTCAATGGAAGAACGGCAGAACTTATTTCTTTAAGGATGACAAGTATTATGCATTTGATGATTATCTCGTTAAAGTGTTGGAAGACAGTAACAATCCTTACCCGCGAGATGTAGCTTCCTATTGGATGGGGTGTACTAACCCAGAGGTCAAAATTGACCCGGCTGTTGGAGCAGCTTACGGAGTCCTATCAAATGTAATCGTCTTAATCACATGTTTCCTCGTCACGTGGTTGTTTTAAAAATGACTGCTAAGCAAAACGAACCTTTAAACTAAAAGGGTTTTAAAGAATATTGAATACTTGTATAAGAGTTCGGATAAATTATAAGGGATTTCATGTACAGACAACTCAGCTTTAGATTGTAATAATTTATCTTTATTTAAATATTATTTATTGAGATGTACATATATATATGAAATAATTATCATGAACCGACACAAGAAGTCGAGTCGAATAAACGGTCACTGAAGATGAATTTCTAAGTCTCTTGTGTCGAATGTATGGGTAAACAGGTTCATGTTAAGTAAAGGATAAGAGATATTTCTGCTTTAAAAACTGACCTCTTTGAAAACATACGTTGAACAAAAAGGTGGACAATAATATTTCACTTGCCCGCAAAACAGAGTATTCTACATAATTGAACTCTTCTATTGTCAAAATCTTAGGCTGAAAATTTCTAACTTTCATAATAATAATAATCATAATCATATCGTATCTTGAGAAACGAAGATCACCAGACAAAATGTCACTAGAGATACACTGTGCTTAAAAAGCTTTCGATTTGAATAGTTTTGTATCACATCGGAAGGCTTTGAAATGCTAAAGTTTTGTTGTTTTGTGTTTGAAAACAGACCCTGGGCTGACGTGTAGGAGACAATAGCCCCTTGCAAGGGGGGGGGGGGGGATACATAACAAAGTTATATAAGGGGGCCCGCCCTGAGGTTCAACCCCTTGCCGTTTTATAAAAAAGTTTTGAAAGAGAAGCCACTCCTTTCGTATACCTTCTATTGTGAAATGGTACCCCTTTTACATACCTAGTTTAGAAATGTGCATCCCTTTTAACTACTGTCAGGAGCTGTAAATGTCCTGTCTTTCAAATACGATTTCCCTCCCGTTCATATACTTCAACTAGTGAAATTCCTACCCTGTCATAAATCTGAATGAAAAAAATACCCCTTCCGGGTGGAGCCTCTCCGTATATGCCAGTCATAGGGAGTACCTCCCCCTCGGGCAATAACCGGAAAGCTGCGAGAACAGCATCTGGTCTCCCCGTCTCCCATGAGTTAACTCATCAGTGAAAAGGTGGTTTGTCTCAGTTTAAGTTGTTGGCCAAGTTCTGAATTCAGTTGTTCGTACTCAATAGTTTTGCATCAAAAACAAGCCAACGGGAATTGCCCGTGGCTGGGAGAAGCGTTTAGAAAATTAAGTAGTGGTCGCTTACGAGAGAATTTTTGAAACAGCATTGGACTGAGAAACAAAACCGGGTTTGTTTCAAAGTGGTCGCTATGAGAGAGCTAACTCTACACTAGACGAGTAGTCCCCATTTTTCCTCAGGGACAGTAGAGCGAGCGAAACGCGAGCGCGCGTGAAAATCACCCCACGCGAGAAAAGCGAGACGAGATGGCGAGAGAGAAAAATGCGCGTCTCGCTTTTCTCGTGTGGGGTGATTTTCACACCCGCTCGCGTTTCGCTCGCTCTACTATCCCTGAGGAAAAATGGAGACTACTTGTAGTCTAACTGTGCACGGGAAAGCTTAGTTACCATTAGACTTGAAGTCAACCAGAAAACGACTCTGTTAGGAACAGCTGAACTATTGTTATTACTAAAGTTTTGCCTCTCTACGGACTTACATGAGGACTCCATTGGGACCTTTACGAACTTGTAACGTTTTCGCGTTTTCGATCGCAGAGTAACTCTCCTAGCCGGGACAATTTTTTGTCAGAGCATGCACAAGCGTTAAGTCGTTATCAGCTCTTGGTTTGGGTAAAGGGGCCAGCGCTTTTAGCACATAAACAATCGCTGTTGACTCGGCTGGGGGTGACCCTGTTTTCACGGGACAACTTTTCTCTTTGGCTCGGCTGGGGGTGAACCTCTTTTCCGGAACAACGTTCCTCTAATTTTTTCTATATAAACAGGAGCTGATTCGTCTCCTGATATAAATTAATGAAGCGCCTGCAGTTAGTGTAGGCCGGGGCCAGGCTCCGAAGTCGGGGGAAAAAGCCAAAAAAAAAAATTGGCGAGCAAAGCGAACCGAGCGGAAGTTTGGGAGGGGGGGCGGGGGGGGAAGGGTGGAGGTTGGCGGAGCTCCACCTCCCTTTTCTCTCTCCAGTGCAGAGTACGGTTCGCTTCTCTCGCCGATTTTTTCGCTGTTTCACGTTTAATACCTCTTTCCCCCACAGCGGAGCCTGGTCCGGTCCCCAGGCTACAGTGAATGAAGTAAAAAAACAACCTTGCTCCACCTGATAATGCAAATATTCTGTACAGTTCTGACTTTATTGACTGGTAAATTAGAAATTTTACAATGATTTTATCTCATAGAGATGGAGTCCTCGTAAATTTGCTCAATATGGAGCAACAAAGAATACTACGGAAATTTTACAGACGATATCGATGCCAAAATTGTAAAAGGTCAGAAAACGTTGGCGATAACTCCAGCAATGTTTTAAACACATATTCGGATTCACTATAGATTTTACAGCTATCAAAACTAAGATTATTCTCGTCTCATACCCGTAAAACAACGTACGCAAATGAAACTATTTTCCTAATATAAAAAATACTATATACATTTTGTTTTGGACAAATTAAAGAAACCATTTCTGGTATTATGTACAGCTAAACGTTTTTAAATAATGTAACCTCGTTCAGTTCCCTACACCCTGTACCCAAATTTTTTTACACTTCGTTTTGCACTTATACTATGAAAAACATGTACGAGTATTTTTCTAAGAAAGTAAGGGAATTGATCTTATATTTTCTTGTCTACTTATAAAATCCTAGAATTATGTATCTTAATCTCTTTCGTTCATTTACTTTTGCTGTAAGCAGTGATTCTTTCCTTCTAGCATTTACATAAGAATTTTCTATTTTATAATATCTCGTACCGTGCAACTAGGTTTAATTTGTCATGAGTAAATGATTTTAATTCAATAATGTACAAGAATGTTCTTTTACCTTTTTATAAGTTTGCTGGTATTTGTTGATCGTGTTGTGTTTTTTGTTTGATACGATATTTTAACATTTAAATGAAAAGTTGTCGGGAGAAATTATCTCCTAAACTACCACGTTGACTTCGACGACGACGATGATGTTGATGATGTTGATGTTGATGATGATGATGATTATGAAAGACATTCTAAAATCTGGATACCAAATAACTTCCTATTAGCATGAGAATGCTTGGCAGTAAAGTCAATGAAGATGATGTTCCTGGGGCGATCTTGCCCGCTTTCAACCCCTCCATACTGCAGCCCATCCAATAAGTGGCAATATCCTTGGGGTAATTAACGGCCACTCGGGGCCTGCCGCGTTTTGTAAGCGCATAGTACTGTTCCCCTTTCATGAAATATGTCTTGCCGTTCTTCCACTGCAAGGCAGCGTGCAAGTCGTCCGGCACGTTAATCCAGGCTTTGCTTATTTTTCTGGGATATCCCCTGTCTACTCTTTTCGTAAACCAGTTGTATCGCCAATAATTTTCACCTTTGAAGAAGTAGGTGCGACCATTTCCAGGCCAAGCTACCGCCGCGTCCATGTTTTTAAGGTCATCGGGCAAGTTGAGATGGCTAATAGGAGTAGGTCCCCGTAGACGGCGTTTGTTTCTGAACATCCAGTAACTGGAAAGAGAAACACGCTAGTTAAACGTTGCAATTGAAGATTTTCAGGTATTAAGATTACGACAAATTGGCGAAATAAAATAATTAAAATAATATTAATAACTACAACAATAAAACAGAAACTCTCATGTGGAAAATACTAAAAAATAATTCCGGAGAAAAGTACTGCCGGTACTGTCAGGAACCCATGGACTCCTAGTACTGCTAAAGGTTTCATGTCAATAGATTCAACAGTTTAAAAGAAAGATGAGAGAGAATAGCGACGGGAAGAGAAACGCTGTGTATTTCTAAAGGAGAATAAATTCGCAAAAATCGAGGCCTCCGCAAGAGCTTGGTGGTTCCAGGTTTATAGCCTGTGTCTGAATCTTCACATTTTCTACCAAAGCTAATTTGGAGTATAACTGACTTACTTTTCTCCCTTAAAGAAGATCGTCATTCTATCAGCTGTTCTGGTCACTGCAGCATCAATATCATCATCTAGTCCCTTCCAGTGGTCCTTGATCTTCATAGCTCTCCCAGCCCCTTGATCGCCAATCTTCCAGAAATATGCACCACTGAAAGCGTACGTTTTCTTGTCCCTTGTCATCACCATGGTATCGAGCTTCTCAATACGACAAATATCTGGAACCCCCGGTGCCTCGGTGGGCTTTGTATGGGGAGTGGGCGTTATACGATCAATGTGCGGTTTACCTTGGAACAAAAAAGAATAAAAAAGTTATATTAGGAGGCAGTCAACACTTTAAAATAACTATTACTTAGTAATTACAGTTTATTGCTAATAATCCAAGGAAAACCTCAACTTTCGTTTGGCGAAACACTGAAGAATATATTATCACGAGTTCGAACAAAATGTTAAATAAATAGGACCATGTAATCGAGGTATTATTTGAATGGCCACCCCATAGGATTTCAACCGCAGCCTTAAAAGTTAGAACTACAGATGCTAAATAAATAGCGCCATGTGAAAGAATTGCTGATAAGACGAGATTTCATTTGAATGGTCACGCCCTACATTTTTTCCCACACACCACACAAAGACATAATTAATCAGGATAAAACCCGAGACTCCAATATTAGTTTTTTTTTTCTTTAAATCGAAATTGTCTTGCGCTTAAGTTTACAGTCTTTTAATCAACAAAGTTTGTGATCCATTTCTCACCATAAAGTTGCTGAATTCCCTCTTGATCATCAAAGGCAAGTTCCAATTCCTCTATGCGTCCGATGTACAGTGGAAACATAACGGAGTCTATGTCAAAGGAGTGATCTAATCCAAGACTGTGACCGAGCTCGTGTAGAGAAACCCAATTGAAGTCTACTTTATAAGAATCGTTGCTATTCACAGCAAAAGGCTCATCTGCGTCGAAGTGTACGTCTCCAGCAAGACCTAAGGTAACAAAACAAAGATTGGTCGTTTAGATTTTCATCTGATTTGAGCAAGACGTTGTCTCTTTGACTTTTCCAATTACAATCAACTTTGATTTAATGGATACCTCTATGAGACGGACATCTTGCTTAAACGGACAACTAGAGTTCGTCCCTGCCTTTCTTAATCCTTATAGTACTTGAGACTCTCTGTAAGATGGACATCCCTCTAACACATTTTCCTTCTTAGAGAGATGTCCGTCTTGCAGAGAGTAATCTAAAAGGATAAGGACAAACTCTAGGTGCCCACTTGATATCCGTCTTCCGTTAAATGAGAGTTAACTGTAATTGATGACCAACTTATGCCCGTGCTAAAATACTAACCTGTATTATCAAGGGGAAAGAACGCATGCGCCAGCTCTAATCCTGGTCCGTCCGTTGGCCTGTTGTCTCCATGGTAGCCCTTCACAAATTTGATCATAATATCGGCTTCCTTGTTAGGATCTGTAATGCGCTCAAACTTGAGCTGGCTTGCGCGTGACCACTTGTCCAGACTTTTCTTTATAGTGTCGTCCACTTCTTTTTCTGTAATACCCGGCATATAGTTGACGATTCTGTATGTCAAATGCTGGTGAAAGAAAACAACATTTTCTCCATTACAGCTTCTATGTTACGGTTTAATCACGAGTACCACCTCCAGAAAACGTAAAATATTATGTAGGTTTTGCAAGAGTGCTGCAACGAAACGTCTAAACATTTTAAATTTCTCAGTGAATCAAACTAGCAGGCATCGTTTCTGTCCTGACTCATCTCCTTGAGTCAAATATTTAGTTCCACAACATTTGCCTCAGTCTCCAGTGTGTCTTAGGTGAGTATAGCTTTGAGAATGGATTGAAATTGAAAACTGAAAGGAAATTATTTCAAATTCTTTACTAGTTTCTCAGCAGTGTGAAAAAAATATCCTAAAGTGCTAAATCTGAGTGTCGGCGTCCTACCTTCTTGTGCCAAACGGTTCCGTGCGTTGCGTAACGCCGTTTTCTCCTGGCATTGTCCGCTGGCCCAAAATCTGGCACTGCACATCGCTTGCGATCCACCAGTGCTACAGTCTGGGGATCCTCAAGGCTTCCTGTTTCTTTTAATCCAGCCATGTGCTGAAGATTCTTCACGGCCGTTATGATTTCATCATTGCTAACGATGGTTCCTATTCGTGGATCAGGTCGATTGAGATATCCGTATCTTGTCATGTAGTCCTTTAATTAAACAAGAAACACCAAATAAATTTATCCTGATTCATCTACTCCATAACTCAGCTGAGTGATATACTGACCAAACAAAGAATCGAGAGATAACATGCCTCATGAACAGCTTTTGAGGCCCGGGTGGCAGGCTGGGTTTTTGGTTAGCTTTTATGAGCGCGCGAGGGGAACACATGTAGGGAAGAGGAAGTCTACTCTTCTTTTTCTCCCCTCCTGTATGCGTGCGCGCGCGTCCTCGAAATTTCGCCCTTCGCCCTAAAAAAATTAGCCTACGAAGCCCGGGAGCGGGGGAAAGTACTTCGGATTTCAAGCGTGTTTCAGAGAGCCTGTTCACAGGCTAGTAAAATTGAATAGCTTTTTTTCAAAGTTTCTTAATTGGTTTGGAAGAGTGATTTATAATATCCCGGAACCGAGTTACCTACATTTGAGCCTCTACTCAATTGTAGAGAGGTACATGGCCGTTAGTGCCTCGTGGAAGTTCGACTGTATATTTGTCTGATTTGTTCCGTAAATATTTTATCAAAGTGTTTTCACAGTTTTGTAGTTTGAAGTCTTTAAGGCCACAGGTAACGAGAGAAGGCAAAATCATTGAAAATACCATGGTAGGGATTTCAATCGCAAACTATATCCCGGAACTATACCATGGTAGGGATTTCAATCACAAAACTATATCCCCGGAAGTATGATTTAGAAGATCCTTGGTGATTTGAGTTGTTTCAGCTCATAACCTGAACGACTGAAGCACTTCCTCGTTCTCGGAAATATACTCGCCCCTTCCTGCAGTCTTCGCAAAACCAATACGCGCGCGCAAGTCAGTACACAGAGAACAAGCACGAATAAACTTAGTCCGGGGCGCGATCCATTAGATTCATAGAAATGACACTCGCGCAAAAGATCTGAATGTTGTTGTGTTGCATAACATTTTTGAATAACTGAAATTCCTTGAGAGAAGAAAGTGTATTTGCTTCAACTTTTTATTATGTGACATCCGTTTTAGATGAATGGTCAATATCTGAAACAATAAACCTCTTTATCTGATATATGTAAGTTTATCTTGAAACCTTGTCACCATGTGGTGAGCCATGCATTGCGAAATGCTGAATGTTCCAGCATTGTGTTACTGTCGCATCAGTGTCTGGTGGGTCTAACGTAGGGGGAAATTTAAACAGAGAGTCCTTAATTAACTTCTAAAAGTTCTGGCTACTGGATAACTTAAGGCGAATGTCCCTACGCATCAATATGCATGAGTATTTTGTAGTGTAAAATACTAAGTTATGTACCCCTCTGTTGAAAAGATTCCGGCGGATGAAATCCTATACACAGGTAGGGAAGGGGCTGAGTTAATGAATGGAAATCATCCAACTGTGCTTTGCTTTCGATTTGTTAGTATACACGCGACATTAAAAACATTATTTTAGTTTGTGTGATTAGGCTCGCGTTGTAAAAACTAACTAGGCTGTCTGAGACTGGACTTACCATAAGCTCTGCTTGCTTCTTTGGACTCACCACCGCTCGACCAAAAACCATGACGGTACCAAACACACAGAATAGAGAGACAATGAGGAAATATCGTGCCATTATACTTCCACGGTCTGACACAAAATAAATAAATGAATAAATAGACTTAAAATGGAAAAGGTGGAACGTCTTGTTCTTGAGACGATTCTGGACTGATGTTTGCAGAGATGATACAAATATATATATACATCTATGCCGGAGCAACCCACAGGCGACAGCCGATTGTCTCAATTAATGACGTCACGCTAGGCGTGTAAAGTTACAATGATACCCCAAATGCAGCGGAAGTAGAATAGCAGAGAAGTGTTTTCACAAGTCACTTTGTGTTTACAACGCTGTAATCTAATCACTGTCTAATGGAACGATCTGGAAAAATCGGGTAATTACTTGATCATTATTAAGCGTTTCATTATAACTTTCAGTTCAATTATCCGATAAGCACAAAAGAATTTTGAGTCTAGTTGTGAAAATATTCGTGAAACGATTTTTTTTTGGTTTTGCGAGCTAAAAGGGAACCGGATGTGCTTATGACATCAATCGCTTACGATGCTTCACGGATCACTAAATTTTGGTAATAGAGCCGTCACTAGTTAAGTCTTTAGTGATACCATATTTGGAAATCGATTTTGAACGGCTTTTGTTAGAAATAAACCCGAGATTAACACCAGTTCACCAGGCGGCTTCTGCTTTCGTGGGACTCGTAACAAAATGAAATTGGGTCGTGGGTGCACTTATAAGAATACTTTTGTCATTTTCCTCTTGTAAAAAACGGACATGCCTGAACCTCTAAGCTTTTTGAAACCTCGTTGAAGGATAGTTTTATCCAACTGAACTACAGACTTATGGAATCTAAAGGGACAATAAAAATTACCGGTGTTCGCCCTTACACTAGTTTGTTGTAGTTTTATGTGCGCTGATGATATCAACAGTACGAATACAGTTACAATACAATACAATACAATACAATTTTATCAAAGGGTGTTTTCAGTTTTATTGTTCTTTTACGGAAAACCGGTTATTATTATTGTGTCATTTGCATATTATTTTGGTCTATTTTGATGTTCAAATTTGGAGTTCGATGGCGTCTGATCAAAACTCAACCAAATTTTTTCCGGTTGAAAACCGTGGATATCGCTCCAGGAAGTTGCATTCTTTCCGAGGACTAATAAAGTGATTTTTGCTTCGGAAAATGGGATGGGAAATTACTGAAAGAGTCCTGAAAAGTACATGGCTTTTGAAGTAAAACATCTGTTCTCGAGGCTCCATAAAAGGTCTTAGGAACTCGGAAGGTCTGTTCCAGTGAAGGAAAAAGGTTATTTCAGTAGGCGTAGTGGGGTGGAAGTTTTGTTTGCCCTTAAGTAACCTCCGTTTTACGTTGTAATACGCCGACACTGGCGACGCCGGGTTTATCAGCCTTTTTTCTGAGGGTTTTCCTGAGCGGACTTTTGCGTTAAACCGGTGCTATTAATTTTCTTCTTTTGGGGACTACCCTACTTATCAGCCTGAGAGCAGTCTTCGACCAAAGTTACCACCCAGATGCCTTCCCTCAAAGAGAGCTTGCCCGTGGGCTGTCTACTTTTTTGATTTTTTTGATTAATTTTCCGGCTCCGTTAGACATCGTAGAAAAAAAAGGAGAGAATGGCTTTTAAGCCGCGGGTGGTGATCGCAGAAGTAGGAACACTGGCGCAGAAACCCATCCAGCTCGAGACTGAAAATGAGAAATTAATCATCACAAGTTTCAGTGGCGTTGCATGCGATATCCTATTCATGAGTTCTGCGTGGCTTTCCTGCGGTTGGTTTTATTTGCCATAAAAGCTCACAGCCTAATTTAACGCTGTCAGGTGGTTTGGGGACTTTTGGTTCTGATTGAAAAGGCAGGGTACATCGTGTGTTTTTGTTCCCGCAGAAAAGATAAGGAATCTAAACCGTATTTCCTGTGGCTTGTAACAGTTCACCGCAATGAAAACAAACATGTTCATCTTGACCGTTGAATTCAACAAAGCGCCAGTGGATTCAACTGCTGAGGGAAATAGAATCGTCTGAGTTATGGAAGGTTTTTAGATTTTAAACTCACTGGATTTCTTGTTATTGCTCTTCGAGAAAAAAATTTCTAAAATCTTCCTTCAGTTGAGAATCAATCGGAAGAGCAGAAACCTCAACAACCATTGTGGGGTAAACTTCTATGAATTTTGTCCGAATAAGGCTGTTGTAATCACCGACGTATTATATAGGAAACGTGTCAGGTAAAACAATCCGACCAAAATTAGTGAAAACAAAGGAGCAGAGGTTTCTTTCAATTTTGGCTTTTAGCATTCGTAATGTCGTTCTCTACGTAAATGCTAAAAGCCATACCAGAAAGAAACCTCTGCTTGAAGGGTAGTGTGTGAAAGCCCATATAGTTTAAATCCCTTTTTTTTTGCGTGGACGTGTAAGTTAACTTCCGTAATTCACTTCACTGCGGCTTTCATGGTTACTTACTTTATTAGGAAACTTTTGCAACGATGACGGCTGCGGTAACGTTAAGATAAAAAAAACAAAATTAAACATAACAAAACAACAATTTTGCTCTTGCGGCAGCAGACTTTTTTGTTTATTTCTTTACCGTCATTGCACGACCACGACGTGGAATCTATAGCGACTTTTTATGGGTCTTATGGAATACGTAGAGACACGACAACGAATTTTTATTTCTCTTTCTAGAACAGAGTTATAAGCTCCCTAAAAAGCCTCTTACCCCAAATTCACACTTGTTTTAACCCTTGCTCCAGTACATACTCTACCTGCAATAGGTTTGACCCACGTAAAAATACGGGCTGTACTAATTGCGGTCCCGAAGAATTCAACCTTGGGGAATTTAACCCACGTTTGTTCATCTTAAGCGAGCCGGAAAAAATGCGACAGAGTTTGAAAAAAAAGAATTCATTTTAATAGTGACTTTTTAAATACTGTTGTAGCCTGTTACAGGCTACGAGATAGCCGGGTCCGCTTAATTGACAGTGATTGAGAAAGCGCTCTAATTTTCGCTTGAAAAGAGCTGAAAGAGTTGACCATATCCGCCATTGCTGTAAATTCTACTCTGTTGGCTTAATTTCTTTTGTAGCGTCAGCTAAGACTACGAGTTGTTTTTTGTTTTCGGCAACAGTAGTAGACAGTTGAGTTAGCGAATTACGCAACCTTTCTTGAAAAATGCCACCTGCGAGGAAGTTAGCATCATCGCGGAAGTCTTTTCCACGTGCGCTCGCGTGATTCGCTTGCTATAAGTTTCCCCTCGTTTTGCCCGCGTACGATTTATCTCGCTCCCATCTGAACGCCGCGCTCTACTATCTGAACGCCTGGTCCAGGCAATGGGAAAAATGAGGGAAAACTATGATCCAGGTTTACGTGTGGAGAATAGTTGTCTCGGGGTAGAAAGGTAACCGGCCTACCCGAGCTATCCAGGTCGAGCCAACTTTTTCATACATTTCCTTACAAAATTACAGGAGAAACAAAAAGCTGGCGCGGCTAGAAGGGTGACCCGCTTAGTCGCGGGTCACCCTTTTGTGATGGTAGAGTCACCCTCCTAGCCGGGCCAACTTTTCTCCAAATAAACACTTTGTCTCGCCCAGCCCGGTCAACTCGGTCAAGGCGAGACAATCAGAGCATGCGTATACGCTGTTTAAGATAATAGGGACTTTAAGATCCAACGACGCGACGGCAATGAGAACGTCGCTTAAAAAGTGAATTTGCGTTGTTTCAGTCTCTATCGCAATTATTCCTACCCACTCACTTTGTCAAATAGAGGCGAACCCTCCTGGGGTTGAATTCCTAGGCACCATATCCAAGTACAGTAAGCAGTAAGAGAAATAAAATTTCGTCGTTGCATGTTTACGTCCTCCATAAAACGCGAAATTAGCCATGTTTACGTCGTAGTCGTGCAAAAACGGGCAGTGAAACGTACAAAAAAGCGTGGTGCACGTGCCAAGTTGTTGTTTTGCTAATAAAACCTATCGTTTTTTTGACGTTCTCGTTACCGTCCGCGTCGTTGGATCTTAAAGTCCCTAATAAGAGAATGCGCGAGCCCTGTTGGCTCCAGCAAAGGGGTCACATTTTTTCTCATATTAACGCTCGCTAATTGACTCAGCTTGGAGGGTGACTCTTGTACTAGGCCCGAGACAAGTTTTGTCCATTACGCGTATACGGGGCCCACGAAATGAATCCTCCGAGATGATGATATCCTATTCTAGAGCATGCTCTTCCTCAAAAGTAAACTGGACAGTCTTTAGGAGAAACACTTCATCCATACTTTGGTGATGTCACGGGGATATCCTTCTACAAATTTAAGGGTGCCGTCATCCAGCTTCCAGTAGTTTTCATTCTTAAAGAAGTACGTTCTCTTGTTTCCACTCCAAGAAATAACGGTGTCCATTGAATGAGGGAGACCTAGACCGATAGTCAAAAGTCAAATTACAGTTATGAATTTGCAGGGTGATTTTCCAGGGAAAGTGAAAGATCTCTGATAAGAATTATAAAGGAGACGGTCCTATTTGCGGTTGCCTCGACAAAGACTTTATTTAACTCTTTCTTTATCAGCAACGACTGACAGAGTTGGTAGATTGGTAGAATTGGTAAGTGCGCAGCTTTCTGTCTGAGAGGTCCTCAATTCGCTTCCCAAGTGTGACCTCAAATCATCATTTCCACATTTTTCTTTGTCATGTAGTTTTTAGCCAGCGTTTAACAACTATAAGACGGAGCTCTGATGGAGAGATGGGGGGCGAGGAGGAGCGGGGGCGGGGGGGAGGCATAAAATGAGTGCACCATCGGCATCAGGTTTGAGATACCGACGCAAAATAAGACATCTATGCTTTTACCAAAACTCTGCTGACGAGGATGTTAGTAATCGTAGTCAAGCTCTCAGTCTTCTTACTGCTTGTTTGTGTTCGCTCAATTGTTTGCAGCGGAAAGCTCGCGACTGTGGCAGGTAAACCATCCCTACTTTTCGACCATGAGTGAACTATGTGAGATGCAGGTAGACTTATCAGCCCCTTCTCAGAAAGTCGAACTGAGGCTTGGCCGCGCTGATCCGGAGAGGGTAGTTTGTTCCAGGCTTTCAGATAGTAGAGATCGGCGGTCAGATGGTGGGGAGCGAGTTAAATTGTACAACGGGAAAACGGGGGAAAACGAGTGGGGGGGCTTTCTCCCGCGCTCTACTATCTGAACGCCTGGAACAGGCTAGGAGAGAGGAACTGAAGATACTTGACCGCGCGACAATCTTAAAGGACTGGCCACTAGCTATTCTAGATCAGGGGTATCAGAGATTGAACGTTTGCATTGCGTTTATAGAAAGCTTAAGCAACAACGACGGCTACGCAGTTGCCCCTTTTCGTAAAAGGTCGCTGCCATTCTTAGACAGTTGTAAAATTTTTGAGAGTATTTCTATTAAAACGAAAGAAAATCGCAACCCAGGGTCAAATGCCAGACCTCCGTGAACCTGGACCTTTCGTATCCTAATAATATAAAGTATGTATCCTGCTTTGTTTCTTACCCCAAACTGAAATTGATCTTGGGTAATTGGCATCAATACTGTTGCTATTCTCGTTGTAACGCCAGTAGTTTCCCCCTTTAAAGAAATACGTCTTTTTGTTGCCTTCCCAAATAAACGCCGCATCCATATTTTGCAGGGCAGACGGCAAGCCATACTGCTTTATGTCTCTGGGACCTTCTTCAATCCTGTTGTCATAATACTTCCAATACCTGTAAACACACATTGATGATAAAAGTAATCAGTAGGGAACTTAAGCAACCTTGCAATTATGAGAAGATGTAATAACAATAAATTAGATAAAAAAAACTAGAAACTGGAAATATATGTCAAGTTATACATTACATGCCATGAGCATAAAGGAACACCGCCGGAAAAAAGCTTCGTTTAAAGCGTTCAGTTTTGCAACTTATAAGGGGTGGTCTGTCTTTGTTGCGAAGGGAGCGGCCGTGCGCCCGCGACCGAGTCGGCGGAACAAGATGGCGACGACGGGACTCGGGCTTTTTTATCTTTGTGAATAATTCGCTACACAACTCCATTCATTTTTGGATTCTAGGGTAGTGGTTTTGCCCAAATTTTACTCTATAAAAGTACAAACTCTTAGCAATACAAATTTGGTAGCATCAGGGCGTATTAAAAGGTAAAAGGCGTTGCTTCCTGTTGACTTGCATCGCTCAAAAACTTCGCTCTACTTTACTATGTCATCTTCATCTTTATTGGGCACAGACCTTCAACACATTTTGTCAGACCAGCGCATCAGATGGTGCGCATGAAATATGTTAATATTGTTCTATAAACGTTTCACCAAAGCTTTTGTCTTCCAAAAAAAGAACCTGTATTCTTCCAAACAGTAAGTTCAATTTCTTTGCATGTCGAGCTAGTCTTTGTTCCTTCCGAGATGAGAGTTCGAGACTGAGAAGTGAGGGTTTATTTCCCGAACAGCGGTTACTTATTATCGAGCGTAAGGTACAGTCAAACCTCTTTAATACGAACACCAAAGGGACAGAACCAAGTGTCCGCTTCACAGAGGTGTCGGTATTATAGAGGTAGGGAATGCATGATTTTGGCATTTGTGGGACCAAACGAAATGTTCGTATTATAGAGGTGTCCGTAAGGAGAGGTTAGACTGTACCTCCTTTATGGCAGGGAGAATGTGCTAAACTCTTATGTTTTAACAACAAGAATGCTTTCTTGGAGCCTTTGGACTGAAAGCGTTATGGGTGTGACCACGGAAGGACTCAGATTTTGTTGCTTCTTAATTTGTTTTTTTTTTGTCATTTTTTTCCGAAAGGAAAGGAAAGTAAAACAAAGACATAACTTCAGCACTTACTCGCTTCCCTTAAAAAATATAGTCCGTCTTCCGTTAGCATAGGCGCTGTCTATCGGTGTCTTGAGTGCATTCCATTTTGATGTTATTTTCGTCGGCCCGCTTTCCACACCAAGTCTTACGCCAAGGACCCAAAAATAGTCCCCGCTAAAAACGTAAGTTTTTCCGTCATATCCCATCAAAAACGAGTCAAACTTCAAGACTTTGCAAATGTCCAAAACCGGAAGAGAAGTAGCTTTGGTCGATGTTCTACTTCCGGGCAGGGCGGTTCCTGTAGTTGTGACGTCTGATTGTGTTCCAGTTGGTGAAGGAGTAGGCGTCGGAGAAGGCGTCGGAGAAGGCGTCGGAGAAGGTGTCGGAGTCTGAGTTAGCTTACCTAGAAGCAATCAATGTGAAAAGTAAGGCCTCGCTATCAACTGAAACAGCTGCTGTCGCGTAATTTTTTTTGTTACTGTTTTCACTTGCTTTATAATGAATGTCATATTTTCAGTATTTTTGCAACTAGGAGTCTGGAATAAGGTCCGGCGTTGGAATAACCTACCTCGTATATTGTTACTTGTGAGTAACTTACTAGATTATTATTAGTACCAAATAAATAAACAAGGGTTGTGAGTTTTTTGTAGGTTTGTGGTACATTAGAGTATATTTTTTGATTAACGGTTGATCTTTTTGGCTGACAACTAAGAGCCGCATGGTTTTTGTGTGAGTCATCGTACGAAAAAAATTGCGTCGATTATTACCGTTAAGAAAATTGACTTGATATTACATGTAGGTATCTCTTATACCCGATAATCAAAGGAGCAGAAAATAGAAGGGACAACGTAATGAGATAGCTTGGTAACTAGGCTTCTGGCTTGCAAGTTTGCTTCCAAAGCGATATGCCGTCGACAAGAAATTTTTAGTGTCGACAATTGTTCAAAGGCTTGAGAAGAATGTATCCTCAAAAACGCAAAAATATTCCAAGCTACCGTTACCAGCTGCGTTTAATGGCTGCGTTGAAATAAAAATTTCCAACAAAAAGAGAAAATTGTTCACAAAACTTTCACTAGAATGTGCAATATAGACAATTGCATCTTTCCATTTCCATGAGAATCATGTTTACCTATAGTTACCATAAAGGGCCTGTATCCCCAAAATATCGTCCTCAGTCAGTTCGATATTTGGAAAATATCCTTTGTACCAAGGATACATGATGGATTCTCGTACATTGGAATGTTCCAGTCCCATGCTGTGTCCGAACTCATGAACTGCTACCCAGTCCAGGTTTATACCGTCGCTTGTTCCTGTTGTGAATCGCTCATCATCGTCAAAATGGGCGTCACCCGATAAACCTGAACGCAATAGTATAGGGAAAAAAGTGATTTGTACTGTCCCAAATTGAGCAATGATTTTGTAAATTTTCCCTAACTGAGGAACCTTAATTATTGAAACTAAATTTAACACACCATCCAATAATGATAATAATAATAATAATAACAATAATAATAATAATAATCATAATCATACACTTTATTTAAAGAGGGTAGCACGAAATAGTTACAGAAACTAGTAAACTTGTCGCCCTCAATCCTATGTGAAGCAATTTGAGACTGCTTAAAAACCATAATATAACTCCGAAAGCCAGTTGTGTGGCTTAAAAATAGGCTTAATTGGTAACTGCACGTCAGCTCAGTGTGGAACATGGAATTGTCATATTACTAACACCTCATTGCCTACCTTTGTTGTTGTGTGGATAGTACGCATGCGCTAGCGTTCCTCCCGGACCATCAAACGGATAAGGGTCGTTATGAAACCCCCTTACGAACCGAATCAATATGTCGACATCATCGTCTTTAACGGAGGGATCTGTTTGCTCACGAATGTTCAGCGTGCTAACTTCTGCCCACTTGTTGATCATTTTCCTGAGAATATTTCGCTGGACATCCACCGGAAGATCAGCTGTACTGTCTAAGAATCGGTAAGTTAAGTCCTAAAAGATCATAATGATTGTTCAGTACAGTTTAATCCCAATTCAGTGGACACCCTTGTGTCTCATGAGTGGTCAGCGCGAGCATGGTTCGAGTAACGCTCTGAGCCTGATTCTTCTTTGTCTAAGCCCCTAGGGGTACTTTAGGAATTTTGGGGAGGGGATGTGCCCCTGGGACCTTGGAACCCAGTTCAGCATATTTTTTTACCCTTAACTCGGCGAATCTCCCCAAATTCCTCCCCATCCTAGAGCAGCTATTTCCCATCCATTAACCGCATTGCGGGTTAATTTAACCTATCGTAGAAAAAATGCTTGAACTCCATATCCACAGCTACACATACCTATATAGCGTCTATATGGCAGTACGCCCCCAGATCTAAACTCGTAACTAGTAGGTCATGGTTCGAATCCGTTGGGAGAGTGACTAGACTGCAAAACAGTTGGTCTTTTTCTCCAAATTGGTCTTTCATGAGACGAAGAGTCTAATTGAGATTTTCGCGCGAAGTGCGCGAGCCTGACGGTTGTCTTACACCAGGGGCGGATCTAGGGGGAGGGTGCAGGGGGTGCGCACTGAAAAAATCAACGTCATTAAACCATACCCGAGCTCTTACCCTCTTTTCCCATAATGTTCCTTGAAGATAAAAGCGTTTTTTTCTTCTTGTTTGACCAATCGTCTGGTTTTCATCCTCTTTCTCATAAACTCCACACCGAGGAGTCAAAAGTAACTTCTTTGTGGCATCGTCCAACACTCCAGTTATGTTCAATCCTCCCCTCAGCTGAATTGTCTGGATTTCTTCTCTTAAGCTGCCAGTCGCGCCTCCAGGTTTTTTTAGTTTGTATTTATACACCCAATCCTAAACAAAGGACTTTGACCGGTTAACCCTCTTAAGTCCCAAGAGTGACCAAAACAATTTTCTCCATACAATTCTTATACATAACTAAATAGAATGGTTACTAGAATTCTTAAAATGATCTCCAAAGTGGAACCGCTTTGATCTTTTAAAACAAATTCTCAAAACTAAATTTTTCAAGGAATGTATGGAGATCAGTCTGGAGAATTTATTTGTGGATCAGGGGCATAGACTGCTGGAGGAAAGGGCGGGGCGGAGGGGGGGGGGGGCGAGGGGGAGTTTTCTGGCCCAGATGAAGTATCCCTGCGCCCTATATATCCCCGAGGCCATTGGTTTGACTAAACGGAAGAATAAGCGGGATCAGGATCATGGACTCCTGACGGGATGTGGAGAACCTCCCAAGGGAAAAGCGCCCTGGGGAAGAGGTTGAACCTCCCACCCCTAGTTGGCTAGCCGACGAATGGTTGAATAATTCTTTTTTGTTTTACCAACTTTACTGGTCACAAACAATAGCACAAACCTGCCTAGAGGGGGTGGATACAAAAGGGACTAAAGGCGCAAAAGATTATTACGAGGGTGTCAACGGGCTTGAGTCCCGGGGGGTACTTAGGGACGGACCATTAGAAAAGTTATGGGGGAGAGGGGGAATTTCTAGCCGCAGGAATTTTTTTCGTTATCAAATTCCTTGTATGAATTTTTTTTTAGGCCATAGCATGAATATTTTTTAGTATTAATTGGCTTGCATGAATTTTTTTTATTTAATCTTCCCTTGCGCGAAAATTTTTTTTGTACTTCGCCCGCCCCCCCATAAGTTTTCTAATGGTCCGTTCCTTACTAGTAATAGGCTAATTGGGATGTGCCGCTGGATAGGATCGTATTTTCCACGGCTGGACCGGACTATCGGGGATACATTTTCATTAGAGTTACTAGAATTGAATCGCACATTTTCGGTATTTGGGGGATCAGAAAAATCAGGTAGGTAGGGATTTAAAAATGGGAAGATTTTTACCAATGTGTCAATTCATTGCAGGATAACCTAGTTGAAAAGCTTTTTTTCTGTAAAGGTAGATGCGTAAACAGGGATCGCGAAAATTATATCTTCCCAAAAGTGATTAAGATGGGGTCTATATTTGGCCACAGAATTGACTATAATGGGGTAGGGGTTCTAAGAGGGCAGCCGCACCTAGCCATGGCAGCATCAATTAACCCAAGTAACTCCCCCCGGGGCTTGAGTTTGCTTTAAGTAGGTAGGTATGGTTTTAGGTGTTCTTTGTTAAGACGGATTTTTGAACATTCCGATCCGCTCTGCATAGATTATATTTCGCTTCCTTTGTACGAGCCCAGGAGCAAATTAAATAGGCTCCTGACGTGCTCCATTTCCAGACTAAGGTCTCAAGTATGGTAGATCGGGAATGAGTCACCAGAACTATCACAGCTCTTTCTCATAAATGTATCAATTTTAGACGAGTACTCCCTGGTTTCTGCGTGCAAGCCTGGTTAGCCACATAGCAGCCGTTCTTTGTAATCTCATCAAGCAGTGCATGTTCCTTGCGCGACAAAACAAATTACAAAACGACTGCGCAGGAAACTTGTCATTTATATGCTGACATGCACACCATGGTATATATATTTATGAGGGAATTCTCTGTCCTTTCGACCCCTTTTAGGTCTTGGCATAATTTCAAGTGGTCATCCTACTGATCGTTTGTAATGTAGGCTTATTGGGTTAATTATGGAATAAATGACAGTAAAAGCTAATAAAGCACTTTTTCACTGACTTAGTGCAGTATACCTTCTCTTTGCTTATTCACGATTACTCCTTCGTCATTTCTGAAAGCTATTCACTGACTTACCCTTGCATTCTCCAGAGTGAAGTTGTCAATTTGTTCTTTGGTCGGTTCGACACTCGTAACGCCGATAGGTAAAGCAAAGCTGCGGTCGCTGCACCACAGGAAAATAAAAGCAAAAATGATCAACTGCTGCATCAAACTCTTCTGAGCTTCCATTGCGTTGTGAACGTGCAACTAAGGAATGTCTCAGAATCTTGAAACCTTAAAGGTTAAAATGCTGTGATGAAGTCTGAAATTGCGGACGTGACGTAGGTAGAGCCAGAAGGAAGCAAGAAGGACTTTCGTAGATTATGGTACAAACAAAGCGTTTTTTTCATAAACTGGCATTTGAATCATGTATTATGACACGCGAAACAATCTGACAGTGACATTCATCAGATAACGGAGCGTACAAAAGAGAAAGCACCCTGGGCTTGCAACAGACGACACGTGAACCGGGTGGTGTTGCACCTCGAGACTCGGGATGTCCACCACTGTGGCGGGAGGGGGGCTCCGCCCCGAGGTGCAGCTCCTTACCCTTTTTTAAATATATACATTTTTGCCCCTTTCACGTACTTGGACAGCCGTGCTTCAGGACGAAACAGCTGTCCATGGCTGCGACTGCAGGGGTGTCATGGTTGTGCGATACGTAAGGTACTGCCATATTGCGGAATTGATACGTGTACCTCAGTGCTGAAATTGTTATTCTGTTCAGGGAGTACCCTCGGGGTTTTCTCATACAATGGGGAGGCCTCCATGTGACAAAAGTGGAGAGGCTCGTCAAACTGATTGTAAGTTACACTTGTCCATTAACTGCAAACGCCCGAAGGTGGCCACTGTAAGCGGCTGAAATTTTCTTAAGCAACTAAAAGAGAAAGACAGCCAAATAACTGAAAGCAATTTCATTCCGCTAGATTAGTGAGATTAGTTACGGCCTTCTTTCTTTTCTTTTCTTCTTTTGCTATTCCTGTAAGTAATTGCAGGCAGGTGATTGGTTTCTGCCTAAAGAAATTGAAAAGAAGCCGATCGGACGTTTCGTTTCTCCCTAAATCTACAATTTGCATTTACACGCACTGGCCCCAAATAATACGGCGAACATTTCAACTCCTTTGCATAATCGATCCCTCCAGTGTTTCTTTTAACCTCCTTTGCGATAATCAATGTACAGCCTGCAGAACAGGTGCTATTTTTTTTGCGTGTTTCAGGCTAACACGAACGCGGACGTGGAGCGCGAGACACGGGCGACGTGAGAAGGCGCAGAAAAAATATATTCCCCCGTCGCGCGTGTTTCGTGCTCCACGTCCGCAGCGTGCTCGCCTGCAAAACGAGAGAAAAAATAGCGCCTATTCTAGGATTAAGTACTCATGTCCGCATCTGTCCCGGCATGAGTGTCTGCAAAGAAACAAAACCAGTATGGCGACATTTGGAGGTAGTACTAGCAAGTTAGTCTGCGAGCGGGCTCACTTGGGCGAGTTTGGGGAAAATGTTTTTGGCGACGGAACCCCCATCCCGCGAGGAGAAAGGGATGCGGGATGCGGGATGCGGGCTCCGACGCCAAAACAATTTTCCCCGAACTCGCACAAGTGAGCCTGCTACGCGAAGGTTTGGGTCAAGAGGCGAGGGATGGGGTGGTGGGGCGGGGGGGATGGAGAGTTCCCTTTCCTCGTGCTCACCCTGTTCTTTCTTCCTAGTAATCCCCAGGCAGTGAACATTTTGGTCTAACAACAGAGGCCCAGCTAGCACAGCGGCACATGTCACGCGCGCATGTCACGTTCTTCTCTTTGGAACCATACTATAGATATCTGACGTCGTTTTTGACCTATTAGCCAATACTATTTCCGGTGAACGTGTTTCAGGATTATAATTGATTGTAATCCCTGACAAAAAAATTCTTTACCAGTTTTCGGACGTGCTTGTCACGTGTGATCTAAAGGCCAGTTTAATATTCTCCACAAGAAGAGCTAATTCCAAAAGGGGATAAACGATGCTTATATGTTTTGAGAACTCAAATAAGGGGCACTAGAGAGGGTAAGAAACAGCCAGTACTTTTTTTTATTTTCAGTTTATGTTGTTGTTCTTATCTCTTATCGTTATCTTATTATGCTTATTAAAGATTTGAGGGGATTTGGAGGTAAACTGCGAAGCCGGTTTGACAGTAAAGATAAATACTAATAAATTTAAGAGACTTTAAATCTGCAATTTCTCTCAAAAAGTAGGCGTAACGGAATGAAGCAGTGAAATGAATTCGCAAACGACTTGATGTCCTTGGGAGTCTTTATTTTAAAGACTATTCCTAGAGTTTATTCTATATTCTCCGCTTGTTAATCCCACCCCAGATAGGGTGCACTCTAAGGAGTTAATGCCACCCTCAGACGACTAAAACATACCATTATCCACACCGTTTTTCAGGCCTGGCCTCTAAAAACCAAACCCGTTCTTGTTAAATTTTGGTTTTGGCTTTTTTATGATTATTATTTCCAAAACTTGGTTTCCGAGTATACTCCGTTTTTTGAACCCATGCATTACCTTGGCCAAGGATAGTTCGTTTAAGACGAAAAGGAAACGTCAAATTCAAGTTGAGAATTTCTAAAAACAGAAAACGTGCAGCTAAGAACAGTCCAAAAAACTGTAGTAGACAAAACTAACATGAAGCTACTAATTTTGGGGTAGAATTAATGAACAGTAAAGCACAAGTTAAAAGAATAAAATTAGTCACGTGGTACAAGTTTGCCGTTTGCCGTAAATATGAGTTGTTTTAGTTTAGGGTGTCAGGGATTGGAGATTCCTTGATTCTTACCACAAATTTTCAAGAAACCCTCGGCATCAAACTTAGTCATCATTTCTTTCTTAGAGGCAGTTGGTGGTCTCACTTAGTGCAGACACTAAAATAAACTAACGGTCTTGAAAGGATTTATACTGAAACAAACAACAACATTAACAAAAGAAGGTAGCACAGGCAAAATGCACGAATGTACGAATAACACTCCTTCAAGTCTAGGTTACGTTGTTTACAATCGGTGATTTGTCCTCAACGAAAGCACTTTCTCATCTGATTTTTTTATTTATTCTTGTTTCTTTTCTTTTTTTCTTTTCTCTCTCTTTCTTTCATTTTCTTTCTTTCTTTCGTTTCTTAAATTTTGAACACTTTTTTGTTGTTCACATGTCTGACGTTGAGATATGGTTAAACTCTTTTTGCTGGAAAAATTGTTCAGGGGACCTTATGCGCCTTGCATTGCTTGAAGTTCTTCTCTTTTGGCTCAGGTTTTTTTAAAGCGGAAGATGAATCTATTTAAAAAAGACTGAAGGCTAACAGGCTGTCGGCTTATGACTACGTGTAATTTTTCATTCTCCTCATCATGCAGGGAAAGGAAAGTGAGCAAGTCACGTGAACGTGCGTATAGAGAAAAAGGTGACCTCACGGGTGGCAGTTTCGGGCGCGTTCACGTGATTTGCTTGCCCTACCATCTCTGAGAAGAATAAGGGAGAAAACGCTGAGTCTACTGAGAGCAAGGACTTATACAAGAAATAAATCCTCCGGAGTGATTTTATCCTGTTATTTAGAGAATGCTCTTTTTTAGAAGTAAATTGGACAGTCTTTAGGAGAAACTCTACATCTCAGCTGGTTCTGGGTGTTCAGGTAGTAGGCCTTTCCCGGTTGTGCTCGGCAACTTTTGAGCAACTTTTGGCGTTTGGAGCAACTTTTTGCGGTTCTAGCAACCTCGAGAAAATTTTGCCTTTCTGAGCAACTTTTGAGCAAAATATAGGTTTAGAGCACATATCAAGCCCGAAAAAGTCAACGATTTCATAGCAAACTTCAGTTCATGTGAATTTCTTGAATGTTTATTATTATTTTTATTTTTTTTTAAATTAATGATAGCTAAGTTTCCAACTATTTTTCTTGACCGATGTTAGTTTTATTGTGAAGAACCAAAAATAAAGCTTTTAATTTTCCTTTATATAAAAATATTAAGAAATTTAGGTGGCAACTTTTGAAATTTAAGTAGCAACTTTTTGGCATTCCAGTGAGCAACTTTCCAGCATATTACGAGCACAATCGGGAAAGGCCTATTAGATAGTGGTGACCCAAAGTCAGAGAGTGGGAAAAAGGAAGGAAGGAAGAGAAGGAGCTGGGGGAGAGGGAGAGGGAGAGCGGTGTTTTCCCTGTTCGCATGTCTTTCCGCCATCCCGACAATCTGAACGCTTGGAACAGTCTAAATTCATCCATGTTTGGGTGATGTCACGTGGATATCCTTCATCCAGTTTAAGGCTGTGGTCATCCAGCCTCCAATAGCTTTTATCTTTGAAGAAGTACGTTCGCCTGTTTCCACTCCAAGAGATCACGGTGTCCATTGAATGAGAAAGACCTAGACCGATGGTCAAAAGTCGAATTAAATTTATTGGCAAAATGACCCAGGGGGTCTCCCATATAAAAGTGACGGTGATGCTCGCCTTGTCCCTTAGAGGTGTAAATTGCAAATTTTAGTCTCAGTTAGGGTGTTTGGGATGGAAAGTTACTATATTTGCTCATCCAGGTATCGCTTAGCACTGTGCATAAAGTAATTTACAAAAATGCCCTGACACTGACCACACAAATCTACGTCAGGGGTCAGTTTGACCCACATCCACATTGGTTACCCTTAGGGGTTTAATTCGAATTTCTCGACGAGCATCCCCGTCATTTTAATATGAGTGTGCCCCCCGGCATAGTGATTTCTATGGAAAGTGAAAGGTCTCATGGTTTGTTAATCATAACTTATTCGAGGATGATTAATGATGACTTATTCGAGCCACTGACGTGAAATACCCTGTACTCTGTTGACGACGATGTTAATAAGTGTAATCAAAACTCTTCTCTACTGCTTGTTTGTTCCGTTTTTTGACAAAAAATCCCCTTGGGAAAATCTCACGAAGGGCGCAGATAAAATATGCCTAATTTCCGACCATGACTGAAATATGTGCGTGAGATGGATCAAAGAAGGTCGGAGGGGTAGCTATTTATTTACAAGATATCCTTTTCGGACAGTCGAAATGAGGTTTGGCTTCTGTGCCTGCATTAGTCTTTTTCAGGGAAATGGAGATGCTCGGCTGCGCGAAAACCTTTAAGGACAAGCCACTAGTATTCTAGATCACTGGTAGCCTACTGGTTGCCTCAAGAAGCCTAGGCTTCGGTACTGTGCTTACGTCATTATATCTGTGACAGGGAAATATAAAGCTTTTGTGTTACTTTGTTTAATGGTTTCGTGGGCTAAGACAAATTCATGTGGTTTATATGACCCTGGCCTCTATTACAGAAAAAAAAGATATCAAAGAAGTGATATTGGATTACTTCTGAATCAAAACTGTCTCGGTTCCCTTACAAAAATAATTTTAAGTCCGTCTGCCGTTAGCATAGGCACTTACACCCTGTAGAGCAACACTACTTAGATCCCCTTTACTTACTTGCTTCCTTTAAAGAACACTGTTCGTCCATCCCAGTTAGTGTAAGCGCTGTCTATCGGTGTCTTGAGTGCCTTCCATTTTGATTTTATTTTCGTCGGCCCGCTTTCCACAACAAGTCTTTCTCCAAGGACCCAAAAATAGTCCCCGCTAAAAACGTACGTTTTCCCGTCATATCCCATCACAAACGAGTCAAATTTCAAGACTTTGCAAATGTCCAAAACCGGAAAAGGAGTAGCTTTGGCTGATGTACTACCTCCGGTAATAGCGGTTCCTGTAGTCATGTCTGATTGTGTTCCAGTCGGTGAAGGAGTAGAAGTTCGAGTCGGTTTACCTAAAAGCAATCAATTGTAAAACGCCATAATTAAAGGGCCTTGCATAATAATAATAATAATAATAATAAGAAGAAGAAGAAGAAGAAGAAGAAGAAGAAGAATAAGAATAAGAATAAGAATAAGAATAAGAATAAGAATAATAACGCGAATATTTATACAGGATAACCTATCAGTTCTAATAAAAAGAACTGTTATCAAAAGGGTCCTGTCATTATCTCATAAATAGCTAAAAAATAAAGAAGAAAATCGAAAAAGGAAAATAAAATAAAATAACACTAAGAAATCTAAGATTTAAAAATCAAAATCTGCAAAAATCATCGACTTACAAGATTGAAAAGAGTTGTGAATTAGGGAATACTATTGAAAAAACTCTTTTAAATAACTCTTAAAAAGAAAACTAGAATTTAAATTT
>OZ037998.1:3710034-4160034 GCA_964035705.1 Porites rus
TCCGTGCGCTTTCCTGTCGCTTTCCTGCTAAATCAACCTGCGCGGCAACACTCACATTTTTCTTCCACGTGGATCCTTGGAGAGTAAAACGCTTCCTCCGTCTTCTTTCCGTTATTCCTTTTGCTGTACCATAATCTTGACCCTTGTAATCATCTTCTGTGACCCCGCAACGAGGAATCACAAGTAATTTTTTGGTTTCAGTGTCCAGTACTCCAGTCACATTTATTCCAGCCCTGCGTTGGAGTTTGGAGATTTCATTTGTCGTTACACTCTGTCCCACTAAAGCCATACCGTACTTAATCATCCATTGCTAAAATAAGAAAATGATATTATTGCTATCATGATAATCAATAATAACGATCTTATTGCCCCCGCAGGGATTTCGCCCAGAAGGCGAAATCCCGAGGAGGCACTTTAGGGTCCTTTAGTAACTCACCCGTATATTACGGAAAGTACTTACAGTTGAAATGTACAGTCAGTATGCCAGAAAAAATCTCGACTTGGTTGAACAGGGGCCGCGAGGAATCGGTAGGTAATGATGACGTTTCTATTGTTTGTGCCCTCAAGTACGAAGTGGTTATAGGATGACGTAAAGACAGAAAATCCCGAGTTGGCCGCTTAGGAAGATTTTGTGACATTTATTGTGAAGTCATACTTCGATACTCTTTTGCGTTACGTGTTGTGGAGTAGTTGCTTTGAAAGTTATAGACCAAAAGACACTCGTTAAGCGCAGATGAAGTTATAAAGTGCGTATAACTGTGTACATCTAAACACTTAGAGAGTTTGCCAGACACGAGTTCACAAATTTGATTGGAAACCTTGCCAGACACTCTTTCTCTCTCTTTCACCTGAATAAGACTCAGCTCCAAACAAGCAAGACGAGTGAAAAACGGCTTGCTTATCACTAGCAGAACGATGGACGATTACAGAAATTGGCCGACAATCAAATTCTGTGCCGACTTATTCCCTGCTCACAGATGTCCTTCCGCTATAAAGTTAAAAATAAGACTAGAATGCGCGAGCGTGAATTGATCAAACGTCCTTTTAATTTCTAAGGCTTACTTTCCCGCAAATAAAATGAACTGAATATAAAAAGTGAAAGAGAAAAATTCAACATCTAATTAAATCTTTTCTTATGGTTTAGAATAAACTATTCTCGAAACGGAGAACGTTTTGATCAAGGCTGTGTAAACAGTGTAAATCGAACTGAAAGTGTGCATGGAACCTTGTGTCTCCTGTATTTATCTCACCTATTGTATGGAATATGTGAGAAAATCTTCATTATGAATCGGTATATTTCAAAGAGCTACACATGTACAATTAACGAGCAAGAATACTATTGACCGACAATATACAGAGCAGGGGCAGCTTTAGTGTCAACTATTAATAGTTATTACTGCAGTAGTATGAATATTGCTTTTTATAAGTATATATATAGTTTATTAGGCAAGTTGATTCGCAGTTGTATTTGTTGAAAGATGACGCATTTACAATTATTATATATTTTTTACAGTAACAACTAATTCAACTTTACGCTCGCCATTTTCTATAAAAAGTAGAAGATTTTTGTCGATTTTTAAAACGCTTCTGAAACATTATCTAAGGCACTAAAACGACTGAGTTTATTATCACTATTTTCTTATTTCTTCAAATGTTTTCGTGCTTAAGTTTTCATAAATGCTTCAAGGAAAAGTACTCTCACTTGTTTTAACAGGGTGTAACCACGTAGCCAGCAATTCCCTCGTCACGCATCGCTGGAAGGAGCGTTGCGTGAGGAGACAAACAACGGCCACGAGGGAGACTAAAAAACCGGATATAAAGTGATGTGAAGTTCATTGTCGATCTCAATCAAATGGGGGAACAACAGATTCTAAGATTTTCTACGGTCTTATGGACAATACGTCTTTCAGTTTCTATGGGTGATATATTATTTCCAAACCTAAATATGAATAAATAAATCATACTTTAACACCCAGAGAGACTGACCGAGTAGTAAAATCGTGAGTCAAGGGTCGTCACTACAATACGCAGTGATCATTTCGGCGATGCGGTTTGCTGACGCTTTAACCGATATGCAAATTTCATCAGCCTCTCGGGTACATTCAGTTGGAAAAACAAGGTTGTTACTGAAATGATCTTACCTTACAGTCTTCCAATGTAACATTTTCAACTTCTTTATCAGTAGGGTTAAACTTTACAGCCCTGCCGATCGGAAGAGCTGAACTATGATCGCCGAACCATAAACAAACCAAAGTGAAGATGACCAGCTCACACACCAAGCCCGTCTGCCCTTGCCCTTTGAACATCCTGATAACATTTAGTCTATTCCTCAAAAGACCCCTTTGCACTTTAGAATCGACGCTCTGCAGCTACGAGCCACCGTGCACTTCAGATCTACAGAGTGGTATATAAAAGCGCCCGTCCGAAGTGAGGAATTGCGGGGTCTGGCATTTATTAAAAAACGTAACATGACCCATAAATGTCTCCGAGGTGACGATTTATTACATAAATTGCCAGATTAGCAGAAATGATGTCTAGCCAGAGAAGAATGTATCAGTTCAGACGACCCCTCCCTCCGAAGGACTCCCAAATTGACGGAGCCCGTACTTATTTTCTTGTCTCGCTATAAGGTAGAAATTGCAGTTTTGGCATTAGGGTGTCAGAACAAAAATCAAATATTTTGACCCTATAAAGGATTATTTTTTTAAAGGTATCAATTGCAGGAAGAGAGGATGAGTTCATGGGGAGTAGGGAAGAGGGGGAGCTCCCTTATACAAGTCACAGGGGACGCTGCATGCTAGTCGGAAAATTAAAATTAAACATCTAAGAGAGACCAATGTGAGTCATGCCGAGTGAGACCAAAATCTGCAATTTACACCCCTAAGCGAGACGACAAGCATCTCCGTCACTTTAATATGGGGTCCTCCGGATCCCCGGGTAGCCTGTGGCCACGAGGCATTCAGAGTAATAGAGCGAGAGTGAAAAAAAGGCGAGACAGAAAGAACAAACAAACAAACAAACAAAAACAAGTTAACACTGGGATGAGCACCTCCCCTGTTCTGTTGTGAGGTACCCATTGTTTGAAATTGTTTACTAACGATGAAAAAAAGAAGAAGAAAGAATTGTAACAGCAATGCCAAAACATACTCAGCTACCAGAGCAACAGAATCCTACAAAAAGATTTTCTTAGTTCCTTTCTTTTTTGTTTTTGTTTTTTTATTTGTCGGATGATCTCCAGGCGAGATGGAAAAAAGTACACAAAAATGATCCACAGCATTGTTCGTCTGTCCGCACACTGATCCGAAAGTGACACTTCCCATTTCTCCCCTCCCTCCCGCGCCAACATTAAAGGCGCAGCCAACGAGCCTGTTGACATGATGACGTCTTCAGCAATTTCAAGTATTTTGTTGATTTGCTCAAATCCCAGGTTCTATAGTAAACAATATTTGCTTATTTTTTGTCTTTCATTTTTGTCTGAAGCAAGATTACAGATGAGTTTGCCACTGATTCCATGACTGCTTCCACTTGAAGCTCGATCAGGTCTGTTAATCCGCTTCTTCGATTGTCAGGATGTAGGGCACACATCACGCTATTGTATAGCTATAATCCTTGAATTCAACTTCGGTAATTTTGTTGACAGCAGATATATAGTAGACCCAATTATTGGTGAGGATTTTTTTACGTCAGGTAGAAGGCACCTTAAAGGGTCCTTCAGAGAAAAACAACGGAATGTGTTTGTAAAATTCCCATGATACAAAAAAATGTTGTCAATTCTAGCCGGAAAGCTGTCTCGAGACAAGCATACGTACATACCAGATAAGCTAGTTAGAAGGATGAAAGTTTGTGGTTTCTAGATCAAATAAAAATGTCTTTTACAGCGGCGGTTCCTGACAGTGGTCAGTCCAGTTTTACCTCTCGTCATGGAATGTTGAAATTTATAAAAAAAAATTGGGAGTACCGTGTGTGAGGACGTTTTCACGAGAATTTCATAGATCAGCGAGATGGGGAAGCGTGTAGCTTTCTCCCTTTATCTTTTAAGTGGAAGCACGTGCATTGCTGTTCTTTCCCTTACATATTTTATATCATGACGGACATTCTGCAGCCACACCTCCTTTAACAATGCTATAATTTGTTCTCATGCATACTCAAGGTTGAAATCCGTCATTTCATGAAATCTGATTTCTTCCCGCGAAAAGCGGGAGACTTTAAATCATAACCTCAGCGAAAATTTCAGTTTCTAGCTAGTTGACAGTCAGTTGTGTTAGGGTAACGATATATGACGTCGGTAATAGGTGTCACGGCAAGGTGCCAAGCAAATATAAAGAAAATGCTACTTTTCGCTCTTTTCTCCCGCGAAAATTTTACCATTTGACAGTCAGTAGCTAGGGTTACAAGATATGACGTCGGAGGTGTTACGACACGATTTCAAGCCATATAAGGAAAATGCCACTTTTCGCTCTTTGTTGCGGTCGCTGTTCAGTCACAGTAGTGGGCAGTGGCTCAGGACATTTTGGGCAGTGTTACACCAAGTACTACCGGTGTGCAGATCCTCAAACAGTACCAACATCAGTGCAAGGTTTAATGGAGAGGAGAAGTCGTTTCGTCACGTTGCCATGGTAGAAAAATCTTTGGATCTCGACCAACCGTGGTCCTGAAAATATGGAGTATGGGAGAAAAAAAACGAAAACCTTGACATGACGACTTGCATGATGATTGCTCTCAGGAACAAAACTGTACGCCATACTTTTCTTCCATTGTTCGACAATGCAAATAGCAATCTCTGACAAGAAAGACTGCTGTGAGATCAAGAAATTTGCTACCACGGTAACGTGACGTCACACTTCTCCCTCTCTTTTACACTTCCCACACTCTTTTGCACTTATAATAGACGGTTGGAATCAATCACTTTTTAGAGGTGATGATTCTGATGGAAATGTCTTACAGTCCGGGCCATAACCATTAGACTTTCAGTACTTAGAGTTGATTATTAAAACTGACACCCAAACGTACTGATCAGACCCTACGGACACGTAACCTCCCTTTATTCTGTAAACCTTGTCAGGAAGGTCTAGTCTACGCTCTATAATAATTTCTAACCAGCAACAATCGACGTAAATGAAAGGATATAAATTAAAACTAATATAATTCCGTAGTTTTCTCTTTTAGGAAACGGTCCTTTCCGGGCCAAACAGTAGCTTACGTGACCCCTTATGTTTTGACTAACTTCCTATTTTAATTAGTTATTTCTGCTTTCTACCAGGATCAGGAAAAATAGTTTTCTTCATGGAGGTCCAAGATCAAAGGAAGGGATTATGCTTGAGAGCAGATTTAGAGTAAGATTGTTAACTTATTTCTCAGAGATAGCTATCTTTCGGGGTTTTACCTAGTATTCAAAACTTAGGGTACTAAACATTTAACTGGGGAAGCCGGAAATTCAGGTTGGAAAATCAAATTGTTCGCCCAATGCATTTGAAAAGCTTCAGAAAATATGGGCTGTTCTCTTTTTTAAGTGTTCAGCTGATTTTGATATACTTCTTAGCCAGTTGCCCGGGGGGGGGGGTACTCTTGGGAATTCTTGGTGGGGGTGTGCCGCCTGGTTCTCAAATCCTGACCCTATTTCAGACCAAAAAAAGTGATTTTCCACACCCGTTTTCAGACCAGAACTTAGCCTGTTCCAGGCTCGGAGATAGTGGTGAAAAGTCGTTCAGTAAAAAGAAATGCGAAAAACGCGCGGGGGCTGGGGAGAGAACCCCTTTTCCCAAGTCTGGCGCGTCTTATTTTCGCTTTGCTCGTTTTAATACGTCTGCACTATACTATCCGAGAGCCTGGCACAGGCTAACCAGAACTCTAAAATCCATACCCGTTACGTTTTCAGACCTGGCCTTTAGGTAGAATTTATGTCATCATTACTTAGATTAGAGCGCAACCAAAAAGTTCTTTAAATCCATTTCGAGTTCGCATATTTCTCTTTCTTTTTTACTCATTTCGAATTGAAACGATAAAAACGTTCCGTACACTCCCGTAGTTCTCTCAGAAACCATACCCGATTCCAGACCAAAATAAGCGAACCAGTATACCGTTTTCAGACCAAAAGGGCGCAAAAAAGCCACCCGATGGGGCGGCAAATACCTATATAGCTTATATAAGGGAGTACCCCTCGGGGCCGGTTGTTCTCCCACCGAGACAAATTTTATAGCTTCTCATTTATGCACCCGGGTGATTTGTGTGTAAGTATCCTAAACTCTTCTTCGCTAAGGAAGGCCAGAGTCATCTACCTAAAATTACAATTTTATGAACAATCTAGACTCTGCTGACTCACCTATTTTGAATTACAGTCATCATCAGTAATCTGTTTGAGTCTCATCTCGGACACTATACAAACTAGGTAGTCTATACATACCAACTGTCTTGATTCTTTTGCGTCAAGGTAATTCTCATTTTGTTAGTTTTCTAGCTTACTTCAAACCCTCAATTTCCGAACGAAACTTGTTCTCTGGCATCCTTGACTCTCGCGCTTCAAGTTCTTTCATTAAGGCTTGAAAACGCTTGTCGTCTTTTGAGTTCGCTACATAACGACGTCTGATGTTCTCCCACGGGTTGGATTTCCTCAGTACAGAACGACCCGCTCCCAAAGTTCCATCTGATGAGGTGTCTTCATACACGTTAAATAGCTGTTTTGTCGAAGGTAAGTGCCTTGCATATGTGGTAAGATACGTACTGAGCATCCTTTCTTGAACTTCTATGGGTTCATTTGCAAGGGCCTAAAAAACATGCAAGAGGCAGTCTGAACATCTGGACCCGGTTCTTCAAATGTTTAACCCTTGAAACCCTAAGATCAGACTAATTTCAGTTCTCATTTACTGTCCCTATTCATTCCCTACAGAAATAGTGAGGAGAAATTGATAAAATATCAAGCAAATTCACTTTGTGTGATCATGTCCGTAATTCTCATGACCACTCTGTTTTACAAAGCATTGACATTACAAGGAGAAATTTGATGCTGATCACTATAAGGGATTGAAAGGTTTAAAATAGCGCTCCTTAGCAGTAGCGCCCCGGATACACAGGCTTGCTTGCAGGCTAATCACTATCAAGCGGATGATAAATAGGAAACCCAGTTGCGCTATCCACTGGATAGAGATTAGTCACCCAGTGCATTGAAAAACTGGGACCTGAAGGCAACCTTTCCCCCAACTGAGTTTACGCTACTGATCCAGGGGAAGAGGTTGTCTGTAAGTGAAACAATTGAAGTAGATAGTCACCTTAGCGATAATGATTTGCAAGTGCTACGTAACTTTTGCAAAAAAAAATTATCGTGGCAGCTTTTTTTTGATATACCGGCCATTTTACAGTAAAATCGCCTCGCAAAAATGCCATTATTACGATAACAAAACCGCAGCCCCAAAGCAGTAAGGAGTTCCGGCTCATATGTAGACAAGGATCTGCAGTAAAAGGAAAACGATACACTAATCCTTACAGCAAGGAAAATATTTCTTGCGTTTTTTATATTGTTGTTCTTTGCATTATTTTGTTTCCGCTATACGCTCTTCGGAGATTCGTTCGGTACTACTACCAAGCAATCAATGTATCTTTTCGTCCATCGATTTTTTTCAAAATTAAAATTCCCCCTTGTAAGGTGAAAGTTCGATCTTTTCGCGTGTGCTCCACATGAACATGACGTTAAAGTGAATGTAACGATGTACCATTTGGTTGCCTTATGGTCAATCAGTAATCACTGCTTTGGATGGTTTGAATTTTGTTGTAATGTGTTTTTTTTATGTTATCGTGGGTTGATCGACACATGAGTTTTTTCAGGTGATAGGCTCCTGTTTTTTTTAGAAAAATTGCACTTTCCCGAATTTGCCACCTATAAAGCCATCTAGACTTATCAGACAAACAATGAAAAGTTCTTTGTAATTTTTTACGCACGCCAGACTGACAAAATAATAGACCAAACTTCCCCTGTCAATATTTCAAGAAAAGAAAAAACTGATAGGAAAAAAACTTCCCAGGCTACTGTTATCGTAACATACCTCGAATCAATATCCTGGAGAAAGAGGATGCTGCAACCCGCCGCCAGCTTACTTAGTTTTTGGCCGACAGAATGAAGGACTCCTCCCCCCCTCCCCCCTCACCCCAAAATAAGGGATGAAGATCCACAAGAAGACCAAAACACGTCATTTTTTCCATCTTTGAAATGGGGGAAGGGATTATAGACAATCCATGATTTTGTCTGAGACTTAAGCGTAATAAAGCGATCTAAGACGTTTGTCCCAGATCATGAATTTTCTCATATTTTTTAAGTTTAGTCATGAAGGAAGACCGCAAAAGGACTTAAATATGTTTCTACTCAACAAGTCTCTTATGCTCATCTAGAGATTCACGCTCGGAGCTTATACCGGTCCCATTCTGTGGGAGTTAACTGGACGTGCTTTTTACCCTGTCGGCGATGTGCACGTATTGTTTTGTATTTGTATTGTAATTTGTTTACCAACGGAGCACTAAGAGCTCGAATTTGGAGGTGTTGGTTTTAAAGGAGAGGGAGAAACCAGAACCTAACTGAAGCGGAAACCTCTTGGAGCAAGGGAGAGAACCAACAGCAAACTCAACCCGCATATGGCGTCGACATCGGGATTTGAACCAGGGCCACGTTGGTGGGTCAGAGGCGAGTGTTCAACCTGCTGCGTCATCCCTTTAGGCTCCCTTATGCCAACAATTCCGGGAGTTCCGCCCTATTCTGATTCTCTCAATAGCTCAAAATATATTTATCCGGCGAAGATCAGACGCAGTCGTGAACTTTCGATTGTGATCGAAATGTGAGAAGAACGGGAAGGAGAAAACTATATATTTGTTTTGAAAAAAGTGGACTGAAAAAAAACACCGCAACTGAATTGCTAAAGACCTACTATGCTAAACAGCTTTCACTAGAATACGCCACACGTTTTAAAAGCGTTCTAAAGCGCCAGGAGAAACAAACAGTTTTTTCTGCATGAGACGAAAAATTGGCTTAATTTTTAAAACCCTGGCAAAGCAACGTTAATAAAACAAAATATTGGTAACTATGTGTTAAAACGATGACAAGTCTTAGTTGTGGAGAATAGGACCAAATTATTAAGCATCCGAGTTAAATCTTACCTGTTCCAGACTTCTCACGGCTGCAATAAGCTTTTCATAAAAATCGTAACTCTTCACGTAGCTGAGAACACATAGGACGATCAAGCATGCGAAAAGTCTCCTCATCTTGCTCAAATCTTAAGGATCCGTTTCTTATGGAGTCAATTTGTCTTCGTCTTTTTTTTAAAATAGCACTTTCAGTCGCATGCAGCAGGGTTTTCGTTCGCAGCTCTGGACACGTGAATAGCCGACAAAAAACTGCTTGTTTAAGACACGATTCTGCCTTTTTAGCTGATACCGCAGTGATAAACAACGTATCGAGGGTATTAATTTCAAACGTCCGCTCGGCACGCTGGTGTCATATGCAACTGGTAATCTCCGTCTTTTTCATTGACCAAAAAAAAAACCGACCAAACAAACTTCACACAGAACAAAGTAGACATGACACACGTATGAATCAAACGGATGTCTCATTATCAAGTACATTTGCCAGCTAATGGAAATTATCGATATCATCTACAATTAAGGGGCTACTAGCGACTTAAACTGATTAAGGACTTTGGATACCGGCACCCAGTTTATCTTGTTCAGCCTTTTAAGGGTCAAGATCATCATACACTGAAGCTAAATAAATACTATTGTTTGTTCACGGTTAATCGTGCTAAGCAGGATCACTGATTTGAAGGTCTTTTTTGGTAAAACATATCTCTAAAACTCTGCTACTCTGTGTGAGGCTTAAAAGGAATTTTAAATGATAATAGATGAATGTGAAAGTTTTCATGTTTCTAATTTTCTGCAATAAGAATAAAAATAATAGGACCTACATTTTATCCCGGGGGGCGGGGGAGTACTCCCTTATATAAGCTGTATACGGGTATGTGCCGCACCATCGGGAAGGGTTTTTGCACCGATTTGGTCTGAAAACGGGTATACACTTTGCCCATTTTGGTTTGGAGTCGCGTACGGTTTTTGAGGAAACTACAGGATTGTATGAACGTCTTTATCGTTTCAATTCCAAATGAGTAAGAAAGGAAGAAAAATATGCGAATTCGGAATGGATTTGAAGAACTTTTTTGTTTGCGCTCTAATCTAAGTAATGATAACATGATTTCTCCCTAATGGTCAGGTCTGACACCGGTATGGATTTTAGAGGTCTGGTCTGAAAACGGGTGTGGAAAATTACATTTTCTGGTCTGAAATCGGGTCAGGATTTGGAGAACCGGGCGGCACACCCGCAACAAGAATTTCCAGGAGTACCCCCCGGGCATTTTATGCACTGGGTAAAATTGGATCAGTCAGCCTTTGGACTCTTGCACTACTGTTGTCATTGATCCTTAATTATTTCAATGAATTTTTATCTCGGAACGTTCATTCAATGTACTGTGTCGAAGAGGTTTGAAGGTGATGTTACGATTCGCAAAGTGACGATTTTTAATTAGCGCAGCACAGCGTTGCAGTGCTGGTACCTGATGTTGTAACCATTCGAAACAACGTCTCAACAACGTTGCAACGCTGTGTTGCGCTAAAAATCGTCGTTGCGAATCGTCTCGTGTAACATCATCCGTTATGGCCCACAGCAAAAAATTTTTTGGTTCACAGACTTAAATCTGGAGTTACTTACTTAACAAATCAAAAGGTATACCATGAAAAACGCTCTTGCTTAAGGGTTTCAAATAAAGCGTTCACACTCTAGGATTTCATCTTTAAAACTCCATACAGAACAAATTAGTACGAAAGGATAACGAAAAGAAACAAACTTGTACACTAACTAACTCTGCGAAAAAAAGAAGGTGGAATGTCGTTCGGATAAAACAGCTCTTGAACAGCTATTCACCAGCTCCCAGTAGGCTTGCTGAGCTCAATTAGTTAGAGCACTGCACCAGTAATGTCATGGTTCGAATCACGGCAGTCCTGAATTTTTCAGGCTTCTTAGTCTCGCAAATTCATAAGTTGCGTCTTTCAAAAATGTGAATATGCAAGGATCTTCTCTGCATTTGTTTCTTTATTCCGCAGTTGTAAAATATAAAATTCATGATTTTCATTAGATAGAGTAAGGTGGTGTTATAAAAAGGTCGACTTAACAAAAAACGTCTGTTCCTGAATATTGATTTCCTAATGTGATAAAGCTCTAGTTGGTTCTTGCACACACGCACACACAAAAAACTCTGACTCCAGTTTGCGTGCTCTTCGCCTGACAAGTTCTAATAATTTTTGCATTTGCAAAATCCTGTGTTAGATCATTCTCGACAGCCCTGGTTCTTGATCAGCCTTGTTAGTGGACGCAAAACCCACCAAAAACAGAGGCAGTAGTAATAAACAGCAACCAATTAAAACACACTTCACCCATTATTTTCTTTGTACAACATATCCCTGCAGTCTTTTATCCGACCGTTTATGTTTATTCATACAGATAAATGAACACACCATATATTTCCTTCCTTTCCCGCAATGATTTTTTAATAGATCCTTAAGTCTTTTACAACGACTTTTTAATGGAATTGTAATCACTGGTGGGCACAGAATGAAACAGTTCTTTCAAAAAAGCATTATCAATGTTAATGTTATGCTTAAGTATTTCCTGATGTAAAAATAGCAGATTACCAAAAAGGTGAAGAGGTTGATATGACTAGATTACGTTTTCGGTTTCAGATGATCTCCGCTGGAAAGTAAAAGCTGAGCTGACGGTCTCCTGTTGTTATCAGAAAATATTCGACGAGTTTGAAATTTACGCTAGGCTAATTAAGTTACCGAATGCTAGAAAAAGCATGAAATGTATCTTCTTAGCATCTTTTTAACTGTAGTGGCTTTATTTTTAGTAGTAGCCATAACATGTTTTATCATTCCAGAACGTTTGGCTCGTGGCAACACAGGAACTAGTGGGAAACATTTATAGAAACATATTTCTAGTTCTACCAACCGTGATACAGCAGATCATGATATGGTCGGGAGTCGAAGGTTTCTGGGGGCTCACATAATTTGACAGCGGGGGTAAGGAAAAAAGGGGGGATCACTCAGCCATCTGAGAGGGATAGCGTCAAATATTGGTAAGTTCCAGTTTAATTTGTCGTAAGGGCAGTAAGGGTCTGCTGGAGGAAGAGAGTGTTAAGGTATCGTGTTCGGCGTAGTATTTATACCAGTTTTCTTTTGTAAGTATCTCCAGAACTTGACTTTGTACTGACCACAACCCCTTGATTAGAAAAGACACCCCTTGCGTTCTAAAGCGGATTCAGACAAAGGCCTTTCACTGGCTTTGCTGCGTAATTGGGATTGACAGCCCCTTAACTAGGTGCGAGCATCTTTGAAGTACTACTCGTGTCAAAGCATTTTCAACGTTTCACAGTTAATTTTTACACTTACGATTTTGGCGCGAATTTAGAATTTCTTGGAATCGTACCTGGGATTGTTCCGGGTGCTTGAGAAAATCTTTTTCCTTGTCTCCTTATTAACAGTTTGATTAAGTCGATAATAACATTGTTAAAAACAGGAGTTTTCTGGAAAAAAAAAACAGCACTGACTAGTACTCTTCCCAGTCGTCTGTGGACGAGTTGGGCATAAATGCGTCTCAGTTTACAGCGTCCCGTTTTTATACTAGTACTGAGACGGAAAAGTCCTCTCACAGACGGGTAAGTGCGTCCAAACGACGCACGCAACAGAAAATGTTGGTGTCCAGGTCATCAGACTGGACACCGCGTCTCATTTACTGTTTTATACTAGACGTGAGAGTCGTCTTGAGGACTACTTTAACGTCTCAAACGGCTTAAACGTCTCTAGCATAAAAAATGCCAATTTTAATCAGTAACGTTCGTGTTCTCGACGTGGGAAGGGGAGAACAGTGAATGTTGAGAACTGCTAACGCCAGTGACAGAGCCAGTGAGAAGGCGGGATCATGGAAATGCTGAAATCTCCGTAAGAGATTATGTCAACAAAAATCCCCCGATCAAAGTCAATTAAGAAATAATGATCGGTCCCCAAAGCAAGAGAAAATAAAGCTACAGCTTTCAGTTTCAATTTCATTTCCACTCTTGATCTTTAATTCGCTTTCCCTGCGGTTTACTTACTGGCTTCAGAGGTCTGTTCTCAAAAAACCATCCATATCAGGAATAAGGCACCGTCCCAGGGTACTTGCAGATAGTTTAACGCTTAATTTTTTGTCCCTTAGGTTACTTTAGCGGATCGACTCATTTGAACCCACATTTTCTCTCCGCATTAATTGGCTGTCTCGACTGTATTTTCTCGAATAAACGCCGTGGTTTTTCCATCTTTTATATAGAAAATTTAAAATATTTAAACCTCGTGCTGTGTTTGGAATTCAGAAGGTTCATTTACTGAACTTTAGAGCCTGCCAAGTACAATTCAGTCTATTCTTTTATAACTAGTTGATTTCAACCATATTAAATATGACAAATGTCAGCGGAACAAATATTTCAACAGTCAAGCACAAAGCAAGTTTGTCGTTTTCGTTTTCTACCCATTGTCCGAAACAAATAGATTCCATTGTTCCGCGTTTGGCCAGTTCAGTCATAGTCTGCTACACAGGCGTTTTTAGCGTCGCCACGCAACGCTCCTCCCCACTTTACTACGTTCAGTCATAAATCACACAAAATGTCGACAACGTTGACACACCCGCCTGCGGCTCATGGGCTATTGTTTTGTTCCTAAGCAACATTTTAACGTCACCTGTGAACATTCTATTACATACAGTCTTTTTTATAAGAGTACCAAGTCTGAAATTTGCGAAATGTTAAGAATATCTTAAAAATAAACCCAAGGCTGAAACTTAAAAAAGGACATAATTTTGTATGTTGAAATCTGTATTTACAATACCAATGTAAATGTTTTTAACGTAATCCTTTCTCTAAACAGCAAAACTAGCCAGCATAACGAGAAAACCTGCACTAACTATAATTCATACCCCAATATATTCTAAAACGGAAATGTCATATGCTATAATTTAAGAATAATACAAGAATATTTTCAGCCTAAAATCGACAGAAAAATAAGATAAAAACAACAAAAAACAACATTCTTATAGAGAAAAAACGAGTGTAACGGCAAAATGGCCGGAGTAAACATCACTTACAGCTATTATATTACAAAACATTTAAAAACATAACTAAAGATAACTAAAGATAGCTTAAACTTAAAGAACCCACACCGACCCTTGGGCCACGCCGGGCTATTCGTCTTTTCGGAAAGAAACACACAGGTCGATAGGATAACATAATGTAAATGATCAATCTCGTACCCAGATCTCTTATTGGTGAAGCCGAAGGAGAGATCTGGTCAAATCCGATTTTGTACACGTGATTGCCTGCGTTATACGCACATCCACATCTTAAGTATGAACCTTAAGTATAAACGATAACAATGGTTTTACAAGTTATATTGAGAAGGAAAACTACTTCTTGAGTGAACTATTTACTTAAACAGAACTAAAGACTTTGCAACGAATAAAATGGCACACGCCATAGAGCGCGCAGATGACAACACGCACAATAGGGCCATTTATACGAGGAAAAATAAGACGCGTCTTACATAAGACGCGTCTTAAATAAGACGCGAACTTTCCGTATAAACGGCACATTTCGTCTAAAATATGACGCGAGTTAGCTAAGACGCGTCTTATTAGATAAGACATGCTCGTATAAAAGGTACAGTTCGCGTCTTATTTAAGACGAGTCTTAGTTTTCCTCGTATAAATGGCCGTAATAACTCAATCTAGCCACTCAAAAAAATTGAATTTTCTTACTTAGCCAGATCTCGTCTTCGGCTTCGTCAACAAGAGGTCTAGGTGCGAGATTAGTAAGTGATTGACATGAGAAAGAAACGGAAGTTAAGCACAAATAGCAGATTGTATAAATTTGTCGCTTTGGATCTTCCAAGAATTATATATTTTATTATTAATTAAAAAGCTAAAGAAGAGGTGCCAAGGCAACGGTATAATCAAGTTTCAACTTTATTTTTTCTCTCAAGCATGACGCGCTTTATAAAATGTACAAAAACTACTTTAAAATAAATAGCACTTCATGTATCGCAAAATTATCTTCATTTAAAAATTAAAGTCCCAGTAGTGACCAAGGTCAATTTTCTCCTTAAAATATCAGTAAATGATCATGTGAAAAAGTTATGAGAGTTAATACAATGATCAACTAAGCAAAATGCTTTGATCTTTTTTCAAATTCACTCATCTAATTCTTTAAGGGAATGTATGAACATCGATATGAAGAATTTGAATGTGGATATTATGGCTTAAAGGGTTAAAAAAAGATATGGAATATCAAATACACATTCAAGTAAATCAAATCATCTTTCTTTCTTTCTTTTTTCTTTGCCTTCGTTTGTTTTCATTTTCGTTTGTTATAAACCTTTTCACCATGACCATTCAAATGAAACCTTTTCGGCTAAGTATTTTCACATAATACTCTTCGTTTTTAGATGAACAGTCAAAACATATATCATTTAACAATTTAAACGGAGATAATAGACAATAACTCTAAAAGTATTCAAGGTATAAATAGCCCCTATGCATGATTACGCCAGACGAGTAAATTTCACCAGCAAGCCTCGTTTGTGAACAAAATTTTTTGCATTTGCACTTTTTGTTCGTGGGTATTCTTTTCAACTCTACTGCTTTGGGATTCATTTCTGTGAAACTTCGCTTATTTTTAATTTCAAAACGAGGCTTGGTGGTGAAATTTGCTTGTGTGACGTAAACATGCATGAGGGCTATTGTGCCTTATGACGTTTCGCCTGGAAAATGCAAGGTCGCCAACTTAAGTTTCATTTGTGCAGCATTATATGTCTTTATTTGATTGTAAAGCCCCGATGGCGCCAACGTCGTGGCATTTCATCCACTTATCGGCTGTTATTTGGGGGTATCCGCGGTCGTTATATACCATTCTCCCTGTCGCTTTGTTCTGTAACCTAAAATATTTTCCTCCACTAAAAATGTAACTTCTCTGGTTTTTCCAAGTGACGGCTGCATCTATGTCCTTTTTTACTAGGCCCGGCCAACCTTGTCTAATCTCCCTTGGGTAATATGGATCTATAAGTCGGTTTGCCTCGTTGTATCGCCAGTACTTTTTACCTTTGAAGAAGTACGTCTTTTTGTTTCGATGCCAAGTGAAGACTGCATCCATGTCGGTAAGGTCAGAGGACAGGCCATACCTGTCTAAACTGCCGGAACCGATGAGTCTCCTGTCATTACCGTATTCCCAATACCTGGCAAGCAATTGCAATGGGAAGGGTTAGAAGGAGGCATCAGAGTAGAATTTAGTTTCTATAGTTCCTTTGTAGGCAATTAAAAAAAAAAAGAGAGATGAAACTGCAGCTTCAATCAGCGACAAAATTGTTTCGTCGAATGGGGTTATATATTTCGGGTACTTACTAAAAAAACGCATCAAATTAGCAAAATTGTTTGCATAGTGCCCTCTCTTCAGTCTTTACACTCAACCCGCAGCTAACGTTACTTTTTTTCCTGTTTTTATGTTTACTGTTTTTGTTGTTGTTGTTGTATTTTTTTTTACAGAGGTTCAATATTGTTCAGGGGAAATGGGAGAATGAAAGTTTGAATTTGGAGAAAGTCTAAAAGACGTTAAAAAAAAGTCAATGAGGTCAGCGTCTCAGCCAATTTTGCCACCGATGGTGGATAGCTTAGGACTCGTGAAGTAAAAAGAAATGAGAATTGCTACGTCTATCTCAAAAATAAGAAATATTAAATCTGTAATAATTTTTGAAAATAACTTTGTGAGTGTGACTTCATGTAACAGAATGATAATTTGAAATTTGAATTGGTGTACAATAGGCCAGACCGATCATTCTCTCTTGGCCAGACCTACTTCAGTAGTCCGACGTTCAGTTAACTCGTAGTTCGTGTTTTAACAAATAAGCAACACTTGGCCGTTTTGAACTTGGATAATCACTTCGGTTCGTTTATCAAACTACAAATCGGAACATAACTCTGCCAAACTTGAAAATACAGGAATCTTACGATGGACTACAGCATTTCTATAACATTATTAGTAAGAGTAAGTCAAGGACATGAAAAACGCACAAAAAGCTGCAACGTCATGGTCACTTACTGATTTCCTGTAAAGAAGACGATGTTTCCTTTTCTATTGCGATACGCAGCATCTATGGGAGTGCGAACATCGGGCCAGTAATCACTAACTCTCTTTGGCTCCCCTCTCTGCAACCTTTCATTAAGAGTCCAAAACAGTTCTCTGTGAAAGAAATGAGTGTGGAACTTGCCGCGCCTGTCTCTCTCCATAACGACAGCATCGTATTTAGTTCCGGGTTTACATGCTGGGTGAATTGCAGTAGGGGTGGGGGGATCGGTCGGGGGTGGCTGTGTACTTGGTGTTGTCCGGGGTGCACGGGTTGGTTTCGTGGTTTTCTTCGTCTCTGGTCTCTTCGTCACTGGTCTCTTAACTGCAAAGAAGCAGATAACCATTAAACTTTTTGCAAGGATAAAGCGCCTATGTTCAATACTGTAGGTCACATCTGTTATTCACCATTTCATCATCTGATCATTTCATTTTCATCTTTTCCCAATATGTTTAATTACAAACCAAGTTAATAATCATCTCAGCTTGGTTATAGCGCTGCACAGGTAGCGCAGAAGTCAGAGTTAAAGGATTTCTATTCGCAGCTGCATAAGTTGCGTCTTTAGCTACGATGATCTTCTTTTCATATATTTCTTCATTCCGTGCTTCCAATATATGAAATTCATATATTTACCATTTCCCTGTAAAATTATTATCCAGTATACCTTCCTTGCTTTTATAAACCCTATGCAATGATTAGATATTTTAATCAAAGGATGCAATCAAATATTTCATTTACCTGGATAGAGTGCCCGTATTCCCAAAATATCGTCGTTGGTCAGCTCAATATTAGAGCCCTGGTATCCTTTATACCATGGGTACATGACAGATTCTCGTACGTTGGAATGTTCTAATCCCAGACTGTGTCCGATCTCGTGAAGCGCCACCCAGTCCAAGTTTATACCGTCCTTCGTTCCCGTTGTAAAACGCTCTGCATCATCGAAGTGTGCGTCCCCTGACAGACCTGCAAGCGTATTTTTAACGTCGGTTATATCAGTTCGTCTTTAACAATGCAAGCAACTGAAATACGTGTATTGTCGCTTGAGAATACGATGTATCCATTCAAAGGGACTATGTCATTCTATTTGCTATCATTTCAAAATGCTAAAACTTGTCTTCGCACCAATTGAATTTCAAAAATAATGGTCCAGTTTTGTTTATTTAAGACTACAATTATCATGATTTGGACACTGAAAATGTTTCTTCTTGTCTTTAGCAACGGATGGCAAAGAAGGACATTGATTGAAACTTGACTGAATACTAGTTGGCCAACTTTTTCAAGTCTTAATGCCCTATGCCTGCAAATGAATCAGATCATTCTAGGTGCCCCCTGATAAAATCTGTTTGATATCTTCTTGATAACTCTACAGGAGCTTTTTCATTTGTGTATTGGTTAATGGTGGGTAACGACTTTATCACAGAATTGACTTAAGATAGCAGTATCTTCGTGACATTAGCCCCTTTAATAGGTGGAGAAGACAGAGATCAAGTAGTTAAGAAGCCCCTTCCATCCCTAAGCTAGCCTCTTCCAATGGGGACGGCGGAATCTTTTTATATAACTGTTACTGCGACGTACGAACCCGCTCAATTCTTCATGAATACTGTAGCTTGCGAAAATAGCCGTCTCTCCTCCCCCCTCGCTGCTAGCGACGTTTCCTCAGGAGAAACGTCCCAAGCGGCGAGAAGCGAGGGGAGACTAATAGCACTGAAATTGTTTAATAGAGTTGTACTTTCAATCTTACCGCTGTTCTCAGTCAACTGAACGATTAAGGGATATAAAGCTTGTAAATACTATGTTTTTCGTAAAGCAAACAGCTTCGAATGTCAACATGGTCTCTCCCTAAAGTCAAATACAGGGATGTAATGTGGTTGGAATAGGCTTAGCTACAAAATTTCTAAAATGGCCTAAAATCAAATCAGGATTTACCTTAAACGTCTGGAAAACAACCTTCGGTTTTACCTCATAAAATCACATAAAAAGTAATAAAAGGACTGGGTAATTTGTGGTGGAAATTCTGTGCTCGAGCTCGCCATCAACTGACAGAGATGCAATGAATGCTTGATTAAGGACAAAACTGTTGACCGATTGCGTGGGGGCTATAAAACTTTGCAAGCAAAGGCGGGGCTTTGGATCGCTTGTGGTGAAATTACACACTCAGTCTTTTATGTGACAGAAAAATGTCAAGACATTAAATGTGTTCAATTTTGAGCAACAGTGACGGAAAGAAATCATACGTAAGAGTGAGACTAAATCGTTTCGGTAAATATGCTTGTTAAAAAAAAAAAGACAAACCAAAATAGAAACCTTAAAAAAACTGAAAAAGCAACCTCTCCAATAAGACTCCTATGTACCAACCTTGGTTGTTATGTGGATAGAAAGCGTGGGCCAAAGTCCCTCCTGTTCCATCAAACGGATACGGATCTCCATGGTAACCTTCCACAAATGAAATCAAAATGTCGACTTTATCGTCTGGTATTGAGGGGTCGGCCTCACGTATCGTAAGCGCACTAGCCTCGTCCCATTTGTGAATCATTCTTCGAATTATATTTTGTTGAACATCAACTGCAAGATCCCCTGTGCTCTTGCCTCTTACGAATCGGTAAGTCAAATACTAAAAAAAGAAGAAATGAGAGTTTTAAGCACTTTCAAATGCCAACACAAGTTTTACACTAGCATTATAGCATTAGAATTAATAACCAGACTGGCGCCTGGGGTAGGTACTAGTGGGAATCTAAGGGATCACGTGACTCACTCCCATCCCCTCTCCTCTACGTTGCGTTTTGTACGTGCACCAGGATGAATCAAAGGTGCCCCACTTGACTGACAATAGTTATCTTGATTCAGTGAACCACAGACTCCCCTAGGCATTGAAAAATAATCAAATGATTTAGAAGGGCTAATTAACCTTCTAAACAGAATAATAAAAAAATACACCCCACCTTTCATTTCACCCTACAGTAGACAAATGTATGGCAAAAGAGACTGCTAAAATACTGGAAAAATCCGAATGTTGGGTGGTAAAATGGTCTTCGAGAAATGAAGGTTTTAAAGACATGACACGGAGGGGAAGCCCTTAAGTCCAGAATAAGGAAGCTAAAGTAGTTTTAAAGAAGGCTACAACAGTTAGCAGACTAAGTCTGGAGGAGGTTCATGGAAAGCGAAGGTTAGACGCCCCTGAGAGAGCAAAAAAACCTCTGCTTAGTCCGCCAAGTAACGATCAGCTCTTCTCAAATTTGTAAAGAAGTACAAAATCCTTACTGTGGAAAGAGACCGGGATGATTATCTTTTTTTGGATAAATGCTCAAAATGTATAATAGATATATATTTTTTTCAGCTGCTTAATCTAAAAAATATTTTTCGGAGGTCGAAGTGGCTCCTGCGTACCAGCTGATAAAAATTAAGCGCATAATGGATCATCTCTGGTTCTACGCATTGCATCCCACTCTGATGCCGCAACGGCTACACAATGTGATAAAAAACAAGTTACTTAACGTCTGAATACATATACTCAATAGAGCAACAAACATCTTCTAGAAATTTCTAGTAAAAATAAAGTTTTGGTCAAAAGTTATAGCGCATGAAACTAGAGGAAAGAACTTTTGGGACACCCTATATTTTAGAGGAATGACCTATAAGTAAGTTTCAAGGACGAAATTTGTATCAGAAACCTTTGGATTCAAGGACAAGAACGACTACGCGTACCAAATTTTATTTCAAGTTTTTTCGCGTACCGTCAAAAAATAGACACCCTGGAATGTTTCATTGTACTTTTTTTCACCAGGAAAGTTAACACTGTTATCTTTATAATTATTGGAGCAGGTTAAGCCCTCTGATCCCGGTCACAAGTTAAAATTAAAACATTTATTTGTTTAATAACTTTTTCCGCCACTGCGACACTCTCGCTAAAACCCTTAGTAGAATGACGACGACCATCACGATTTCTCGCAAAATTAGGCTGGTTCACGTGCGACCACTACTTCGTACTGAGGAAATCTCGTCCTCGTCTAGTCGTTCTCGTCTTCGAATCGAAAGGTCTCTACTGTCGCCACTGCTCATTGCTCATCCAGGAACGCAGAATGCATAGTTCTGATATCAACGGCAACGACTTACGCTTTATATTTCAAATAATTATTTCATTATAGAAGCTATGAAAGTACGCTTGAGCTGGTTTCAGCGGGTTGATTGTAAAACCCACTACCTAAATTTTACGGGTGAAAACAGTACCGTCTTCTTCCAGAAAGTTCCTTGTAAGTAGAATTCGCCAACTTGATTCTGAATAGCTCCGACCTTCTTGACGGGATCTTTCACACCACATCGCTTTGTACCGATCAGTGTCAATGTTGCCTGATCAAGTTGCCCAGTCACAGGCAATCCACCGAATTTCTGGAGGTCCCTTATTGCCTTTTTGATGTGCAGAGTTGGCCGACTTTCGTGGGACCTCTCAACGATGTAACCATATTTTAAAAAGAAATTGGCCGCCTGAAGCTGTAAAGAAAAGATAACAAAGAAATATAAACAATTATTATTCATTCAAAATATTTCCCCGATTCTGATTGGCTAAAAGCACATGTTTAATTCACCATAACCAGTAACTGATGACCAAATTTGGAAGAATTTTGACTTTAACGAGGAAATGACGTCAAAAATGCAGCATTTTCGCAGGTTAAGGCACCGTTCACCGAGAAGACCTGGGGACGAGGTTGAGTTGTTTTGGTTGTGAACTTGAAAAAATGGCGGGCATTTCACTCGTTTCAAGAGTAAGAACTAGGCGAAAAAATAGCTAAAAACATGGCAAGAACAGCAAGAAGACAACTCGAAGGGCGACATCTGCTATTTGGAGAATATTTCCGGAGCTGGACAAACCTAAATGTACACTATCGAAGATGAACTGAACATCGATGGATAGATGGAGGTAAGCATGTTTTAGCTATGTTTTTAAACTAGGAATTATTTTGAATGAATAATAAAACAGTTATTGAATTCTGCTTTCGTATCATATGAAGAATTATGGAGATCTCGGAGGGTGTTATCCGCCTCGGCCTACGGCCTCGACGGATAACACCCTCCTCGATCTCCATAATTCTTCATAAGATACTCAGCCTCATTCATTAACTGTTAAATATACAAATATAAACTGTTAATGAAATAGATAGAGGTCGTTGTTGACGCAAGAGTTTAGAACTGAGTTTATCAAGTTCTTTTCTTCCTTCTTTGGAGATGGAGAAGAGGGAGGTAGTCTCTATGAGTCTCCCTTCCCTGAGACTTCGCGATATAATTGAAACATGGGTCTAGTATTGTACAGTTTATAGGGGATTTTAAAAATTTTGCAGATCACCTCTCCCTCCACCCTTCCCCCAAACTTTATTAGACGCCCACCCGGACAAACCTTTCACCTCTACATTTTAACCCTGCTTTTAACTTAGTTGTAGAGTGGGAATCTCCCCTGCATTGTTTATTTCATCCCTAAATAGAGTCAGGATTTAGAATTCTGGGCAGCACACAGCTATCCGAATATTAGGGGAGCTCTACCGGCAATAGTCGTCATGTGACGATAGATTTTGCCCTTCCAAACTCATATCGAGGAAAAATAAGCGTAGAGGGAATTCGAGCGACTTCGGCGTGTAAACAACAAGGGGCAGAACTAACTCTGCAACTCGCTTGGCTAGCGGGAAAGGAACTCGTCACTATTCCAAGGTACTAGGATCTTCAACAACTGGTAAACAGGACAGCGCTCAAACTTGGACTTAAACAGTTTAATCTTCAGCTCATGAACGTAGATCATACAGTCATGTGCATCCAAAATGTAAATCGTTCCGGCATGTAAATCCGCAACGTAAATTGAAAAACAGGGATAACAGTGCTCTATTTATACTAACCGATCAGCTTATTACAACATCACAAAACAAATCGAACGAAAGCTGAATAAAATCAGCTGAACACCGAAAACAAATCCAGATAAATTCAGCTTTAAAGTTCATATGTTAAACCAAATGACTTAAAATTAAATGTCAGTCAAGCAAATGAATTTCTCAAATTTACAAAGAAAGCTGTGTAAAAGAATTCGAGTTTCCTTTGTTCAGAATTCCTCAAAATGTCAAAACTGAAACTACAAACCGGGTTGGTATTTGAACAGGAGCCTGAGGTCCAGTTGTTCAATGACTTAGCTCTATGATTATTCAGAAACTAATTTTCCTTTTAAAAGTCAGCATTGAAGTAAAATGTGTACAATTTAAAAGAGAACGAGCAATTTTGTTTGTTAAGGAACACTGTTGGCTTTTCTACGATTATTACATGTACTTAGCAAAAACAAAGCAACTTAAACAAAGGACAATAAAATGGCACGTTCAGCCTTTTTGCGGAGCTAAAATATCTCAATGCAAATTCAATATAAATCACGGCTAAACAACTTCATATAACAAAATAACAATTTGTCGCAATGCAAGTTTCAACTCATCAGATCCTTTTACTTTATAAATAATCAAGTCATAGGGGAGACGCCACTAAGTAGCGTTTCTCCTATGACTTGTATTGAAAATATTTTTCAAGCATTTCTTAGTTGCAACTTTGGTTAGAATCCTTACCTATGGTTAGCAGCTTATGGTTCCACTTCTCGTAATGCAGACTCAATGTTATTGTTGTGGTACTGATAAATTTTAAACTGATGTGGTTCACTTCAGGGTCTAGCGAACACTAATTTGACATTTGAATAAAGCACTTTGGGACAAAATCGGTCGGAATTTTATAACGTACTGAAAATGAACTAGCTGGTCTGTTTACAGACTGTATTTTCTCTTTTAGAGATCTGATCGTCCAATGCGCGTATGAAAACAAAAACCGCTAGGCAAACGGGAAAACGTGCTGTCTAATTCTGCTAATTGTCTAAAAACAAAGAAAAAACATTTGTGGTCAGGCTATGAAATAGCCTGCTCGCAAGCTCTCTATTTAAGGGATATCGTGAAAGGTAGACGCGCGAGCGGCACGCGCGTGAGAGGAGAAAAAGGCTAAAAATGAAATGAAATGGATCAAAAGTTTACCTTTTTGCTGGCTTCAGCAGTCCTCCTTGAAACCGGTGCGCTGCTAACGTTGTTCAGTAGAACAACAAGCGCAACTGTTCCAACGACAGCACTACAGAGCGTCTTCATTACGTGATTATGGGTATCGCCTAAAACTGCAGATTCACCGAGGTATCCAAATGCACTGATTTCCACGGTGAGAGTATTTTATCTTTCCCAAGCGCCAGCTGCATTTATAACAGACAATTATAAAATTATGCAAGGGAGTACCCCCCTCCCCCTGGATAGAAATGCTGAAATCTCCGTAAGACATTGTCGCAACAAAAATCCCCCAATCAATGCCAAGTAGGAAATAATTAGCGGGTCCCCAAAGCAAGAGAAAATAAAGCTACAGCTTAAGTTTTAATTTCACTTTCACTCTCAAACTTTGCTCCCCCTGCAGTTTATAATTACTTACTGGCTCTAGGGGTCCGTTCTCAAAAAAACCATCCATATCAGGAATAAGGCACCGTCCCAGGGTACTTGCAGATAGTTTAACGCTTAATTTTTTGTCCCTTATTCTAAAACGGAAATGTCATATGCCTAATTTAAGAATAATACAAGAATATTTTCAGCCTAAAATCGGCAGAAAAATAAGATCATTCAGCCAGGGCTAGAAAAACAACATTCTTATACAGAAAAAAAGAGTGTAACGGTAAAATGGCCGAAGTAAACAGCAGTTACAGCTATTACAAAACATTTAAAAACGTAAGATAAGATCACGAAATAGCTTAAACTTAAAGAACCCACACCGACCCTTGGGCCACGCCAGGCTATCCGTCTTTTCGGACAGAAACAGACAGGTCGACAGGATAACATATTATATGATGTAAATGATCAATCTCGTACTCAGATCTCTTATTGGTCAAACCGAAGGGGAGATCTGGTCAAATCCGATTTTGTACACGTGATTGCCTGTCAGGAAAGTGACAGGCCATGAAAGAGCGCATCCTCGGATAAATCCTAAGTTTTCGACGTGTTATAAAAACCAACGAACTTGATAGAGCCGTGGAGCTAAAAGTTTTTTCTCACAAAACGTAGTTATACGCACATCTTAAGTATGAACCTTAAGTAAGAACGATAAAAATGGTTTTACAAGTTATATTGAGAAGGATAACTACTTCTTCAGTGAAATATTTACTTAAACAGAACTAAAGACTTTGCTACGAATAAAATGGCACACGCCATAGACCGCGCAGATGACAACACTCACACTAACTCAATCTAGCCACTCAAAAAAAAATGAATTTTCTTAATTAGCCAGATCTCGTCTTCGGCTTCGTCAACAAGAGGTCTAGGTGCGAGATTAGTAAGTGATTGACATGAGAAAGAAACGTAAGTTCCAGTCGGAAGCTAAGCACAAATAGCAGATTGTATAAATTTGTTGCTTTGGATCTTCCTTGAATTATATATTTTATTATTAATTAGAAAGCTAAAAAAGAGATGCCAAGGCAACGGTATAATCAAGTTTCAACTTTATTTTTTCTCTCAAGCATGACGCGCTTTATAAAATGTACAAAAACTACTTAAAAATAAATAGCACTTCATGTATCGCAAAATTATCTTCACCTAAAAATTAAAGTCCCAGTAGTGACCAAGGTCAATTTTCTCCCTAAAATATCAGTAAATGATCATGTGAAAAAGTTATGAGAGTTAATATAATGATCAACTAAGCAAAATACTTTAATCTTTTTTTCAAATTCACTCATCTATTTCTTTAAGGGAATGTATGAACATCGATATGAAGAATGTAAATGTGGATATTATGACTTAAAGGGTTAAAAAAAGATATGGAATATCAAATACACATTCAAGTAAATCAAATCATCTTTCTTTCTTTTTTCTTTGCCTTCGTTTGTTTTCATTTTCGTTTGTTATAAACCTTTTCACCATGACCATTCAAATGAAACCTTTTCGGCTAAGTATTTTCACATAATACTCTTCGTTTTTAGTTGAACGGTCAAAACATATGTCATTTAACTATTTAAACAGATAACAGACAATAACTCTAAAAGTATTCAAGGTATAAATAGCCCCTATGCATGATTACGCCAGACGAGTAAATTTCACCAGCAAGCCTCATTTGCGAACAAAATTTTTTGCATTTGCACTTTTTGTTCGTGCTTATTCTTTTCAACTCTACTGCTTTGGGAACTCATTTCTGTGAAACTTCGCTTATTTTTAATTTCAAAACGAGACTTGGTGGTGAAATTTGCTTGTGTGACGTAAACATGCATGAGGGCTATTATGCCTTATGACGTTTCGCCTGGAAAATGCAAGGTCGCCAACTTAAGTTTCTTTTGTGCAGCATTATATATCTTTATTTGATTGTAAAGCCCCGATGGCGCCAACGTGGTTGCATTTCATCCACTTATCGGCTGTTATTTGGGGGTATCCGCGGTCGTTATATACCATTCTCCCTGTCGCTTTGTTCTGTAACCTAAAATATTTTCCTCCACTAAAAATGTAACTTCTCTGGTTTTTCCAAGTGACGGCTGCATCTATGTCCTTTTTTACTAGGCCCGGCCAACCTTGTCTAATCTCCCTTGGGTAATATGGATCTATACGTCGGTTTGCCTCGTTGTATCGCCAGTACTTTTTACCTTTGAAGAAGTACGTCTTTTTGTTTCGATGCCAAGTGAAGACTGCATCCATGTCGGTAAGGTCAGAGGACAGGCCATACCTGTCTAAACTGCCGGAACCGATGAGTCTCCTGTCATTACCGTATTCCCAATACCTGGCAAGCAAATGCAATGGGAAGGGTTAGAAGGAGGCATCAGAGTAGAATTTAGTTTCTATAGTTCCTTTGTAGGCAATTAAAAAAAAAAAAGAGATGAAACTGCAGCTTCAATCAGCGACAAAATTGTTTCGTCGAATGGGGTTATATATTTCGGGTACTTACTAAAAAAACGCATCAAATTAGCAAAATTGTTTGCATAGTGCCCTCTCTTCAGTCTTTACACTCAACCCGCAGCTAACGTTACTTTTTTTCCTGTTTTCATGTTTACTGTTTTTGTTGTTGTTGTTGTTTTTTTTTTTTACAGAGGTTCAATATTGTTCAGGGGAAATGGGAGAATGAAAGTTTGAATTTGGAGAAAGTCTAAAAGACGTTAAAAAAAAGTCAATGAGGTCAGCGTCTCAGCCAATTTTGCCACCGATTGTAGATAGCTTAGGACTCGTGAAGTAAAAAGAAATGAGAATTGCTACGTCTATCTCAAAAATAAGAAATATTAAATCTGTAATAATTTTTGAAAATAACTTTGGGAGTGTGACTTCATGTAACAGAATGATAATTTGAAATTTGAATTGGTGTACAATAGGCCAGACCGATCATTTTCTCTTGGCCAGACCTACTTCAGTAGTCCGACGTTCAGTTAACTCGTAGTTCGTGTTTTAACAAATTAGCAACACTTGGCCGTTTTGAACTTGGATAATCACTTCGGTTCGTTTATCAAACTACAAATCGGAACATAACTCTGCCAAACTTGAAAATACAGGAATCTTACGATGGACTACAGCATTTCTATAACATTATTAGTAAGAGTAAGTCAAGGACATAAAAAACGCACAAAAAGCTGCAACGTCATGGTCACTTACTGATTTCCTGTAAAGAAGACGATGTTTCCTTTTCCATTGCGATACGCAGCATCTATGGGAGTGCGAACATCGGGCCAGTAATCACTAACTCTCTTTGGCTTCCCTCTCTGCAACCATTCATTAAGAGTCCAAAACAGTTCTCTATGAAAGAAATGAGTGTGGGATTTGCCGCGCCTGTCTTTCTCCATAACGACAGCATCGTATTTAGTTCTGGGTTTACATGCGGGCGGGATTGTAGTAGAGGTGGGGGGATCGGTCGGGGGATCGGTCGGGTGATCGGTCGGGGTTGTCTGTGTACTTGGTGTTGTTCGGGGTGCACGGGTTGGTTTCGTGGTTGTTTTCGTCACTGCAAAGAAGCAGATAACCATTAAACTTCTTACAAGGATAAAGCGCCTATGTTCAGTACTGTAACTCACATCGGTTATTCACCATTTCATCATCATTTCATTTTCATCTTTTCCGAGTATATTTAATTACAATAATACACTTTATTTAAAGAGGGGAGCACGGAGTATTTACAGAAACTTGTGGCCCTCTATCTAAATTAAAATGGCAAAAAACATAAGATTCCGAATATACAAAGTCTAAGTAAAAAATAAACAAAACTAAGGAAATATAGAAGTTCTACATCAATATGAATGAGTATAAGAGCTAATGATATGGCTAGTGAAATACATACAAGAATATGATTAAACTATGAAATGGTGTAATTCCTGCTGCTCTTTAAATAAGATATTTCAATAATTATTCTTAAAGGATTCTAGTGAAACTGCATTTCTAAGTTCTAGACTTAAGCTATTCCAGAGTTGGCAAGTAGAAACTGCGAACGTCCTACTGCCTTCGGTCACCTGATTAAATTTTGGGCAAATAAAATTTATATTACTATATCTAGTTACACGACTATGTTGCTGACTGTTGAGTCTTAAGAAGTTGAGGAGTTGAGTCTTAATTACGAACCAATTTAATAACCAACTCCCTGTTGGCTTGCTAGCTCAATTAGTTAGAGCGCTGCACAAGTAGCGCAGAAATCAGCTTCGAGGATTTCTATTCGCAGATGCATAAGTTGCGTCTTTAGCTACGATGATCTTCTTGGCATATATTTCTTCATTCCGTGCTTCCAATTATAAAATTAAAATATTCCCCATTTCCCTGTAAAATTCGTCTCTTGTTTTTCAAAAATAAATAAAAGTGCCAGGAAACGGCACGAAATCAGTTCTTACACAGAGTCGTCCTCATTGTTAAATAGTCATGTAGTTTCATTGTTCCATCCTGTAAAATAAACCCCGGCTTTGATGCGATCGTTTAGATGAAAATAGAACCATTCGGAAGTACTTAGGCAGGATAACATTTGCTTTTGCCAAATCTTTGAAGCCAAAAATGGAATTTAACCACTGCATATAAAAATATTTCGATCAATGAAATCAGACTATAACCACTTATGCTCTTCTTGCCTTAATAAACGCTGCGCTATGATTAAATATGTCTATCAATGCCAATGGTTGGGCTCAATCTATTATTCGGTTTACCTAGATAGGGTCGTATTCCCAAAATATCGTCATTAAGGATTATCCATTATACTTTCCTTGCTTTTATAAACGCTGTGCTATGATTAGATATTTTAATCAAAGGTTGCAATCATTCAAATATTTGATTTACCTGGATAGAGTGCCCGTATTCCCAAAATATCGTCGTTGGTCAGCTCAATATTAGAGCCCTGGTATCCTTTATACCATGGGTACATGACGGATTCTCGTACATTGGAATGTTCTAATCCCAGACTGTGTCCGATCTCGTGAAGCGCTACCCAGTCCAAGTTTATACCGTCCTTTGTTCCTGTTGTAAAACGCTCAGCATCATCGAAGTGGGCGTCCCCTGACAGACCTACAAGAGTATTTTTAACGTTGGTTATATCAGTTCGCCTTTAACAATGCAATCAACTGAAATACGTGTATTGTCGCTTGAGAATACGACGTATCCATTCAAAGGGACTATGTCATTCTATTTGCTATCATTTCAAAATGCTAAAACTTGTCTTCGCACCAATCGAATTTCAAAAATAATTTTCCAGTTTTGTTTATTTAAGACTACAATTATCATGATTTGGACACTGAAAATGTTTCTTCTTGTCTTTAGCAACGGATGGCAAACAAGGACATTGATTGAAACTTGACTGAATAGTTGGCCAACTTTTTCAAGTCTTAATGCCCTTTGCCTGCAAATGAATCAGATCACTCTAGGTGCCGCCTGATAAAATCTGTTTGATATCTTCTTGATAACTCTACAGGAGCTTTTTCATTTGTGTATTGGTTAATGGTGGGTAATGACTTAATCACAGAATTGACTTAAGATAGCAGTATCTTCGTGACATTAGCCCTTTTAATAGGTGGAGAAGACAGAAGTCAAGTGGTTAAGAAGCTCCTTCCATCCCTAAGCTAGCCTCTTCCAATGGGGACGGCGGAATCTTTTCATATAACTGTTACTGCGACGTACGAACCCGCTCAATTCTTCATGAATACCGTAGCTTGCGAAAATAGCCGTCTCTCCTCCCCCCTCGCTGCTAGCGACGTTTCCTCAGGAGAAACGTCCCAAGCAATGAGAAGCGAGGGGAGACTAATAGCACTGAAACTGTTTAATAGAGTTGTACTTTCAATCTTACCGCTGTTCTCAGTCAACTGAACGATTAAGGGATATAAAGCTTGTAAATACTATGTTTTTCGTAAAGCAAACAGCTTCGAATGTCAACGTGGTCTCTCCCTAAAGTCAAATACAGGGATGTAATGTGTTTGGAATAGGCTCAGCTACAAAAATTTCTAAAATGGCCTAAAATCAAATCAGGATTTACCTTAAACGTCTGAAAAACAACCTTCGGTTTTACCTCTAAAAATCATATAAAAAGTAATAAAAGGACTGGGTAATTTGTGGTGGAAATTCTGTGCTCGAGCCTGCCATGAACTGACAGAGATGCAATGAATGCTTGATTAAGGACAAAACTGTTGACCGATTGCGTGGGGGCTACAAAACTTTGCAAACAAAGGCACGGCTTCGGATCGCTTGTGGTGAAATTACATAGTCTTTTATGTGACAGAAAAATATCAAGACATTAAATGTGTTCAATTTTGAGCAACGGTGACGGAAAGAAATCATGCGTAAGAGTGAGACTAAATCGTTTCGGTTATACATGGTTGTTAAAAAAAAAGACAAAACAAAATAGAAACCTTAAAAAAAACTGAAAAAGCAACCTCTCCATTAAGACTCCTATGTACCAACCTTGGTTGTTATGTGGATAGAAAGCGTGGGCCAAAGTCCCTCCTGTTCCATCAAACGGATACGGATCTCCATGGTAACCTTCCACAAATGAAATCAAAATGTCGACTTTATCGTCTGGTATTGAGGGGTCGGCCTCACGTATCGTAAGCGCACTAGCCTCGTCCCATTTGTGAATCATTCTTCGAATTATATTTTGTTGAACATCAACTGCAAGATCCCCTGTGCTCTTGCCTCTTACGAATCGGTAAGTCAAATACTAAAAAAAAAGAAATGAGAGTTTTAAGCACTTTCAAATGCCAACACAAACTTTACATTAGCATTATAGCATTAGAATTAATAACCAGACTGGCGCCTGGGGTAGGTACTAGTGGGAATCTAAGGGGTCACGTGACTCACTCCCATCCCCTCTCCTCTACGTTGCGTTTTGTAGGTGCACCAGGATGAATCAAAGGCGCCCCACTTCATCGACAATAGTTATCTTGATTCAGTGAACCAAAGACTCCCCTAGGCATTGAAAAATAATCGAATGATTTACAAGGGCTAATTAACCTTCTAAACAGAATAATAAAAAATACACCCCACCTTTCATTTCACCCTACAGTAGACAAAATGTATGGTAAAAGAAACTACTTAAAAACTGGAAAGATCCGAATGTTGGGTGGTAAAATGGTCTTCGAGAAATGAAGGTTTTAAAGACAAGAAACAAAGGGGAAGACCCAAAGTCCTGAATAAAGCAGCTAAAATAGTTTTAAAGAAGGCTACAACAGTTAGCAGACCAAGTCTGGAGCAGGTTCATGGAAAGCGAAGGTTAGACGCCCCTGAGAGAGCAAAAAAACCTCTGCTTAGTCCGCCAAGTAACGATCAGCTCTTCTCAAATTTGTAAAGAAGTACAAAATCCTTACTGTGGAAAGAGACCGGGATAATTATCTTTTTTTGGATTAATGCCCAAAATATATGGATATATTTTTTTTTTTAGCGGCCTAATCTAAAAAATATTGTTTGGGAGTCGAAGTGGCTCCTGCGTACCAGGTGATAAAAAAATTAAGCTTATAATGGATCATCTGTGGCTCTACGCACTGTTTCCCACTCTGATGCCGCAACGGCTACAGAATGTGATAAAAAACAACAAAGGAGGCATACTAGCTACTTAACGTCTGAATACATATTCTCAATAGAGCAATGAACATCTTCTAGAAATTTCTAGTAAAAATAAAGTTTTTGTCAAAAGTTATAGCGCATGAAACTAGAGGAAAGAACTTTTGGGACACCCTATATTTTAGAGGAATGACCTACAAGTAAGTTTCAAGGACGAAATTTGCATCAGAGACCTTTGGATTCGACGACGAGAACGACTAGGCGTACGAGATTTAATTTCAAGTTTTTTCGCGTATCATCAAAAAATCGACACCCTGGAATGTTTCATTGTACTTTTTTTCACCAGGAAAGTTAACACTGTTATCTTATAATTATTGGAGCTTGTTAAGCCCTCTCCCGGTCACAAAATTAAAACATTCATGTGTTTAATACTTGTTTCCGCCACTGCGACACTCTCGCTACAACTGCTAGTAGAATGACGACGGCCATCACGATTTTCCTCAAAATTAGGCTGGTTCACCTGCGACCACTACTTCGCTCTGAGGAAATCTCGTCCTCGTCTAGTCGTTCTCGTCTTCGAATCTAAAGGTCTCTACTGTCGCCACTGCTCATTGCTCATCCAGGAACGCAGAATGCATGATTCTGATATCAACGGCAATGACTTACGCTTTATATTTTAAATAATTATTTCATTATAGAACCTATGAAGGTGCGCTTGAGCAGGTTTCAGCGGGTTGATTGTAAAACCCACTTCCTAAATTTTACGGGTGAAAACAGTACCGTCTTCTTCCAGAAAGTTCCTTGTAAGTAGAATTCGCCAACTTGATTCTGAATATCTTCGACCTTCTTGACCTTCTTGACGGGATCTTTCACACCACATCGCTTTGTACCGATCAGTTCCAATGTTGCCTGATCAAGTTTCCCAGTAACAGGCAATCCACCGAACTTCTGTAGGTCCATTATTGCTTTTTCGATGTGCAGAGTTGGCCGACTTTCGTTGGACTTCTTTTCGATGTAACCATATTTTAAAAAGAAATTCGCCGCCTGAAGATGTAAAGAAAATATAACAAAGAAATATAAACAAATATACAAAATAATGTAAGCTGTTAGAGCGGTTTTCATTTGAGTGTCGAAAAGTAATTGGTTTTGCACTTTCTACACGATGCGATTGGCTTAAAAGATTCGCGCCACCTTTTCATCCAATCAGAAGTAAAACCAAAGCCAATTATGACGCGGTCGCATGCATTTTCCCGCGCTTTGCGTCAGCCACATGTAATTACTTCGAGTTTTGATTGGTTCAATGTATTGTCTGTGTCCTATGTGATTGGCCAGAGTAATTACTTTGGTTTTGGTTTTACGACACTCAAACGAAAACCACTCTAATGAATTAGATAGATGTCGTTGTTGACGTTGTTGTCGCATGTGTTTAGAGCTATATATATTTCTTTTCTTCCTTCCCTAGAGTTGGAGATGAGGGAGGTAGACTCTCCCTTCCCTGAGACTTCGCGATATAAATGAAGCACGAGTCTAGTGTTGTGCAGTTTATAAGGGATTTTAAAAAATTTTACAGATCACCTCTCCCTCCACCCTTTCCCTAAACTTTTATTAGACGCCCACCCGGACAATCTCGTCACCCCGTATTAACCCTGGTTTTGACTTAGTTGTAGACTGGGCATCTCCCCTGCATTGTTTATTTCATCGTTAAATAGGGTCAGGATTAAGGACACTGGACGGCACACAGCTATCCGAAAATCAGGAGAGTTCTCCCGGCTCTAGTCGTTTGCATACCCTTCAGCAAGGCCGCGGGCCCCCCTCCTTCAAAAAACTGAAAGAAACGGAAAAAAAACTGTATACCCGAAATAACTAGTAATTTCAGCCGAAAGATACCATACGCGATTCAAAAAAAGACGTGTGGTAGACGATATGGTCGATATGACATCAAACCCAAGCGGACATGATACAGAGTATAAAATAACCATTAGGTTCAACTTCATCAGATCCTTTTACTTTGTAAATAATCATTAGTCATAGGAAAGACGTCACTGCAGTACTGAGTAGCGTCTCTCCTATGACTTGTAATGAAAATATTTTTCAAGCGTTTCTTAGTTGCAAGTTTGTTAGAATCCTTACCTATGGTTCCCTTTCTCGAAATGTTATTGTTTTAGTACTGGTAAAATTAAAATTGATGTGGTTCACTTCAGGTCTAGCGAACACTAAATTGACACCATTTAAATAAGACACTTTGCGACAAAATCGGTGGGAAGTTTATAACGTACAAAATGACATAACTAGCCTGTTTACAGAGTCGTTATTTTCTCTTAAGAGATCTGATCGTCGAGCGCGCGTATGGAAACAAAAACCGTTGGGCAAACGGGTAAACGAGCTGTCTAATTGCCAAAAAACAAAGAAAAAACATTTGTGGTCAGGTTTTGAGTCGAAATAGCCTGCTAGCAAGCTCTCCATTTAAGGGATATCGTGAAAGGTAGACGCGCGAGCGGTACGTGAGAGGAGACAAAAGCTAAAAATGAAATGAAATGGATCAAAAGTTTACCTTCTTGTTAGCCTCAGCAGTCCTCCTTGAAACCGGTGCGCTGCTGACGCCGTTCAGTAGAACAACAAGCGCAACTGTTCCAACGGCAGCGCTACAGAGTGTCTTCATTACGTGATTATGGGTATCGCCTATAACTGCAGATTCACCGAGGTATCTAAAAAGCACTGATTTCCACGGTGAGAGAATGTCGATCTTTGCCAAGTGCCAGCTGTATTTATAATCGACAATTTAGGCGTCGCCCTGACCTGTCACCTAGAATTGACGTTCGAGAGAAACGTGACCCGGATTTTCTGCAGGAAGCTGTCGAAACACCTCAACAAAACACGTATTTAAGAGATGATGCGTCATTAACAACTTCTAGACCAGACTACCGGTGAGTCTAGGTGTCTGTTGAGGGGAGAGGGGTGCACTAAACTCCCGCATTTTGTGTAAACATGGATGTGCCGCTTAAATGGGTATGTTTTATGGGAAATGGGTCCTTGAATCTATTCAGCATCGTATTGACCCGGGGTGTCTTTCTGGGGCAGACGCCTTAAACAGGGAGAATGAACGTCTCTTGTCTTGAACAGGATATTGCCCGGGGGAGAGGGGTACTCCTGGGAATTCTCGCTGGGGGTGTGCCGGTCGACCCTATTTCAGACCAACTTGAAATGTCATTTTCCACACCCGTTTTCAGACCTGGAAGAGATCTTAAAACGCAACATGTTTAGACATATTATATCATCATTACTCATAGACAGATATTATATCATCATTACTCATGATCAGATTAGAGCGCCGACAAAAGGATTTCTTAAAATTCATTTTGAATTCGCATACTAGTTGTGGGGTTATTTCTTATTCATTTGGAACCATTCGACAAATATGTTCATACGCCACCGTAGCTCCCTCGAAAACTATACCCGTTTTCAGACCAAAACGGCGCAAAAACCATGCCCCTCCCCCCCCCCGGGACTATCGCAATAAATGGTACTTTGGCAATTGAAGGCCTTAGCGGCAAACCCCAGCCGAAACCAAGTTTCTACCCGAAAATTGCAGTGTTAGCTAGAATGAATTGTTGGTTTTGATAAATTGTCTCCGAATACGACTTTTGTAAGTTCAACAGTTACTATAATTTTAGCCCTGAGATCCTAAGCCCTAGGGACGAGGTTGTTTCAGAAATTCTTGTAGCACAAACCTGAGTGATACCCGTAAAGGTGGAAATATTGGTTTTCAGTCCTGAACACCTAAGGAGAGATCAAAATCGTTGAGCAAAATCTGCAATATTTTTGCAAATTGTTTGCATCCCTATTACAGTGAGATGAGGAACATCCCTATCTTTTTCTTACGAGAGTCTCCCCCGGGTGTGTTATTGCTTACCAGGCATTACCAAAGTGACACATCGACACACGTGTCTTTGTCTCAACTCTAACTGAAAAGGGGTGAAGGGTCTATTTCACGAAAGTAGTGTTGATAAAACCTCTCCCTCGTTGGAGAACGGGAGTGCGTCCTTTTATGGACTGTGCGGATACAACGTGTTACCGGACAGGGTATGTGGTATTTGTGGTCATTTGTCTCTAATCATTACAGGGCATAACTTTACAGCCGAGGTACTCGGCAGTTGTTTTAATTTTTCATCACAGCTCGGTTTTTATTTCTTTATACAGGATTTTTAAAAGAAGCTTTTGTGGACAAGGTACAAGGTAAAACAATCATATCACTAATTTTAATTTCGGCATAGCATCGGCGAAAGGGAAAAGGGATAAAAAAGAGCTTGCCGAAAATGGTCCGCCTCCTTTCGGTGAGACTTAACGATAAACGTGCTTGCGCTTATTCTTTGAGCGGATAGGCGGGTAAAGAGCAGAGAGAGCCAGAACAGATCGACATGATAAGCAAAGCTGATCCTCCTCAATACGGAAATACAGGAAAGCAGCAGAGCTGAAGGTGGCTGCTGGGATTTCATAGCGAAAATAGTTTGTAACACAACAATTCTTGGGATACCCCTGGAATATTCGGGTATACGTTCTGAAGCCTAAAGATGTGACTAATTTCAGACCAAAAGAGATAATTGAAACAACAAATTACGCAATTCCGTCAATTCCAGACCCTGGTTCAGTACGAAACCTTGACCTATTTCAGACCTGAATTGAAAGGTTCTTATAGACTCCTAAGAGCGTCGTAAAAAAAGTTGAGTAACCACGGGCGTAACTAAGGTGGCCCGGGCTTGCTCATGATTTAGTATGAAGGTAAATGAAAATTGTTGACAGGGTTTTTAGTAAAGGGAAAAAAAAAAGAATGAAAACTTTTAAGGAGGCATAAAAAGAAGAGAGGCAGAGGAGCGAAATGGAGATCAAAGGAAAGGGACTTTTCCCCAGTCCTTTTCTCTCTTTATACAGCTTCCCTTTCAACGCCTCAGAGATTGGCCGATGATATCAATTTTGAGGACGTTGTATTGGAAAGAAGCCCAAGAATCATTGGGTTACTCATTCCTGGAAGACTGAACTGCTTTATGTATTTCCTGTGATGTTTAGAGAATATACGCAGTATGGCAAATGGTAATAAATTATTCCTTTTCTAGCAAAACTCTTAAGCTAACCAAGCGAAACATCAAGAAAAAATAATAGTAACTCCTGTTATCAGTACCGTGGGTGACAAAGTTCTTGCGCAATGAACATGATACAGAAACCATACATTTCTATTTGAGAGTCCAGTTCCTGGTCAGATTAGCCTCCGGAGCTGGCGGTCAATAAATCCTCTGCGGTTTTTCTTTTTTATCACCCGCGCTCGATGGACTGAGGGTCTGCGAACAGGAAAGCGAAGCATGCGCGAGGGATCGCATTTTCAGCGCGTGCAGTTCCTGGCTCACGCGCTCGACTTTTCAGGATATCCACCAAAAAGAGGTCTTATCGTAGGCCAAACTGAATAGATCTAAAAATGTTTGGAATAACATTTTCAGCCTGTAGTAGGCAGAAAAATAAGAATATCTAGCCTGCGAGCAAGCTCTCCCATTTGGGCGAGTGAAACGAGTCTCGCGAGAACGCGCGAGCGAGCGGCGAAGCTTCGCTTGCCCAAATAGGAGAGCTTGCTCGCAGGCTAAAGAATATCCAGCCTGGGTACAAAAATATACCTTCTAGAAAAGGGTGTAAATGGGCAGGAGGAAGGGGCCATCTCCATTGTTTCCATCTGTTTATCTGGGACGGCGATTGATCCTGCCAGTGTGGTTCAAAGGGCCGATCGATGAAGAAAATCAATCAAAGTAGCTGACTGAATTTGGTGGAGAATTGAGAAATTAACAGAGGAGCACACTCGAAGGGATTGATGAGAAGTACGGTCGATTTAATCAGCGAAAGAATATATGGAATATAAACGTGCGTTAACCTGTGAATCGAACCTCCTATTCTGAGGACTAGACGTTGCCTATTTTAGAGAAAAAAAGGAAATAATATTTATGATTTTGCTGGTACCATGAAGATGATGGCGATCCCGCAACACGGGCCGCGACTCAAATTAACAAAATTACACAATTGCGGGCACAAAATACCAAGACGGTTTACACAAACAGATAAAAGCAGCAACAAAGCTAGCACGCTTATGATCAAATTGGTGATGTAAAGCAATATTAGCCTAGCTTTTAATCTTTTCCCCTACCTCTCTTGTTCGAATTTCTGCTGCGGGTGTACCTTACAAATTTGCACAAGGGAACCGAAGTGTGTGACGTCACACTGGCAGTGATGAATCGGTCACAGACAAACACATGAGATGGCCCTGGTGTAAATCAGGAAATTGAGGGTTTTTTTTCCATTTTTTGGACAAAGTTTCAGCCTACCATTTTTTTTTTTACCCAAACAAAATTATCCTTGTTACGATGAACGTCTCTTTCAAGATGTTAACTGGATGCCTTGGCTGTCAGCCTAAAAAGCAAAATTAGTGTTATAAGACAGACAAGCCCTTCCCTTTCAGCGGACTAAAGCTACTGGCGCCCCATCTGAAACGACGCCAAAAGTACGTGGTGATAATCATAACAGACAAGGCCATCAGATTATAAAATAAGAAAAACAGACAACTATACTTTATTGTATTCTTTCCTAGAGCAGTTTCAATCACTGGAATATAAAGTGTTTTTCATTAAATTGTACAAATAAACTGCTTCTTAAAACGACACTTTTACAGAAACTATCTCAGCTATCTGGCAGCATATTTCTGAGTGACGCAGGGTATTTGTAACGAATTATAGCTCTCAGTAGTATTTTGCTTGTGAGCTTCAAGAAATTTTCTTCGTATTTGGTGCTTTCAGAGTGCGACAAGAGTATCCAAAGGATGAAAAAGATGGAATTTGAAAGTCGGCAATCATATACAAATGACTGATTATTCACTCATTATTTTGACCAGCCAAACGATCATTTATTGGGGATTATGTTCCCACTTACGCGTACTTAGACTAGAGAGGTTAAGTACCATGTTCAAGTCGGCTGCCCGTTAGTCGTTTCTGTGCTCTGCCGTTGATAATGATCGCATTTAGTGCTTACGCTTAAGCCTGGTGTATAGTTTAAATGGACAGGAAACTCCGAGTAGTGTTGATTCACAGACGGTTGGTTTATGCCGAACCTCAAATTGCGTCAAACCTATTTTAGCCTGCAGGCGCCCCTCGCGTTTCCCTCGCGCCCAAAACGCCCTTTCCCTTCCCTTTCAAACGCCTGCCACGCAGGCTAACCTATTTCGAATCCAGTTATTCTTTCATGTGCACAGGAGCCTATCACCAAGTAATAAGACAGTATTGTATATGCCGAAGCATATATCACTATTGTATTCGACAACAATAAAAAAATCAGTTCTTTACTCACTTACTCTTAGACTGTAGCCTTGTCCCCTGGGCTCCTCCCATTTTCAAAAGAAAAAGCCTCGGAGGCGAGATTCAGGGATATGGTATTTTGGAGAAAATTAAGGAGCACAAGCAGGGGCGTTTTTGAGCGGCGCACTCAACCGGCGTTACATTTGGGCACTAGTTTTATCCAAATTTTTGGGCGAATCGTCTCTTTATAAGATCGAGTAGCGTCAAGACATATTTAAGAAGAAGACCACTCTTCTGCGGGCCACGGTTGTCGCGCGTGGCAGATTTCGTTTTGGTTTCACGAATACTTTCCACAATTGTATGTTTTCATAAAACGAAAAAACCTGCACTAACTATAATCAATACCACAATATATTCTAAAACCGACTTTCATAAGCTATAATTTAAGAATGATACAAGAATAAATTATTTCAGCCTACAATATAGGCAGAAAATAAGAATAATCAGCCTGGGCCGGAAAAACAACATTCTTATAATAAAAAAACAACAACAAAAACAGTGTAGTAACAATGCATGTGGAGTGTGGTAACAAATTGCGACTCGTCTGTACATGACCCTCGTGGCATAAGAGCATCGCTTATCAGAACTAGTAATCACGTTAACGGATGGAGAGAGATGTATATAAGATCGAGGCTAAAGAGTTATAAGTCCAAACCAGTGCTGAAAAAGATGAGTTGTTTACGAAATGACCTTTTTAAAGTCCTGTGTGTAAGCGCCCCGGCAGCGAGGACCAGGAAAATTTTAGGATATTTACGTTTCAAACGTTCTATTTGGTATATACATGTATACGACGGCTTCATACGACTGATACTACCAGCACTTTTTGAGCATTTCATATAATTGATTATATAGGTATTAAATTAAATGCCGGAGCCAGAATTCTGGCTGGCCGAAATGATTCAGAAAAATAGGACAGCCTTTCTTACAAGATTAAAACAAGTTTATTGCGACATGTTAGATTATAGCTGTATATTTTTCGCCCTGACCGGAGTGCTTGCGTTCTTCTGTAACGACCTTTCATGTACAGCTGCGTAGATAGTCGGCGCTTGTTACGCAGCCTCCCGAAACACAAACTTTTTTTGTCAAGCACTTGATGCGATAGTGAAAAGATCAAAAACATTATCTTACATTTACTTTTTTCAGCGCGCGACACCATAACTGATAAGAGAAGTTTTCTGTTGTTCAGCAAATCGAAGCTGAGAGCCACTCCTAACCAATGCAGTGTTCGGAAATTGTTGTGATGTCCGCAAGGTCGTAAAATTGGTCAGATTTTCGGTAACAGCCGTCAAAGAAGTTTGAAGGCTTGACATTAATGCATGACACTCTTTCAGTAAGAACAAACATCAACAGCCGTATAAACACTTAACAGGTACAGGAGGTAAAACTAGGAATTCAGCTTTTGTTGACAAAGTTTCGGCTTACGATGTATTTGATCCAGAGAAATGACCCTGCAGGCGATAATGCATTTTTCTGCTCTCTTCTTCTCGCTTTTCTTGCCATAGTTCTTTATTGTTCAGTTCACAGCCAAAAGCTGGAATATGACTGTACCTTTTAGTGTACTCTGACGACGACCCCGGGGGGGGGGGGGTACTCCCATACATTACCTATACGGGTATGTGCCGCCCAGCGGGGTCGTGATTTTGAAGCTCCTGATTTAGAACGGGGTATCCATTTCAGAGGTGTTTTCTAGAACGGGGTATAATATTTCGAACGCACGAAAGCTCCAGTTTTGTAAGCAGCCATTTTAAATTATTCAAGGACAGATTGCTTTTAAAAATACGGTTCAATGCGTTAACAAGCATCTGTTGTACTCTTATTGCACCCTAGAACGGAGTATAAAATTTCTAGAACGGGGTATCAATTTTAGGGGAATTTTTTTTTAGAACGGGGTGCCAATTTGGAGTCCCGGGCGGCACATACCCACCCAAAAAATACCCAAGTGCCCCCCCGGGACGACGACCAAGTTAAGAGCCTTTCACATAGCCCACGTGCATGGCGACGGCATAGAAATGGGTAAGGAGATGCCCCTCGCGCGCGCCAAGCGAGAAAATATAGGAACTTTTTCTGTTTTTCTTTTTACAATCGCGCACGCGAAATTGCATTCCCTGCATGAAACAGACCACGCCTTTTTGAAAAAGGGTAAAAGAGACCCTACTGTGAAACCTCGTCATTCGTCGTCTGCGCGTCGTGGCTAGGCAGAACACGTACGCTTTCTTCTGACGCACGTTTAAAACTTGCAAGGCACCACAGAATCTACGGAATACCAACCGGATGCAATAAAGATTGTTGAAAGACAGCGGACACACGGTAAAGATGAGCGGGAAGATCTTCGCTGGGACGGCATTTTTAACCGTGATGCTTTTACTAACGTGGGCTTTGAGATCTTCTAGTGCCCCGGTGAAACAAACACGGCAAACGGTAAGAAATGATAAGAACGTGTATTTATTAAACACACTTTTAGAAAACAATATGGTTCAAGAACTTCTTTCGAATGCCTTTAATCAAAAAAAGCGAGTAAAGCTGCCTGGTGAGTGCATGTCCTTGTTGGAATCGAACAAGATGTCTTTCATTACAGGCACCTTGGCAAGTCTTCATCGCCTTTAACCGAAATAACTTCCTACTCCCCCGGAGCGGGGGGGGGGAAGGGGGAGAGACGCGCAAGGAAACTTTGGGTAGAGGTTTGCCGCCGAAGCCTTCAAACCCTGATGCTGTTGAAGACAAAATCGCTGCTTTCGCTGCTCTGTTTAATTAAGACCTTGATTATTTTATGACCCTGATTCGTTTCGTTTTGTATATTTTGGTTTTATTTTTTCCCAAACAAAATAAATTACGTACAGCAAGTAAAATTAAAAGCATAACTAAATAGATAAATTACATTAAATTAAAATTATACAGCTGGGAAGGAGTGATTGTGGCAAGGAAATCTCCGAGAAGCCATCGAGCTTATGAGGACTAGCGATTTCTCTCCATCGGCAATTTAAATACTGGCTTTTTAAAAATATAAGAAAACAAGACATGTATTTTAAGAATATAAGTATGTATACTGAAAAAATGTTGATATGTAGGTAATCGGATATTTAAAAGCTTCATCCTGATTGACCCCCAATTGTTTTATCTATCGCTTAAATACATTAAGGTCGGGGCCCGGGGGTCGGGGCGTCTTTGATGTTGTTCGGTAAAGAATTACCTGTTCTAGGACCTTGACACAGGATGGAAAATTTCTTAATATTTGTTCTACAAGTATGAGGTCGGTAAAAGTCAGAGTATCTTGTACGTTTTGAATCAGAGGAGGTCTTTGAATGTGTTGCGGCCATGATTATGCAAACTGTATGTTACACAGAGTTATGTAATTTTCGAATGAAGTTCATGGAATAAAATTTTTGGTATCACAAATGTAGACCACTTATCGCCAGCCTTCACACTCTTTTAAAGGCTTTTGGTCCATAAAGATACCATGTTCAAGATGCAGAATAGTAAAATTGTACCCTGTTTAAGGCCAGAAAGCCATACTCTGCTCAGCGGCACATAACCGTTTCATTTTAGGCCAAATAAGGATGTGTCCCCAGGGCTTCCCGATTTTAGAGTAATATTCACTTATAAGTGTAAGGTACATCCGAATGTAAAAATAGACCTATTTTATCTAAAGTAGAGGCCAGGGTGTTTAGTTAAATGTAGAGGAAGTTTCACGATTATTTGACCACCTCGAGGAATAGATGATGTCCCCCGGGGGTTATCATTTGTTCGTTGTACCACTATGAATATGGGGTGTCTCAATGGTCTTAAAGTGGAGTTTGGAATCAAAGCCTGTGCTTGACAAGACCGCGGGTCCTAGTCAATTTTATAATAGCCTCTCACGCTGGCATTTTTAGGGGAGTCGTGGAGGAAATACGACTCCCGTAAAAACGCCGCGTGAGAGGCTAGTGATGGCTAATTCTACCATACAAAGGCTGAGCAGTGAGCAGTGTCGCGTGGTCATACAGGCTAAAGGAGAAAAGTATTTAAAGTTTGAAACAATTGTTGAGCTCCTTTAATAATGAAACCTCGGTGCATGTAAACTTCGTTCAAATTAAATAACTGGCCAAAATGATCAAGTAATTGAAGGTCTTTTGAATGTTTCAAATCTAACTGGGAGAGGAGGCGCCCGGGGGGGGAGGGCACTTGGGTATTTTTTGGGTGGGTATGTGCCGCCCTGGAGGCCTGGACTCCAAATTGGCACCCCGTTCTAGAAAAAATTTCCCCTAAAATTGATACCCCGTTCTAAAAATGGGCCAATTTTTTATACCCCGTTCTAGTATTCGCCCTAAAACTGATACCCTGTTCTAGAGATGGGCCAATTTTTTATACTCCGTTCTAGGGTGCAACAAGAGTACAACAGTTTGCTTGTTAACGGATTGAACCGTATTTTTAAAAGCAATCTGTCCTTGAATACTTTCAAATAGCTGCTTACAAAAGTGGAGCTTTCGTGTGTTCGAAATTTTATACCCCGTTCTGGTAAATGCCTCTGAAATGGATCCCCCGTTCTAAATCAGGAGCTTCAAAATCACGACCCCTTTGGGCGGCACATGCCCGTATAGGTAATGTATGGGAGTACCCCCCCCCCCCCCCCGGGAGAAGGCGCCCTTCGCCATTGAAAGACATGATGGTTGGGCTATTTTCAATCTACATATGCCTTGAATTTCAAAGTTAACTGTGTCTTATTCCACAAATAGAGTCGAGTGGTATTAAAAGTGGACGTAAAGGAAGTAACAGACTACCTTATTATAAAAGATTAATAATCATGAAATTGAAACTTGAGTTAAGTTACTTTAGTAAAGTGGAGCGTTAATTTCCGTGACCTTAATTTCCATTCTTTTGGCGCCAAATTCTAGATATACTTTTGAAATTCTTGACACATAAAAACGCGGAGTATTTTATCAGGATGGAGATCCGTCAGTATCAGTACAACTGTGAAAAACCCTCGAAGTAGATTTCTTCGCCTTCATACGTTTAGGTGAAGCACCACGAACAAAGTTTCCATTTCGGATTATTGTCTCTACCATGCAGTTTTGTTTCTTTACTTGTAAATGTCGCGTTAATAAAATGTTATCTTCTCGTTGGCGTTAATATCCAGAATTTCCTTTATTCGAAAGTCGTTTTCCATTAAATTAGTATTGATTTAAGTCGCGTTAATTTCCAATACCTTACTGAATTTTGTGGAGCGTTAAAGTCCAATAGTAAGGTCGTTTCTTGCATTTTTTCGCATATATAAAAGTGCGGGGAGCGGGTGGGGAAGAAAACAAAAAAATTCGACGAGTTGCCCCCTAGTCAAAACCAAAAAGAGCTTACGAACAGGCTTCTTCTGTTCGCAGAATAAGATACCCCCAGGTTATTGCTGTCGCTTTTAAGCCGTGTTTCAACTCCGGTGGCAGGTCGATTGATGCATCACGTCACTATTGTCCGTTAACTTCTCATGTTTGTTTTTTTTTTTCGTTGTTTTTGTTGTCGTTTTATTTTGTTTACTTTCTTTAGTTGGCGGTAGAGCGGAAAGTAACAAATTGATTGAGCATATATAATTTGAAGCGATGAACCTCTGGGACAAGTTTAAAATGACGTGGTTGGAATATTTGTAGATGAATAAACATATCTATAAGGACGAATTATCAGGCAGTCGGAGTGTATTTACCTGATCAAATGTGGCAGAACATGAGCTACATTTGAAGGTCTGAAGATCCTGAATATGTGCTTTCCATCAGACACTGTACATAGGGATTTTTAAAGAAATCCCACACTTGCGATTCAGCGTTGGAGGGTATACTTGCTAGTCTTTTTGACCGACATTTCTTCTTTAGTATTCTATAGACTCTCCCCTTCCTCAAACAAAATCGGCAAGAGTGATCTTTTGTATTGGAGGGGGCGTCTGCACACAGGCCTTCAGTTTTTATATCCTTACGACAACTTTGTTAGTTGACTGTAAAATGCTCAGCCCAAGCCTCGCAATCAGTGCTACCCTATAAAGCTAACAACTGTTTTTCTCTTTTTTCATTGTAGGCGGAATTTTTATTGAGATTTGGCTATATTCAACTAAATGATACAGACAACGGTAGAGAGGTACCAGATGTGAACTCGCCCCAATTTAAGGTTTCCTTAAGAAGCCTTCAGAGGTTTGGAAATATTCCCGTGACAGGAAGAATGGACGCAGCAACTATCGCCCTTATTAACACTGACCGATGCGGCGTCAAAGATCCACAGAGTAATGCTGCTATTGGAAGGTTTAATTTACAAGGAACTAAATGGAAGAAGAGGGTAAGTTATGAAGGATATTCCTTATCAGTAAAATCCAACTAGTGCCGGGTCTATTATCTATGCTGCGTTCTGATTGGTTTAGGTACTATTAGGCTATATGTTATAGCCCCCTAGTAGCGAAAAGCGCGGGCTTTTTGGCGGCAGAAAAGGATTAAAGTCTAGCTTTTGCTAATTTTTTTTTATTCTCGATATTTTTGACCAACTAGCATTGTGCGTCCTTACTACGCCGCGCATACCATAAACTCATATAAGCCCCCCAGGTGTAGACCTATCTTCCTCTAAACGAACAAAATACGTCCGATTATAATCCCTCTACCCCCGAATATAAGCCCCTCTCTATCTTGTAGTGAAATTAATTTGATTTATGACGTTTTGAACCAGTAAATGCAATACGTATTTGGGTCTGCACTGCCAGAACTTGTTTTATTCATCCTGTATGGAAGGAGGGAGACTACTCTGATCAGTTAGTGTCACAGGTTTTAGATTAGACTAAACAAATGGAATGTCTTGAAATCCAAGCAAATATAAAAAGTTGACAATTAACAAGAGAATTAACCCTCGATCTCTATTCACCTTTTGGGAAGATACCTACCTTCTAATGTGACAGCAAATTTTCAGTGCACGTGAGGAACAAACCTATTAAAGCTATCAAATCCCTACATACCCTTAGAACGCTGCGCGGCGAGGAGTACAGTCAGTCAGAAATAGACCTTCTCTTCAAAAAATAGTTCTTACCTAATATCAATTATGTATTATCCGTCTACGTTGCGTCCGATTCCGATCTTACACCTGTGCAATGTTTCTTGTTTTAAAAGGAAATACTTTTCTAAGCCTGTAAGTGTATATGATTTCTTAGAGAGGCAAGATCAAAAAATTTTTCGAAAAGTTTCAAACTCTATAGGACCTCGACTCTCATCTATAATAACTCGCGTCAAACCGTCTAGCTACCATCTTAGGAAAGAAACTTGTTATAAACGTAAGATTAATACAATGCGTTTCAAAAGATCGTTTATTAACCGTTTAGTTTTTAAATACGAATTAGCTTTGTACTACACTATATTTTAATTCTTACTTTCTACCTTTCTAAACTTTTTACTATATGTCAAATTTCTTAATTAAATACACTTGTAACACTGAAAAGATATGCATTTTTATCTTTTCAAGAATAAAGAGTTATTATCATTATCATTATTATTATTCTTATTATTATTATTATTATTATTATTATTATATTATCATCACGATGTTGGTATCAGTCGGTTTTTTGTTAAAAAAAGAAAACCTTTATATGGAGAGGGTTGTAGACTGCAAAGTTTGATAGGAAGAGTTAGTGGAACTTTTATTAAATGGCTTATCGGCTTGTTGTCAATTGCTGTATTTCACTTCTTCGTTGTAGCTTTTAACCTACCGCATCCTCAACTTCACCAAAGACGGAATACCAGACTCCGTTCAACGAAGAATCTTCTATAAATCATTCCACTTGTGGCAATCCGCTGCTGGGATAGATATAAGAGAATGCGATGAATGCCGCGAGGCAGACATCCTCATCAGTTTTGTTCAAAGACGACATGTTGACCGCTATCCGTTTGACGGCCAAGGTGGAACATTAGCGCATGCGTTCTACCCTCTATCCAACAAAGGTAACAATCATTCTCGTCTCATGAGCCTGTCGTTTCTTTTGGTCACGGGGTCTTGAAACTAGGGGCTCTGGAAGCAGCCGTTACCGGATGTCAGAAAATTTCTGACATCCGGTCGCGCATGTGCAGAAGTTACAAATGACACTGCCCATGTTCCATTATCGCCCCTAGAGCCGGTCGTTTCTTTGACAAATTAAGCCGAATGGCTCAGGGAGACGAGAATGAGGTAAGAATCAGCTCAAGCTCGTTGCCAGGGTCATTTGATACTCATCCCCATCGTCGGTGACAATTTTCACGCGCGTTCGAAAAATTTTGCTCGCTGAACTCTCAAGGACGTAAATGAGGGACTACTTGTTATCTTTCAACTTCTATATGGATATTCCCCGTTTATCAATTAATTAATTAATTAATTGATCTTCTTACTCATTTCGTGTTTTCATTACGATTACATTCGTATGTGAGACATTACTGACTAACTCGAGAACAAAATAGATCAGTCTCCGCCTCCCGGCCTTTCCGCTCATAAACTGTGTTTGGATATATTCTTGCAATACAGATGAGCTTTAACTCAAATAATATTTTTGTTATAACTAACTGGCGCTGACCGGAACTGACAAGCCAGACTATTCACTCCCTTATGAGAATGTCACTTCTTATAAAAACTATCGAGTCAATCAGTCTTAAATATATGCACGAAGGAGATGGTTTTTCAGCAGGAACTCTTGGAAAAATCCTGAGATTTGATTTTCAAAATTACTGGTGCGGTCATGGTCTAGCCGGTCAGTCAACCTGACCTTTGGAAAGTGCCCTTAATTAAACTATTTCCATTTTCGATCAGGTCTCTCGGGCGACGCACATTTTGATGATGACGAGCGATTCACTACCGGGACAAGCGACGGTGTCAATTTGGACTGGGTGGCGGTTCATGAGTTTGGACACAGCCTGGGTCTGGAGCATTCCAGCGTAAGGGAATCCATCATGTATCCTTGGTACAAGGGATACCAGGGCCCTAATATTGAACTGACCCAAGATGACATCCAGGGTATTAGGGCATTATACGGTCCGAGTAAGCGTCTCTGTTTGTTTGTTTGGTTTTTCTTTGTTTTTCATGAAAGATTTACGTCAACAAAATATTCTAGTTAACGCTAATCTCGTTTCCTTGCTTTGTATTCAAAAACTAAGGCCCTGTCCACACTTTGAATGCGTTTTCGTTGTCATCGAAAAGCGCATCGATCGATTCGCGTCCACATTTTCGTTTTGATCCTTTTTCGACTGTCCACAATAAATCGTTCGATGTAAGTTAAACTCTATGCGCATGCTACAAACACACGCGCCCGCGATATTTTTGGTCATCGTTTTCATTTTAATGCGATTTCGACCGTTTTCGACCACCCAAACTAATACGATATGTATGCGTTTAAATTTTGATCCACTTTCAAGAGCGATTTCAAATCGCTACGTTTTCGATGAAAACGCTAAGCGTATCAGTGTTGACAGAAGGCCTAAACGCATCGAAATGTATGCGTCATCAGGCAAACGAAAATGCATTAAGTGTGGACGAGGCCTAAGACTCTTCATTTTTAAGGTCATTTAAAAGAGGGAAATAAAATAGATGCGATAATAAGTGTTTTAATTTTCTTTCTAAACCATTTGAAAGCTAAAAAGCCTTTATTTTTTTAGAACCAACTGTTCGTCTACTGACAGCACCAACAGCAAGGACCACGCCTAAAGCCGAAACTACGAGACGCCCGCGAATAACTACGCCATCTACCTCACGCCCGCGGGTTTCTACACCTTCTACCCGACGCCCGCGGGTCTCCACTCCTACTCCTCGTCCTCTCTGTAACAGTTCCATTCGTTATGATACAGTTTTTGTCGGCCCCGATAGATGGACCTACTTCTTAGTGGGGGATAAATTCTGGATGGTCTCCAAAAGACTTCGCAGGGATGGTCCTTGGCTTATTAAGCAGGTGTGGAAGGAAATAGAGACTCCAGTTGATGCTGCCTATCTCAACAGTCAAAATCACGTCGTGTTCTTCAAAGGATCAATGTAAGACATTGCAGTCTTTAGGACTAATCGCCCAGGGTTAACAGTTAATTTTGTTTTCCCCGAGGAAATTCTTATCAATGATATCGGGAAAGACACGTTGGAGGGCTTTCAAACTTATCTGGTTTCCCGAGGAACTATTGTAGTGGTTAAGCGATTTGTTATTAAGCACTCATTGATTTTTGCAAATTTAAACGTAGCTTTGCACTTGATCGCTGTTTAAGGCTGTATTCACACTAAACCCGAGCTTTTTGTGCCGACAAAAAATGCTATCTGATAAAAACACCTATCCGATATGTGACTCTCCGATTTAGAGATCGGCGGGCGCAGTTCCGCTTCGCCGCAGATATCGCGCCGAAATCACCGTTCTATGCCGGGAACAGTATCCCTATCTGTATGGTTTTCGTGCCGGCGCAAGAACTTGTATCCTGTATAGTGTGAACATAATCTAAAAGGAGTCATGTCAAGGGGTCGCATGACAATACATACAGCCAAACTAGAAGCCTTCCATTTTGGCATATTGTTTTCCACAGAGATCAATCCTTTAGGAAGGCGTCTAGATGGGTTAATAGAATCCGTAACGCTGGCCAGAAAGATTGCAACTTTTCATTTTGAAAATGAAAGCCTTTCCAGTTGCTATCACTTACGACCCGTCCACAGGTATTGAAAACGGAGATTTTTTCTCCGTTTTAGCCTTCTGTGCACTCGTAAAGGTGATGTTTACACGGGACGATTCGCAACGACGATTTTAAGCGCAACACAGAGTTACAACATTGTTCCAACATTGCAACGCTGTGTTGCGCTAAAACTCTTCGTTGCGAGTCATCCCGTGTAACATCACCTTAAACGGCGTTTTCGGCCACCAAAAACGCAAGTGTTCGAAAGCGATCGTCGACCCTAGGGTGGAGTTTTTGAAAAGGCCTGCTTATAGTATACGTGTGGACGAGAAAAAGGGAGGTTTTCGAATGCGATAATGTATTACATCATACAGCTTGTGCCCTGTGACGTCTTGCGTGATGGCACCCCTATTGTAAGACTAGAAATTTTTGATTAAAGGTTATAATCTTATATATGTATTGAAAAAGCTTGCTTTATGAGACTATAAAACGCGGAGCTAAATGAAAGCTGTCACCTCATCTGCCAAAGAAAGAAAGTAATGTGTGGGGATTTCAACGGATTCCTTATCAGATACAAATTAATAGAGAAGCCGTTACTGTGCTCTGTTCTGTTGTAAAACACTGAGAAACGGCTAGAGCACTCAAGAAGTTGGGACAAACATTTGAACATTCCTCCTGTTTCCCCTACACTTCTTTCGTTCTCTAGCCGCTACCTGCGTTCTTTACAACAGAACAGAGCACAATCAAGGCTTCTTTATTTATTACTGGAATACGCTGGGTGTAGACGCGTATTTTCGTTTTTAAAAAATATCCGTAAACATATATACGAGGCCTTAGTGAACTGTGACCTTGTCACTTTCCGTGTTATCTTTAGGTTCTGGGAATATGACTACAAACAAAAACTTTTGAGATCCGGGCAAATCAACAACTACGGAAACAGGGCGTTCAACGGAGACATTACCAACATAGACGCGGTCTTTATCTGGGAGAGAAACAGCCAAACCTACTTCTTCAAAGGAAATAAATACTGGAAGTATGACGACAGAACCAGAAGGGTGTATACCTACGGATACCCTAGAGATATTCAAAGAGCATGGAAGTTTCCTGGAAAAATTCGAGCGGCCGTCAAATGGATGAACGGTCGTAATTACGTGTTCTGGGATACAACTTATACCAAGATGGACAAGGGGAAAGTTGGAAAAGCGGCAGGATATCCCCAGGATATTGCAAACAGGTGGATGAGGTGCAATTCAAAAGGAAGAGATCTGTTTCCAGAGGATCCGTAATCAATTTAAATTTAGAGTGGTTTTCGTTTGAGTGTCGTTAAACCAAAACCAAAGTAATTACTCTGGCCAATCACATAGGACACAGACAATACATTGAACCAATCAAAACTCGAAGTAATTACATGTGGCTGACGCAAAGCGCGGGAAAATGCATGCGACCGCGTCACAATTGGCTTTGGTTTTACTTCAGATTGGATGAAAAGTTGGCGCGAATCTTTTAAGCTTTTCGCATCGTGTAGAAAGTGCAAAACCAATTACTTTTCGACACTCAAATGAAAACCGCTCTATGACTGAAAACATATCAAAAATCTTAGAACCCATGTGGCCGGTGAATAGTATCACTTTGCGACGCTAAAAATGCAATTTTTTCAAAGCAATATGCTCAAACTGTGGAACACTTCTGTCAGAATAGACAAGTTAGCTGATGTTAATAAGCCAACAATCTTCAGCCTTTTTACTGATAATTGCTGTTAGAATGGAGTAATCAGACGCAGAACCGTTTCTACACGACCTACATTCTTGGGCTTGGGTATAGCAATTAAACGTAGATAACTGACCAAACTGTTATTTAGACAATCGTTCCCCTCCAATTCCCGTCACAAAAAAGAATTTTCGCTCAAAAATTCGCGCTTCGCTTAGGTCACGAGCGCCTGATGGCGTCACTTCAGCAACACCCAAAGACGAAAGCTAAAAATTAAAATTTGTTTCGTGGAATAAGTTAGGAAGTTTTAAGACCGAATCGGGTCATAATGACAAACAACAAATAGGCGAAATAATATTGACTCTGGTACTCTGCAACTAGATTTGGTTTCGATAGGGTAGATTGGCCGCCGTAGGGGGGATTGAGTAGTACCAAAGTCCCATTATGGCTCTTGGTAGTACTGCCTCCTTCAGGCTGGCCAAGGCTTAGTTGGGAGCACCTGTGACAAGCGAGAAGCGCGAGAGGGAATGATGGGAACGACTGATGATTTTTTTTCCTTCCTAGAGCGTCGTGGACCAATCGATAAATTTCTGGGAATTTCACCACCTTGGATTCACGCTGTTTCCCCCCTTCCAATCTCTCCTTTGGTCCCCGCTTTCCTTAATAATCCCCAAATTTGAAAGTGATTGCGTCTGACTGGAACGAGGCAGTGAGAAGTTGACGTTTTGAGCCCTAGCCTTTCTGTCGAGTGATTCTGAAAAATTGTGGGCTGCGGGCTGTGTGCAGTTTATATACGAAGAGATGGAGGTATGTTATGCTGGAAACGTGGTTAGGTGAAAAACAAGAATAAATTCGCTGAATAAAAAGCGTTCGTTGTTTCTCGCGAGGAGGGTTATTAAGGGTCTGCGCTTTTGCGTGTTACTTTGATGAAGAATTAAACTACAGATTCCCATGTTTTCGCTGGGATATTTGGCGAGATTAAAATGGATCGCCAGGGTTTCGATAGGTCTTGGTCGTTCTTTCAACATCTCGGAGATGTTTGCGCCATTTTAATTCCTGTAGTCATTGCAGCCAAAACATGGGAATCCTTTCCATGTTGCATGGGTCCCGAAAAAACTAGAGCCAAAATGTTTTTCATTTCGGCCGGCACACGTAATCCCCTAATCCCAAGCTAAATCCCAAAGGAAACAACGAACGTTGTTCACGTTAAGAACATCCATTACCGGTATGTAAACCACATACAACACAGGATGAACAAGAGATTTAAAATTCACGTACTGGATACTACGCCAAACCTCTCCCATAGACGGAGAAAGGTTTGTCGGTACGACTGTGCGCAAACCTACCTGCTACGCGCAATAGACCAAGTTCTCGAAAAATTACTTCCGGTTGTTGTAGCAAAGGCCGCAGAAGCGTTTTGCGTTTTTGTGAACAGGCTTACACAGAACAACTCAACTGCGCAAAGCAAAGCAACGCAACGCAACGCAACTCAATATAGCCCAGGTTGTAAAACGCACAATATATGCAATACGCTACAAATTACTCAATACTACTTCTATAATTGGTGTACTCGTATATTAATTAAAGTTATAATTGTTCTTCTCACATCTTGTTATCTGCTGACTGTAAATGTTTTACTGATCAGTTTGTTTGAAGCTGGGTAACGAACGGTCTTGCACAGCTTTTTTTGCGCGCAAAGACAGTATAAAACCATCATCGCGTCTGTAACACGAGCAGACCTCGTTAATGCGCTTGACAATAGAAAAAAGTTTGTTTCAAACAAACTTTTTTCTGTTGTCAAGCGCATAACATAACAACTCGCCCCTGACTTGCAAACGTCCCTTTTACGACAGAATGGTACAGATTTTATTGCACAGTTTACGGAGCATTGCTTAACATGTCGCGGACGTGTTCGTGGGACTGATAACAGTGTTTGGTTGGCCAACCGGCGGCTGTTAGACAAAAAAGAATTGCGCAATATGGAATTATGGCGTATATTGCGTAATTTACAACTTTTGGTATACCGCATCACGTAGTGTTGCGCAACATATTGAGCAGTCTGTAGTTGACCTGCGCAGCTGACACAATACCGCAGTATATGTCGCAGTTTTACAACTTTTGGTGTGTATTGCGTTGCGAGCAACAAGCCTACGTGAGTAGACCTTGATCACGTACACCGTCTCTGTTGTCACCAACCATAAAAACACGGCGAGGTCGCACCAAATCTTTTACAACATATGTTCAATCACTCAGTAACTTTTACTTGAGAGGGCCTCCCTGAACGTCATTTATGTATCATGAGCCGTCCCATGATTTCGAACTAGTGACTTTTCAACCATATGCCTTTCCCTCAGTTTATAACTGTTCTAGAGATAAAATAGTTCTTGTTCTTGTTTATCTGTAGTCTCTAGTCATTGTTGTCAATTTTAGTTTCTTTAATTCTCTCTTTACTTTTAGTTGTATTTTAATAGTTGTATTTATTTCCTGTAAACATGACCCTTCTAGATTAGCTCAGCTACCCTCGCGGGCATGTTATAATTGTACTTTTACCTTAAAATACAATTAAAAAATGTATATGTATGTATGTGTGTTAGTGAATTTTGCTTGTGAAAAACAGGTCTTGATTACGAGAAAGGTGGTGGTTTACTCGCTGAATATGGTGCAAAAGTTTTTTTTTTTTCCATCAGCTAGTCTAGATCAACATCACGTACTCATTTGTATCTCTCTGCGTCTTTTGGACGTGGATTATGGCTCCGCACGCCCCGAAATCCCAACCATTATAGTCATTATACAGGCTAAAAAATGTGGCGAAAATAGTTTGCGTTTCTTCTGCATGTTTTCAACTAGAATTATTCAAACTAGTTGAGGTTTTTTTATATTTTTCAGTTAAGTTGTTTAGTGGGGCTTGACAACAGTTTATTCTCAAACTGAGGAAGAAATTATTTTTAAACTGGATGGGAGATAAATGTTTATAATAGATTGACCATCATTTACTCCTGTGGGAGGAGGGTTACTCCCGGAGAAATTTATGTGGAAGTGTGCGCATGTTTTTGCAACCCTTGCTCGTTTCAGACCAAAATACTGTGCCATTTGACCATTTAATTTTTTGCAATATGATGGACCAGACTTCTAAAGCATGCCATACTCGACCCCAGTGCGTACGCTTCTGAAACAGAAGAGATCTGGGTTCGAGATTGTGCCGCACGCGCACTCTAGCTCATGCTCTCAGAAGCCCAGCACGTGCGAGGTTAATGGTTGTGTCTTGAGAAGGCTTCAAATTTATCAAAGAGATAAGCATAAGTAAAATGTAGTGTCTTGTAAAATCTATACACAAGTCCAGACCAGGCAATATTTTAGAGCACAACTTTGATCTCTCCAGTGTCTGACTAGCAGGTACCCATCGCGAATAACTGTATGTCTTAAACAAGGGGTACCCCTAATGAAACGAGGATCCACTCCACCAAGCCGGTATAGCACGTAACAGAAGCCCATCAGGGCTCCTGCACGTGACCTTAAAAATATGTTCAACTCTGTGTTAACTTCAGCCAACCTTGAACTCAGTAAGAGACCGGAAGGAAAGAAATCTTTGGAACTAGCATAACTTTTTTCTACGTGACATCCGCAGCCGTTTTGCCGAGATGGTTTCAAACGGATTGTTTAGGGGAGACATCACGCCAATTCTCATAAACTGACACGGATTCAATGACCCGATAAACTAGAAATAAGTCAGTTGTCGCAGAGCCTCGCGAGGCTCCGAGAGAGTGGCTAAGAGAATGTAAGTAAGGACGCAGTTTGTGTTATAGTGAGTAAATAAGCAAGTTACATTACCGTCGTCATAATTTACAGCCTGCACTTTATTGGCTAATGTTGCCTTCTCACATGTTCTTCGGTCTTTATAATATGTATAGTAGTGGCCTTAAACGTTCTTTTAATGAGATAATTTTGTTCACTACACAGGCAAATATGTCATTAGTAGTGTTGTGATCCCAGACCACTATCACGGCATATCTTCTGATTTTCACTTAGTGTGAATCGTGCACAGTATATCAGTGAGAATCAACACTAAAGACTGGTCGAGACTTCCTGAACGTCATTCATCATATGATTCCCAACTTAACGATATCTGTAAGGAAACGCTAATAGCCTATACTTCTTTAATTGAATACTGCATTTATTGATAAGGACGCTTTTAACTGTCGACTGCGTTTGGCAAAAATACAAGTTTTGACTGACGACGAAAGGCTAGGACGGTTCGAGAGAGAAAGTTGTGCTTGCGTTCCTCGGTGCAGGTTATCTCTTTCAGCTCCGGCTTTCTCACGTACAAATTCCTCTAGGAAATATCTTCGAACTTTCTCTGGAATCTTTCAGCTAGTTCGCTTGTCAAATTAAGATTAAAAAGTTGTGCTTAATTCTAACAGCGTGTGGGTAGATCACTCGGGTGCGTACTGATTAGTTCCAGGGTACCTACTGTCTGGGTTCTCGGTCGGGAATTTCCCTGTTTTAATACGGCAGAGATTTGATTTTCCGTTTAACCCGTCTGTCAGTTCTGGAAAGAATCCTTAACACAGATTGGCCTAACAACCATAAGCCGGGGATGTAAGGGCAAAATTAAGCTACTAAAACCCCAGCAACTAATATGTTCGTTTAGTACTCCAAGCCTTCCTAGTCATACATGTTTTGCGTCTTGTTCTCTTTCTCCTCACTCAGCCGGCCCTTTTAATATAATATTGTATTCTCCCTGCCACCAATCAGAGAAATTGAAAAGATCAAATCTGCGGAGGAGATCATTGTCTAATAATTAAATTCACCTACTGCCATCTTTTGCGGTGCCATCGAGGATACTAGTTTGTATTTTATTTTTTCGGCTTCAGTTGTTCCTAATTCAGCATAACGCTATAAGTGGTTCTTTTAGCTACGATACAACCGGCGTTTAATTGTCACAACCAAATTCCTGAATCTTGAAACTTGGCACATCACTAACGTCTCAATGGGTTAAGGAAGTAAATATGAGGTTTTACAAGTGTGCCGGTTTACATGAACAAGTGATGAAGAAATGTAAACACTAAAGGCTAGAGTCTCAAGTCTGACGTGCGTGGGTGGCGAGTGATACGGGACAAAACGCACGATGAACAGGAAATTAAGAAAAAAATAAAAGTTGTGTGAATTTGCATTGAACCGAAATAGTTTCCGGCATTAAATAATGTTTTTCTTTTCGCACATGTAGTGTCTCTCTCTAAGTGTTCTGGCCAAAAATTTTATCAAGGAAAAGTGCCTTAGTTTTTTGTTGTTTGAGAATTACAGTTAATTAATCGCGCATGCTGGCAGAAAATATGTAACTTACATTCCGGGTGAGAACTGAAAGCATATGAGACATATATTTTTGTTTTAGTGTTGCTGTTGCTGTTTTTTCTATGAATTTCATATTTTGAAATGCCGCGGGTTTGAATTTTGGGGAACTGGTTTGAAGATATTCCTGAAACCGGTTTCAGATCACGTCATAAACAACAATGCTTACAGGTGCATAGCTAATCTAAGCCATGATGGCGCCAAAAATTACGTAAATCATCATTAGCACAAAACCGCAAAAGAGTGTTTTTCCTTGGAAGATTACTTTGTAGCATCGAAACTGAAAACACTTGGATATTGGACGGTCGTCGGATAAACTTCTTACTAAGTTTCTAAAAACTCACGAAAACTGCACAAAAATTTCCCCTACTGAAACATTAATTATGTTTCTGTTTCAGTCAAGGGTTTAAGTCCCAAAGAGCTAAAAATACACACCAAAGGTGTGGAATACCTTTATATAAATTTTCTAACAAAACATAGGTGGTTTTTAATTGTCGAAGCTTGACAAAATAAGTCCGGATTTCCTTAGGTTTGTCATCACATTACCTCCACCTACTGCCTTCCAAAACAGCAGGATCTGTTTTTGTCTTTAAAGGCGGAAAGCCAACATTGTTCGCTATAAAAGGAGCAAATTACTCTACGCCATTAACTTAAGCCTCTGACCTGAATTGACAGAGCATCAGTAGCTCGCAACTCTCAACGAGATCACTTATAATTACCTTCTTGTGAAACTTCGTTTCTTGATCAAAACGTTCAGTAAATCTTGATATTTGCCACCTAATTTTGACGTCCTGATTGAAACAATGACAAGATTTTCGCTGTCACTGGTTGTTTTATGTACAATCACTGTACTATCTTGTGGAAAACCTACCCTACCGATATCGTCGAAGGTTTTGGTAAGTTGTCTTTACTTAACTTGCAAATGCTGATATTTCGCAGCGACATTAAGGCTGACAAGTGGATTAATCTGTCTGTCGATTGTACAGTTGTCAAGCCATTGTCTAATATACAGAGAAAAAATTTGGCGGATATAATTTACGTCTTAAGTATTTAGTGCAGTGGCCATAGCGTTATCCAAACTAAAGGTCTTTTTCTGTGTTTTTATGTTCAACAATCTTGAATGTCTTAGAATAAAGCGTTAGTAAACTGCAATCGATATCTTCCTTAATTTCTATTCTGAGTTAAAATCGCGGTTACCTTCTAAATCTCAACGAAAAAAAGAGTAATCGACAATTGTCAGTCTAGAATCAGTACACGTAATATATTACTGTAGGCTTTTACTGCCAGAATGTATTAATTCATAAAAAGCAAAAGTAGTGGGCTGTCAATGATGAAATTCTTTCGTTTTGGGTAAATTTACCCCGTTAATTATGGGTTTAATCTGTTACTAAAATAGCTTATTTTCCTGATGTAGTGTCCCGCGGCCCATGCTAAGTTAAATCGGGGTTTTTTGGTCAAAAATTTTGAAAAAGCCGTTAAACTGAGATACGTCAAGTTTTACTCAGACAGCTTATCTTTGAAAATTAAACAAAAACTCCATATAGTAAAAGCTGACACAAAGATCGGTCAAAGAATTAACATCTTGATATAGGACGAGTGAAAGCACTGCTTGGTAACTAAGAGAACAGTTTACAGATCGATTGCTCCAGATAGCGTGACCTAGTTAATTCTTGTTGTAGATTTCATATTGTACATAAATTTCACGCTGATACGAAGTCAAGTTTTCTGACCTTAAACTCTTAGGAATCACGGTCATTTCTTGTAATTACAAGCCTTTGTTTTCTAAGTGTTTTCAGTGGCAATAAGCCGTAGAATCTCTGAGTGCTGTACGAAAATATTCATAATACCCTCATCGTAATGGCAGCAAAAATATGTAGTAGGTTTGTTTGGAATTTTCTAAGAAATTTTACACAGAAGAATTTCATTCAAACAAGAAAGGAAACCTTCTCTTCCTGTGTTTATAGTTTCGATGACAAAAGGATAGATTTTATTAATCTGACGTCATGTCTACGTAACATCTTCATATTGCCCTTAGGGCGGGAGCCACAGGAACAAACGCAGAACCTACAGAGCAAACCAACACAAAACCGGAACACGTGCATAAAAAGACATACAGATTTAACCGAACAACGCATTTTTCAAATTTTTCTTTTCGGCTGGTTTAGATTTGTGGGAGAACAGGCTTAGATCACTTTAAGCAACCAAGATCAGAACTTTTAGTCATTAGTTACAACTACTTTATGCAAATATGGGAAATGTGTACGTAAGAACAAACTTCTTGTACGTTGACTAGCCTTCCTTACTGTGTTTTTACATTGACGTCAACTAAAGTCATTACCATTACCGAACAATGATTTTTTTTATTTTCTCATGGATTAGAATAAAACTTCACAAATGGGCTTTCACCCTACTAGCCCTTTTTATCGAACTCCATAAACTCTGACAAAACTGGCTCCTGTGATAGATAAGTACAACTTGTCCCATCCGGCTAGTTCGTGGGTTGGGGGCGGTTCCCTCCCCAACACACTAATATTGGTTTTAGTAATTTTTCCAACCGTCTAAGTAAAATGTTTGTAGGTAAAACCTGTCCTGTGAAATTGTCTGATGCGAAGATGAAGATTAAAATTGACTTTCAACACAAAAGTATTGTAGACTGTCAATATTGATTTCTTTGTTTTCTTGAGAGTCGAGGCGTTTAAATAGTTGGGCGTTTCGATGACTTGACAATAAGACTAGCGTTGAAAACAAAGAACGCATCAAGAATCCTCTTGCGGTTTTTAAAATTTTAAGCACAATAGCAAATCGTTGCCAACGATGACAGTACAATGATGACATTTTGGAGATACATTATCCAGGCCGGTATTTTTTTTAAGATATTGACAGCATAAAGCAGAGCGATCAAAGGTAACCAAAGACTCACTGAGCTGAAAATCCCGGGCTGAAAATTAATGCACAGCCACCCCGATTATCCGATAATCTGGAGTCTCTAAGAAAAACCTTGATAATGAAATTATTCTGAATTGTTGGCGTCCCCTCCCCTAAACCGCAGGATCTATATTTACCAATAACTGAGGTCGAGATACTACGCGTGTTATGATTGGTTAAAATGCCCCTAAAAAAACTGGGAAAAACCAACTGAATGGGTCAGTTAACTGACCCCAGGGGATTATCACTTATATGAACCATTTAAGTATGTGCCGTCCCAAAAGGGTATGGATTTTGCGCCGTGCTGGTCTGAAAACGGATATAGATTTTGCCCATTTAGGTCTGGAAACAGTTATAGTTTTCTAGACGGTGGTGTATGAACGTTTTTGTCGTTTCAATTCCAAATGAATCAGAAAGAAAGAAATATGCGAACTCGCGTTCTTATTTAAGGAATGATGTCATAATTCCTTAGAGGTTGGGGCTGAAAAAGGGTGTGAAAAATGGCATTTTCTGGTCTGATATAGGCTCAGGGTTTGGAGAACCGGGAGGCACACCCCCACCAAGAATTCTCCTAGGAGTCCCCCCCCCCCCCCCAACCCCCGTGACTGACATTGTGCGGCAGTATATATTTACGGGAGTTCTATTTTGCGGATGGGCGTTTTATAGTTATTTTTGTATTTTGCGGGATTTTGAATTAATTTTTGCTATTTTTAGGACCAGCATTTCCGTCTGCAGAACACTACTAAAATGAAATTTTCTGTAACTTAGGGCAACCGAAACTAGGCTACCGTTCAGACAATCGAATTATGCTTTTTCCATCTAAGGTATTATTCTTTGTTGGCAAACAGATGAATCTAAGACATTCTCTGATAATTGTTACTGTTGGCTGATAAAAAAATATAAGAAACGAACACGGCTGAGAAACCATTTTTTCAAAGTCAATGGAAAATCGTTCTATCATAAGATATTTCGCGCGGAGTTCGTGAGATTGGCGTTGTTTAGAGGGGTGGCTCTTGGTACAATAAAGAATAGAATTTAATATGAGAGTAGAAATTCCATTGATCCTGATGAATGCATATTTTTTACAACAGAATTACTTGGAAAGGTATGGTTACTTATCGCCTGCTGATGTGGAAATAGGGAAAACAAAGCTAAATTCTGGAAAAGTTTCTGACGCCGTACGAAAACTTCAGCATTTCGCGGGGCTCAACGAAACAGGGAATCCGCTGGACCCAAGTACCGTAGAACTGGTTACCAAGCAACGGTGCGGTTTTCGCGATCTTGGCAATACGGCGCTGTTTAAGAGGAGAAGGAGATATGCTCTACATGGCACCTGGTGGCGGAAACATGTAAGTTACCACCACGTACGAAAAACAGAACTGAATTGCGCTTTTTTTTCAGTTTTGGTTTATTACGCAATGCTGTTAAGAAGATTCCATGACGAGCCAAAATACAGACCTTTACAATGTAGATTCTAAGACGGGGACGACTACGAGTACGAAAAGTAGTTCTCCCACGTGAACCAGTGTTATTTTGGAGGGAAAACGCTATAGCCCTTGTCATTCTACTACGAGTTTTAGCGAGAATGTCGTAGTGGCGGAAACAAGTTATCAAATGTCAGAAGTTTTATCATTTTGTGATCGAGAGAGAGCTTTTAAACCTCTTTCATTAAAGGTAACAGTGATAACGTTTCTAGTAAAAAAAAAAAGGTACAATGAAGCTTTTCGGGATGTTTACTTTTTTAGAATAGGCGAACAACTTGGAGGCCCTTGAAGTCAAATCTCGTTGTCGTCTTCGAACATTTTAAAGGTCTCATTTCAAAAAAACTACAATTTAATGGAAATACACAAATCTCCTAACATCGCTTTTCTTATACGAGATGATGATGACTAGATGATTTGTTTCTCTTGTAGCTGGGCATTTATACACTTGAAATTTAGCTGATGTAATAACGTTACCCTATCTAAGGATCACACCGGGAAACGCAAGGCCAACAAGGGCAAATTCGATGAATCTTTGCGCTGCAAGAGGCTAGACCTTCGCTCGGCTCAGATGACCACTTAAAATAGCGGTCCCATCTCCAGCAGGAGACGTAAAATTAGTGCCTTAATTAGTACTTTTGTGCTAAATACATTGGCACTCAAATAAAGTGCATCTGTTTTTATTCTGAAACTTCGCCAGGATTTAAAATACAAGATGGTGAAATATACAGCAGACCTGTCAGTAAAGGAGGTAGACAAAACAATTAAGGCTGCCATGGACTTATGGGCAAAGGTAACTCCGCTAACCTTCACCAAAGTGACGAGTGGACCAGCCGATATAGATATTTTCTTCGATAAAGAAGGAGATAAAGGATACTCCTTTGATGGAAGAGGAGGGGAGCTTGCGTTCGCGTACTTCCCTGGAAATAATGCAGGTACGTTTCTTGAAAATATATTCCGTCCCCATGTACGAGGTAGAGTGAAAACTCGGGAAACTCTATTCATGGGACACCTGGATCCATTCAGAATACACACAAGTTGGTCCTGGAAAATGTTCATGTAATCTTTGTATTTGTTTCATGTATCGAAGGGACCCATCTAGTCAGGGGAAAGGGACACTGTCTGGGTCCTGAAACCTTGGTTTAACCTCCGCTCAGTGGACACCTTAGCACTCCAAAACACGCACTCACGAAAGCACTCCCAAAAAGCCCTAGCTAACACAAAAATCGTTCATAGGTTTAAGTGTGCCAGGATAGTCACAATGACACCAACGTTCACAACATGAATTATCTCACTTAAATCGATGTACTGCATTTGTGGGTATTCAATACAAAATTACGAAGAAACTAGCTGCTTGAAATAATGACATTTAAGAGTCTTCATAGCCAATAACGTCACTAGGGCTTACCTGCAGATAGACGACCAATAACATCACGACTTAACTGGCCAATCATGTCAATAACCAGAGTTTAATACCTACAACTGACGTGATACAACTCACTTTGACTCTGAAGATGACTACCACACAGGTTGTCGAAACGTCAGTCACTGTCAACAACAACAGTCCTATTCAGGACTACGATCACCCGGTCGATCATGTTTCACCTTCAATATTTTTTCTGTGGTTGTTTTTGTTTTTCTGGCCTACAACAGGACTTTTTGGGGATGTTCATTTTGACGATGAAGAACAATTTACCACCAACAATAAAGGAGGAGGAGTGGATCTTTTTTGGCTTGCGCTTCATGAACTGGGGCACAGTCTGGGTCTTGATCATTCTTCAAATAAGGATGCCATCATGTATCCGATTTACCGTGGTAGTCGTCCGGGACTTCAACTTCATCGCGATGACATTATGGGAATTCAGCAGCTCTATAGTGAGTTAAAGAAAATAGTCTTTACTTTATTGAAATTCGCCACGGTGACTCAACGCGGTGACTGTAGATGAAACAGGACATACGTCCCATTTGATATCAACCTCTTCTTTACCCACCCAGCCCATGAAAGGTTGTGCCACACCACCTACTACCACCCTTCACCCACCCCACTTTGTGAGAAACATCCTTTTCTATTTTTTTCGCAAAAAAACTGAGACATGATTGAATAAAATCTACTCTAAAATCTTAAAATCCACTGTCTTTGAATGACGATATCTTAGAGTCCTCATTTCACCCAAAACATGCATCATTTGAAAGCTCACTTTCGTTTCAGTGTCTTTGCGTCAAGACATTTTTGTCAGAATTTCTTGTATAGGCCTATTTTGTCTACATAGACGGCGTATTAGCTCCGTATTAGCTACGCCGCTGTCATTTCATACCAGGGATTGGAATTCCTCCCATAGATGTTTCGAGCCCACGACTTATGAGCTCCTGTTTGAACTAAAAAAAGATTATGCAGGTGCAGAAAAAATGATTGTGATTATAATGACTGATCCACAAAATGATCTTTGAATAACAAGAGAGAGAGGGAGAGCACTTTCAATGCGTTCTCCAAGTTTCTAACGAAATCATATAAGTCTTTCTAGATTTGTTTTTAGGTTTTTTACTTCTTTCCTAACTACACTGTCACTGTCTTAGCCAAGGACAATTAACAGTAATCCGTATCATTTATTTTTGAGAACCCCTTACCTTTAATATACCTGAAGCTTGTAAAAGGTACCCGATCCCCTTACGGGCGGAGTCCCCCCTTTTAGGCCATTATAGGGAGTACACCCCCCGGACTATTACCTCATCTAACCTGTTATAAACCTGACGTTGAGTAGCCTATTTTTTTTTTCCTTCATTTATTTTTTCCACTTTTGACACGTTTATTTTTTCTTCCAATCCCCCATCAGGAGAGTCAACAATTACTAAAGTTACAACAACACCTCAAGTGCACACGACGCGGCAATCTATCCCAGGAAAACCAGATCCATGTGACAGCACTCTTGATGCCATGGTAATGACCGCTGATAAGACTACCTACGCGTTTAAGGGCGCATATTTCTGGCCAGTTGGCGACTATGGTGTTTTTACGGAAGCTCTGAAGATATCCGAGTTCTGGGAAGGTCTAGAGGATGATATTGATGCTGCTTACACGAGACAGTATGACGGGCTCACCTTCATATTTAGAGGATCAAAGTGAGTAACTGTTTTTCTTTTTTATCTGACTCTTTCCTCGGGGCTCTCTCAAACCCGATTAGATTATGACAAATGAATAACGATTCATACTTTGTCGATACGTGGATTGTGTTTGGTGGCCATTAATAATTGTCTGGTTGGTAGGTGCGAGGTCAGGGGGCCTGTTTCTCGAAAGGCTCGGTAACGTTTCGGGCCAGAAGGCAAATTTTAAAATTAAAACCTGTTAAATAGTAGCATACGTACAAGCTCACAAACCTGTCAATTTTGCTTCGTTAACTGATAGTTTCATTGTATCATTTTCAAGATTATAGAAACTTGATGATGAATGCAAACATGGTAAACACAAGCTTCCCAGGCCCGAAAAGTAACCGAGACTTTCAAAAAACGGGCCCCTCATGAGAACCGATAAAACGTTGGAGCCGCTCGGATCACCAATTATAATATGGCTCAAATCTTACATAATCTTATTTTTAAAAGATCCATGGCCAGTGCAGAAAAACAACTTTTTCCAATTTCGAAACAGACGTTTTCTGGTTTTCGTTTTCGCGTGCTGGTTAGAGCTCACGTATAAGATAAGAAAAGTTTCCATTTCGCTTCGGCTTTGACCACTCAGTTGAAATAATAGACGGGGTGAATTTCCTTGCGTTTGAGACAGTCTCAAACTAGACACTCACTTTGGCTACCACCCTAATTAATTTGCATTGCTTTCTTTCTACACTGTGATTGGTTGACAGATTTCGCGCCATTATCCAACTCAATGTAATTGCCATATGTCAGCTTGCGTTTTCCCGCGTTTTAGCCCTGTTAGCTGATTGTTTCATTGGATAGTAAAAACCCTTGAATGTACAGGCCCACTCAACGCTTAATAAAACCGATTGGTTCCTTCTTGCAAGATCTCTAATGTAGAGATGCTAGAGCCAGACCTCAACTGAAGTGGCAGTTAAAACGAAACTGAATGCAAGGCTGGCAAAATACAGCAAAGGGCAAAGGGCCAGAGCTGCACTGAAAGGCTCTGGCCCTGAGGAAGGCTAATTTTGTTAGCCGAAAACAGGAGCCCATGAATTCCACAAATAAATCAGCCCTTTGCAGTATTGCCAGCCTTGCATTTAGATTTGTTTCATTGGATGGCTAGCGTATGCTATGGTTGCTTTAGAATGGGGTTCCTTAATCGCGAAAATTCTTTCTCTCTGTAGGTACTGGACGTACAAAAACATGAATCTAGTGAAAGGGGCATCAAACGTTTCAGATCTAAACCTACCCAACGCAGTCCACAACATGGATGCGGCAGTTGAGCGAGGAGCTGACGGACACTTATATATCTTCAAGGGCGACAAGTTTTGGCGTTACGATGGTTATAAGAAAAGCGTTGATCCTGGTTACCCCAAGCTTATTCGGTCTGTGCTTCCGGGTTTAAAGAGAAACATACACGCTGCTCTTCAGTGGAAAAATGGCAAGACGTTCTTTTTCAAGGGGGAACAATATTACGTACTAGATGACTCGTCCTGGCGCATTCGGCAAGGTTTTCCAAAATCGATCTCAACCTACTGGATGGGTTGTTCACCAGAGGGATTAGCGTCGGGAAGAATTTTACCGCATGGCTCGGTAAGAAAGAAGAAGCAGCAGATTCCCGCAAAAAACAATGGTGTCCAAAAGATTAAAGATGGATTTGTAATGATAACGATTTTGTACCTACTCAGTCAGTATTTGTAGATTAATTAACAAATCGAAAACAATTTCCCGTGGTCTGTACTCTAATCGACCATAAAAATATTGTTAAAATATTGTTAAAATATTGTTAAAAAAATTGTTGTCGATTTGTGCTAGGCCTGGATACAAAATACCGAAAAATGTCCTAAAAATCTATCTGGAAATTTTCCAAAAATGTCTATAAATCCCAATTTTGCCTCTAAAAATCTCGAAATTTATTCTAAAAATCCCGATTTACAACAATTTTTTTCTGAAATAATGACATAATTTGCAAAAAATGCGGTAAATGGTAATATATTTACTAGACAAGTATGTGGTTCGTCTAGTTTACATATATATAGTATATACACGATAACGGCAGTAAGCACTTAGTAGAGTTTGACATTTCATGTGGCCTATAACCGAACTTCTTAGTTAGAACCACCCACCCAAATTTGTTTTTGTCTTTTTTTTTTTGCTATCGGCTGTATGTTTCCCAAAACATTATCGTCTAAAAAATTCTAAGATTTTCTTAGATTTTCAAAAAATCCTATTTGACTCTAAAAATCCCCCCCAAAATCTGGATTTTTGGATCTAGGCCTAGTCTAGCTGTACTCTTTTCGAACATAGCTCTCGACCAATTAGCGCACGAGAAATCACTCAGTTGTTGTAAAAACAAAATTGGACTAATCTTCCTTTGCTGGCTGACCCTATCAAGAAAATGATTTTTAAAAAAATCCCTGTGTAAAATTCTTAATAGATTACTGAGAAATCTAAAGCAGTTTATTTATTTTTTAAGCCGTACATTCATTCGTAAAGAGACCATTATTTCCAGGGTATCTCCTTGCTGAAAAAGTCTCAGTGTCCGCTATCGCCCACAATGCGGTACTTTGTCAGTCCACACATATTGAAACAGCATCATTGAAAGATACATGTGTCGCATGAAAAAAAAAAATCCACGAGTATTTTCTTCGACTCTCTCTGACCGTTAGTTTTTAACGCATTCAGACTTAGCGCAGAGAAAACCCTGAGACGAGAACGGAAACCTTGTATAAATGTTATGTCTTCTCTAAGAAAAATGTTTCCATTATGACCTATATCCAGAGTAAAAAATATACACAAGTGTACAGGTTTTAAATTATGTTTCTATCGTTGTTTTATATATTTATCTCTAAGAGCAAAGTTTATGCGTAGATATAACAGCGCGTCGATTATATCGTAATTATGAAACAATCACTGCTGAAGATTTTTGTAGAACTTACATCAAACACTCATATACTCGAACACTGAGAATAAGTTTTAAAGGGCCTTTGAGCCGTAAAATGTTTTGTTTCTGATTAAACATTACCTGACTAGCGTTACAAGTAATAAATAATAATACGCTAAATTCTTCCTCTAAGAGGTCCCCAGAAATTCCGAGTAGCGAAACGTATACGAAAGAGGACTTGAACCTACTACAAGGCCGTCGGGATATCAGCTGCAAAGCAGCAATACCTAAGCATTAACTACTTTGAGTGAATTATTTTAACTTGTTTAAAAGCTTTCTGTACCAATAGCTCTGTATATATTTATACCCAGAGTTTTTTCTAGGTTTTTTTTTATAGAATTGTATTACGGATTGTGATAATGGTTATGGTGTATAAATTGTAATTGGTAACAAGAAACAATATGAAGAAAATATTTTTATGTATATAATTATATATATCTTCTTATTCTACTACGCTCTAGTGCTTCTATTGAGCACTCTGCCGATAGGTGTTCATACGTATCAACTGGTATACATCTTCATTTACGTATCAGACTACTTCTCCTGATAAGCGTTGTTTATTTTATCATGGTTATTTTATGAGAGAATATATATATTTTTTTAAACCAGAAAGAACAGAATATTAAAAAAGCAAATTAAAAGGTTATTCATTCAGTGATGGACGTTGTTTATCTTTCAGTATTGCAGTTTCCGCTCTTGGAAACAAATGTTGTTCACCATTTGTAAAATGTTTCCGGAAAATACGGTTGAACAGTACATGGAACACTGCTTTTCGGGTCGTTTCCTTAGAAAACCTCCGAGAGCAACAGGACGTCTGAAAGGTAAATAAAGGTCGTACTGTTTTCCCGGTTCGGAAGGGTTCAAACAGAAATTCGTGTTCCGGCATTTCTTTAAAGCAGTTTCAAGCATACGCCTTTTGCGGCACCGCCCATAATGCACCTTGTTTTCAATTTCTCTTGGGACCGCTGTAATAGCCAGGAGAAATGAAAAACAAAGGTTATGCAAAATGTTGGGGGCAAATAAGGTGTATTATGGAAGATGTGCAAGTGGCATATTTACGACCGTTTTCTGGCAAATGGAACTGATTTGTGGAAATAGTAAACGCGATTCCGGTACGAAATTTACTAGACACGTCCAGAATTTTGCTTACCATGTCCCACTGAACCGTAAACCGACCGGTTTTGTCCATGTAAATGGTAAAAAACCAACGGTTGGCACTTTGAAATCCTATTAAAGACCCTTAGAATTACTGAACCTTTTTTGAACTGTTTCTAATCGGAGAAAAAGAAATGAATAGCCCAGGCTAGAGCCCAACTTCGTCCTTCAGGATTTTTCCTTTCGAAAGTTAGAAAGGCTTTTCCGACGCGAGCCTTGGGGACGAGGTTGCCCAGAACCGATCCTGCGCCTCCTTACCCGGGGGTGGGAGGGGGGGGGGGGTATTCCCTTACATAAGCCATATAAGGTTTGTCGCCCCAAAAGGTATAGCCTTGGTTTCGTCTGAAAACAAGTACTGAATTCAAAAATGGATTTTAAGAAATCGTTTTATTGCTGTTTTAGTCTAAGTGATGATGGCATAATTTCTTGGCAGTCAGGTCTGAAAACAGGTATGAAAAAATGACATTTTTTTGGTCTGAAATAGGGTCATGATTTGGAGAACAGGGTGGCATACCCCCTCCAAGAATTCCCAGGTCTACCCCCCAGGCTCCTCACAAAGTGTTACGCTATATCCTCTCTCGTTATGACGCCACACTAACAGTGTTTGTCGACAAACACTGAATATTGGTGGATTCATTTGCAGAATACAAGTATAACTTTAATATTTGTATGCTGGATTTTTTTTTTCATTTTTGAGCTTAAGAACATTGAGAAAAAATTCAGCTGGCAAATATAACGGTAGGACGGGTATTCTGCTCGGGGGGGGATTCCCTATAATGGCCCCTACCAGGTACTAATCGGCTCCTGTCTAAACTAAGGTATAACAGATGCGTCTCATCATGGCTGCAAAAAAGTCGAGAAAACTTACTGGTTTGTGATTTATTGTGTATTTTACAGACAGAGCATTTACAGAAGTGTAAGGACATGCAAAGTTCTGCAAGGAATACCATTTGTTCGATTTAAGGTATACAAAGGAGTACCTTTTATGTCTAAAATGGTTTATAAAAGGGCACGGTAAGGGGTTGGACCTCTTAGCGGGGCCTCCCATAAAAATTTGATGAGTGGCCCCCCTCCCCCCCTCGGAGGAGAAAATGACCGAGAATTTTTTTGGATCTTTAGCCAGTCTACTTCTATACAGATACCAAAAAAAGATGGAGAAAAGTAAATTTTTCCCCTGCGACCCACGGCGCAAAGATTTCAGAATGAAGGATTAATTTTCCCTGACTGACAGATCGATACTCGGACCAAAACTAGGCCAACAGCAGCTGGGATGCTGTACTGTCTAAACGGGCTTCCGCACACCAGGAAGTATATTGAACATCTGTATAATATTGTGATTGCTACATAAGTTCAGTAACATCTGTAAACCTGAAGAAGGCTGGTATGGCCAGCCGAAATATTGTTATAAAAACAATACAAATTGTTTTAAATCAGCTTTGCAGTAGTCTTTGGACTTCTCGTTCTTGGTATATTGAACATACCAAATATGGAAGGTTCACAGACACCAGCTCGGCAAACCTTGTTTGGCTGTTTTCTGACCATTTGACCACAATTACATGGTGGCACTGTCTTTCAGCTTGTTATAAGCTTCAGCACCAAAAAAGTATTAAAAAAAAGCAAAGAAAGCAAAGAAAGAATGGTCAGATAAAAGTTGATATTATTTTTTTGGTTTTCGGGGAGGGGGGAGGGTTGTGGGGAGAGAGGGTGATCTTTATTACTATCAAAAAAAGCCACCAATTGACAATTGCAATAGGGCAAATTCACGTTTAAGTCATTGGTTATATTTTGAGTAAAAACAGATTTCATCAAACAAATCAGTCGTGCACGAGGCGCCATCTGTCTGTTTGAGAGCGGCAGGACACTAAGCGCCCGGTGGGTGTATTTCCTTATATGGCCTATTAAGTACGGGAATATGCCGCTGGAGTGGGTATTGTTTGTGCCCTCTCTGTCCTAAAAGGAGTATATAATTACCGCAAGAGTCTGTCCTAGACAGGGTATATTTTCATACAGGTCTCCTGGGTCTGTCCTTTATAGCCAGGTCTTTCCCGAAAACTGATCACAGAGTGTGGTAAATCCAGCCCAAACCATCGGCTCCTGCCTATAAAACTAATACTTGCAATTCGGTACAGATAAGTGTAGATTTTCTCCTGTTAATAACATTATTTTGAAACTAATTAGGTCATATTTGAAAAAAAAGCAGTGAAGCTGAACATTATCATGACCTTTGACGTCACCATACTCCAAGACATACTTCCGGGCATAAAATCCATTGTTCTGCGCCAAGATCTACGTAGGTGTCACGTAAAAAAGCAGAGTCACCCACACCTACACAAGGCCATTTCTTCTAGAACCCATGAGAAAAAGGTTATTTTGTGTTACTTCTGGAGACTCTCTGAACAAAACCCATCAGCTTAACATTTAATGTCTTCAGCATTTACCTCATTCACTATCGACGTCTTTTAGGCAAATGCAGGTACACTGTACAGGGGCCGTTATCTATCTTATATTCGGTCGCGATGATAGGCGCAGTTCTTTCTCCAAAAATATTATTACACCGTATTGCAGACATAATTGAGAAGACAGAATAAATATCTAATAATATTTCACTTGCAAACTTTCACGAATTAAGGTATATATCTCCTTCATCGATCATAAACGCTCATTTGTGGTACTTGGATGATTAAAAATGTTAACTGACTCGCCCAGTCGTCGAGTACAGGCACGGGACTCCAATAAAGATCAACCCGGTTTTGTTTTGTTTTGTTTCTTTTTCACGAAAGAAACATCAACTCAGTCTGCTAAGAAGGTTTTGTCTCCCTGTATACTCAGAAAACAAATATCTGGTAATTTTTAATATGGTGAAAGTCTGGTAATTTGGCGGGACTGACGGACACATGAGGACACATGAGCAATTTTTGGGATCAAATTAATATAAAACGCCGTAAATACAAGACTACGTCATCTAGCATCTTTGGAAATGGAATGGGCTCTTTTTCTTGGACAATTGCGGCTGGCAAATTAAAATTTTTTAACCGTCAAATTGATCAGTTTGACAGACTTTCACTGCTGGAAGAGGGTCATTTTCTCAGACGGGTGCCAAGATCGGTGCCAAGACGATCTGTCATCAACGCACGATAAGTACGTACGTGGGGTGAGTAAAATGTCATGTGATCTCTTCTTCACTAAAACCTGCCAAGCTTATCTTACCAAATATGGAAACGATATTGGATAACGGAAGCCGTTCTTGTCACACTCAATCGCCTATAAAATCCCCGCTTCTACACTGGAAAGCCGACCCTTTACTGATCGTTGTTTGTGGAGAAGTTCAGTTGAGAGGAAGAATAGTTTGCACGGATCGCTACTTGCAAAGTGAGAGATCACGCTTAATTATCACCACGTCTCTAAAAAACTGAGACCGAAGAGCAAATTTCACGAAAGACTAGAAAAAGCAGCTGTCCGGGACGATCGTTAAGAAAGATTTCATTGATCATTTCCTGTCACAAACAAGAAGAATTTGCAGACATTAACGCCAATGGAGATTCTTGTTGGCTTTGCGACTCGATTTGTCTTCGTAGTTTGCTGCTTGATTTGTCTACATAAACCCACTGAGAGTAGTCCAGTAAGCTCAAAACTTGTCGCAGGAGGAGTTGTAAGTAATATTTAACTTCTCTCACCAATGTAGCTGTGGTTATTTTTATTATTTATTCAGAAAATGTTTGTCATGGAGCACAAACAAAATTTCCTCTTTATAGCTCTGAAATTTACGTACGTTGCCAGTCGTAATGAAACGTCTATGACCCCGCGCGCCGGTTCAAGAATCAGACAGGAATTTTGTATACCGCTATCAAAGGCAGTCACGTCTTTGCCATGGATAGGTGTACACTAATTTAAAAATAAGTCTGTACAACAAACTTTGTAAGCCAGAATAACAGGTACGGCATTCCTGAACTCTCGATCGAGGCTGATCTAGCATAAATGACGTTAGCTCATGTGTGACGTCACGGTTGAGCTGCATCTTTCTCCAAGCTAGCCAAGAGGGCAGAGCCAGAAAAGCGTGGGCAAAAAAACTTAAATATTAAAGTTTCGTAACACATAGGAAGTCGTGTAGTGTTCATGACACTGCTGCGTAAGATGCGTGCCTTCACGATGCACAAATGGTGGGAACTGGTGACCTTTAAGACCTTTTCCAACAGCGCTTACGGGTTTCCTTTGGTTTTCTATTTGTAAACATCTTAGAATTTCACAATACGCATAAAAACTAGGACACTAAATAAATAATGACAAAATACGGTCTCAGAGTGAGAAATTTTTCCGGAGCCGGAAAAATATTTTGTCGTTATCTCGATATCTTCTTCAATAGTCTGAGTAGTATTGAAAAGATGAACATTGCTATTAATATCTTGTAATATTATTGACTTTATTATTTTAATTTACAATGTAAATTCAACGCAACCGATCACCGGACAAACAAATTTCTGGCTTTTGACTGATGTAGGCTGAAGATTTCTATTCTCGGCTTTAATTCACTACTGTTTGTTTCTTGACTCTTTTTTTAATTTCGTCAACAGATAAACGCATTTATCCGATATTCTGCATTTATTTGTTTTTATTTTGGAGTGAAAGTGTTAATCTTAGATAAATACAATATTACACAAACTGTATTGCTTTTTTTTCAGTTAAGAAAACATGTGTATGCAATGCATTTCTCTCCCGCTGTCTCCTGTGATAGCACTATTTTAAAATCATCTTTTTTTAATGGAAAATGAAAAGCAAAGAATATGCAAAAACAAACTGAAATGTCATCTGAAACGGCAAACCGCATAATAACAGGGCGCCGAAAGCGTGATCTGGCATTTTAACATGATCAGCTAATTAACATGAATTAAAAAGAGCGATGCTTCTCGGAAATCTCAAAATCCTATGTAAGCAATATATTTCGACGATGATCAGAAATTTTAGAAGAGCGAGTCTTAAATTAGAGTTTTCTCCCAAAATATTGACAGCCACTTTCAAGATGATCGGTCACATCGGCAAAATATCTTTTCCTTCCTCTTTCCGTAAAGTGATGTCATCAATAGAAATCGTGAGAACCTCATGTAAGCGTTAGATGCGACTGACTGATGATGAACCTGCAAGAAAGTTTACCTTTGAAAAAGTTTTCTTACTATTCTCATTTTATTTATTTATTCATTTATTCATGTACTTATTTACTTGTTTATTTTCCTTGTGCAATAGGATTGGTTAACAAGATATGGATACTTAGTACCCAGTGACCCGAGAACAGGGAATCTAAGAACCCAACAAGACTTGGAAAAAGCCATCAAAATGCTTCAGCGCTTCGCCGGTTTACCAGAGACCGGTCAGCTAGACCAAGCAACGGTCAACCAGATGTCGGAGTCTCGTTGTGGAGTAGCGGACTTTGGAAAGACTGATAACATGCGAAGAAAGAAACGCTACACTTTGCAAGGGACATATTGGAAAAAGAAGGTGATGCATACAGGCTATCCAGTGTTGGGGGAAAAAAGAAAAACAATTTACAAGCGCTGATTTTTCTTTGGATGTTTCTCTTTGTGTTTCTCGTTGGAAAATTCTGATTTGGATTTTTAGGATGCAATATCCTCCAGCCGTTTTCTTAATCTTTCTGTATTTCAAATCCAAGATGGACGTAGACTGCGAAACAGTCCGCGAATTTTTGTGTAGGTCAAGAACGCGGGAGGAGTCAACAAAAGTCCTGGAGCGTTCCTGGAGCGTGGGTGAAAACCGCGCAAAAATCTCACCAAAAACCAGTTTTAAGGGAAAAGCCCACTTTTTGAAGTCTAAGCTAGACTCGTACTCTTTTACAAACTCAGTTTTCCTTTGTATTTTGTTTTCACAGGAATTGACGTACAAAATCAAATCTTTCACATCAGACATCAGAGATCGAGAGAAACAGCGGCAGATTTTTAAGCAGGCATTTGATTTGTGGTCCGGGGCGACGAACTTGAGAATCAAAGAAGATAGATCTTCGGCAGACAAGGATGTTGATATTCACATAAGTTTTGAAAGTGGATACCACAATGACGCTTATCCGTTTGACGGACAGGGTGGAACTTTAGCACACGCCTTCTATCCACATAACAACTTAGGTGAACACAGTTTTAAATTCAATTTCAATTTTTGATAGACTGACTGCTGGAAGGCTAGCTAAACCCCAAGTTTATCTACCCAAGAAGTCTGTAGTGTGAAAATAATGAAAACAAGTCGTAGTCACAAAAATAATTACAAGAAATACAACCTGACTAACTAAATCAGATCATAGCAGATGAATCCCTGTTTTTGTAAGACCAAAACCAATGCAAGTTACTTCGGCCAATCACAACGTAAGTAAATTTCGTTAACCAATGAGAAACTAAAGGAAATGTATGCGGCAGAGGCCAAGCGCGGGAAAACACTTCCATAAGTAGTTGTTTTTACTTCCATTCTAACTAGCTGAGAAAGAGACGCGAACTTTTCGGCCAAGAACATTGCGTAGCAATCACATAAACTTAAGGAACCGACGAAATTGCTATGTTAGCTTTCTAGTCTTCATTAGAAACCGTCATAATAGCAATTTTAGGTTTGACTTTTGACACATTGACTCTTGTTATCCGAATCATATTGGTAAAAGGTGCACATATTACTTCTTAGTAGTATTTCGGTCAGACCTGGATGAAGTGAAGGGTTGGAATATCTCATCACGAGACAGAGTTTTGGCTATTAATCTCGGTTAGATAATAATTAATGTCCTTTTGGTTTCGCTTCAGGTCTTTCGGGTGACGCTCATTTCGACGATGACGAGCGATTCACTACCGGGACACGTTACGGTGTCAATTTGGACTGGGTGGCGGTTCATGAGTTCGGACACAGCCTGGGTCTGGAACATTCCAACGTAAGGGAATCTATCATGTACCCTTGGTACAAGGGATATAAAGCTAATATTCAGCTTACTTCTGATGATACTCTAGGAATACAAGCGCTCTATGGTGAGTTAAACAGTTTTTGTGTGTTCAGGCTTCACAAAAAGTAGCACAGTTCTGGTCAGTCTTCATTCATTCACACGCAAATAAAACACATTTTTATATAAAAATGGTTGTGTTCAAGGTCTCGCCGTCATAAGTGATCCGGTTAAGACGGGAAGCAACTTCTTTTGCTATGGTGCAATACGTTTTCCTCACATAGGAGTGTTTTCATTTTCACATAGAGAATGTAAAAACCTACAAAAAGGCAGTTTACGAAATAAAATTCATTTAAACTCTCCAATTTTAAAGTGTGCGTGTTTTTTGTGCTAAAAGATTTCGACCAATCATAAGAGTTGCAAATAACAGCCAAGATAAGTTTACAATTTTACTTTTTCTCACATAGGATTTCTGCGTTTCTTAGACTCAGACGAGTTTTTGTTTTAAGGAAGCTGGATAGAATACAAAGGAATTGATATACAAGCTGCTTTGCGAAGATTTCGAACTAAAAATTTGATGTTTAAACCAATCAGAAGTGTAGTAGAGACAATATTAAAGTGAGCGTTTTTTTGCATTCTGACGTGTTCATGATAGCGTGTGGATCTTTCCTTCTTATCTTCACCATTACTAAAATTGAATCGAAGTAGGTGCAGGTCGGCATTACTATGAACCAATTCGTCATCGTCAAGCGTAGAGAAAAGTGTGCGTGTTTAATTCTTGTTTGTGGTTTTGTGAATGGTTAAGGGTAGCAAATCGTGAATTAAAGGCAACAATATTTCCAATAATACTTTTGACGCTCAGTTAAGAATCCATGTAAACTGACAGCTCCCAAATTATAGAAGCATCGTAGATGTCCATCTGCTTTGAAAGGGACCTGCGTTCAGGACATTTAGCTTCTTCCAACTCAGATTCAAATCATGATTTAGCAATGAAGATTAAGTACAATATTTTACTTAATTTCTGTTTGTTAAAATTCTTGTTCCTTTTTTCTTTCAGGAAAACCTGTTAGGACACAGCCTACAGATTCTTCCGTTACAACCAAACCGGCATCCACTAAACCTCCCCTCCCCGAGGAAAAGGATGTGTGCTCAATGTATTCCTACGACACATTTTTTCTCGCCCCAGATGGAAAAACGTACGCGCTTAAAGGCACACAGTTTTGGGTTGTATCGTCAGATCCCGGTGCGGGTTTGGAAAGTGGACCTCACAAGGTTTCCGACCTGTGGAAGGAACTTCCGACCAAGATAGATGCCGCCTACAAGAAAAGCGCTAGTAGACTGGTTTTCTTCAGTGGTTCAAAGTGAGTCACTTTTTTAGTCGTTGATCTAGAAAAGTATAGGTTTCCCCTTAGAAAATGAAATTATTCCAGAGCTTGAAGTTTTTTTTTAACCCAGCAAAAGTTGCTACTCCCTTACAAGAGAGCGACCGAGAGTAATTCGGTTTTTAATCCGTGTAAAGAACTTCTAAAGTACTTGCAAAACTAATGTAACATATACTCTTTGTATCTTTTATTTTGTCGCTCGCTTTGGGGCTATATTTTTACGTGTTAGCTGCTGTTACAGATTTCCCGCACTTGCCAAGGGTTGCATATTTTCCCTAGAGAATTGCAGGGTAGCCAGCTCAGAACCATTTATACGTGGAACAATAAGACGCGTCTTATGTGTGTAAAGACAAAAACAGTATAAATGGCGCTAATTTCCGTTGCGTGATTTACACACGTTTGGCCTTCTAATGTGTCTTCAAAAAATAAACTTGATGGAAAAGTTCTAGTCAGTTCTACAAGTATCGTTAGTGTCAAAATATAGCAGTGTGGTATATATTTCATCACACCATACTTTTTTTCCTGCATCTTTTGGATATAGGATGCTAAGCGGCATGGATGGTGCGTTTTTCAAACTAAGAAAAACGTATCATGGCATTTTTAGGGAGCGCAGGAGCCGCCCTAGACCCCTAGGCAGCTTCTCTTGCCCCTTTGTGCGCGCGCAGTCTATGAAAGAGTAGGCGAGTCCCTCTCGTTGACGTTACAGCTCACGGTAGAGTCCAGGCCTCGGTTGTTCAAAGGCTGGATAGCGCTATCCACCGGATAAATCACTGTCCAATGGATAGTGCAATAAGTTTTCCTAATATTTATCCGCTGGATAGTGATTTATCGAGTGGATAGCGCTACCCAGCGTTTGAACAACCGGGGCCAGGATTGACCGAGGCGAGACGTCTTGGGACTAGGCTGGGGCCGGAGGGGAAAGTTTTGTAAAATGCACGCTCAGTCGAGTGAAAAATCTTATTTTGACACGTATTTCTACTTTTCTAGGTTTTGGCAGTATTACTACTATAGTGGAAGAAAGCACTATATAGTTGAACGCAACGGCCTCTCCATCACACAATTTGGACTACCAATGGAATTAGCAAATATGGACGCTGCTTTTATCTGGGAAAGAAACGGGCGAACGTACTTCTTCAAAGGAGACGAGTACTGGCGTTTTTATGGAAACAAAATCGATTATGGATATCCGAGAAGCATAAGCGTTTGGAAAGGACTTCCCCAAAGGATTGATGCAGCTATGAAATGGAGGAATGGAAAATCATACTTCTTCGCGGGGCCAAAGTATTATAGATTTGACGATTTTAACGTTCGTGTAGAGGCTGACTACCCACAGAGCATCGCCTTGAAGTGGATGCGATGTGAAAAGGACAACATGGACGTTCCAAAACCCACTGAAGCAGCGGTTAACGCGACGCAAAGATGCGCCTGCACACAAACTTGTGTGCACTCTAGCTCGGGAATTTTCCAGCCTAGTTTTTTTACGCTTTTTTCGTTGCTTGTGGTTGCAAAACTCAACTTTTAAATTCTGAGCTTTCGCACGGGTAAAAGGTCCACAGAAGGACGCCTCAAAAAGAGAGAAAGAAAAAAAAAACCTGTGTTGAACTCGTGTGAAAATTATGACTATGACTCAACGTTAACAACGAGAGACCGTTAAGTTCTTGTTACTTATACTAGACATTGAGCTAGTCCTACATTTGTAAATCGCGCGAATTGTGGACTCACGCGCCTATCTTAACTCCCGCGTAAACTTGGACTCTCTCGATTTCCAAGCAGAGCTTGCTCGACGCAGGAAACGCGCTACGCCTGCTATCAGGATAGAAGTTCTTGTTGTCTTTTCTAAGGATCATTTCCGCAAAATTTCTCATTCGTATTCGAGAACTACCTTCGGTTTCAAAACGACACTCTGCGAGCAAACTCTCCACTTGGGAAAAATCGTGAAAAGTCTTGCGCGAGTTTGAAACTGGAATTTATGGAGAGCATGCTCGCAGTTTATCAACACCGTGGGCCTGTACTATATTTAACACTTTTACCACGCATTAGTTGTACATAATAATAACCTTTTTGTAGAAAGATCCCGCTGACAGCAGTTTCGTAAATTTTGCAATGGATTCTGTAAATTACTAATATTTGATTTAATCAACAAATTCAACATTAATATTATGAGAAGTATGACAAAGTATTAAAAGAGATATTCAGAGTTTTTGATCTTAACCGTTTACGAATTTTATTTAACAAAAAGACATGATAAATAAAGGCATTTTTTATATTTACTCAGTAAAGCGGCATTGTCATTTATTATACAAAAAGCAACAGAGAAATGAAATAATAATGGCCAAATTTTACTTAAATAGGATACCGTAAAATTCCGAAAATAAGTCGCGAGGCTTATATTTTTTAAAGGCCCTTTTTGAGGGGCTTATTTTTGGAGGGAAATTTGCGTTTCAAAATTGACTGAGCTAGCTTGTAGTGGAAAGGAAATTCACCATTTTTGCTTTGTTTTACTTTGTATTCGAGGGCAAATTCCAAATTCGGAGGGGCAATTTAACGGAGGGTTTTTTGCGTTGTGATTTTTGGGGGCTTATAAATGGAGGGGCTTATTTTCGGAATTTTACGGTATCCTAACGCGGGGTAAAACATCCATGGATAACGAAGATGGGAAATGGGTATCGTCTTAAGTAAGAGTCGTCGTCTTAAGTAAACCTGCAGGAATAAATGCTAAATTTTAATTTTTTTAAGAGCCGTAAATGAGTCAGAAAACTGAATACGAATATCAAACTGCTACAATTACTCTGAAGTAACGTTTTTCAGTTGCCTACTATTATAACAACCAAGAATTAACGTCTTTTCGTGCGGTATCAATTTTGACCAAATAAAAGGCGTATCATAGTTCTTTGCATCATTTTGGAGACCAATGGAATTTATTTTTTTCGCCTGATGGAAAAAAACGACTTTGAAATTTTGACTTTCATTTCAAACATTTGAGGTTCTCTTTAAGATTTGTGAAGATGACTACCGTACTGGTTGTCGAAATGTTAGTCACTGTCCATAACAGTCCTTTTGAGTGATCAGCATCAAATTTCTCCTTGTAATATTAATGCTTTGTAAAACAGAGTGGTCATGAGAACTACGGACATGATCACACAAGATGAATTTGCTTGATATTTTATCAACTTCTCCCCACAACTTCTGTAGGAAACGAATAGGGGCAACAAATGAGAATTCAAATTTTGATCTTGGGGTTTAAAGGGTTAAGGACTACACCCACCTGGGTGATCATATTCAAACTACTTATGAAATGACTTCTGGGTTCAAACCATTCACTGGTAGAGGAGGGGCATCTAACGTGCTCATAAAATGCTAGCACAGTAGCATTGCCACTCTGGGACAGTAACCTGCGCACAGACAACCCCTCCTTTAAAAATAATCGCGGGAGAGAGACTCTCACAGCTTAATTTTGGGGTTTGTGTTTTTGAACGTGCCAGGAAAGTCAGTTAGTTAATTGAAAAGAGTCACAAAATTTTGTGATAGCTTGTTGTAACACACTGTACGAACTTCCAAAACACACTTAGCACTCCAGAACAGTTCATTACGATACTGTATTACGGTGGCTACCAATTCTGCAGAAAAGCCATCAAGTCATTGGAATTAGAAGCTGTGTCAACATTGAATTCCTGAAAGAAAGAAAAGAAAGTAGATTCTGGTATTTCAGAGAAAACCTTTGCTTATGCTTTAGAAAAAGTCTACCTTAAGTGAATAGAAATCAATTTAGAGTCTGAAAAACTAGCCACCGACTCCTCCCCCAATCCAGCATTTTGTCTTGAGTAAGAAGTCAGTGTTAAAATTGGGCTAGGGGAGGGGTGGGTAGCTCACCAGTTTCTCAGAATTGTGTGGAGTCCAAAGCGAAGAATTGGTCACCACTTAACTTTGATTAATCTTTTCATTACTATAAACTTTTGTACAGTTGAACCTCGCTATTTCGAAGGAAGATCGAATGCCCTTGGATTTACCCTTCCCCTTTACGCTTCCCCGGTTATTTTGAAGCCCCGCTATTTCGAAATTTTTTTTCATTTCCCTTGGGACTTCGAAATAGCGGGGTTCGACTGTATATGATCGGCTCTGATTTTGTTAATTGTAAAGTACAGTGGAATCATGATAAAAATGAAACCTCTATATAACGCTGTCCTCGGTATAACGAACTATTATTTTGTTCCAAGAGTAGTGCAATATATGAAAAAGAACCTCGATATAACAAAACCTCTTTATAGCGAGCATATTTATTTTGCTAGTCCCTTGGGCCTAGCTTTAATAAGTACCTTAAATAAAATTTAATACTTACTCCAAATCCTCTATTAAGCCCCCCCCTCTAACAAGCCCCCCCTTCTCAGGAGAAGAAAGTTAATAAGCCCCCCCTCCCTATTAACCCCCCCCTCCCCCCTAATTATTCTTAACTAATATATGAAAGACTGTATTAATCAATCATGATTGTAAAACTTTGTGTGGACTGATCTGGGATGGTTTACTTACCAACTGGAAGTTCGTATGTGATTCTGATCCTCGGCTGCACGACCTAAAACGTCTTGTACTTGAGCTTTTCCTCTCCGTATTCTAGTTCTCTATGGAGAACTGATACCATTGTCTTTTCTAAATTAAATAAGCCCCCCCTCTAAAATAATCCCCCCGTCTCTATAAGTCCCCCCTCAAATGGGCTTGAAATAAATAAGGCCCCCCGAGGGGGAGGGGCTTAATAGTGGATTTACAGTAATCATCCTCTCCTCAAAAGGGGCTTAATAAATGAAACAAAAACCTTAAAATTAATTAAACATAAGAGGGTTAAGAATAGTATCTGGAAGGAGGTAAACTAATTTGTAGGTTAGTGCTACTGTTTTTAGTCAAGCTGGGATCTATTCAAATGCACACTGTAACATTATTAAGGTAATGCTCTGAGAGTTTCCCCTTGTTATAAAATACTTACGCTAGACACAGTTGAAGACTTGTTGAGTTCCTGAAGGCCAATGTCCTCCCTTTGAGATGATGGTTCACTAGCTAGTTGAGTCGAAAAACTTGCACTGCTCTCCCACGGCTGTGTCTCTGATGAAACATTGACTTTAACAGCACTTCCAGTCAGAGGTGTGTCTGAGACAAGATTTTTTTTGCTTCCTTTGAGAGGTGTTGATGATGCAAGATTTGAGTTACTTCCCTTGGGAGTTATTGTCGATACAAGGTTGGATTTACTACCCTTTGGAGGTGTGGTTGATACAAGACTTGCCTTGCTGCCTTTTGGTAATGATGATGATGATGACAAACTTCCTTTACTCCCCTGCATGCTACTCGCTGGACTGTGCTTAACACCGTCAAACATGAATTCTTTCCTAGATAATGGTTCTGATCCAGGAAAGCTGCCACTCTGACTTGTGTCCTTAGACCTTGTGTCAACGTCATTCAGTGCTCGCCTTTTAAACTCAGCAGAAGCCAATGTGCTTATTTCCTCAGCGTCAGCTTCTAAGGCATTTTTCAAGTGTTGCTCAAGTTCTCCTTCTTCCAACAAAGAGAGGTCTTGTTGACTCTAGAAAAGGTTGAGAAATTACTGATAAGACCTTCAGCCCTAAACTGTCACACTCAGAAAACTATGACGTACTGAAGCACTCACTAAGGATGCAACAAACCAATGGAGGTGACCACCCTTTGAATATTATCTATCAACATTCACATTGGGGGCCTTGTTAACCTATTACTTCAGATGATTTACCAAGGTAAGGAGTCTGGCAAAGTCTACCATATACTGTGTACTTGTAATTTACATGAAAAGCCTTGAGGGGAATGTGGGTTAATATGACATTTTCAGGGGCAGATCTAGGGGGGTGTGCAGGATGTGTGCACCCCCCCCCCTTAGGGTGACCTGCGGATTTCTAATACAACTGGTATTCTGTATTAAAATTTGTTTTCATCACCAGTCAGTTACACCATTCCTTGGTGCTGCACCCTGTCATAAGAAAAATCCTGGACCTGCCCCTAATTTTGTACTTGTCAGTGCAATGGTTTCAGCCAAAACAGGTATATTCTACTGTGACTTGAGTAAACCTTGCTGTTATTACTGAGGCCCTGTCAGGGTTAAATTCTGACAAGCCACATGGCCTTAAAACAGTGACGTAAGACTAGACGAAATGGTGACAAACAACACGAAGTTGGGTTGAAACTACGACAGAGAAGACAAAAATCACAAATACAATGGTAAAACTCCAACAGCAACACGGCCTGCTCTTCAACTCACTGAATGACCACTATTGAAATTCCGACTAGGGGCATACGTCAGGGTATTCAATAAGAGCCGGTGGCCAGTGAAATTCGCCGCCTATTTCACGTGAACTCACCGCCTACTATTCTTTGGAAATTACCCCAGTTTAAATAAAGTATTCATGTGCCGTCAATGAATAAAAAAGCCGCAACTTAATGATGTATGTGTTCTGTTCAAACACTCTCATTTTTTCTTCAGAATGCTGGAAATGCATCCCAAGAGGCCCAGATTTCAAAGTTTTTCCAGAAAGTCGTGCCTTTATCGCAAGTTTTTCCTTCCCCACCTATTCCAAAGCTTTTGCCACCTACTTGAAATCTTATTGAAAACCCTGTACGTACCCTTCCCCCCTTCCCCTAAGAGGGCTTCATTATTCTTTAGTAATACAAGTATATCAACATATAGGAATTCCTGAGATACTCCAACCACTTACTTTTGTCTCCCAAGACCAAGGAGATGAGAACTGGTCTTTTGAATGCATCTCCTACAAAAAAAAAGGTTTTAAAAGGTTTAAAGGCCTGTTTATAGTGGAAAGTGCAATTTGCTTAATATCCAGCTAGTTTACAGGCACTCCACTCAAATATTTAGAAACAAATAATAATTCAAATACAACATAACAGGATTAAAAACCCCAACTGACAGGACGCAACCAGTTGGCTATTTACAAGCGTGGCTGAGAATTTGAACTCAGGATGACCGAGTACAAATCCAGCAAGTGGCCAGAGCGGGACTCGAACCCGGGACTGCTGGATTGCGGGTTCAATGCGCTGACCACTCTACCATGTTGCCTCCTTGTTTAAACCAAAAAAGAGAAAAACCAAAAAGAGAAAAGGGGAAAGGAAATTGTTTCTGTGAGATTTGTAAAGTCTAAGCTAATTACGTATTACTCAATATCATGTTATTACTTTGAATGCACTTTTCTATACACATGCAATTTGCAACATTAGTCTGTTGAAAAAAATATTTATGCAAAATAGGTTTTTCCTAATTTCGGTGAAAAGGAAAATAATCTTTAATTTATTAGATTACACTATACTGACATCAGGGTTTGAGCCAGGCCGCGCCATTGCGCCAATCCCGCACTGCAATTGGAATTGTCCCTTTAAGAAACGGCCAAGGGGACAATTTGTCCCCTTCAAATTTTAGGGAAAAAACTCGAAAGGAAGCACACAGGAGGAGATTTATTTCAGTACAGAAATTGCAACCTGAAACAGAACGTGGAAGTATATTTTATCGCACCTTTAAAGTTCATTCCAAAGTTACGTTTCAGTCACGCTCTACTGCTATTTGCTGATTCTTCGCGTGGTCGCAGAGCTGCGAAATTCACAAAAACACGAAAAATAACGCGAAATTCGGTAGAAATCTTATCAAATACATGTCTGTACAACATATTTGAAACTTATTTCAGCTATAGGGGCTATTTACTTGCCGTAAACTTGCAAATTTATCTTGGAACTTCGTCACTGAAACGTGCAAACAGATTATGTTGCGAAAAACTGGGCACTAGCCATGATGTTAAAGGCTTTGCCATTGGTTCATTTCTGGAGCGTATTTTTGTTGAAAGAGCAAATGATGACCTCTGTTAGAAAAACGTTAAAAAGGCTGGTCTGATCAGCGCAAAACCGATCGATTTCTAGCGAAATTAGCCTTGAAAATAACCACAAAATCGGCCGGTTTTACCAATTGCTTTTCAGTGAAGTTTGCCCCGAAAACGCCCGCGAAATCGGCCTATTTTTCCGCGAATTTGTCCCTAAAAATCCCGTGAAATTTGACTTTTTCTTCAGAGACCTATCAGAAGCCCTGCTAAGAAAACAAACCCCTTTGCATCAGTAGAAGGGTGTACAAATTTCTGTCCCCCTAAAAATGAAAATGTCCCCCAAAATTTTAGCCAAGGGGACAAATTGTCCCCAAGTGATCAAATCCTAGCTCAAACCCTGCTGACATTAGTGGGTATGTGATTGGTAGAATCTCTTCTATGGTTAAACAAGTATTCAACCTACAAGGTGGTCTGCTAAGGTAAGAATCCTAGCATAAAGCTAACTCTAATACAGAGATGCAAATAACAGTTGGTCATCAGACAATGTCCAACCAAAAATTTGCCATCCAATGAATAATCCCACCTGCAGTCGGACATGCATGATTACCGGATAGAACAAGCATCAAAGACTATCACTTGGTAGCAGAAGATTTGCTAAGCAATAATTAAAGAATTATTTATAAGTGAACATGATATGTGTCTGACATCTTTTCTGGTTTGTCCAGCTAGAATGGTGACTTGGTTAGATTTGTTTTCTTTTCTTAAAAAGAAAACTTTTCGCAGGGCCTGCTTATCACTTGAATACTGGTTTAGCTAGTTTAAGAATGGATTTTTACCTACGACAGTCACATCATTGAGAAAAAAGTTGATCCCTTTGCCCGAGCCACCAGTCCTTGGGCAGCACTCACACATGCTCTGATTGTCTCAACTTGTCTGAGTTGGCCTGGCTGGGTGAGCCAAAGTATTTATTTGGATACAATTGTTGGCCCAACCACAAGGATGACCCTACCCTCACAAAAGGATGACCCAGCTAGGCGAGTCACCCTCCTAGGGGTGCCAACTTTTTGTTTCTCATGTAAATGGTTCGCCCCATTTTGTTTAAGGAAATGTATGAAAAGCTAGCTTGCCCACTGGTAGCTTCCAGGGTGACCCGTTCACCTGGGACAACTTTTCTCCATAGAAACGGGATCAAGTATGTTAGTCAAGTCCAGGAGGCATTCATGCGTGACATGTATGTGCCTTTGGAGTGATAAAAGTAAGATATTTGACTGCCATGTTGTAACGTTGAATTTTCCTGTTAGTAGCACTCTCCAAAAAAAGTGACAACAACTGATTCTCTCTCAGCCTTAAGATGGAAGGGAAATCCACGACCCATAAATATTCACAATGTAGTTTTCATATTGTGATTTTACAATATTTACTGCCAGGGTAGTATAATTATTAGGGCAAAAACTAGAACATGCTCTTCTAGCTTTTCCTCTAATTTCTTTTAAGAATTAGCTCCATTTCCGAGGTGTGGTGTATGTTAAAATCTACATAAAATGATCTTAATCCACCACACCCAATGCTTTTACTATCAATGGCTATCAGGTAGACGTCATGAGCCCGCTCGCATTAAAAAAAAATAGTGTGACATGTTGTGCTTCCAAACGCGTAATTTGCCAAGAATTCGATTCAAATATGCCCTCAAAGATGCGTTGAAATGCGAAGATAATGTTTCGAACCCAAAACTTACTCAGAAAATCAATTTGAAGGAAAATAAATTTGATTGCTAAGCACAAAGGGCATAAAATCTTACCGTGACAGATGCTATACTGTCGCGCGGGTTAAAACTATTTTCCGACCCCGAGACTCCATGGGCCAACCTCAAGACAGGAAACCAGTCGGGCTTTCTTGTTGAGAAAGTTCCATCAACGTAGTAATGTTTTCTAACTTTAGGGTCGAGCATTCGATTATCTATTAACTTGTCTTGTTCTTCTGGGCTTAACTGATTCCATCTACTGCCATGTTCAGCCATAAGTTCGCGTTGTTCTGTTATGATTCTCTTACTCATGTGGTTCATCGACTCAAAGTACGACAAAACGTACTCATTCATGTCCTTAACTTCAGTAACATACTTGTTTCTTGGCTCGAAAGAAAACCGCATCGTTTCAATTTTTGTTTCAGTAGGCGTTTCATCAGCGTTTGAGACCTCCATGTCGCCAAAATCTTCAGCTAACGCCTCCTCTATAGCCGCTGTGACTTCCGCTTCTGAAATAATAGTCGCCATGTTTACTTTTTTTCTTTTTTTAGCATGCAAATTACGCTTTGTTATAACAGGCGTCATGATTGGTTAGCCTAGAGATCTGACCAATCACAAAACGTCTATTATCACAATAAAGAAACGCGGGCTATTTTTGATGCTGCTTTGTGCTAACCTGTTTGAAAGCACATTCTGCATGATTTTGTAGGATTTCAGCTGGCATGTGAAGCCTTATTGTTAAAACTGAGATTTAACCTTTCTTCCATTCAAATTGAACACTAAGATGTCATTCTGTCATTTGTCATTTTGACGACGCAAAGTCTCCAAGATGAAGGAAAATAATTCGAAGAAGCCTGCAACTTCCGGCTGGAAATTTGTTCTTATTTCGGTATTTTTTGCAGTTCTGGCGGTGGTTGTTGATCGAGTGGTGATTACTCCAGTTTTGCTTAACAGATCACTTCTTGGAAAAAACAGGGAGACAGCGCGGTACTTTGAAAATGGCGTTGTAGACGAAGAGGTACTGAGTTTGTTTGTAACGTATGATCAGAATTTGGATGGCGTGCTGGATTTGTCAGAGTTTGTTCAAGTTGCAAACAGAATTTTGGATCGAAAGGTACACATCTGACAGTTAATTATTAATAGTTTTTATTAGACTAATTAGAAGCGTTTGTGTGTGCTACCGTGCCTTAACAGAGTACAAAATTACAGTATATTAAGGTCATTAGATTTCATGTCAATCAAACTTATTGATAGGCCAGGAGAGCTAATTAACATTTGGATGCAATAGATCATTTCGGAGTTCCAAAAATACTCACTTTTAAATTATAGCTGAGTGCGAAACCTTTCTTGTGTAAATGAGAATGAAAATCATCTTCACATTTAGCCTTGCTTTCAAACAGAAGCATGGAGCAACTCAGAAACGGCCTTTTTTCGTTGGATCGATCGGAGTTGCACCTTTTTCTCGGCAATAGAATGGAAAAGATTGAGCTGTTTCATTTGATGTGAAGTTTTGGATGTCCAGCACTTACAGCTCAAAATGATTTAAAAAGCTTCAATCAGGATAAAACATATTAGTATTGACAATTAAAACTTAAATCTTTCTCCCCTGGGGTCCTACAGTTGTGTTGCAATTTTCAAATAAGTCTTTTGACAGTGGAGACAAGAATAAAACCGCTCTTACAGTCATAAACGTAAAATTAATGGTTAAGACTCAAATTTTTACAGCAGTGTTTTAACATTATTTTTCTTCTGTAATCACACTGTATTCTTCTGTACAAATTTAAGGTAGTGGATGGTCCTGGTAAACCTGTGGATCCCAATTCTGATGTTTCTGATCATGAGCCAGAACCTCACGATGGTAACAGGGAACAGCTCACACTTTTTTCTAACTTTACCCCCTTGGTACTCTCAACAATGACCAAATATAGTACATCAGATGAATCCTATACTGTGAGTATAAGTACATGTACATGTATAGCCTGCATAGCAGGCACTGCTTATTTAGGGTGAAGGAAGAAATTTTGAGGACACCAGAGGGGAGAAAAGGAGAGGATGCTCCACTCCCCTTCGTTTGTTCCTGTCCTGCGGCCTGTAAAAAAAAAAAATAAATAACCAGCACCTGCTATGCTGGCTAGTACATGTATGACTCTGTGGCTTTGTTAAGAGTCTGAGTGGGTGCTGAGGAGGGTTCATGAGCTATTTATTGTCGTGCCTTGTCAAAACATGCTTGCCTTGTGTTTTAAGCAGTTTTCATACTTAAGTGGACAGTAAATTTCCCTGTGTATTTCGTGCTACGTATCATAAATAATTCTTTGGCTCTTAATAATATGGCTCCTTCTGTTCTTCTAGGCAGAGCTTTTACTTGAATGTTTGGTTGGTTAATATTAATACAGAAATTTTAAAATACCAGTAGTACAATGTTTTATCAACTGAAGATTTGACCACAGGCATTTTATTACTATATAGTTTCGTACTACACGATGGCGTACCACTCTTCAGATAAAATAGCCTAATGGTAGATTACAACAATACGCTGATTATAACTGATTTAAACTATACATGCAACCTCTTAACTGTAGACAATGGCTTTGTTTCTTTTATAGGACAATGAAAATCAATTGGAAGGCCTCAAGTCATGGACAAGTGCCTCTGCTTCCATGGCAACATTTCCAGTGAATAGATTTGTAGCCTTTTTACCTCATGGAACACAGTCACCAAACTTGGGGCAACCCTGGTTCATTGTGGAGTCCAGGATTGATAAAATGGGTAAGATAATATATAGCCTGAGAAAATGACCAACATTTCACGAAACCACTGGTGGTTTTCCTGCAAAATAACATCTGCAAAACAGGTGCAGAAATTCCATACTGATGGTGCATACTAGCCAGATCTTGGAAGAGCTTCTTATTGGTGAGGAATTTGCTTCATCCAATCAGAAGTACTACCCAGATCTGGGTAATGACACCTCATCAGTATGGAATTTCTGCTCTCATTTCTCAGATGTCATTTCATGAGGAAACCACAATATGTCTGGTGTTTTCTCTCGCAAAGGATGATACTGTAATAAAGAGGAGTTGAAAAAGCAAAGGTAGTGGTCTTAAACTGAATCCACTTTCATCACACACTTCATTTTGACAATTATGCATATTATAATTTTTTTGGTTGTGTTTGTTGAGGCTCTATTTTTCTGAAGATTTAACAACTGAACCTGTTTCAAAACAAAATTAATGTAGCAAATGGAGATTGAAAAATCAATTAATAAAAGTAAATGGCTGGTAAGCCTTTTATGATGAGGTTGACAGAATGCAAAGCCAGTGAACAAATTTTAGTTTAGCAATGTTCGATATATGCACCCCATATTTAGTACTGAATATGACATGTGACCATCTTTTTTAATTTTCTTTGTATACTTCTTGCTTTAGGTCCAGGTCTAACCAGTGATAGATATTATCCTCCTCTTATAAAAGGCAGACTGGCGATTATCTACAGACTTCTTGCTATGTTTCATCCACGCCCGTTTCTTCTGACCAGATTTGGCCCACAGGGAACTGTAGCTTGCATTCGAGCAGAGAACAAAGATTACTTGGATATCATTTTCAGGTCTTTGTCACGTTATTTTTTGTACATACTGTATGCAAATGGTAAATTCAGCCAAGGTATTTTTATGTCAATTCCTTATTTCATTTTAGCCCTCTTGTAATTTAGCACAGAACACTAAAAACCAAAGTAATATTAACGGTCTTTTTCGTGAACGCATTCCTCCAAGCAAAGGCTCCAATGCCAAGCTTGGGTTGACAAAATACAGTGATTTTACTGCAGATGTCCACCCAAGCCTGAATCCCATTTTATGTTGATTGCTTACTTAACTGGAATGTGTGAATAGATATATGGTGTTTCATGAAAGCCCCTCAAAAGATGGTTTCATTTAAATGTTCACAATAGAGCATATCAAGAAGGACTCAGAAGCAAAAAGGGGGCAAGGGTGGCTCAGTGGTGAGAGCACTCGCCTCCCACCAGTGTGGCCTGGGTTCAAGTCCTGGCGTCATATGTGGGTTGAGATTGTTGTTGGTTCTCTGCATTGCTCCGAGAGGTTTTTCTCCGGGTACGCCGGTTTTCCCCTCTCCTCAAAAACCAACATTTCCAAATTCCAATTCGACCAGGAATTGGGTAGATGAAGAACCACCTAGGTGAAGCGCTACCTCTAAATCGTTATTTACTTTATTTAAAAAGTAAATTTATATTTCACTAAGGGGAATGAAGAGGTGTAAAATGCATACTTTGCTTTCTGGGGTTAATTATCATAAAAATGCATAATAGTAGTAAAAGGCTTCAACTTAGCACCTAACCAATCAGCGGACCTTGCATCTCATTAAAATTTGAATAGACCAATCAAAAAGTGAGACGCGTAAACTTGTCTTTTGCTTCAACGTGGGTAAGTGTAAAGCCAGTTGGCCACAAGATTCTGTATTTGTGGCAATTAAGGACCTCAGTGGAAGCAGATTACCTTGAAAGCAAAGAGATCCCCAGTCTCGGTCCGGTAGACAAAAAAGGAAAACCCATCGCGTTTTAATCGTTGGAAATGGCGGGGCTCTAATGAAGGCAACACTTTTACTCTTTGTCGTCGGGATGGCCTTTTTGTTCAGCGTGTTTTAATCTTACCTCTTTAGATCAGATGCAAGATATCGGAATTTTCGGTTAATCTTCTAATGATAAAAAGTAACAGTAGAAAAGAAAAAAAGAAAAGCGTTTTCTTGAGTCCAAAATTAGGCACTGGCACTCGAAGGAGTGGGGGTTGTGGAGAGTTTTGGATAAGAAAACCATGCAACTTTATGAACCCATTCTGTTGTTCTTGTTGTTTTTTCATTGCCGGCCTTCCGCGGACCTACCCCAGGGCTCGCATAGTCTTGAAAAGTCCTTGAATTTTCTTCATCTTTGAAAGTACTGGCCTGGAAAGTGTTTTTTAATGCTTTTTGGTTGCCCAAGACAGAATATAAATCATAGCCCAGACAAGTTATAGATGATTTTCATAAAGCGTTTTGTGTTTTATGCGGCAAGAATTAACTATCAATTTAAGATAAGTGAACTGAAAAATGTGGCGAAACTGGTGGAGCAAACAGTTCAGCCTTAAAGTCCTGTCAGCTTAGACTGGAAATGTGTATTTATCTACAAATCTGTGACTTACGTTCCTGGTAGGTTGTCCTTAAAAATCGAATGAGGTTCTTGAAAAGTGCTTGAAATTTTCTTAAAAAATGGCTGCAATTTTTTGTATGAACCCTGTATCAGGGTTTAACCTGAATCAACAAAGTGAAGGCAAACCAAACACATGCTCACGACAGGACAGGAAATTCGACCAGACATCAGCATCACTGTTTTAAGTGAAGGAGAACTGAACGCATATTTTTTGTCCCTGGAACTATAGCCCTTAAGTTTTCCTTGTAAGAAATCCTTTAATACATAAAGGACTTTCTTTACATGCTAATAAAACTTGCTGATTCTTTCTAATGTGATATTCTGTTGAGCTTTAGATCAATCTTGGCGATTTAATACTGACGAACGCTACTTCAATATATAAGGATTTAAAAATTGCGTTGAATTACGTTGAATTCTTTGAAGCGTCAGTGAAAGTGATTTTTTTTGTCCTAAGCTACAAACTTCAGTTTAACTTTCACATGACGGTTGAGCTTGCAACCTAGTCAGAACACGATTTTCTAAGGGATATGGTGAAAAGAAAAATCTAACTGTTTCATTTTCACCGAATATCTGAAGCAGACTTTAATATGCAAGATTTTTTAATGCAAAGTGAAAGTTTCTTACATCTAAACCGCTGGCTGAAAGAACCGTAGAGTCTATTAACGACTTCCGCTTTCTTGGAGTGCGTTGGATTGTATCTACATTTTTTTCGTCGACTAAATCTCAGCCTTACAATTACAAGCTGCTTCTTCCGTAAAAAGGTAAGTAATCAATACCAATTAGGACCACAATCGGTGGACAATTGCAGAGAAATAACTGTACTTTGTCAACCCAAGCTTGGCGCCGGTGCCTTTGCTTGGAGGAGTGCATGAAAGGACTATTAATATTACTTTGGTTTTCAGTGTTCTGTGATAAAATAGTCCTTTCATGCACTCCTCCAAGCAAAGGCACCGGCGCCAAGCTTGGGTTGACAAAGTACAGTTATTTCTCTGCAATTGTCCAACCAAGCCTGAACCCCATTTAGTGGCGTTTGCTTACTTAACTGGAATGTGGGAATAGATTTAGTGTCACATGAAAGCCCTTCAAAAAAGGGTTTCAGCAATGGAATGTCAAGAAAACAACTTACATATGTATCAACCTCGTTCCCAGGATTCAGAGAGGCCTGGGAACAAGGTTGCATGTCAATTGCACTGAGGGGAACGAAGAGGTGGATATGCGTAGTTTGGAGGCATTGCTGTTGTTGCGAAGACAACAAGCGATATCTCGTCGGTTAAATAAACTCACGGTTTTAATTTTACGGCTCCTAAAACTTACATGTTCTGATAACAACTCATGACAACTACAAAAAACCCGACCGCGTGTGAATTACAAAATCCGAGTAACTGTCAATCAAAAAAATGAAATCTGATCACTAAAAACTCACGCGTGCGATTGCGTGACGCGAGACTCGAAATGTCTTTCGTCCATTTCCCCCTCCCCACACTGGGAGGTAAGGATCAGTGTGATTGTTCGATAAAAGATTGAAACAGAAAACTATAACAACGAGAAATGTTCAGTGTTCTAACTTTCGTGCAAGGGCACCAGTTTATGAATTGGTCTAACGATGGTGCTTGCGCCACATTGGATCTTAGCGACTCTGATGTGGCCATCCCTTCCTGTATAAGTTTCGATGATGCGTCCTAGAGGCCATCGTCCTCTTGGCAGTTTAGAATCCAGGACGAGAACAACATCATCCACCTTCAGATCCTTGACCACTTCGGTCCACTTTGGCCTTCTGCTTAACAAAGGAAGGTACTCTTGTAGCCACCTCCTCCAGACTTGGGAAATTATCTCCTGGACCTTTCGCCAACGTTTTCGTGGACTGAACTCGGTGGTATCAACGGTTTCAGGTGCGAATTGACCGCCCAACTGTCCGTGTAAGAAGTGGTTTGGAGTCAGCGGTACAATGTCCTGGGGGTTGGCTGACTGGTAGGTGAGCGGTCGTGCATTGAGCAGTCCTTCCACTCCAGTCACTGCGGTAATTAACTCTTCATCAGTTACGTCACTCGTTCCGATTACTCCGTAAATAGCTTTCTTGGCCGACTTTATCATGGCCTCGTGAATGCCACCAAAGTGTGGTGCCCCGGGGGGGTTGAATCTCCATGTTACACCTCGATTGGCTGTGCTTTGCTGAATCTTGTCCTGGTCCAGCTTACTGATCAGTTCTTTTAGTTCGTTGACGGCTCCAACAAAATTGGTCCCACAGTCGCTTATCATTTCCTTTGGCGCTCCCCGTCTGCTTGTAAAGCGTGTAAAGGCATTCAGAAAACTGTCGGTGTCCAAACCAAAAGCCACCTCCAAATGGACCGCACGGGTTGACAGACAAGTAAACAAACACAGCCACCTCTTCTGTCGGCGCACACCTCGTCCTTGTACGGTTGTAAAGGGGCCAGCATAGTCAACGGCTGTTTGGTCAAAGGGACGGAAGGTAAAGCGAAGACGGATCCCTGGAATCGGTGCCATGATCTGTGTAGCGGTCTTGCTCTGCATTCGTTTGCACATGTGGCACTCTCGCTCCCACTCTCGGATCTCTTCCCGGGCTGCAATGATCCAAAACTTCTGGTTGATTTGGGACAAGACAAAGTTGGTTCCTGCTGTATGGTTAGCCTGTTCATGATAATGCTTGACAATGAGCTTCGTGACACAATGTCCTCGAGGCAGTATCATTGGAAATCGCACATCGTAAGGCAGGTACTCTGCGAACTGGAGTCTTCCATTTGAACGGATACAGCCTTCTTCATCTAACACAGGATTCAACTTCATTAGTCGGCTCTTGGTCAGTATTGGTCTCCCGGTCACTAGAGCTTTGTATTCGTCAGGGAATGCTTCGCGCTGACAGGATTGCACCACCTCTGCCTCAGCTTCTCTTATTTCACACGGTGACAATGCTTTGCTGGTCTGTCGCGGACCCCTCTTCGACATGTTGTGGAGCGCCCTCCTTACTCTAGCATGTAGGTTCACCAGTCGGCTCCAACTTGAGAAGCGTTTCGGGTTCAATCTCCAGACTGGAACACTGCCACCCTGACTTGGCTTGTCCCTCTGAGCTTGGTTTTCTTGCACTGTCACGAGGGTGGTAGAACCCTGTTGCTGTTTTGTTGTCGACTTCATTTCGGGCATCACTTTCGGGCTTTCGGCTAACTCCATCTTAGGCCACTCACTTTTCTCCTTCATCAGCCATTCCGGGCCATTCCACCATAGTTCGGATTTAGCAAGCTCAGCTGGGCTCGTTCCTCGGGAACACAGGTCTGCAGGATTTTTGTCGGTGGAGACATGTTGCCACTGTACCGGTTCAGTACTAATCTGTATCTCTCCAATACGGTTTGCCACAAAGGGTCGAAAGTCTCGGCCTCTTCCACGAATCCACCATAGCACGTCTGTACTGTCGGAAAATAACGACGCTGCTTTCACGGGTAGTTCCAGGACTCTGGACACGGACTGGGTTAACCTTAAACCCACTATGGCTCCCATTAATTCCAGCCTTGGCACGGTCATGGGGGTAAGCGGGGCAACCTTACTCTTAGAAGCTATCAGCTGTGCGGACACGGTACCATCTTCATACTCGCAGCGTAAGTAGGAGGCAGCTCCATAGGCCTGTGTTGAGGCATCAACAAAGGTCACCACCTCCTTCGACTTGACTGGTTGCTGGTTTTGCAGACACCGTGGAATCTTGACCTTTTCTAGGCATGACAGCTGTGAGAACCAGACCTGAAGACGATTAGCCACTTCGTCCTGAACCTCCTCATCCCAGTCATAGCCACGGTTCCACAGTTCTTGGAGCATAATCTTCGCTTGTACGACGAAAGGGCTTATCAGGCCAAGCGGGTCAAAAACAGTTGCAATTTTCTTCAAAACACTCCTCTTAGTAATTGGGTAGCCCTCGGTCACGGGTGTTGCAGGCACGGCCAATAAATCATCGGTGCTGTTCCACTGTAAGCCAAGCGTTGTCGTTACTGTATCCTTACTGTCTTTTATGTCCACTTCTGTGGCTCGGTCCTCCTCGGGTATGGCTGCCATCACCGTTGCTGAATTCGACACCCATTTTCGGGCGTGCATGCCTGCTTTTGCCCACAATGCATTAAGCTGGTGATACAGGTCGACTCCTTTCTCGTCCTCCTCAACACTGTCTAACGAATCATCCATGTAGGTGGACTGAAGGACAGTTTCTGCAGCTAATGGGAACTCGGTTTGGTGCCGCCTGGCATTCTCCTGGGCGATGAATTGGGCTTCGAAGGGAGCTGAGTTCTTCCCGAAAACAACTCTAGAGAATTCATACACATCTGGGTTGCGGCCTGTTTCTCCGTCTCGCCACAGGATTCGAAACAACGGTCGGTCTTCAGACTCAATTTCTATTTGGAGGTACATCTCTTGAATGTCACAGACAAGGGCAACCGGGTTACGGCGGAAGCGGATCAGAACATCAAAGAGTTCTCTCTGAAGTTTCGGCCCAGCATGAATGACATCATTAAGAGCGATTCCTTTGTATTTGGCGGAACAGTCAAAGACTATCCTTACTTTGGTTGTAGACTTGCTCATCCTAACAATCGGAAAGTGTGGTAGGTACCAAACTTCAGGGGGCGGTGCTTCATTTTCTGGGACTTTACGCAGGTACCCCTTCTCCACATAAGTCTCGATGGTCTTCTTATATTCTCTCTCAACAAATTCTCTCTTTTTTAGGTTTTTCTCTGTGCTGAGAAGACGGGATTCTGCCATCTGACGATTATCGGGAAGTTGAGGCCTCTGTCCTTTCCACGGCACAGCAACACTATATCTCTCACCGTTGTAGCAGACTGAGCTGCTAACCCTTTCTAAGGCCAATCTCTCTTCTGCAGTACACACGACTCGGTCATTTAGCTCAGTTCCATAACTCTCGATCTCCCAAAACCTCCTAAGCGTTCCATCTAAATCACAACAACCACCTGCTACACTAACCGGCTCTACATCCCTTGTAAACAGTGTTCGAATTGTATGCGTTCTTGTTCCAGTCTCCGCTCTACCATCTGGAGGTCCGATACAAGTCCACCCAAGCGGACCCAAGCGCGCCACCGGTTCACCCACCTTTCCACGTACATCAGCAAACGAGTAATGCAAGTCAGCATTATCAACACCGATCAACAAATCTACCAAGCCGTCTTTTGCTGGTGACGCGAAGTCGCACTGTGCAAGGTGAGGCCACTTGCCTTTATTCGCATTCCAATTCTCCACTTGGTAATTTCCAGTGACATTGCGGGGACAGGTCTTAACTTCAATTTCCTTTGTAAACTGACCATTAACACTTTCGATCTCTACTTTTAACGGCATAGTCTGAAACGTCTCTACAGAATTGTTCAATACATGAACTTTCACGGTTTGATAAGACTCCTTTAGTCCAAGGGCTCCGGCCACTTCTTCGTTCAAGAATGTCTCGTTTGAGGCATCATCTAGGATTGCATTCACTTTAAGCTTTTTTCCTTGTGCCTTCACCCACACGGGAACGGTACGCAGTGAGTAGGCTTCTTTTGGGCTTCTCGGGTTGTGAGTAGTCATCGCTCGCGAGGCACGACTGTCCTCACCCTCGGGTGATAAAACGGGGCCGACTGCCCCCTCCCATGGAGTAAATGACGGGTAGCTGTTAGAGCTGATCACTGGTTGAGCAGTCCCCATGGGTGGGTTCGTGGCAGGCGGATTCTCATGCAAGAGACGGTGGTGATTTCCCCGGCAACCGTTGATTTGGCAGGTTTGTGACTTCGTACAGAACTTTCCCTGGTGATCATCACCTAAACACCGGAAACACAATCGTTTTTCTTTAGCCAGTGTCCATTTGTCATCGTAACTTTTCTGTTGGAAAACCAAGCAGGCCCATACTCCATGATTCGGGGAACCACAGCACGGACACGGCGGTTTTCGGGTAGGCTGGCCTGAGCCTGGTGGTCTCCTGGCGAAATCTGATCTGACGTGAAAATTTCTGGGCCTGTTTCGATTGTTTGGATTTCGATTTGAATGTTGCCATCCATCAGATTTCTCTGTAACCGATAAGCCATGCGCCATCTCCTTAGCTTCAACGCGGATGTGTACTTCTTCCTTAAGCCAATCCCTCAAACTTACAACAGATCGCTCCCGGCTCTGTTTCTGTAGCCAACGGCTGTACCCTTGTACTTGAACTTCAGCGAGCTTCTTCACTAACAGGCTATGAAGTGTTCCTTCTCCAAGCTCTCCATCGCGCCCCTCGGCCCTAAGCTTAACCACAGTAATACGTATTAAATCTGCAAACTTTTCAAATCCTTGAATGTCGTTGTTTCCCATTTTGGGCATTTTTTCCAGCTGGTCCATGTAGGCCTGCAGTTGCCGCCGCTGACCGCCGAACTTGGCTATCAAGATTTCCTTTGCCTCTTCATATTCTGGTTCTGACACCCCAAGCCCTCGAATCGCTTCCAGCGCGCTGCCGGACAAGCTCTGCCTCAATCTCGCCATTTTTAGGTTGACTGATTCTTTGGACTGGTCCACCAGACTTTCAAACAAGCCCCAAAACTCCTCAAATTTCGTCTTGTCTCCACCATACGTCGGTACTTTCAATGGCTTCAGGCGATGATTCGCGGAATGACTGATTTGCGGGCTTTCAGGAACGTTTATTTCTCCTTGACTGCTGTGCGAATTTTGGGAAGGCGTTGGAGGCAAAACTGGGTTGAGCGAACCCTGCAAAACGATCGGCGGACTTGAATGAGCGACAAATTCACTGTGCGAAGCAGTCGCGACAGAAATTTGAGCGTGTGATTTCACGGCCTCGTGTGCCTTTTCAATTGCGGTTTGAATTTCCGATTCCAGCGTTTTTCCTTCTTCCATAGACGCCTGTTTATTTGCTTCCTCTCCATTTTTCAAATAAACAACACACAGTTCATCCAGTATTTCCAGTGTGCTTTCCAGAAGCGACCAAAGTTGCTCAATATCTTTCTCAATAGCGCCTACGTCCTTCGGCGAATCCTTCGGCGTGATGCAAAGCTTCTCCATGTGATGGCGAATTTTTGTCATCTCGGTTTTTCGTAGTCTCTTTTGTTTTTTCAGATCCAATAACACTTTCTCTCTTTCCAGTTTCTCTTCATCGTCCTTGTTTTCGGTCTGTTCGGTTCCCGGACCATTTTCACCGCCAGTTTCTTCTGCATCGGCATTCATCTTGAGCGGCGAAATCACAAATCAAAAATTCAAGCTTACCACAGTGCTTGCGTACGGTGAATGAATCTCCCGGTAACTCTTCAAAACGGTCTCTCGGTTTCTCCCGTCGTGGTCGCCAAAAAATGTTGCGAAGACAACAAGCGATATCTCGTCGGTTAAATAAACTCACGGTTTTAATTTTACGGCTCCTAAAACTTACATGTTCTGATAACAACTCATGACAACTACAAAAAACCCGACCGCGTGTGAATTACAAAATCCGAGTAACTGTCAATCAAAAAAATGAAATCTGATCACTAAAAACTCACGCGTGCGATTGCGTGACGCGAGACTCGAAATGTCTTTCGTCCAGCTGTGATACTCTGGGGTTAGTTATCACGAAAATACATACATGTAATAGTCACCGTGGTAAACGACGTCAACTTGGGACTAAACCAATCAGAGGGTGGTGCATCTCATTAAAATTTGAATAGACCAATAAAAAGGGCGATGGAAAGGTTACTTTATGCTTTGAGGAACGTCAACTTTTCTTTTGTTTCAACGTTGGTAAATGTAAAGCCAGTTGGCCACAAGTTTCTGTCTTTGTGGCCTTTAAATACTCTACCTCAGTGGATCATAGCAGATTGCCTTGCAAGCGAAGTGAAGGCAACATTTTTACTGCTTGTCGTTGGGATGGCCTCTTTGTGCGTTGTTTTTTATCGTATCTCTGTAGATTAGACAAACTAAAACTGATATCGGAACTGGGTTTTCGACTAAAACTTTTCAAGAAACAATTTGTCTGTCTGTTGTTTTCTGTTTGTTGATTCATAACATTAGTTGAAAACATGATCGTGAGACACGGCATCTAATTTTAAGCTTATCTTGCATTTCATTCCTCTTAATATACGCATCACTTCTGCGAAGATCTCAGCGAATTTTATACAATTTTTACTTTCGGGTTCAGCAGCTAGTGAATTTAATTTTAAAATATGTTTCTAGTTATTCTAGATCAATAGTAAGCTTATAACGTGATATTTTTCAAGGTTATTTGCGCTAATGGTCACCCAAAAACTGTTTTTGAAGAAATCGCTTCTCTTACGGTGAAATATGTCATGAGTAGTCGACTTTGTCTTGTTCGGATGAATTCAATCCTAGTCATTTGGGGAATAATATTCCGTTTTTCGTCAAATATTACCTCGTAAAACAGTAATTGCTCTTGTCATGCAGTAATTCCATATTGGGAAGTAAATTTTGATTGGTTCCGTGAAAAACCCCAGCATTGGGACAGAGTTGTACGCTTCGCGGTTATATGCTTCTGAAAGAACTTAAGAGTCTATTAACCATAATTTCCGCATTGTAGTAGTGCGCTGAATTCCGTCGATATATATTCTTCATCAAGTCAATTTTTGGCATTGCCTGAATAACACCTGTACCCTCTGTAGAAAGGTAAGTAATCACTACTAGTTAGAGGGTTTTTTCAACTACAAATTGTGATCCGTGGGTTCAAATTTTGTTTAGATCCTGTTTATTCAGTTTAGTATGATAGTCTCTTGGCCGCATACGACCGGGCGCAATCTTACTGCACGGTGAAGTATGGTTGGGACATAAGTATCAGCGCAAAAACCATATCATTTTTCAGTATACCACATCATGGTTGTTAACGAACCGATCTACAGACTGAAAATAGCACCGATCTTAAGATCTCGGAGGTTTTTGGGACCAATCTCAACGTCTCGCTTTTGTGTGCTTCATTCTGTTAATTTTGAGCGATAAGCTTTGCCGAAAAGTATCGGATTTTCAAACAAGTATCTCATCGTCACGGTAAGAGTTGGATTTAATCATTCTACATTCCTGTCTTCTAAGCCTGGCAGGCTGAGAAAACTGTTCACTATGTCTTCAAACCGCAGCAAAGAATACATTTCGAGTTCTCAAACCCCGGGTCTCAAACCTGTCACTATGGAACGCCAAGCGTGACAAAAGTGTTGAAAAATAAAAAATAGGTTGTGCCATCGAGTGTTGATGTACTGTGTTATTAATGGGTTGAAAATTTCGTATATATAGCTTACGGTAAGGTAAATAAAGGTTGGAAATATTTGGCTATATTTGAAGCTCGATATGTTGCTACAACCGGAAATATACAGGTCCGATAATTATCGATTCGTTCACTCATCCGAACATCTTCGGAACGAGGCGGACGCGCTTGTCACATCGTTCTGCCGTGTTACAAAATAATCATGATGTGGACGAATAAACTCACTAACACAGCTGTCGCCGGGTACAACATTAACCCCGCTCTGTTTTGGGATCTATCAATGTCGTGTTGATGTCTTGCAAAGTTAATTTTCACGTAAACTAGCACGATCAGCCTTGCAGAATTCAATGCGTTTTCGAACTGTGTTATGATGAATTTAAAGTTACAAAATGTTACACACTGTGTATAATACACTGTGTATATATAAACACTTGGAGTTTGCTAGACACGAGTTCACAAATCTTTCACTGGAAACCTTGCCAGACACTCTTTCTCTCTCTCTCTTTTACCGGAAGAAGACTCAGCCCCAAACAAGCAAGACGAGTGAACAACGGCTAGCTTCTCACTAGCAGAACGATGGACGATTACAGAAATTCGCCCGACAATCAAATTCTGTGCTGACTTAGGGACTTGTCAGAAATTAGCAGGGGGGGAGGGGGGGTGGGAATTTTAAATTTGGGTTCGGAAATTAGGTGACCCACCCCTGCAATGGGAGTGAAATTTGCTAACCCTCCCCTTGAGCTTGGGGGGTTGGGAATTTTAAATTTGGGTTCGGAAATTAGGTGACCCACCCCTGCAATGGGAGTGAAATTTGCTAACCCTCCCCTTGAGCTTGGTCTAAAATATCATGACTCTCCCCACCTTACAGAATTGAAAGAAAAATGTTCCAGGCTCTTTAAGGTGCAGTATTGCAAGCCAACAAGAAAAAAAGGAAACAAAAACAAAATAAAAACAAAGCAAAAAAAGCTAGGGCAAAAAGAATGGAGGTTAACTGCAAAAGAGCTATTGAAACCATATTACACCTCAGCAAGAATCGCATGATGTTACAGAGCCTTTTGGCCCATTATTTCTTCATTATGAAGGAATAAGTGGGCTCCTCAAAACGCAAAGGCCATATATCCAATATGCCTTTGAGAAGGGTTGTTCAGCAATGAATCACAGGACACTATCAAGCAATATCTACGCTTCAACTTAAATGAAAATCATGATGATGATGAAAGTGATTGTATCAATGCGAAGCTAATAAAATAAGATAAAATAAACAAAATACCGTAAAATTCCGAAAATAAGCTCCTCCATGTATAAGCCCCTCCAAATATAAGCCCCACAAACCGGTAACGCAAAAAGCCCTCCGTTAAATCGCCCCTCCAAATATAAGCCCCCCGGGGGTTGTACTTGGAAAATTGCCCTCAAAAACAAAGGAAAACGGTAAATTTACTTCCAACTATAACGCCAGCCCAATCGATTTTGAAACGCAAATTTCCCTCCGTAGATAAGCCTCTCCGAATATAAGCCCCTCCAAAAATAAGCCCCTCAAAAAGGGCCTTTGAAAAATATAAGCCCCGGGGCTTATTTGCTGATGACATAAATGATGATGATCAAGATGATCACAGCAGCATTGATGGTGATGCTGAAGACAGGGATGAAAAGAATAGCCAAAACTATAATAACATTAACGACAACATTTTTCATTATTGCAATAAGACTCTATAGCATTGTTATAGATGAAAAGTAGATGTTTGTTAAATACTTCACTGTTGATATCCATAATATTCCGTTGCTCTTTTTTTTTCTTTTTTTTTTTTTTTTTTACCAAATGAAGAACTTTCTTTTTCTTCTGTGGATGAACCTCTACATGATCACGGGCATCTATTTGCATGACCCTCCCCCTTTTAACGGCCCATTTTTCATGACCCTTCCCTTTTCTGAGTCTCAAAAAGTTGTGACCCTCCCTCTGTTTCCACCCCCCCCCCCTCCCCCCTGCTAATTGCTGACAAGTCCTTTATTCCCTGCTCACAGATGTGCTTCCGCTATAAAGTTTAGAATAAGACTAGAATGCGCGAGTGTGAGTCGATCAAACATCCTTTTAATTTCTAAAGCTTCCTTTCCGGCAAATAAAATGAACTGAATGTAAAAAGTGAAAGAGAAGTAGCGAAAAATTCAACTTCTAATTAAATCTTTTCTTATGGTTTAGAATAAACTATTCTCAAAACTGAGAATGTTTTGATCAAAGCTGTGTAAATCGACCTGAAACTGTGCATGGAACCTGGCATTTCCTGTATTTATCTCACCTATTGTATGGAATATGTGTGAAAATCCTCCTTATGAATCAGTATATTTCAAAGAGCTACACAACGAGTAAGAATGCTATTTACCGACAATATACAGAGCGGGGGCAGCTGCAGTGTCAACTATTACTAGTTTGTATTGTTACTCACCACCAGTAACCTCATGAGTCTTGAGATCTTGTAAGTGTGGGTCATGAAAGTGGACACGAATGTGTGACGGTGTTTAATATTATAAGAAACTATGGCGAAGCATTTTCAACATTTTAAAACAACACAGGGCTACTTTTCAGTTGAAGAAGAAAATTGATTTTTACCTAGATACGGAGCGATTTCTTCCGATAATTGGAGATAAATCTCGCAAAAGTGATTGGAATTGACGGGTTTGGCTAAAGTTTTGTCCGCTCTTGCTCAGATGTCGAGAGCCAAAGAAGATGTCAGCACTTGACAAATGCTTTTGGGGATACGGGTACGCTTGGAATTGAGTGAGCAATTATGATGACGATGCAACGATCTCTTACAAAAATGAAAACCGTAACAGCCTAGGAGCAAGCTCTTCGAGAGAAGTCACGCGTGAGTGGCAAGCGAAACGAGACGCGAGAGCAAGGTGCGGAGAAAGGAAGTGAGAGCTCTTCGTTTCCTCGGCCCCTCGCGGTTTTGCCGCTCACTCGCGCGTTCACTTGCCACTCAAAATGGAGAGGTTGCTCTCAATCCATAACATTTTTTGGAAATAGTGCACTTTCGGTATTCGGTGAGCCAGTTTTTGTTAATATTGCCGAGGAAAAATTCGTCCACATCTACTTTTTCACCTATTTTAACCGGCAACACTTAACAAAACAACATTGCGGCACTCACACGTGCCTGACGGAATAATCCGAGTGTACACCAATGTTTTGCGTACTCTTGAACTGATCTGAAGCGGATCCTTTCTTTGTTAGTGGCGGCAAGTTCGCCATATTTAACTATCTGCTCTGCACTTGGTTTTTTTTTGTGGAGTCTTTACGTGCTTATGCTGATCTTTCACAAGGACAGAAGTATCCTGCCTGTGAATACGGTCGATTACTTCGAACTCGTTGTGTTTGCGGCTATTCTATGAGATAATACCTGAGATTCTGTCGAAAAAATTGCCAAACTAGGGCCCTGCCATTATAATAGATTTTCACCGATGGTATTTCGTAACATGGTATCGCTTTCACACCGAACGGCCTCGTGACACGCGCGTCGGCCTAGTTTCGAAGATTTTCGTGAACAAATCGATAATCACAACCTGTATATAGAATTTCAGGTCGTAACAACATATCGAGTTACAAGTCACATATATATGGCCAAAATTCGTACATATATTTACCACACTGTAAGCTGTATGGGTGGAATTTTCAACCCATTAATCAGAATTAATAACACAGTACAGCACATACTCAATGATACAACCTATATTATTATCGTAAATACGTTCAAGTCGACCGAAAGTCACCTAGAACAAGTGACGTGTGCATATCGAGGGACTTGACCGCGCACGAGTTGACTTTTAAGTGATTTGACCGTTCTTTTGCTCCATGCTCTAGTTACCAAACAACTTAATAATAATCACGTATTTCTTTTTTCAATGTAAAGAGGATGGAAATACCCAAAGATGACTCGGTCTCGTCTGTCGAAGAGTATAGAAGATTCTTTCGACATTCCTTGATGCAAGCTTGTGAGGCACTGGGCCTTGAATGTAGAAAAAAATCGCGGCTGCAGGAAGCTGTTCAATACTTTGAAACATTTCTTTACGTCGCAAAACAGGTCGGGGGAGAACGGGAAACCACAGCTCTTGGAATGCTTGGAACAACTCTTTACGGTATGGGACGAACCGATAAGGCCGTGTCTCATTTAGAAGCAATGGCTGATATTGCGAAACAGAATGGTAATAAATATAACGAGGCACAAGCTTATCTTCACCTGGCTCGTTGTTACTGTCACTTTGGACAGAACGACAAGGCCATACGTTACTGTAAGTGGTATCTTCGCTATTCAAAGTATAATCAGAATGAAAGGACGAGACGGTTGGAAGCACTTGCACACCTCACAATTGGTTACAGTTGCGTTCAACTTCAACGCCTTGAAGAGGCTTTTGGTCATTTTAAAGCAAGTCTAGACATTGCAAAGGAGACTGATTATAAGGAATTAGAAGTGAAGGCGTCCGTTGCCCTAGGCCATTTTGATAGACATCGTGGACACTATGAGGAAGCCTTGAAATGTTATCAAAAGAGCACTGCCATTGCAAAGGAAAATGGAGACAGAGCAAGTGAGGTACTGGCCTCTCACTATGTTGGCGAATGCTTTTTCAGACTTTCTCAACACGAAAAGGCGGTTGATCATCTTCTAGCTGTTTGCAAAATGGCAGAGCAGGCTGGATACAATGTTGCATCGGCGCAGGGCCACCTTGTGCTTGGAAAATGCTATTTCTTCGGTCTTGGTCAATATGACAAAGCAGAACATCACTTAAAGCGTGCTGTTCTATTCGACCAAGAACTGTTTGACAGCGCACTGAGACAGGACTGCTACAAAGTGTCAATGTGTGAACACGGTATTGATGCCTACAGAACGTTGATTTGGGTTCTGTTGCTACAAAAAAAAGGGGAAGAAGGTCTTTTAGTCGCGGAAAGAGGACGTTCAAGAGCTTTGGCTGAACTGATGACTACCAGTTATTCTCTCAAGAACTCTGAAGCTAACGAAGGCAAAGCCTTAAGTCTCTCCGAAATCCGTGAAGTAGTGAAGCTTCTTGATACAACGGTAATATTTTTTTCGTTACTGGAAAATAACGACACCAGCATTATTTGGTCATGGTCCATAAAATCGGATGGACAAGTCACTGATATGCCTTGCGGCATAGTTTCAGAGGAAACCACCTCTTGTGAAGCGCAAGCCTCTCCGGCAACTCTTGCTGTTAATGGAATCAATTTAATGTCAATCCTCGCTGAAACTCGACAGTTACTGATAAAAAAAGGCCGCGGTAGTAGGGAATATGAAGATCGTTCCTTGTCTTTCCTTTACGCCGAAGATTATGTCACATGTGCTAATAACCGACTAATTGAAGATGAGGAAGAACGAGAGAAATTACAAAGCTATGAAGAGAAACGAAAAGATGCTCTCAGAAGATTGTATCAGATTCTCTGCCCCCGCCTTCAGGAACGCACAGGAGGCTCCCAAGTTGTTATTGTAAGCGACGGTCCAGTTCATCTCATCCCATTTGCTGCCTTGATAGATGAAAATGGACACTACCTTGCAGAGTCCTTACAAGTGCGACATGTTCCGTCTCTGGCAACTGCAAAGTTGATAATGGAGCACCGAGTAGATTTGAAGGGTGGCACAAGTCCCTTGATAGTGGGAGATCCGGCGATACCGAAACGTCGGCTGCCTTGCGCCAAAGAGGAGGCATTGATGATCGGCAAGCTGTTGGGTGTAGAGCCCCTCATAGGAGAAAATGCAACCAAGGAAAAGGTTCTTCAAGGTCTTGAAAAAGCGCAGTTGATTCACATCGCCGCACATGGCGATATGGAGCGAGGAGAAATCCTGCTAGCTTCAAATCCCGGCAGCAAAGGAGAGAAAAAAGATTACATGCTGATGTTGTCAGATCTGGAGGGGAAGCCCTTGAGGGCAAGTTTGGTTGTACTCAGTTGCTGTCATAGTGCTAAAGGCGAGGTGAAAGCAGATGGAGTCATCGGAATTGCTCGTGCATTCATCGGAGCTGGCGCTCGTTCAGTTCTCGTGGCTCTCTGGGCGATTAGTGATGAAGGTACGCTTTACTTCATGAACGCTTTTTACCAACATTTCAGTCGCGGTCTGAAAGCTAGTGAATGCCTGAATAAAGCCATGGAGGTGATGAGAAATTCCACAAAGTTTTGTGATCCTCATTTCTGGGCGCCATTTATTCTCATTGGAGATGATGTGACTCTGCCTTCGTAGTATTTAAAAAACATGCTAGTGTTCAGCCACCAAGCCGTGTGGCAAGGTGTCTGCTTTACAGAAGTCGCCTGTCACTAAAACAAAACATTGATTATCATGACTTCCTGTTCAAGTCATTGCCATGTTTGAACATCTGCTAATTGGTGTTTGTATATATGTTTTTTGTATGATCTCTAGTGAGCTGTACTGACAAAGACACATAGACAGACTGATGCAATAGCAATACAATAGAATAATAAGTTGCACAATTGGCAATCGGCTTTTGTTTTAAGAGTTAGCAAACACTGAAATTACTTGTCCCGAAAATTCGAACTGGTGGCTCTTTCTACCACATAACAATTTGTTTTTGAAATTCCAAGTCAATTTCACAACTGAATTTTGAGCTACTTCTAGTTAGGGACTTCTGCTCCAACGATTTCTCTGAAATTTCTCTGGCATATTTATTATATCAATAAGAGCCGATACCAGAAATTTCAGTTAAAAATATCACCTTAATTTTTTACTAGACGCGATTTTCTTTTCTTTTAAGCGCTAATTTCGTAAAAAATATTTAGCATCAATGACATCGGAATATTTTTAACTATTGCCAAATGATATCTGTTGTTCTTTTCAAAGTTTCGCAGCCATCGCGTTATAAACAAGTATATGACGGTAAGTTTGTCCGAGCAAAATGCGCCTATATTAATGACGGAGCCACCTTAGGTGAGCCTAAGCGAAGTATGTTTCTAAACTAGTGAAGATAAACGGAGCTTGAGCGTTGCGTAAGTGTCAGAACTAAATATAATCGTTCTTTAAAATATACGTTTGGTCAGTAGTCAAATAAAAGTCAAATAAAAGAAATAGTTGAACAAGATTTCTAAACTTTTTTTTGTAAAACGTTAAAAGAAGCTTGCAATTGAGCGTTGCACAAGTTTTATATCAGAACTAAATAGACTTGTGCCGCAAATTAAACTGTTGGTGAAATAAAAGAATTTTGTAGTTTAGTAAAACTCTGCGACAAAGTGTCAATAATGTTACCATGTGATGCGTTCTTTCTATCAGCATTGCAGCAAAATGCTGTATTGACACCCACTTTGCTGGTGGGGCTATTCAGAAAATATTGTATGATTTATAATTGTAATTGAACTGAGTGGAGTACAGTTTGGTCTGAAATTATACGCATGATTATAAAATCGGACGAGCGCGCAGGGCGAGTTCGATTTGAAATCACAAGTATGATTTCAGACCAAAATTGCACGACCCGATTTACCATTATAACTCATACTGCTGAGAGCCAATCAGATTTCAAGGATCACCAGTGATTTCAAAATATATGGATATAATAAAACGGTGCATCACAAGAAAGCCAGACCAGTGACAAGGAGTGGAGGTGGTGCCTTCGTGAGATTGACGGGGGCGTTTGAAATGAGTTTAAGGAATGCATGAAATCGTACACTTTACGCTTCTCTCATTGAGTCCAATAAATTGTTTGTCAAACACTACTTCTGGTAGCTGACCCACTCTTCGATGGTTGTCATTAAATTAATGTTTGTGTCGTGGAAGCAAGGTATCATTGTCGTTACTCTTACGTGGAGATTACTGCATAGAGGAAATCTTTGTTTCACGCTAAAATGCATCTAACGCCCTTTAAAATGGGAGAGGCATGAAGTCGTGGCATTGGAATTGAAAATACGGGCTCATGATTGGTTCATGCCACTGTTAATGAGATGCATCGTGCTCCGTCACATGTAGATAAAGGTTAAAATGAATTAAGTGGCCAAATTTGTGTTTACCTAATTTAATTCTCAGTGCATTTTGCCAAAGACTAAGTAAATGTTCACCTTGAGACAGATGACATGACTCGGGCAAATAACGTGTCTTTTATGAAATCGTGTTGGCTTCTCTTCGAGTATTTTTGTCAGGACCATTTTCATTAGATTCAAGAAATTCGCTGTCAACCCCATGATGTTTAAACCAAACAGGATCCACGCAGAATTTCAACTGAATGAGCCTCCTCTGCTGCCATTCTGGTTCACTCCTGGGCAGTTCTTAGGAAATATTGTGATCCAAAAAGATGGTAGCCATGTACATTCCTTCCATTTGGCAGTTCCAAACAACAGAAGCCTCAATGTGGGTGAGTACAGTCTTGTTCTTACATTAACTTAGACAGCATTAAACGAAATACAGAATGAAATACCTTTAAATACCTTTGAATTCTGAAATTTGTAGAGAGACATTCGTGGCTGTGACGATGGGCATTCAAACTTCCAAGTTTTGTCGACAATGTTGCACAACATAATTCCAAGCTCTACATTTATGGCGTTTCTCTCTCGTACAATTCATAGCCGTTGTTTAACCCCCCAAATTTTGTGTAGGCATTGTCTTCAATTTCTCTTCGGCCGGCGGTGATACCCAGTTCTGAGGAAATTGGAAACAACGCTTATGTAAGGCTCGAAAATAAAACTTGATTTCCAGTTTGTCCTTTGGGCAAGTAGCTCTCATATTCTGCTTTCCCGGGATCACTTCCTGATCATTTTGTGAATGATTTGGTTTGAAGATGTCTGGCTTGAACCCTTGTAGCCTGCGAACAGCAGACGTATTTCCGGTCGTCGCTTCTCTTCCTCCGGGAGAGAAGCGACAACCGGAAATACGTCTGCTGTTCGCAGGCTAGAACGCATGCCCTTTAGGGAAGTAAGCTTTAAAAGTGCCCAGCAAGAAGATAGGATCAATTTAGGTTTCTGAGAAACTTCCCACCTACCCCTTCCTTAAGTCAATGTTTTGCCCTAAGTGAGAAGTAAGTGTTAATATGTTATCGTAGGGGAGGGGTAGGTGGGTAGTTTCCCTAAAACCTAAAATGATCCAAGATCTACTTGTCCCGGACTACCGGACGGGACTTTTTTTTAGGGGTGAACGGGGAATAAGTTGTATCATGGGCAATGTGTAAATGGTGAATATCATAATTTCAAATTCAGTTATATTCTTGTGTTTACTTCTGTTACAGATATGGAATGGCTGATTCCTGAAGGGACAAACGATGAGGACAGAGGTTAGTCTATAATCAATATTATATAATCTCGACTCTACAATGTGGAAACCGACACCTGTCAACAATTGCACATGTCAAGCAAACCATAGTTGCTTCTTATAACGTATCTGCACCTCAAAATTCTTTCAATTTTTCCTTTACTTTCCTTTTCATGGTATTTTTTGTTCGCATGAAACGTTTGTACGACCAGAGACGAAAATTAAACAATTAACAAAGCACCAAAAATAATAGCCTGAGAAAACAGCCGACACTCGGCGACGCTACCACTGGTTTCCCCGTCAAATGACGTCTGAGAAACGAGCGCAGAAATTCCACACTGATGACGCGCCACTGCCTAGATCGAGGTAGCGCTTCTGATTGGTTGAATGAAACTTCCCGCGCGGCACGACCAATCAGAAGTACTACCCAGATCTGGGTAGTGACGCGTCATCAGTAAGGAATTTCTGCGCTCGTTTCTCAGACGTCATTTGGCGGGGAAACCAGTGGTAGCGTCGCCAAATGTCGGCTGTTTTCTCAGGCTACAAAAATAAGGTATTCTGTGGCCTTCATCCCTTAAGGAGGGTAAGCTCAAAGAAATGATCTAATTACTATTGGTTCATTTGTACTTTTGTCATGTCTTTGTTAGCTGAAGGTGACAAAGAAAGCAGAGATCAAGGGAGCAACATGGAGGTAGACATTGGTTAGTGAATTACTGCCAGTGAAGCTTTTTCTTTGAATGTCTCTTTAGATGTAAAGGATCGATCAAATGCCTTCTTGTTATGTTCTTGTTATATTGTGGATTTTAACAACTGTACACAGCAGAGCAAGATGAATGCGTTTCTCGTGCCAAGCTGTTTTACTTTCCATATACTTTGATAATTGAAAAAGTTGGACTAACAGTTAAGTGATTACTGTACAACATTATGTGCTTTCCGCTCTCCGTCAATTTCTTTTTCGTTTTTCCTTAGACGTAATGTAATTAAAATAAAACTATGATAGGAATAAGAATTATCTAATTGTAACTTGCAATACTTTCCTTCCTTTCCTTTCCTTTCACTTTATTTTTCTTTTAACTGGTCCGCCTAGATTAGCAATTGCTATTTTGCACGCCAGTCTATTGTAATTAATATTTTAATTAAATAGAGTTGAAGTTTGAAGTTTTTGTTTTTACTAGGATTTCTACCACAAATGGAGCTTAAAAGTAGACTGCCGTCCACTTTGGTGAATGAGCAACAACCAGATGAGGTCAGTACAGAGTCTGAAAGCAATGATATCAAGTGGGAGACAGAGATTTCGTTTGGAGACGCTTACAAAGCCCTGGAAGAGCAATTGTACGGTTTCAAGAAAGTACGCCCCATTTTATACCTATTGTGGTGTTACAAAACATATCTATTGCACTCTAAGAAAGTTCTTTTAAGCTCCCCCTATACATTCAAGTAATCCCTGGCTGGCTTGTTTTACAACGGCTGCAATCTTGCTGTCTTATAGATCTTTAGAAAGCGGCTACCATTTTGCAGCAAAGGAAAGTATTTTGCACTTCTTATAGCTTGCGCCACAAACGAAACTTTACCGTTTGCGAGCCAGCGGTAAAGTATTTGTTTTGGACACCCACCTGTGTATTAGGATTTGAGTATGCGCCATGATTGGCCTGTTAAAAATGCCATTGTCGATTTGCCAATTAGGTTGAAAGGAAATTCGGAATGACTTCCGGTTATTCATAGCCTGTTTTGTACAGACGCCCCCTCCCCTCTCCCCAAATTTTTCTGAGGGAAGCGGGCGTCTGTACACAGGCTAGGTGATTCATTAAGTCCGTTGGGGGCCCAGAACAAGGATCTAACCTGGGTTAAATTACGTATACAACGCAGGCAAAATGTGATGCCTAGCCGTTTCTATCGCGCCAGAATCTAACTTTCCCTTCCCTTTCAAACGCCTGCCACGCAGACTATGACATGCCTCGCAGTGAAATACTTAAAACAAGTTAAGAAGTGGAAAACAAAGCTTTTAACGACACCTTTTGACGCCTAAACAACTTCACATGAAACATCATTGGCTTTGTTTCTAAAGCTTAACCACCAAACTTAACTGCCAGCATTGCCACATTGTGTAGGCATCATAAGATATCCGACCTTTTTAGGGGTGCCATCTAACCGCGACCGGGGATTTGACATGGCCGACGGAGAAAAGGGTCGACGGTGACCAAAAACTGGGAAGAGATTTTCCATGGGGTCAGGGATGGGAGGTGAAGTGGTTGCCTTATCACCCACGGGCAATTTTTACCTTTGGGCAATCGACCTCCACAATCACACGGAAAAATAGGGGACTTTGACAGCATAGACCAATACAGCTGTTTTCACTTCAAATATGCTCTGTGCATAAGTACTTTTTGTAAACTTACTATTCTTTCCAGGTACCCTATCTGCAATTTAGTGACGCTATGAATCAAGCTAAAGCGGAAAACAAACTTGTTCATCACATTCTGCTGTGGGGAGCTTTAGACGATCAGTCCTGCTGAGGTATAGTGACACTTTGCTGAAAATTATTGGACGAATACGAGAAAGCGTAGGTAGTAGACTGTCGACTGTTTCATCTTAAAAAACGTGTAACATCTTCCGCGATTTTCTCCAGCCTTTCACTGCCAAGACAGCTGAACCACCTTGCCGCACGCGTGACTTCTGTGCGTCCCTATGTTCACGCTATATCCGGTGTACTGATGAACACCTATCCGATATGCGACTCTCCACTTTAGAGATCGGCGCTTCGTAACTTCGCCCCGCTACAGAAATCGCGCCGAAATCACCGTTCTTATGTGTAAACATAAGCCCTATCCGGTATGGTCAGTTTTTTGCCAGCGCAAAAGCTACCTGGTAAAGTGGGAACATAACCTGACATTTTGCTACTGACGGCAGTTGTAAAATAAAAGCAAACATCTTCCACGGTTGACTACGAAAAATTAGCGGTGGGATTTAAGCCAATCAGAAATAGAGAAATATTTTGAATGAATAATATTATGATTTATATCTTAATCTACAGTCTTGCTCGTATCAGCTTGTATTCGTTGCAGTTTACAGCTGGACTTGAAAGTGACGCCGATTTTTTTGTCAAACAAAAATATGTTCAAACTGCTGAAAAAGAAATGAATAAGTTGTTAACGAGGGTGACACATAACAGCATCAAAACCTCATAAGAAAACCTTCAGTGCAAGGCCGATGGTGGAAAAATTTTCAATGAACTACACTCTTTTTTTTCTATAAGAATATATTTTATAAGAATATCAAGGCTGAAATTCGCAAAATTTTAAGAATATTTTAAGAATAAACCCCAGACTGAGATATTGAAAAGGATATTTTTTTGTGTTCAAAAGCTGTAAATACAATACAATTATATGTTTTCCACTTATTCCATTCTCTAAAGGGGAAAACTAGGCAACGAAACGAGAAAACATGAACTAACTATAAGTGATACCCCCAGTATAGTCTAAAACGGAAATGTCATGAGCTATAAACTAAGAATAATACTAGAATATTTTCAACCTAAAATCGGCAGAAGAATAAGAATATTCAGCCTGGGCCGGAAAAACAACATTCTTATTAAAAAAAAAAGAGTGTAAAACATTTTCCATTTTAGTAGCGATATAGCCTTGTCAGAAAATGGCGTTATTTTCTCTTTTATTCTGTACTCTAGGTTCAGGGCGGACTCTCCGAGATGGACCCTTGGAGAGTTCGCCCATTGTCCGTCTGTTGAGGGAAAAATTCATCAGCAGTTGGTCTCTTGTTGCAGAGCTTAAGGTAAAATAGTTAGCAGTTTGTAACCAAAGTGTACTCAGCGCTAGTTTTCGCGCCCTTTCCTTTTCGCGTGTCTCGCCCCTCATACCCTCTTCGCTTTAACCTTCGATTTCCTGAAAAAGGCGCTAATATACAGCCCGTTCTGCAAGCCAGTGAAGTCCCACGATCGGTGACACGCAGGGTGAATCAACAAGTTGACAGCCGGCCCGAATGACTTCCTTATTGTTGGACACCGTCAAAAATAACGCATGTGAAATACAGAATAATGCTACGATGTGTTTGGTACCGTGGTAGTTTGTGGGATTTCCTGTAGGTGGTTTTAATGATGAAGTTGGCGGGGTTTCTTAACCTTTCTCTTTGTCCGCTGATTTCTCTTCTTTACTGAGGAGCCGCGCAGGTTTTCCTCTCTGCAAGGCGGCTGTAACGATGCGGAATGACTCCCTTCAGCTTGTTGCTCGTTGGCTGGCTGCGCAGACTGGTTTATTTTTATGTTGTTTCTGGGGGGACGTTTTCGTGCGACATTTGCTTTGCTCTTGTTCTGCAACATTTGCACCACGTTTTCGCTTAGCTTTCTTAGGATATGTCAGTTCCTCATCTGACATTTCAATGGGCTGCGTGCCCAGAGACTTTCTAACGCCTTCTAATTCAAGTGTGTTATCTGAAGCAAAATTAAGTGCTAATTAGTGCTTATATTGGAGCGCGTTATTTAAATTGCTTTTTGAAACCAGGAAATAAAGTCAATATAACGCTTAATTAACGCTCTGACTCGTTCTGAGAAAGGGTGTTATGTACCCATCCAAATCCGTTTTTGAGCCAGCAAAATCGATACGAAGAACTGTCTGCAATATAGCACGAGGGACGGATCTCAGCTGAGAACGATACCAGTTTTGGCATACGCACTCGAACAATATACTCCACCAATTAAAAATTTCTCTTCTGAAAGACTGAATAAATGAAAGACTTACTTAAGTAGCAGTACGAGCATCAATCGATCGCTTTCGTTTAGTCTCCTGAACTGCAGCTTTAGCATCTTCTTGCAAAGTGGAAGACGCTATCTGAAAGTTCTTCATTTTCTGGTGAGTTCACATAGCAACATTGCTGCAATGACTGCCTCGTTGCGGGACTTTCGATGAGAGAAGAGACGACAGCAATTTTTTTTCTTGGACTATGTGGGAGGCTGGCTTTTGCGGCGTCAATAGCTCGTTTTCGCGCTGTTCTGTCAGAAAATGCTTCTCGTACTGCGTTGGGAGAAGGAACAGGAACACTCTAATAAATTCCACTAAGATTTAGGTCGCTTTTCATTTGTCAGAACTGACCAGCCAGACCCTTCCCTTCGTAATGAGAATTTCACTATTAATCAAAAATATCCAGCTAGATCAGTCAAATCCTAAATAGTGTGCAGAAGAGAGATGGTTCTTCAGCAAAAACCCTTGGAAAAAGCCGATTTCATTGTCAAAATAACTGGTCCGGTAATGGTCCGGGCCTGCCAGTTCTGACAAATGGAAAGCGCCCTTAGTAAACATTACAATTATACTAGCTAGTGTCGCAATTTCGTAAACAATTGGTTAGAGCGTTAATTCATAATGATGCAAAAAGTATCCTGATTCAGTCGAATTTTGGGGTGTAAGCGAACACCGTACACAAGCTTACACATAGCAGCTCTTAGCCAATACCTTTGGCGAATCCAGGCTTCCCTTTGATGGAGGGGTAAGGTAACTCGGATACGAGATATTGATTCTTCCTTTTTTGTGTTCTAGAATATAGCTGCTAACGCCACCGACGCGGAGATAAAGACAGCAGCAAAGTCTCATTTGGATAGCTATAGGTACGTATCCTAACAGATACCATGTTTTGATTCACAATGTCATGTTCGTAATTCTCAACAAACCCTCCTGACAAACGGATCAAGCGGTCTTACATTAGCCAAAAATGTGGATGGTTGCTCGGGGGAACGAACATAACCTTTTAAGACTCACTGCAACGTGATTCGCCCTCGAGTAAACTTGTGTGGGACAAAATTATGATCCCATAACCCATAAGTTGTCCCACGCCAATTTGCGCTATCCAAGTGAGCGGAAAGGCTTGGATCCAAAAACGATAGCGCGATGCCTGGCAAAAAAAAAAGAACAACAGCAACAGCAACAACGGTCTAAAAGCTCCAGATCGGCTAGAAAAAAATTCTCATAATTGCTCAACGAAAGTAGGTCTGGAACATTTCAGGATTAAATAGATCCCTTCCGAGCATTTGTGGACTGTTTTACTGATGGTAAGCAATTATGGTAGGAAAATCAGGGCCGTCGTTTTGGATGTCCGTTTTTTGGCACGTGTTCTTGGCGAATTCTTGCCGACAACCTTGACGGGTGCCGTCACATCGGAGACTCGCCGGAGACGACCAGAACCGCGGCTGACGTAACACGTGGGACCAGATTATAAATATACAGAAAATTCGATAATATAATGAAAATCAAGGCGAACGGTTCACTTTATGCTTTTTTGCAGGTTTCCGGTGGAGTCATTGGTTTCTCTTCCGAATGGAACTGTGTTGTCAAAACTAAATGCCAATGATTTAATGGAAAGCGAATCAAGTGGATTAAAGTAAGATTTAGAGCTCGCCTCAAAATACTATACCATGGTTATAAACTAGTTCAAAACGTTACTTTCACGTTTGTTAATGCTTGCACTGGCCCATTTTAGAGTTGTTCTTCGCCACTTTATCAAAGCGAGGCCTGGGGCAATATACAATTGCAATATACCATTTACGTTAAAATATGTTTGATTTGCACTTGGATGAAAACTCGTCTTCATATGAAAAGAAGCTTGAGCTCCAGGACTCAGTTTGAAAAAGAGCCTAAATAGACATTCGGAAATGCCGACCTATTTTTCTTTCGTCTACAATTCATCCTATCCGATTTGCTGTAGCGTTGGGAACATCGTCATGCTTTCAACTGAAGGTTTTTTGCCTATAAAAATGAAAGGTTTATCACCGCATACAGTAGTAATGATGAAACGTCCGCATTAGCGATGTTGGCCTTCTGTGAGACATGAGAATCTGCTGGCTGGGTAAGAAACAATTGTCCGTTGTCCGCATTGAAGGGTGTCCGTATTAGACGGGTTGAATTGAGAGAAAATGTAAGGCTCTTCCAGAGATAAAGAAAATTGTCCGTATGACGAGATGTCCTCTACTGTAACGATAATTGCGTTCTTTACTGTCAGCATCATTTATAGCGCAAACGCTAGTGAGGCCGAGAAAATCACTGAAGCAAATAACTCCAATAAAGTTGCACAGCAATGTAAAGAATCTCAACTGGCCGGAGGCAAACCAGTTGGTAATTTAAAGGTGTAGTCGAGAAATTTGAACTCGGGGAAACCTTGAACCCCGAAATCGAGCCTGCGCTACAAGAGGCAGCCATTTTCTCCCTTTTCCAAACTTTCTCTTTCATGTATACTTTTTTTTTGTGTTAAGGCCGTTCTTGACTCATAATTTTAACTCCTATTTTCACAGGTTTCCTTCAGAATTTGACTTTTCGGATGATCTCAGTGTTGTGTATTACAAATTTCTGGACGATGGTCTAACCAAAGCCAAAATGTATCAATTATAGGGAATTTTCTATGAAGCTGTTTTTTAGAGTGGTTTTCGTTTGAGTGTCGTAAAACCAAAACCAAAGTAATTACTCTGGCCAATCACATAGGACACAGACAATACATTGAACCAATCAAACTCGAAGTAATTACATGTGGCTGACGCAAAGCGCGGGAAAATGCATGCGAGCGCGTCACAATTGGCTTTGGTTTTACTTCTGATTGGATGAAAAGGTGGCGCGAATCTTTTAAGCCAATCGCATCGTGTAGAAAGTGCAAAACCAATTACTTTTCGACACTCAAATGAAAACCGCTCTATGGTTTAATTTACAAGATAATGTGCTTAGTATGATATGAATTGAAAGGGACTAAAAAACAGACCATAGAAACTATATATCTATAATATAGACTATATATCTGTCTTAACCTAATGTAGTACGCAAAGTTTTGTAAATAGTTAGGTTTTTTTAGTGGAATTTACTCCTTGTCGATGTGAGTTTAAACGTAGGCGTGACCGCAGAAAGCTTTAGCAGCATGAAAACGTCTACGTAGGAGGCTACGATGGTGGGGACGACAGCGAAAACGTCACTATTGAAAAGAATTAGCGTTTTTTAAACTTTCAGGGGTTCACGTAGGCGTATTCCCCTGAAGTTAAATTCTTGGGAACTGCACCCACGTTTAGAAAGAACAAGAAAGATTTCGTCGTCGTGTGTTTACGTTGTCCAAAAAAGTTGCATAAGGAAATTTCACATCGTCGTTGTGCAGTGGCGGCAAAGGAATGAATTAAAGTCTGCTGCTTTATAAACCCATTGCTTTTTTGACGTTCTCGTTGCCGTCGCCGTTTGTATGCTAGACTGGAAATTAGCTCGTATTTTTTCAAAAGCCAAGGGTCTAGATCGAGGGTGATAGCGGAGAATGGAACTCAAGAGAGACGCTCACGGGCGTTTGAGGCTCTAGAATCTCACGCTAGTGCTTCGCTCCCTAAAGACCCAATTTTGAGAAAAGGAATATTGTCTTGCAGTTTTTTTGTAAAGAAAAAAATCAGACGCGTTTTATAAATATGAGGCGAACTGTACATTAATACGAGAAGCAATGCTGCGTTTTAAGGCGCGAAATCATTCTCGGCTTGTGCCATTTATACGAGATTTTTTTCAGTTTTCTCCTATAAATGGCCTTACCTTGAATCCCTTTACGACCTTATCCACTTTCTGGACTCACAAGGTACGCCTTTAGATCCTGTATCAACTCTCCCAAATAAGAAATAAATCTGGTTTCCACTTTTGTTAACACAATGTTAATTTGTTTAATGACAAAAGATTTGTTTGAAACATGGATCTTCAAAAGTTTACACGACTACCTCTAAAAGTAACTAACGTATGTGAATGAAATAAAACAATGCGCGCGTAGAAAGATTAAAAAAAGCTTAGTTTCAGGAAAAAAAAAGGGTTCGTATACAAGCAATTACCTGTCGGATTGATAATTTTTTATTTGTCTTTCCTTTATGCAGACTTTTCAAACGCTTTTGATTGATGAGGTCTTTTGTGTAGTTCTCTGGATGACAACAATTTTCACAAACGCAGGATTTCTGTGTAAAAGTTGTTTGATAAAATGAGAACTGCACTAAGACAATAATATATAAAATCAGATTACAATATAAGTTTATACCACCTTCATTCTTTACAAAACATTTGAATAATAAAAACGCTCATTTTGATGACGAACTATTTCATACTATGATTAGACACAAAGAATTTTAATTACACACAATAATAAGTACTTATTGCGGTTTAACTCGACTTTACCAGATAATCTAAAATTCTCTTTTCTGACAAGTAATCCGTTCATTGTCTATTTGTGACAATTCACGATAATCGCATTTTTAATCGACTGCCATTTTGACCCAAACTAAAGTAACTAAATCAAACCATAGTTATTAGAGGAGACTGGTTATGAAAAGCGGCAAACATCAATGATAAAAACAACAGTGCTGCAGTTTATGTTGGAAGCACCCTGAAAGTGCACAATCCTTTGTTTTCTGTTGGCAAATTGTTACGGAATAAATTAATGCAACGTTTTTATTGGTCAATACAATCAAAATGATAGGAATTCTTTTGAACGTTGTGCACTTTCAGGTCCACAAAAACATATAACAAAGGAGTCTGTCGGGTTTCATAACCATTCCACTCAATTAACTATGATCAAACAGATGGAAGATCGTAGACAGCTCGTAGACTGCACTCGTGACTGAAGGCGCGAGACGGGCGCCCTCGTTTCCCGCGTCTCGCGTCATAAGTGTGGCCATAAGTCATGATAAGTTTTGTTGCCTCTCCGACGAATACCATAATACTCTTACATGTGCAGCTTAGTCTCACCTGGGTGCAATTATTGTAGTGTTCTTCGTTTCAATTCAGAGTAGTAGGCTCCTGAGCGCAATACCATGCACATTCAAGCCCACGTTTACATTTCTACACTTTGCAAAATTGTGGAAAAGTTGATACTCAGCACGTGTAGATCCTCCCGAATACCAGGCTAATTCGGCGCATCAAAGAGTATTATGGTGTTTATCGAAAGAGCTTATAGATTAGCTGGCAAAGTGCCGCGAGATCAATCACTTCGCCTAAGTATTATCGCGAAGCAGCCGTGATACTTTTGATACCCAACCGCAATGACAGTGGAAGTTCTCATAAGCGGACACCATCAGGACTCCAAAAAAGGGCCCGTAACTGGAGATGGCCGCTTACGAGAATGTAAGAATACAGAGTTTGTATGGGAGTTGAGGAAGACGGGGTTTTGTCATGAACGTGGCCGTAAGTAGACCTGTCTTTTTACGAGCGGTGAGTGTCCGTTACGAGAGCTTCCACTGTACTTAATTAACTCTTGTACACTAGTAATAATTTTTTATCTAGTTATGAAATAAATTATTAACAAAACTTTGAAATTATAGTTGTTGATCGTTAGGAGTTTATCGCTGGAGGAGGAAAGGCGAACAGGGCATCGCCATTGGTGTTCCAGATTTTGTAGTCCGCAGTTGAAAACTCGTACGCTGCGGGAAAAATTGAAAAGAAATAGCCTTAGGAAAGAAAATACATGTAATTAAAAAATCTCATTCGCATAAAACTCTTTTTCACAGGAATAGTTTGCATGTAGAGGGGTTTTTAGAACTTGGAAATGGCCTACAGTCGACTCCCGATGATTCAAACCTTCGAGGGAAATAGAAAAAAGTTCGAGTTATCTGGGGTTCGAGTTATCGAGGGTAAAATTATATAGAAAATGATCTGAAGGGAAATGAAAATTGCTTCGAGTTAGCGGGAGGTTCGAGTTATGGAGTGTTCGAGTTACCGGGAGTCGACTGCATTTTAAACTCGAGCCTTGAGCTGCTGCTTTTGTTCACAGGAATGCGGGGCGGGTATACTTTTTATTTTGAACAATGGAAGAAACTTACTTATAGTTAACTTGTACTTCCCGCTAGGATAAACAACCAAAGATCTTGGATCTATAGCACATCCTGACAATGTGAAGTCTTGTATCTTAAAAAATACCTGCCAGAATCGAAACAAAAAAAGAGAGACATGATTTAAAAAAGAGAGCTAAAGAAACCCCGACGGCGACCCCAACGCGAACTAAAGAATATTAGGTTTAATAAACAGAACAACAGCTTTGCACGTGCAGTACACTTTTTGTACACTTCTGGCCCAGGTTGTTCAAACGTTGGATGGCGCTATCCACCGGATAAATCTGATCCAGCGGATAGCGTAATTGATTTCCCCAATACTTACCCGCTGGATAGTGATTTATCCGGTGGACAGCGCTATCTAACGTTTGAACAACCGGGGCCAGCACGACTACGACGTGAAATTCCCTCGAGTGACGTTCTATGGATCGGAGGGCGTAAACACCAGACGGCGATTTTGCGTTGTCTTCTTCTTAACTTCCCCCCACCCGGAGGATTTCACACACAGACTCAAAAGTGAAAATCATCTCGCACAGCTAAACAAACATTACCACCGTCAGAAAAGTACCGCTCAAGGGAACTCCTAAAATACCGTATTTATTCGATTAACCGCCCTGGGCGCTTATTAAATTTTTGGACCCTGAGAGTGGGCCCTTATTCGAGGAGGGCGCTTATTCGAGGCTGGGCGCCTATTAAATTTTCACCATTCTCAGCAAGTGTAGTAGTATATTTTGCATCAAAACAGTAAATGCTAATAACAAAAAGCGAAGATGTAACAAAGCAAGGTTTCTGTACAATACTATCCTGAAGAAAACTCCGTTTTCGGGAGGGTCTATTATTATATCTTATTGGAGTTTTTGTGGGAGGGAGTGGGGTGGGGTGGGCACTTATTCGAGGATGGGCGTTTATTAACTTTTTCTGCCCTTTGGATGGGCGCTTATTCGAGGTGGAAGCTAATTCGAGGTTGGGCGCTTATTCGAATTGATACGGTAACTGAAGCATTATAACTCTTAGGCCTAGGCCAAACGTCAAACTTTTCTTGAGACGAACCACACTTCAGGTGCGTAAAAACGGGCAACAAAAAAACGTGCAACTTGTCTTGCAACATTGCTGCAGAACAAGTTGAATGACGATGTTGCGCTTTTTATCACCCACATCAAACCTGTCTTGCAACAAATCAGGTTGTTAACAGGTTTGAACGTGACTAGTAAAACGCGAAACATCGCTATTCAACTTGTTCTGCCGGCAGCAATGTTGCACGACAAGTTGCACGTTTTAACGCACCTTTAGTGAGTTACGTTCATGAAAAGTTCGAAGTCTGGCTCAATTATATGCATGAGTTTGGATCGATCGTCCAACAGGTTCTATCCGTCTACTTCAGACGGAAAGAACGTTTTAAGTTCGTCTCCGGGACAAACGTCGATCTTCACATGCGACGAACTAAACTAATAAACTAAAAGTTTCTACGAACTTATCACTGATCTGATTCATTTGATTGGTTCGACGCATCCTAAGTTCGACGTCTAACACAACAAACGATCTTAACTTAATTAAAGTCGAACGAAATTAGACTTTGGTTCGCCTCATTAAAAGTTCGACGTTTGGCCTAGGCCTTAGGGCTTGTTTACATGGAGGTGGGGGACCCCAGATAGGTGAGGTAACATGTGTCGGGTCACCCCACCTATCACGTAAACGTGATCAAATTAAAATGAGAGATTGTATGGACAGGCGGGTTACCCCACCTAAGGGGGTTTCCTCACCTACCTGGGGTCCCCCACCTCCATGTAAACAGGCCCTTTGTGCAGGTTCAAACGTCGCATTTCAGGTGTACCAATCTAATGCAAGTCTCCCCAATTAGTAAGGCACTGTGCCTGAGCTATAAGACATGAGACTTTAATAAAGTTCATTATTATTATTTCTTATTAATGCAAATGAGCGATAACAATAGATTTGTCTCATTAGCATTAAATTCGACACATATGAAATGGGACGTTTGAACCGGGTGCAAGGCTACGTTAACACGGCACCGGACGAATTTTCGACCCGCTGAAAAAACTTTTACCGCGGACACTGTTCACACGGGACCTTTCAATTTTTTCGCTCTGTTCACTCGGAACTTTGAACGGCCAGGCGTCTTAATTTTCGTACCGTAAAGGTCATTCCGTGTGAACGGAACACCTAAATGCACGAATTTTCAACTGGTCGAAAATTTGTCCGGTGCCGTGTGAACAATGCTTAAGAGTTAGAGTACTTTACCATGTTCACAGACCTGCGCATAACTGTTGATCCCGGTGCAGAAAGGATCCTCAATAAATCCCGTCGCAATCGGCTGATTCTCGGCCGCCTGTTGTCTTTTCTCGCCAAAGTGGACAGTAGCATTTAGTGAGGCTTCGAGCGTCTTTGAGGGGAACTTCTGACCTAGAGGTAATAAGAAAGGAACAGTTCTGATTTTACGCTCAGGTGCGTCAGATCCATAGCTGCGCTGAAATACCTCGCTTTTCCTTGGTGGGCGGCACAGAAGAGAAAAGAAGAAAAAAAATCAAACGCCGACAAGCAAACCAAAGATCGTTAGAAACTGACAAGGGGCGATGTTAGTATTCCTTTCCTTACATAAACGAGCCTTGTGTTCTAAGCTGCCATTACTATTTTTGCCCACTATTAAAACTAATCCTTTCTCTTGCAGTTTTGCGACTAAAACTGCCATTTTTTACGTCAAATTTGAATTAACGAAAGCAAGATTAGGTAAACATTCAAGTCTTTTGATATACTGTCGATGTACATCAGTACATATAGATGAGTTGACGCGTTTTGCAGTTGAAACTCAGCTAAGTTCAACCTGCAAATTGAGGTATTTTAATATAAGCCTATATACGGTAAAGTAGTGTCGTAGTCTGCATAACTTGCCTAAGTCCCATACAAGGCGCCTTTTGTCAGGAGAAAGTAGCATGCTACCAGTTGAAGGACCCGCAGTATCTACTCGTACAACGGGGCCTCTAGGGAATAATAATTTTAAAAAAAAAATCGTTAAGGAGAAGAAGTCGGTAATCTGAAAGCAATTAACTCCTTAATTCTGAACATTTAGCTTAGAAAAAAACACAGTCTCATATCTTAGCGCGTGAAAGAGGGATGCGTCAAGCATCGAGTCTCCCATCGAAAGATATTGGTACTCGCGTGCCTCGCTCTTTATTATTTGCGCGCGAGAGATTTAAATCACGTTTACGGCAAACCCAACGGCATACAGCAAGCGTTAGATTCTGGTTGACAATGTATTTATTTACTAGATTACCAGCAAGAAAAGTTACAAATTTTCTAGTGGTGGGGAAGTCTGGAAAGAAAAATCACGGGGTTTAATAATTACATTCAGATTATAATACCTTAAAATGAGCGGACAAAAACTTTGCAAAAGAATTCTGGATAAACCTGACACGAAATCATTGTGAAGACATATTGAACAGTAAACAACAAGTAAAGGAAAACATGGTCGCATGGTACAAGTTTGCCGTTTGCCATAAAAGCGATTCAAAATCTCACTATTTTGTCCTCGTGCTTGCGTGATATCTTTTCCCGCGAAACCGCGTATTGTATTCGATCTTATCGCGTGAGAGATGTGCTCACGTACTTGTTTCGCTGTACTTTGGTAGAAACTATCTTGCACTTGTAATCTAGATAGAGATTTAGATCTAAAATAACAAACCTGTGAAAGAACGGAAGATGCACCTCAAAATACTCAAAGGAATTTTTCAGTTTTGAGCAGAGTTTTAACTGGACAGACACCTGTACTGAATTTCCATCACCCTGGATAGAAACAAAAGATCTATTTTAACAGTTAAAGTTTGAATTCTAGTATTGGATATTATAAGTGGTTACTGTGGACTACCCTTAATGTTACAGACGGCGGTTTCCAAGCTACTAACCTGGGTGATGCCTCACATCCGAACCCACAGTCAAAGAAAGCATTTTGACTGAAATGTCTTGGTTGTTTTCCGCAATTCACCATTTTTACATAGACCATAATGATGCTTGTTTAACCCCCAGAAATTTGCGTAACCATTGTCTTCGATTTCTCTTGGGACGACTGTAATACCCAGGAGAAACTGGAAACAGTGGTTATGTAAAATTATGGAGTAAACAAGGTGCATTATGGTCTATGTGAAAATGGTGAATAGGCCATTTTCCCAGTTGCCCAAAGCCTCTGTTTCAAAGCGAGGCTAAATCAAAGCGCTCATTTTCATAAGAAATGTTTTGTACTTAGCCTCGTTTTGAAAGTGAGAGTTTCTGGAAACTGGAATTGAGGTTTTCGTGTTGGGTTCATTTGTCCTATGGGACTGTTATGGGTATGCTATCACTTCTTTCATTAGCCAGCTGTGTGTCAGGCCTTTATTAGTGGTGAGCAGAGAGGAGATTTGATATTTCAGGGGGCATTTCACAATTCTCCTTGCTCCTTGTTTCCCCAGAAACACCTGACACTCAGGCCATTCTTTTATTGGCTATTACAACACTGTGCTGAAAAATTGGTCAAATTTTGTCCCTCACACACAGTCCCACCGTGCAACGTGACGCAACAATGACCCTGTCTCACATGCAACCTCTAAGTGGACAAGTCCAGTCTCCCTCAGTTGCATCTGATATTTTGTCATTAATCAAACCTCTTGGTTTGTCCGCTGAATGTTCACATCAAGGAAGGTTGACTATACTACTGGAGAGGCAAGCCAATCAACAGCCATTGCACTCAATTCTAAATAGTAAAAACAATTCGCTTACCTGCATCTGATATATCCCTTGGACAGGCAAACCATGGGGTGTCTTTGCAGAATAGTGACACAGAGGAAAGGATTCAGTAGGAGGCCTGAATCTTAGTTTTCTTCCCATTAGTTCAGGCCCCTTGAGCAACTGTGATGGCTGAAAAGAGGGGGCCTGGACATGAGTGTCTCCCTCTAGAACAGAGGGGTGGACCACAAGGAAATCCAGGGACAAAGAGGTGATGTTTGCTGTGATTTCTGGGATGCCTTCCAAATCTGCCTGGTGAAAAATTGATTGTTGGATTTAGGCTTGATTATTTCTATATCCTAGATGACTCACTGCAGGCGTGGATTCACACCGGTTTTCACTGTTTTACGGAAATTGGTCAGATTTCTCACTCTAAATAAATTTTTAATAAAAAAACTTTCCAAGTTGAAATCTTGCTCCATATCCACTGCAACATGGAAATTGACCTTGATAAAATTATCCGCCGATTTGCAAAGGCCAATATCCTGTCTGAATGACTCAGAAACCCAGGAAAGGGGACTTCAGGGAGTTAAAATCCATAAACGTCCTGCGGGAGCAAGCCCGGACCCCCCTTGAAGCTTGCGCCCTTGGTGCTAGTTTAGGAAATCTGTCTGTATTCACCCTAGATCCAAGCTTGCAATGATGTGTGCATGTGACACTTGACTAGGAGTAAAATCAAGCATTGACCAACAAATTCATAAAAGTCAGCCACTAATGGAACTGTCTTTGACTTTCACCGACGTCGGGCGTAACCATTCTATGTCGAATTTTGGTCTTTTTTTTTCTCGTCCAAATGAGCTGAATTTTTGCAAGTGGTCTCCAATTTAAAAGAAAACCTTAGCACTGTATTTTTTTCGCTGGTTTGCGCTTCGTTTTCGAGTCAATACGTACGCAGAAAACTCAGCGGCGATGTTTGGGGTCTTTAGTCGAACGAGAAACGAAAGAAACCTTTTGCTATCTTGAACAATGAAATCAGCGAAACGTCGCACAGTCGCCATTCGTTCGTCTGAAACAAGCTTCTGTGATTTAAAATTAACACCGATACACGTTTTGTCTTGGATGGCCCAAGTGGTTGACGCGCGGGCTAGGGGAACCGGCGAGTTACTGTAGTGCGGGTTCGACGCGCCGACCGACGAACGTTTTCTTTTTTTCGTCATTTCGTCTGTCCTCCTCTTTCTTCTGCTTTTTTTAATTAAAAGACCATTAAGTAAAACTTGCACTGTCAACGCTGCTAAAATTAACCGTTAAATCTACTTTCGAAGTTTCGGAGCCGAAATCGAAGGATTCGCTCGATTTACGCGGGACTAGGGTATTACGTGAAAGGAGAAGACTCAAGAACGTAAAGCAAAAGCTACCTAGATTGTGTTCAAAAGGTTAGTAATAATGACAAAGTTAGTTTTTCGATCAATCGTGTGCTGATCGCTATCACTACATTACGATAAAAATACTCTCGCCTCACACGCGCTACGTAAGAGGCACGCAAGCTTCGCCCAAAAGGATTGCAAAATATTTTGAAAACTGACTGTTTTGGCAGTCTCCTCTGTTTCTGATTCCTTTTCTTACACTTTGAGTTCAGTTACATTTTTACAAAAAAGGCGAACGCCGACGCTATGCTTTCATCCGTATATAGCAGAGTTCACAAGTTTAAATAAGTCGCTCAAAACAATATCGCCCAAGGTCAGTAGGCGCGTGCACGCTGGCTTCTCCTTGTTTGTTTTGCACTAGGTATCTGGACAGTGTTTGTTTGTTGTTTAAAAAAAATAAAAAAAAAAAAAAAAAAACAGTCATAGTTGTCACACAAGCGACCACTATGATATGATCTGTGGGGCATTCCACCTATCAGAAAGAAAAGAAAACGTGTAATTTAAATATCCGCCTTCAAATCATAGGAAATGAAAGTTGCACAAAGGTGTACATACAGTGGTCTGAATTTAGCTGGATTTCAAGACAATCAATAAATACTTTATAAACTGTGTGTGAACTTTAATAGCCTTAACATACATATAACTTTTGAAATAAACATGCAATTCCTGTAAATTTTGTTGCTAATAATAAATAATAAATTATACATCTTTGCATATTGTTGTCATATAATTTCCCAGTAGGCATTGGTGTTGCTGATGGTTGAGGCGAAGACGGTGGCATTGAATAGATGGAATAGATGATGGCGGTGCTGTGTGGGGAGTAAAAATGTTTGATGTTGTCGTTTGATGTTGGTGGTTGACTGCGTGGAAATTATAGACGGCGGACGTGAAGTAAAATTAAAGGCAGCAAAACAGCCAAACATAATAAAGGTAATGAAACTGCAAGGATGATGTCTTGTGTTGAAGATAGCGGCGAGTTGAAGGACGGAAAAAATGCTGATAAGGTAGGCGGCGAGGTCGAAGACGGTGAGGAAGTTGAAAATGGCGAACGTCTTGAAGATGGCAATGACGACGACACAGGGACTGAGACAGGAGAAGGCGATGTTGATGATAAGGGCGGAGGTATACAAACTTGAGGAGGAGATGGTAGTTTTGAGCAGTTCAGTTTCGATGGCCATGGTATGGTATGTTGCTTGAACGAAAATGGTGAATGCAGGAGGATTTAACTTCGAGGCAAAGGTGGCGTCATGGTTGAACTTGGTGATACGAAGAAACACGAAAAGGTACAAATGCAGAGCAAACTAAAATCCGTGAAAATGGCGAGCATCGTGAAATAAAAAGTGGCTTGAAGATGGTGTTGTTGACTTGGGGCTCACTATGACCTTTGACATGGTCAGTGACTTTAAAGCATTTCTGTATCTCTGCTACTCGCAAGGCAAGCAACATGGAAATAACAAAACAACCACTGAAGGTAAACTCCATTGCACTCTGTAGTAGGAATACGTAAAACAGGTAGCATTTCACTCATGGTCTGAATATTTATTATAACAGATCTTATTTTGAACTTGCATCCTGAACTAAGAAAACAAAAACCTACCCTACAGTTAATGATCCCAAAGAGTTGACGTTCATCTTGACACTCTTTCTTAACATGCTGAGGAAAGACAATGAAGAGTCAAGATGAAACAATTGTTGCAACAATGACCTAGAAGGTATAAGAATAAATAAATATTCAAAACTACGCGTACTCCAATGTAGACATGCCCCTCTTGAGGACATCACATAAACCTAGTCACGAAGATTAGGTGACCCAATTAGAGGCAACAGTGGTGAAAAAAAAAGGAGCAAAAGGGCCCGGCCTTATTCTCAAATAGTCAGGCCCCAACAGTAATACATGGCCAGAAGGTTCAAAAAGCGTGGGCATTAAATACTAAAATGTATATACCTGTGCTGCTCGGATCTCTTCTTTGACATTAAACACAAGGTGCTGTTTTCCTTTGTGCTGGACTGGTTTCCAAGCAGGTTGCTACAAAGGTATGTAAAAATCAATTTTCACTTGATTATAGAGGTAGAAGAGAAAACAACGACCAAGAAAGTGATGACCTAGAAAGCGACGACCTAGAAAACAACGACCTAGAAAACGATGCCCTAGAAAATTATGACCCAGTAAAGGAAGTTGAACTGAGGTCAAATTTAATTATAGTTTAAAAAAAACTATATTTATAATTTTAAAAAAGAATCCGCTTCAGTGGGCTTAACTGTTAGTAGTAAAACAGCCAATAAGAATTTTTAATCATTGGTCATAAAATGTTTACTGTAAAAAAATTTGTCTAGCAAAATTGGTCATACAGAAAAGCTTGTTATTATCAGGCCTTCACATGACTTGTCTAGTGGCTGAGGGCCTCCTGACAACCTTTGCTTTCCATCTTGAAAACGGTTTTAGAGTCATAGCCACGTACTCCATTCAAATATTTGTCAATCTGGCAAATACAGAGAAGTTATTGTGAAAAATTCACTGTTGAATGCAAGAATGTAGACTTGAATTTGATACTACCTATGGCAGCACCTTACTGAGCTGGAGTGGCAAGCAGCAAGCTTCCGCTCTCCTTATTTTATCACAGTTCCTTGGTTAGAATCCTATGCTTAGTTAATTGGCTATGAATTGTATTTATCACAGTTTGAAATGTTTTCAACACAGGTTTTTGAGGCTCATCAACATAAATCGCTGGGCATAATAGTCATCATTTGATTCATCACTGAGATGAAGCCATCACCGAACAAAACCCGGATCTGGTCCGATAGGATCAACCCCATGTATTTTTATACTTAATGACAAAAGGGCTTGAACAATCCTGTCTGATCCAGATTTTGTCAATGGCCCTGAAATATATCGTTCAGAATTTAGTCAATGGTTGCGAGTAAATGCGTATATAAGGAAAGCTGCGCAATCTAGGTTGTCGTTTCCTAGGTTGTTGCTTTCTAGGTCAGTGTTTTATGGGTCGTAGGTCTTCGTTTTCTAGGTCGTCGTTTTCTAGACACCCAAAAACTTAATATTCGCACACAGTACTGAAATCATCTAGTCACACTGGCTACACACCTTGCCTTTTTGAGGTATGATGACATCTTTGTTGTTAATGAGAGCTTGAATAGAGCTAAAGTTTGTATCAACTGGTGTCCCAAACGGTGCAACTGCACACAGAACTTTGTATAACTCACACACTTTAGACTGCAACTGAAATAAGTTATATTAGAAATAAAATAAGCATTGTCTTCACTGACAGTTGTTTTCCAGCACAAAAAAATATGACTAAACGTCACCTAAGTAATTTCCTGCCTGCTATTGATGCCATTCATTTGATATCATACTGCAAATTGCATGGGTTATACGGAAGAAGAGAAACAGAGTTGGTTAAAGAATACCGGTACTGTTAGACTACCAACCTGTTCTTTAGAAGACCAGTTGCCAATGAAGTCCATTATTGAATGAAGAAGAGAGTATCCCAAGGACACACCAGGCCTTTATAAACATCATGTAACAAATGCAAATGACATAATTAAAGAACGTTATAAAAATTTATTCCGTTTTCATACAAAACAAACTTTCCTGACTGAGATGCTTTATTCACACATTTCTTTCCAATCTCTTTTTCTCCTTCAGTAAACTCATTACGACAATCATAAGCCGAAACTCATGATCTTGGAACTAAAGGAGAGATTTCATTCTTTCGTTACTCTTTAGATTGAGACTTGAATAACTCACAGTTGGGAAAGGTATCCTTATCAGAGCAAAATGGTTGCTTATGCTTTTTTTTTTTTCAATTTAAATCTGCAGTCACATGCAATTTTAACAAGTCTAACATCTAAAATAAATGTTCCAATGATTACAGTCTGTAATGAGCAAAGAAAAATATTTACAGTTACCATGACCTGTAAAAAATGAATTTGTTCTACTTATTATTTCAAAATAACTTACAGTTTTACTAGTGGTGGATTTCCCTGTGATAGATCAGTTTCTACCAATGGAATACAGATAAATACCAAGCCAAACTGAAAAAACAAACAATGAAATAAATTTATTAGACAAATTAATACCATCAACATCAATATCAATAAAGAATATAAAGAATCAATTGATTTATTCTGCAAATTTATGTACAGTGCTATTGAAAACAAGTAGGTCTTCTGCCCACAACTGAAGTCTATATCACAGCACATTCACACTTATTACTTCAAAGCATCAGTAAACTGCAATCAAAAGTTAGATTTGGACAGAACTCCTTCCAACATGGATGGGTGTATTAAAAACAAGCAGATCTTGTTTTATCAGGTTTAAATATCAACATGCCATTGATAACTCAACACTTTGACAGAATCAGATCTTAGTAAGTCTGGGGCCAGGCCCGCTCATCCGGTTCGTAAGATGTAAGAGGGGAAGCCCAGTCTTAAAAATAATCTTTCTTGGACCTGCAGGCCTCAGTTTGGCCTCAAGGAATGGTGGGGAGCCAAGTTCCCCGGACCCCTCCCCCAGATCCTCCACTGACTCATTAGCAATTTTTATTTTGTTTCTCCAAACTTTAAAACTGCAATGAGAGGAAACAAAGCTTTAACAAACTTATCAGAAGCCCTCGGGAGAAACATGTTCCCAGAGTTGCAGACTGTTACCTTTTCTATGACGACAACAGGCCACAAGGAACCTGTTTTAAGCCTCACTTCATAGACAGGCTTGTGTTCCAGCTTGCTACAGGAATCAATATCTCTGTCAAACTAAATTCAAGGACAGTAATTAAAAATAGAGTACAGCATTGGGTATAACCTATTAGTCCTTCCACTCCTAATATACACAATGGCCAAGTTGACTGCTGAATTGTTTGACAGATGATTGTGCTTTTCCTAGGTTAGTTACTATGTCAACTGAATTATTCTTATTTCAGTTTCAATCAACAGGCATGGATCTAGCAAAGAGCGGTTTTCACTTGACTGTCGTAAAACCAAAACCAAAGTAAATACACTAGCCAACCAAAGGACATAGTAAAACCAAAACCAAAACCAATACCAATCCCAATTCGACAGTCAAGTGAAAACCGCTCTAAATACTGACTAATTTCCTAAATAAGCATCAAAGGCACAAGCTTCTAGGGGGGTCCAGTGGCATGCTCCCCCAGGAAATTTTTTAGATTTTACCTCCCTAAAGTCCCCTTTCCTGGGTTTCTGAGTCATTCAGCCAGGATATTGGCCAGTCCCATTCTCCCCAGATGAAGCCTTGCAACTTGGAAACTTTTTTCTTTATTAAATATCTATTGTGAAAAATCTGACCGATTTCCAAAAAATAGTGGAAACCAATGTGGATCCACGCCTGATCAAATATTACAGCTAGCTGGTAGTCAAGCAACTCGGCCATGGAGTAAAATATGGCCCTGTCAAAAAATACACTTAAAAACGGTTCAATATACCTGGAATTTTAGATAAGAAATACACAACATAGGACAATATGGTACATTGTGTATCTCATTATCTTTTATTCTTAAAAGAAAACAGATTACTAGATATTAACTAGAAACAAAACAGTGCATTGCTTTATCACAAAAAAAACAGGTGCAATTTTGTACATGATATAGAAGGAATTTTCAAATTAATTTACATATTTGCATGAATGACATTAAAATTGGGAATACTGGTTGAAAGATAGATATCAGGTGATACTACTTTAATTAAAAAAAAAATGTGTCAGATAATCAGATTATTTCTTTACACATTTAATACCATACATGCAGTCATCAGTATCGAAGCCACACTAGGTTATTATGTGATGAACAAAGCCATACATGAGTTAGAAATTGGACTGGTCAGGAGCCCATCAAATGGAGCCTTCATCTCCATTAATTTCTTGAGTCAACCCTTTGCCAAGTAGATTTATAAATCGAATGGCTTGTTTCCCGTGAAAAGTGTCATATTTCCGTGAGTCCCATATGTCACTGTGAAAAATATAAAGTTGGATGAAGTCGAACTCAGAAGCCTGTCCTTCGACCATTTTCCTTTATTACTATGCGTCCATTTTTACGATTTTACAGCCACTGGGATCTGGGTATCATGAAATAAAAGTTAATGAATTACCCGACTGAGATTAAGCATGAAGCAATGGGACAAAGGCAGCGAACTGAGGATCACGAAAAGATTATCTTTGCGAGTCTTTTTTTTTGGCCATCATACACCCCAAAGGTAAGCACGCACTTCAAAAAGAGTCGACGATTAAGCGTTCTGAGGACGATTTGGAACTTTTTGATGATCAGCGCCAAAAAAGTGCCAGGATCATTTGATTTTTGGCATCACCATGGAGTGGATTTTACCAGTTAAGCAACGCGCACAAAATTGATGACCTGGGTACAGCCCGAGCTACTAAAGAGGAATGCTTTAGTTCCGAAATTTGAGAAATTGCAGACTTCCTTTACAACTGACTTGTATTACCATGAGTGTTGCCTGATAAAAGTGGCACTTGAAAAGTTGAACAGAAGAGAACAGTTCCTCGACTGTGAAGCTAACTCAAAAGTAATTTGCTAACGGGGTAATTTGTGACATCACACTCCAGTCCAAAGACCCACTTATCTCAAGAAAAACAAAATGGATTGTATCTGTGCCAAAAGAATTATGACTGACTAATGGGACAATTCTCAGCAGTTAATGTAGAAGTTTAAGCTCAATGCTTTCCTTCAAATTCCCATCTCTGGATCACTTTTCGCAAGAAAACAATGTTAAATAGCTGGGCCCAGTGTTACAAAACATAAAAGGGAATCATCACTGACACACTAGCTGACGGACAAAACAACCTCAAGGACTACTAGTACTTATTCAGATAAATGCCTTTTAGAAAAAAAAACCTTGAAAAACTAGAAATATTTACGCGCTTTTGATCATATTTGCATGGAAAAGGCGCGTTATAAATTTTTAATTTTTATTATAATTATTAATATTGAGCCATTTAGCCAAAATAAGAACCTTAATGCTTAAAACAATTGGCTAAAGAAAATGAATCCTGTCACAACTACAGACTGTGGAAAGTAGTTAATCATTATGCATGGAACAGACCAGCTTCATGGCCTCTTAATGTGAGACAAGCAGCCAAAACTAATTAAGATTAACACAGTCAGAGGTCAAAACTCTCCACAGTATAATCTACCGGCTAGAAAGAAAAGAAAGAAAATCTCTGAGGGATGAAAACGCTTAAGTCATGTTTCACTAGCTTATGATTGTGTTTGGCCTGTTAACAACGAATTTCCTGCTGTTTGATGAAGTACAATAGCAATGTCATTTCCTCATTGTGATTGGCTCTTCCCACTGTCTGTGTGCAAAGTCTCCTCTGGGAACCGTTCTAATTATAAATCTACTCGCAAAAGGGTTGACTCCAAGGGCTTGTATGGGAGATGGAGGCTCCATTTGATGGGCTCCTGGGCTGGTAAACTACATCAAGGCTGCAGGGATGTCCCTATATAAAAGCTGGCAGCTGGCTAATTTTACTGGCTGAAAAGACCCTACCACAAGCTCAAATTGCACTGGAAAACAAACAAATGGGGAGATTTGAAGGTGCAGTTGAGTTAAAAAGCTGACTTGACGGGTAAAAAAAGCTTCCTTCACATTTCCTTAAAGCTGATACCAGCAACATCACAAACCTCTTCTAAACCAGCAGCAAGGTTCCTTCTTGATCCTAGCTCTTTCAGTACTGAATCACATAGCTCTTCATCACTAGGAATTTGTGTCAAAACATTTCCTTCCTGATGTAACACTGCTCGCCTCTCGACTGTTGGAAAACGCCTATAAAGACAAAGGAGGGCAACTTCTCAATACCCAGCCACTTTTATGCTTTAAAGGTACGAAGCATGACACAATGGTTACTGGTTATTCTGCTACAAAGCCATACTCACTGAATATTGAAGCTATTTTGCAACAGCATCTTTTAGCAATGTTGTTATAGATATATGACATAACTATTAATACAGCCCTTACTTTAACAGATTAACTTGGTAATTTCTGAAAGAACCATTGGTGTGTAACCCTTACTGCACAACACTGAACTTAAAAAGTGGGAGAAGTGAGAATATAGGGAGTGAGAGCTACATTCTATGATACTATAGAGAAATAAAAACAGACTTAGAATAGAGTACTTTTGGGCTACTTTCTTCCCTTCTTGTTGATCATTCTTGCGCTGGATTGGTTTCAACTTACTCCCAAAACTAGCCTAAGTGATGTGCAATGATATAAACCTGGCTTCAAGGTGAAGAAGCTTTACGAGTACGCATAACAAGGAATCGAAAGGAAGAATGTAGTGTGAACGCAATGGGCTCAATGAAAATATGTCTTGAAGCTACTCATCTATGAAAACAGGAATCAGTTTTGTGATACATTGAATCAAAAAATATTTTGCAGCAAATTGACTTCACAATGTAGCAGAATGACTTTGCAGCAAAAAGACAGGGCACCCCTATGTGACAAAAGAGGCTATTTTGTTCTTAAAAATAAGTGGGCGGGTTTTTCTGAAGTTTAGCCGACAAAAGATGTGTTTGCCAATAAATTGAATGAAAGATATGACAGTATGGTAAAAAAACTCACAATTATAATTATGATCCAACGTCACAGCCTTAAGTGTGCTACCATTCACTCCCTTGTGGGTACAGAACAAAGTCTAAAGACTACAACAGTAACCTCAAGGACCCATGAACTAAAGCATGAATACACATGCATGTATAGGAGCCCATTTAAGAGTGGCTCTAAGCCTCTAGTCATAATACTAATAAAGTGACGCCTGTTGCTTAACCATTCATGTGACAATGAATAAGATTAAGCTGTCTTGAAATTGATGTGTTTGTTTCCTGTTTTCATCATAATGTTGTCTACACCAGGTGAAAACGAAGGAAAACAAACCAGTCACAAATAAAGCTAACAGAGTGCGCTTAAGGGGAGTTTTTTTTTTCTTAATCTATACTTCTTCTGCGCTGTTTTTAGTGCTGGTCGCTGCGTTAAGAAATTTTGACCACTAATAAAATTAAAACTATTATACTTTTATCAAAGCATAACTTTGGCTACCTTGAAAAGATAACGCATTCTGCAGCTTTCTCAAGACTAGAAAACACCCAAATACCCCGCAAGCTCATTGAAGAAATCTCCTCTCAGCTACAGAAATGGTGGGTAGCACTGAACATTTATAGGCCCAGTAAATCTCAAATTAATCCTCAAATCTTAGCCGGCGCTGGCTGGTCGCCATGTTGTTCCAAATAGCACTTTGGACTCCGCGCGTGACTTAGACAAACTTTTCACTTGTCCGGGGCGGGGGGGACACTCCTTTATATGTCCTTTACGGGGATGTGCCGCTGGACAGGGTATTGTTTTCGTCCTCTCTGTTCTGAACCTAGCCTGCGAAAACAAGTTAAAATGTTTTTTGAGCTTTATTCTAATATATAAAAGGCATTACTGCTACAGGGAGCAAAACCTGGTCCACGTAACTCAAATCTCAAATAAACGGTTAAAATCAGAAAATAAAGCAACCTGATCAAAGAAGGCTACTGAAATCGGATCCCTAGTTCTGTCTTAGGTAGATAGCACTATACGCATCGAAACATGACATAACATTTCTGGCTGTGTAATACTCCAAAACCGAAATTGCCAAATAGAAAATTGGGTTTGTATGTGCTTCTCGCTAGCCTGTGCCAGAATTTCTAAACTGAAAAGCACACCAACACAAACCGGAAATTGTATAAGTCTGTACTGTTGTTGTGCGGCCAGGTAGGTACCATACAGTACTATATCCAGTGGTACTAAGTAACGTACTCGAAAAAAAATTGAGCAACCCTTGCCTATTCTGGAATTTAACCAAATGCACCGTTTTATGAACAGCATTGAGGCTCTGCTGCCCATACATTTCTTAGTAAAATGCCATAACATAATTTTACCCACAGTAATGACACCGCATAAGAAATAAAATCAATGTCTGTCACAGCAGGGAAATTGAATCAGGGCCCAGACTACTCATTGTCTCACATTGAAGGTCATTCAAGGTCACAAGACAGTCGCGTCACAAGGGAAAAAGTCCACTTCCCCTGGACTTCCGCGACTAAATCTACTGCACGTTCAGTAGAGGGTTCGCAGTCCCCTTTTTCGTAAGATCGTCGAGCTTTAAAAGAGACAGCGGTTGTGAAGCCAAGATGGCCGCCCGTAAGGGTAGGTTCTTTGATCCCCACCATCTGACGAAAAAATTAGAGGGGAGTGAGAACAGTCTGCAAGTTTAGTGACAAATTTATGAACGTGGTTTCTTGCATGTAACAAATGTTCCAGAGGGACGTAAAGAGTGTGCAATTAATGCTTGGGCTTTGACTGGAGTGTGTTATGATTCTACCTCACGTGTATGACATGACTTCCGGTTTGGGTGATACTTTGTGACTGACCAATCGTTATTCGCGATGTTTGGAAGAAACCTTTGAACTCGATCTTAAAAAGTCGGGGAACGCACAGCATGTGTTGTAGATTCATTTGTGCATTCATTGAAACATGGAGGGTGATACAGTTGTTAAAGCCAGCCTTTGCAATGAAGAAGTGAACTCGAATTATTCAAGAAAGGAGATGAACAGCCGTCGTTTTGCTAACAGCGTTCCACGGAAAACTGCCGAAATCTCGGGTGCAGAGCATTCTTGTACAGGGAAGACCCGTGCGGGACGTTTTACCTCGTTGTTGTTGGGAGCTTGGTTCTTCTTCCAATGCCTCATATGTTACGCAGTTCTTTTCGCTCTTGTCATTCCTTCATTCCCAGTCATTGCTGTACTTTTCATTTTAAAAACGGTTGAGCAAGTTATGGCAAAGACCACCAATGGCGGAATTGCCTTGAACGCTTCGGATGCTCTATGGCAACAAAGTTCAGATGTAAACCGCCTCGCAATAAACGCTTTGATTTGCGTGGAAAACACTCACAGCTTCGACGAAGGAATGAAAAGCTTTCGTAGGGCCATTCTAGAACGCATGGTAGACGCTAAGAAAGAGAACGGAGAGCTTATTTACCCTAGAGCTCGATCCTACATTCGCCCCGGATTTTTCCAGTACTTTTTTCAGGAAGACAAATCCTTCAGTATTGAAAACCATGTTTTCAAATGGGAGGGTGAAGTACCGACCTCAAAAGACGAGCTTGCAGCCATAGTTTCCAAGCTGAGTAATGATCCTTTCCCTGAGGGAAGATCTCCATGGTGTTTTTGCTGTGTCCCAACAAATTATGGTGATAAAAACCTTGCAGTGGTTTTCAGAATGAGCCATTCTATTGCTGATGGGGTTTCTCTGACACGGTTTCTTATTAACCAACTTCCAGACCAGGCAACACCACAAAAAGAACCCCAAAAGTTTTCCTCTATTGGAAGGTTATTCCTACTGGCCAAAGCAGCATTGATCACGCCCAGATACTTTGTGAGACTGTTTCTTTCATTTGCTGACTGTTCCATTTTACATGGACCAAAGATCAGTGGGGTTAAAAAGGTCACTTGGCAAGAGGCATTTGAGCTTAAGCTGATCAAACAGATCAAGACAGCTACAGGAACAACAGTCAATGATGTTCTAATGTCCTGTCTAACCTTAGCACTGAGAAGGTACTTCCAGAAGAAAGGTGTGGTTAACCCTTATGACCTCACTGCGTCAATTCCTGTAGATGTCCGATCGTCAGTTTCTGCAAAGGAAATGGCCTTTGAAAATAAATTCTCATTAATTTTCCTCAAACTGGCGGTGGCGACTGATGGTGTTCTTAACTTACTGTATGAGACCAAGGCCCGCATGGATGCTGTTAAAGTCTCTGGTGAGCCGCTAGGTTCAGGAGCATTTATGTACCTAACCAATGAACTGTTTCCCGAATTTTTTACCCGTAAAACCAACACTATTATAGCCGAAAAAACAAGTTGTGTTCTTTCAAATGTCCCAGGACCTCAATACTTGCTCACAGTCAACAACTGCCCTATCAAGTACATGGCATTCTGGCCTCCACAGAGAGACAACATTGGATTGGGACTGTCTATTTACACTTATGCTGGTCAAGTCATTGTAGGAGTTCAAGGTGATGTTGCTGTTATAAGAGATCCTGAGATTATAATCGAAGAATTCAAAAATGCTGTTAATGAAATGGCCCAATGTGTTCTTCACAGCAAGACTGTTGATAACGCACATGCTCTCTAAACATTAATTTTTTTCTTCCACTCCTTAGCCAGCCCTTAATATCGTCTATAAGGAACAGAAACTTCCTACGCCAATACCAAAGCATCTCACCACATCTCAATGCACATATTGTACATGAGGAAAAAGCTCTGGTATCCTGACGATAGCCAGCCCTTATCATCCAATATTATTCTGTCTCTCCCCTTTTCTCAGTAACAACCCTTAGTGAAGGAGGCAGGGTGTTGACTGTGAATTTAAGATAGGTGTGTGCCATGAGGGCTATTAAAACCTCACCCTATTTAGGGAATAATAATTAAGACCCTGTTCATGTTAACTTCAGATTTACAAATCTCACCACCAAGCCAGAGTCATTTTATTTTGTGAACAAAATTCTTGAGGTACCTTTTTCAAAGATTGAACCCTCGCTCCTTGTGTGGAGTCCAACAAAAAGAAAATTGCTGCTGGCAAACTTCCAGTATTAATCATGTTAATAAATATCAATCTACCTGCTAAAAAGTGAAAGCAATATTGACATTTCCAAAGAATTGTAATTATTGTAACAGTGAAGGCTGTACAGTGAAACCTTGATTTAAAACTTAAGAGCCTCTATATTAAAAAAAAAATTGTATATATACTATTTTTTTTACAATTAATTTTTTCTTTTTTTTCACCCCTGCCAGTAATAGTAAAATCTATGAAACAGAACCTTGATATATCGAAACCTCATTACAGCACACAAATTTTGCCACTCTCTTGGCCCCTCGTTATATCAAGGTTCCACTATAGTTGAGCAGCTGGGCTGGCACTTGAAAGGGATTGTGATCTTAATATTTCATTTCCAACTGGTGAGCCAAAACATAGAAGCATGGCCATTTTGGTGTTATAAGATTGTTTATTATATGGCTGAGTCTGCAAGCAGGCAAGATGAAGCGAATCCTGCTTTCTTATTGGCTACCCAAGCGTGCAAGATGAGCCCATCTTGCGCTCTTGGAATTTCCCGTGTCAGTCCCACCATATAATAAATCTTTTATTGACCAAGCTTGTTTGGTTTAAGATGGCTGAATATTGGCCTCATTCTTTTTTGCATTTTTCTTTACCTCGACTTCGTCCCATTATATAAAAATGCGAAAAAGAACTTGGCCAATATCCAGCCATGTTGACCTCATGGTTGGTCAATGATTTCAAATAATAATTTTTGTTGGTTAGTGGCTGCTGTCATCTTTCTAATTATGCATGCAAAGCTAGGCAACATTATTATTAAGGTAATGTCATCAATTTGCACACATTCAGTATGCTCACAGATGTCTAAGAGACAGTAGAATTCTCGTTACATATAGTCTAGTTCAGATAATTTTTGTCTAAAATGGAATGTCATTTACATTGTAATATAGAAATTATTTGTTACAATTACAAAATATTTAATATTAAATTAGAGTTTCTGGCATACAGTGATGCTGAGATAGGGTACCAATTTTTTATGAGTTTTGGTATTTTTCACTTGAAATCATTAAATGAAAATTATTGATTAGTATTTACTGCAAGTGGTAGAGTGATCAAACGAAAACTTTGTAGGTCCAGGCCTACGGGCTGGCTACGTCCCTGGCTTACACAAATTTTGTAGAGACATAAGAATAGAATCTACATTATATTATTTATTGATTATTAGAAATACAGAAGTGAAAATTAAAATATTATTGTTACATTCAATGCAAAATTATTTGCAACAGTTAATGAAATATTCAGGTAGTCATTTGAAGTTAAAAGTTTATTCATTTGCAGCCTATGTGAAAGGCCATCACATTTTCCCTTTGTTATTAATTTTTATTGCTTTTAACCCTTTAAGTCCTGATAGTGACCAACATCAATTTTCTCCTAACAATATCCAGTAATAAAATTGTCAAGAGATACAGTTATGAGAATTAACAAATGATCACCAAAGAGAAAATACTTTGATCTGTTATTAAATCCTCTCACCTGATTCTTAAAGGAAATGTATGGAGATCAGTTTGGAGAATTGGTATGTTGATATTGGGACTTCAAGGGTTAAGCTCATATTACAGTAATAAAGTCCAGCAAGTAAATGCAACAGCTATATGCATATGCAGCAAAGTAATAGATCCAAACTTGTTCAAAATAATGTGCAATATATCAACATATGAAATTTTGTTGAAGTAATTAAGCAAAGAGTCTCTTTTTCACTTTTATCTCATTCATACCATGTTACAATTACTGTTGAATCTGCACCTACTGGTAATGTTGTTTAAATTTCATTTCTGTATAAAAGTAAAGACAAATTCTTTGTAGTGCCAAACTATCAGTTTATTCAGAAATAAAGGTTGATAACCACAAGTGAACAGTCACCTTAGCTGGAGTGGAAAAAAGAAGTTTATAACACTTAATTTACACTGTAGAAATGATGCCAAAATGTTCAAAACTCAAGTGGAACCACAAGCCACAGGTGGTTTCACTGCAAAGTTTTGAACATTTTGACATCATTTCTGTGGTCACTAAGAGTACAGACCATGGAAAAAAAATGCAGAAAATTGCAACTGATTATTTGTTTGTTACAGGTTAACATAACACAGTATATATTGACAGTTTTTTTAACATCCATTTTTGTTGAAAATTCACAGGAATTCAGACTGAAGTGGTCTAAAACCTGAAAATGTCAGGCCAACTTGAAGCTTGACTTGTTAAATGGGGAAAATCACTAACATAACCCATTGATTTTGGCTAACTCATGCCAAAGGGGAAAATATTGTCTTCGTCTTGTCATTCAAAAGACATTTGGTGAATTATTAAGTGTGCGTACGACATGAATCTTGGTTACTTCACAGGAAATCTTTAAGGACACTCACACTTTCTGACACCATATCAATGATTATGCTCTCATACTTTCAGCCAACAAAATTAGCTCCATTAATCAGAGAAACAAAAAAATCGTTCACCATGATTTCCTGTTCTTTGCATTTTCATACCACAATCCACAAATATGCAGCCTATTTGGCATTATCAAAAAAAAAAAGTTCTTCACCTTGTGCCAAAATGGTGGCAACTTACTTTTCTTTTAGAATATTTATTCTATGTTAATATTATTGTTAGCCGTCATTACCTTGATTGCACCTGCAAAATCGAAAGGAACTTTTATTTACCTTAAAATGAGGCATTGAGGGTCAATTATCACGTAGACAAGAAAATAACTAAATTTGCCACCCTTTTCAAAAAGGTGTACCTCCGGTATAATATCTGTACACTCTGGTCAGATTGAGTTCATAATTACCAATTTACAGAAGAAATGAGGCATTATTATGTACACCACATCAGGAGAGCTCATGCCATTGGTACTATGTACTGCTATCCAAAAGAAATGGTCAATCCAGAAATTTGGCCAGCTATTATACAATCCTTTTCTTCAAATGTTTTGTTGCTGATATCATTGTCACGTGAAGTTCTGTGTTTCTGACTGAATGTCCTTTTTTACACCTTTGTATGTTGATTATCTTGACTTCCATGGAATTATCTTGCTAATAAATCTTGAAGTTGACACTTGCAGTCCTGCCCATAACAACTGAAAATTCCTGTGGTACCAAGCTCTGTAAACAAAGACACATGTATATTGATAATATATTGAGTAGCTTTGAATAGATTTCATTCTTGAAACTTATGCTCCAGAACTACCTACCCTTCAAAATATTGGGGTAATGTATAGATTTAGCCAAGGCCAAAAGTCAAATAAAGTTTTCTGAGCCTGCCATACTTGAATACCGGCCATAATGGGTCAGCGGAGAACTTAAAAAAATATTTCACCTCAATGAGTTATAAAAATGAGCCTGTGATACAGTCATGTGAAACTGGTCACTGGGTTCCCAACTTTGACAGCTGTCAATTGATTTTACCAATAATGTCCAAGAACAAGTCAAACACAGTTTGCATATGCCTTAGACTTTTAAACCAGTAATTGAGACATTTCACATCCGCAGACATGAAGGAGCGGACGTACGTATGTACATACATACGGATAGACGATTTTGTCAGAACCAACATTTCTTGGATGCTAGAAGACCAAATTTGCTTACCTATGGTTCTCCGCTTAGCACATACCAGTCAGCTCTGCTAATTTGTATTAATTTGTCCCACCATGTGAGCAGAGCTCCCTTCTGCTTTTCTTTGAGTGAGGAAGAAAAAAGGCTCTGCCTGAATCACATCAAGCCTTCAAAGTCACCACAGCCCAAACTTCTGGACTAGTCAATTATTTTCTCTCTTGCCAAACTGTTTTTTTCAAGTGGAAACATCTGTTTGTTGATAAACCAATGGTCAAAACTGAGCCTGCTGTATCAGGCACATGGCTATTAGGCCTGGGATCGAAACTTTTAACTATACCAACATGCAGCACATGCTCAACAAAGATCTTACTCAATTCATGCAGGGTCTTTCTTGAGTACGTCAAAATCAAGCAAGCGGAGGAAAGACTCTTCTGGTGGGGTGTATTTGCCTTTTTCAGCATAATTTTTAAAAAATAACATTCTGACATTTCGTTGAAGTTTGACTTCGGTTTTCCTTTGAAACAAACTGAGCACAGCATCTGTAGCACCACTTAAAGCAATTTCAAAACAGCAGTAGTAGTTCAGACTGCTCATTTGTACTAAGTCTTCTAATCAGTATGTATTTTCCCTGATCATGATGACTGATGATTTACAAAGCCACTACTTACCTGAGATATTTTGAGTGTACTTGGTAGTTTCCATCTAAGAAATCCCGGTAAAATTTGGACAAATCATCTGCAAGTTCCTTACCTGGAAACAGTAGTAACAGGTTAGATGGATTTTACTTTTCAAAGGTGTTTGCAACTCAGGCTATTGTTACAAAATTAATAGAACATTCTAAGCAAATTTAAGGTCAATCTGACAGAAATCAAAACAACAAACTCACAGTCACATAACTTACTTGTTTCTGTTTCAGTATCCCTTGATCGCAATTTGAGATATGCTTTTTTTGACTGCAAGAAATGCTATCCATTACTTAGGAGGAATAAGTACTATAAATGGCTATTTGCCTACAAAAATCTGTCACATTGCTAAAATTCAATATGGCAGATGCTTGGGATTTACCAGCAGGCTGACTAAAATCGCACACATGCACAAGTCTTGATGTGGCTTCTTTAATTAAAGCCAAGAAAAAATAATTTTTTCAGCTGAGGTGGTAATAATATTATTTCCCATCTTACCTTAGTAAATTTGTCATTGTGTTTTTCCCAAAATACTTGATGCCAAGCGTTTAAGTCCTGTTGCTGTTTCCTGAACCTTTTCTCCTGAAAATAAGATTATAGCAAATTGTATGTCCTTGGAATGACACCCTTTGAGCAGAGAAAAGCCCCTGTACTTTCCATTCCTAAGTCGGGAAGAGAAAGAGAAGAAATAAAGCTGAGGCAGCTAACAGAGGTCCCTTCCCCTTGTTAACTAATCTACTGGAAGATTGAAGGGCCTCAGTCTCATTTACTGGTCAAATGATCCATGGCCAGATTGGTCTCCTTTGAGGGTTTTTAATTCAAGTTCTCTGACAAGCATCCCCAACCTTTTAACCCCTTCCCTGCCATGGACGTATACACATGCTACAGGTCAATATTATATTCAGGTTAACATTTTTTCAACCTAGGTTGATTCCCCTGGGCTAGGAGACAAAGGAAATTGAGAATCAACGTAGATTAAAAAATTTTAACCTGAGTATAATTTTGACCTGTAACATATACATCATGTGTTGTGCGACCTGGGCATGAATGACCCGTGACGTATATATGTGTCCAAAAATAACACATTTCTATCACTGTTCCGTTGTTCAAAAGGGGGAGGTTAACTTAATGACGGTTGCCAGGAAGTACCTACTCAACAATGGAAATACTGCAAACTACTTTACCAAGGGTTCACAGCCCAGACATTTAGCTTAATTAAAATGGTGTCTTGGCTTAGCTACACAAGTGAAAAAGTTGTGAATGAAATTTTTGCCAATCCTGAGAGAGAGTTTAATAGCGACAGTGGTGAAAATGAGGAGTTAAGCTACGTAGAGAAACAGACGATGAAAACTGACAGAAGAATATGAAAGTGATGAACAGCTGACCGAAAATCACGAGCAAGAAAACCCATATGGACGTGGCCATGGAACTACGTGTGTTCAAGGCCGTGGTCGAGGCCATGACATCCGACAATGAACAAAAAGGTTTTAAATGAACTTTACTGAACCATATCAAAAAAGGCATACAGATAATCTTTTGTTTTTAAGTTTATACAAGTCTCAGAAAAAATCCAATATGGCCACTGGTCAATGGACTTAGATAGTGGCCTTTAGGTCTGGCAGTGAAGAGGTTAATATTGGAGACCCAATTTCCCTGGGATACATTACATGTACACAGAAAAATTAGACAGTTGTCACAAGAGCAAGAGGACTGCAATGGGAAAATTGTCATTTGGAGAGACTTCAAAAAAGGCTGAATAGAATAAGTGAAGATTTCTTACACTTGCATTTTCATCCTTTGATTTTGCATATTTTACTTTTCTGATGTTTGACTTATAGTCCCTTGGCCCAACTAAGTTGAACTTGCTGTGGAATGGAGAGACAGCTGATGTAGCATTCTCTGTAACCTGTATTGGTCAAAAAGACAATATTAAGTAATAAAAGAATTAATTTTCATAAGTTGGGGGTAATAAAAATGTAGCAATCATGTGAAGTCAATCAACGCACTAGTTATTAATTCTACATGTAGCTATGGGGGGTTGGTGTTTAGGTTTGAAAAAGCGTGACAAAAAATGTACCCTCTTCCAAATGTGACATCCTAAAAAAATTGTATGATTTAATGTACAGTCTCCCCTTAAATACCAGTATCAGCCTTCACAAAAAGAAGGACCACCCCCTCCCCCAGGCCACCCCATCCTTTTTACTTTATGCACTGTTACCACTTCTTCAGTTTACATGGGAGTGGACCCCTGTTGTAAAATCTGTCCCAGGCTTTTCCATGGTGTTGTGTGAAATGTCTGGCCCCAGTTGTTCAAATGTTGGATACTGCTATCCAGCAGATAAGTCTTACAAAAACCAATTGTGTTATCCAATGAATAGAGATTAATCCAGTGGATAGCCTTATCCAGCTTTTGAACAACTGGGGCCTGGTAGTTAAAAACAATTTACAGAAGAAACGTGAAGGAAATTAGTCTCCTTCACACCTGTTCAGGCCAGAGTTATGCAATGCTTCTCATCCCCACATGGGGACTGGGACGGTTGTTTGTTTCTGGCCTGAGCGGCTGGAAAGAAGACTAGGAGGAAGCTTAACTCAACTGAACATGAGAATTCTCCCTGGCTGAAATTGGCTTAATTCTGTAATATTGAATTTAACAGGATCACAAAGGTATAGTGACATCAATAGTTGAATTCACAGTTTAAGAAAATTGTTGACATTTTTAGACTTTTAAAGCAGTGTTTGAGAGTTTAAATCAAATAGATTAAAAGAAAGATCACTATCAGGATGAAAAATTGCATTCCCTTTTTTGCCCTTACAGAAAAAATCCTCCATTTTCCACTGCTTTCACAAATTGTAACCCCTACATGCCCCCCAATAACTTTCTAGACAAATCCCCTAGAAATTCTTGTTATCCACTGTGTGTGTGGTTCAAGATCAATGATCACAAGGCAACTTTGAGACAAAAATACAAAGTATAGGTTACAATATTAATATTCCAGGGCTGATATTCAAAGGCTGATTAGCACTTAACCCAGGGTTAAATTTAACCCGGCTTCCTCTTTCTTTAGTTCAAAAGCATTTTCTCAGACAATTTTCTCTGATATTCATAGAGCATTGACTCAACAACTTGTTGACAAAAAGAGTTAAAATGTATTTACTTTACAAGCTTTCATATTTGAATTTAAATTTTGCACTAACCCTGGGTAATCTTAACCCAGCTTTGAGCAACCCGGCCCTGATGACAAAAACATTCAGCTACAATCTTGCACAGAAAAAAATGGAACAGAAAAACCCACTCCCATTAACTCATTCCTCAATCAAGGATGAAGCCATACAAAGGAGCGGGGTCTAAATTTTCCGTCTGTAATTTTTGCCCAAGATTGTACAGACGTACGCTTGCTGATCTGAGGTACGTACCTTCCCACAGCCATCACTTCGCCACCTCTTAGGACCAACAGCAGAGGTATACAAAAGATATTTTTTTGTGCACCACTGTACCGAAGCTCTGTTTCTATAGATTGATTTCATCCAGCTTGAAAGTGCGAAAAACTAAGAAACATCATAGAAAAGCAAAATTGCATAAGCTAAGATGATGAAGGTTGGCCAGGCTACCAAGCTTAAGAGGTCACCGCTGATTGCAAATCGCAGACGCAGTATAAAATGGCGGAAAGAGACGCTGAAGGTCTGAAACTTTCTTTTTAGACTTACATATCTCTCATAGCAAATTTGTTGGTACTTTTTGTGCTCCTACTTTTAAGTCTTTGCTAAGTTATAGTTTCATTTCTTAGATGAAAAAGACAAATCTTCATTCAACAAAGGTGGAGATGAGACTTCACGCAGTCGAGGTGAGTTCGATCAGCAATTTGAGTACAGCTTAGAATAGCGCTCTTGCTTTCATCTTTGCCTTAAAAGTTCAATCAGTTGTGGATAACGCAAAACTTTGACGAAGGAGTGCATGAATAACCAAGGGATATTTAAATACAGCAAAAGCAATATGAGCTTTCTCAAAGTATCACAAATATTCAGCCTGTTATAGCACCCATCATTAGGTACGTGTTCTCGGGGGGTGGACGGGGAGGGAGCACTCAGCAAAATTTCATACGGTCTAACCCCTTACCCTTTTATATACCATTTTTTACAGAGAAGGGACACCTTTTATATGCCTTTTGCTGCCAAATGGTACCCCTTTCACATTCTAGTTTAGAACACTGCACCCCCTGTAAATGCCCCATCTTTCAACCCCTACCCTTTAATATACCTGAAGGCTGGCACAGAGCCTTCCTGTATAGGCCATTATAGGGAGTACCCCCCTTTCCTGGGTACATATTCAAATAAGCTGGGTATACATATGAACTACATAAGATGCCTCCCTCTAAGATCTGAGGACTTGCCATTCTTCTTGGCTGCATTAGGGGTGTTAAGTAGAATTTTTCAAAGGGAAAGTCACACTGTGTCTTTACCTAGCGTACTTACATAATAGTCTTGTCCTTATCCATTTTCGTGTGAGCACCTTGCAACCCGTAGCCTCCTACGAAGGGTTGTTATGGGAGCTCGTTTTTCATCCCTCCCCACAAACGCCTGCTCAACCGAAGACAACATTCCTTTCACATGCTTAGCCAATAACATTGTACTTTCCAAATTCTGGAAAGTTGACCTTGACTGCAAGGTAATCTGATAATTACTCGATCTGCAAGAAACACTGGGAAAGCTTTATGACCTCTAATAAAAATGTCAGATTCAAAGCGGCAAAAATAAGATTTAGTCAAATTTTAGAATACTCCATGCTCTGCATAACCTTAGCGAAGGAAAGAAAAGAAGGAAAACGGTAACTCTAGGGTCACGTTTTAGTTGCATTTAGCCTGTCAACACTTTATTGCACATCTGTTGATTGGTCAGTTACCACGCAAATAAAACAATGGGAAAGGAATGTTGTCTTCGGTTGAGCAGGCGTTTGTGGGAAGAGATGAAAAACGAGCTCCCCTAAAAACGCTTGCATTACAGGCTATGGAACCTGTTGAGTGGCCCCTTTTTAATAGTGTGGGAAAGAAATTATTGACACTTTTACCACATTCGCTTGACAGAAAAGAAGAAGAAGAAACGAAAGCACAGAAGCCAGTCTAGAAGCAATTCATCATCAAGTTCATCAAGTAGAAGCAGATCACCTTTAAGAGGTAATCTCAACAATTTTTGGCAAGCCAGTGTTACCATAATTCTTTAAACATATAATGAAGAAGTAGTCAGGAATAGTGGCAGGATTAGTTCGGGTGGTATAGCACTTGACTGTGGAGTGGGAGGTCAAGGGTTCAATTTCTGGCACTGGACCAACATTCAGGGTCTTAAAATAACTGGGAAATGAGGGTACTGTCTTTGTCCTGCAGACAGTTAGATCTGCGCATGGCTTGGATGACTGCATAAAATGGCAGTCCTGTCCCAATGAGGAGACACAAAAATAGTGTCCTCAATTAACACTTTTGTGTTAACTACATTGACACTCAAATAAGAGCTTTTTTATAGTTCAGTACCAGTAAATCTTGTTCATGGCTTGTTGTGGAGCTTTAAGCAAGTTTCAATGTTTTATTATGTTTTGAGCAACCTTTAAAAATTGGTAGAAGAAAATATGAAACATTAAGAAGAAGATCAACCTGGCAAGGGAAGAATTGTTTTCCAACTGAAATATTGTGCACAAAAGTATTATTAAAATGTTTTGTCCTTTTTTTTCTTTGCCATAAGAATCACTTCACTGCTGTGTTTTTTCAATCTTCTTTCGGATCCAGATCCTTTTGAGAAATCCAGCCACTCAACCACTGGTAATTGGTGTACAGTTAAAGTTTTGCTGTTCAGTGTTGAAACTTGAAAAGGCAGTCTTTCTAAAGTGATGATCAATATACACATGTAGCTTTTGGAAGTATTTTGTTTCATTATTGTTATTATTTTTTGAACCATTTTACAGTGAAGCGCAAAAAAAGAAGAAGGCATTCAAGTAGTAACTCATCCAGTGAAGCTTATGAGTCACCAAGCTCATCAGGCTCAAACTCCTCAGGTAAATAGCTTGTAAGGTTTTTTTCATGCGATGAAAAACTCAAGTTGGGAATAAGTAACAAATTAGTGAAGTTTGTAATGATCTGTGACTAAGCCGATGCCCCAGGGGGTACTCAAAAATATTTATATAGCCCCCACCTTGAGGTCCAACCCCTTACCCTTGTAATATACCAGTATACCATTTTTAACAGAAAAGGTACTCCTTTTGTATATCTTCTACTAACAAATCATAACTAACATACCTAGTTTAGAACTTCACATCTGTTTTAACTGCTGTGAATGAACTGTCTTTATATATGAATAAATCAGAAAACCATGACAATTTCTTGACTTTTTCACAGCCGCAAAATGGGCCCGTTAGCCCTTCTGGGACTTTAACAAATGGAAATGACGGATTTCCCTGACCCTTTCATAATACTTCAAATATTGAATTTCCTACCATTTCATGTACCTGAAAAAGACACCCCTTTCCTGTGGAGCCTCCCCATATAGGTCATCTCCCCGTATAGGTCGTTACAGGAAGTACCCCCCCCCCTCCCACCCTGGGGTCTATAGGTACTGGATAAACTTGGAAGGAAACCTGACAGTGGACAGGTTTGCCATTTAGGTTTAGTATGGAGACAGACCGAACAATGGAAAGCATTTTTAAGGCTGGTTTTCACTAGCGATAGAGTCAGAGTGGGAGTCATAATGAGACGCATAAGACTTGGAGACCTAGTCAAAACAGCATTCTGATTCCGATTTTTTCTCTTCCTCTCTTCTTGTAATCTGCAATTGTCTCACAGCACTTCACGATTGACCATTTTTCTTTCTTTGTGCTCAGCTGAATAATACCTCATTGTCATGCATGCTATTAAAATGACTGTCTGAATATAAAATGAATAGAGGAACAAGTAAGAGAGTGAATGAATGAATGAATGAATGAATGAATCAGTTTTGTTTGAAAACAGTAGTTTGCCACTTCTTTACTCAAAATACAGGTACTGCAAACCCATTAAAACAGAGTAAAGCACATTCATGTCCACAAATCTCTTAGAGAAACAAAGAAATTATTAAAAGATTTAAATTATTGAGTTGATAATAAAATTTAAATTGCCATCACTTTGCGTTACTGAAATAAATTCACTCTCTCTTCATTGTTTTCTTTGTTTTTTTTCTTGCATTACAGTGAAAGGAAAGAAAAGGAAAAAGAGAAAGGTATGGTGAATTGTAAAGGTTATCCTGATACGATATCAGTAGTTTGAAAGTTATAGGTTTGTTTATAGTGGACAGTCCACTTAGCTTATCCAGCTAGTTTACAGGTGCTCTCTCAAATACTTAAGGCTGGTTTTCACCAGCGACAGAGTCAGAGTCGTAGGAGCGCTTATGACCTAGTGAAAATCAAAAATCGGAGTCGTAAGCTCTACGGAATCGGAGTCAGAAGAATGAGGATGTTTCCATTTTCTTCTGACTCCACTTATGACTCCTTCGCTTACGGTCTAGTGAAAACCACATTGTTGGAGTCAGAAGCAGAAGCGGAAGGATAAACCAATCACAATCCATGTTCCCGCATTTGTGGTTGTTTTAATTCTTCCACTTCTGCTTGCAACTCCAACAACCCAGTTTTCACTTGATCGTAAACGACAGAGTTCTACCCTTATGATTACGACTCTGACTCAGTTGCTAGTGAAAACCAGCCTTTAGAAACAAATAATTCAAATTTAACACAACAGGAATTAAAAAAACCCAACTGGCAGGAGGCAGCTGGTTGGCTACTTAGAAGGTTGACTGAGGCCAAACAAGAAGTAATCCAGCAAGAACCCACAGTAGGACTCAACCCGGAACTGCCTGACTGCAAGTCCAACACGCTGAAAATTTTACAATTTCTTCCTCTTTCCGCTGCTATTTCTCAAGGCAAAAATTTTAGGAATCCTCTTTTTTTCCGAATGATGACCAAATTTGGGAAGTGAAAGGTGAAAATTCCAACTTCAGACAATCATAGAGGTTTTAGAGTTTTAAGTACTAGGAGTTGGTGTCATGCAAAGCCGTTCATTCCTAAATCAGTCCTTTGTTATTTTTACCTCTTTCTCTTTTGTGTTACAGCTTTCATTAAAACAGTTTATCAACAGTTTTATTTCTTTTCCTTCTTTTCATGAAAAAAGAAAAGTAAAAAGAGGAAAAAGAAAAAAACCGTGGAGGAATCATCGGGCCCTGTTCAGCTGTCAAAGGTATGTTGTTCCAGCCTCGATCAAGTCAAACTGCATACCACCTCAGCAATATGGTCACACTACGTCCAAAGAGTCTCCCCTACACCCCCAAGGCCGAACAATAAATTTAGGGTTTTGTTTGATATAGTGTCTTTTAGGTCCAGGCCAAACGTCGAACTTTTTATGAGACGAACCAAACTGTAATTTGGGTCGGCCAAAATTGAGTTAAGATCGTCTGTTGTGTCACACGTCGAAGTTAGGACGCGTCGAACCAATCAACTGAATCAGACCAAGAAGCAATTTTATGGTCAGTAATAAATCTTCTCCCGAACGAGGCTAAATATACATTATCATCCAAATTTTTGATTTATCAGTTTAGTTCGTAGCATGTGAAGATCGACGTTTGTCCCAGAAGCAGACGGATAGAACTTGTTGAACGATCCAAACTCATTTAGACGAAATTTACTCACTAAGTTTGGTTAATTTGTCTCATAAAAAAGTTCGACCTATGGTATTATACGTTTCTGGGAAACTGCCCACCTACCCCTTCCCTAAGCCAACTTTAACACTTACTTCCCATTTAGGGCAAAGTGTTGGCTTAGGGGAGGGGTAGGTGGGCAACGGTTTTATAGTGAAACTAAAAAATCGTGTCATAGCTCCTTTAAGACATTGTTGATTGTCAACCCACCCACCCTGGCTTAACGTACACCTCCCTAAACAACAGGGTCGGTAAAGAGAGTTGTCCTGTTTTTTAGTTTATGAAAGAACAAAAAGAGAAAGAAGCCGCTCGGAGAAGTGCTGTGTCTGGAAAGAAAATAAAACTCAAAGTGAAAAAGTCCAGCAAAGATAAAGAGGTAAATAAATTAGTTTTCTTTTAGTGCAAGCACTTAGCTTCTGTTCTGCACTTCACTTCTGTTCTGTGACATTCACCCCTTAACCATAGCTCATTAATGTCGACGAGTCGAGCGTTTGGTTGGCGCCAGGGAGAGGATGATTTCATTTGTGTCTTTTTGAAAGTAACCATTAAAAGTCAGTCGATTGAAAAAGCCCAACGCAAGCCATCATTAAAGAATTTAGAGTCACCCTTACGGTAAACTGCAAACCTCAGATTCAAGTTGAAAATTTCAGAAAATAGAAAATGAGCAGATAAAAATAGTCCAAAAAAAATTTATGGATAAAACTTACGTGAACGTGAAAGTCCTAATTTGTTTTGAAGAAGTACTGAACCCCAGTCACATGTTTCAAACACGTTTGACATAAAACGTAACCCTCTCTTTGTTATCACACCGGCCGGGAACTCAGTCAGGCCATTTTCACACAGCAACGGTCAGCGAGTGGAGCAAGTTGTTCACACGCATCGAACATCCACTGAACATTGTGCTGGAGCGGTTTGCCAAGGGGGTTTGGTTCTCTCAATCTTTATCCTAGCTAACACCTGAATATTTCATTCCGTCTGAATACTTTTTCACACTACACCAATTTAAAGTGTGGAACAGAACCTGGCCAATAAGTGACGCTCCTCTTTAGAGATCTGTGAACATAGCCCCGTGCTAATTTAACACTGGAACTATTTGGAAAAATTTTTCTTATAACTTACTCAGTGTTCTCCTGTTTCAGCGTGACAAGAACCGCAAAGAACTCCTTAACTTCTTGAATCAAACTTTATAAAACCTTCCATGAAGAGTTTGACTGACAGGTGAGCTTTGCGGATGATGAAAACTCAGTTAAAACTGCCATTATTGCGTGGCCAACAAGTACGTAAACATGTACAAAATCACTGGCTTCTTGAAGACAAGTCAAATGAGATATAGCACGGATTGTCGACTGCTTTTGGACTGTTGAAATATGGAGGCCCCAGCACGAAGTCTTTTGCGCAGTGGTGGCAGTTTATTAGGAAAACTCTTTTCGGCGGAAACAATACAGAAAAGACTTCGCAATTCCCAGCAGTATTTTGTCAAAGTGTCACGCCTGCCGGAAAAACAAGTCAACCGACAAACCCGAGGCAAGCAAAGAAACCAATACTTTTTATGTTTGCGCGTCACTTTGTTAATGTTAAAGATGTTTTATTTGAGTTCTGACTGTTGCACGTTGCAGTGAGGTTTGTTTTGCTCTGAGCTCTTTGAAAAGCAGTTTTTATGGCTCTGAAACAATTCTTTCATAAGTCTGAATCATCATTATCGCACAGTTGTTCGAAGACCGATTGACGCTAGTTAACCCGCGAGGTTAAGTTGTAATCCGGGTTTCTATTTCTTTTGTTGAAGAGCATTTTCTCGGATAATTTTCTCTATCCTTTTCAGAGCATTCAATAGTCACATTGTAGACTGACATAATCAATTAAACTGAATTTTGCTTTTTAAGCTTTCCTATCTGAATTCAAACTTCGAACTGACCCTGGGTTATCTTAAACCAGCTTTGAAAAACCCGGCTGACAGTTCCAGTGAACACGTCGGAAGATGTGCAGTCGACGGTACGGTTAGCGCGGGAAACGCGCGCAAGACCTCGAAAATTCTGACTTGCAAAAACTGAACAATCACAGAGCGAATAAGACTAAACCCACCACGCTTTATTTTTATTTATATCATATTTTTTGCAAGTATTTTACACGATTGGCAGTGTAAAAATCGTTGCCCACTCCAACGAAGGATTTTTCGTTACAGAACAAGCGTATTTTCAAGCAAGCGTCTATGTTATAACAAGTCACTGTATAAAGTGGTCGTCGGAGCTATTTCTGAAGACGAGAAAATAAAAAAAAACGCTTGCCAAGAACGTTTTTCTCTCTTTGGTTACGTTTGTTTCCTTGTTCAATTTTTACGATTCGTTCTCTCCCAACTGTCCAAATTGTTACATCTTTTGTAATTCGTCTTGTATGAAAATATTCATTACCACACAGCTATAATTTTAGGAATGTTTGCTTTACCTCTCTCAAATGTTTCTAAAGATTTTCTTTACAAATTCAAAGATTTTTTTTTCTTAGAGTAGACCAAACAAAGGTTTCGCCAAAGGTTTTCTTTGACTAGGATCGATATGGATGACAGACAAACATTTCGCTGTCTCGTTTTTGTGTTTGACGTGCGTGCTTTTCCTTCTTGTGAAATCCTTGAAGCGTATTAATTTACAAGCTGGATAACATTTCACAACTGCGTTTTCATGTTTCGTATTGTTACTAAGTTAAGCCTCGAGATTCCTATATTTTGACTAAAATATCTTTACAATAATTTTTCCAAGCGACTTATAACTGTAATTTGTGCATTGTCTTTTACTTTCACAATATTTTTGAAAGCAGATTCTTCAAATGGCTTGTCTCCATGCCCGGGGGGGGTACTCCCTAAATTGGGCTATATAGGTATGTGCGGCCCCAAAGGGTAGGGTTTTTCAGCCGTTTTGGTCATAAATTGGGTATCGATTTTGGCTATTTTGCCGCCATTTTGGTCATAAATAGGGTAACGATTTTTGCACTGTAGTCTTAACTTTGCAGTAATATAACCTACCTAATAAAAGCAGATAAACATTGCCTTTAACATTGGTCTGAACTAGGGAAATAATTATAAGGCAGCTCTGAAACAGGGTATTAATTAAGGGTCAGGTCATAAATAGGGTATCAAATTTTTGGTTAGGTCATAAATAGGGTAGGGAAAATCGCAGATTTTGGTCATAAATATGGTAAGGGTTTTGGGAAGCGGGCCGCACACCCCTACCCAATTTTTCTGCGAGTACCCCCCCCCCCCGGGTCTCCATGTAGCGTGACTAGGAAGCCCTTGTTATATGATACAAATTTGGATGAGATAACGAGGTAATTACTTTTATGTCCGTAAGTATGCCGTGAATGATAAACAATTGCATATTAAAGAAGTCGCGGTTTATCATTTAGCTCAAAAGATGTGAAAGAGATAAACCTCTCCTTTTGTTTGGAACGCGAGGTTTTGTTTGTCCACTTACATCACAACTTAAAGCTGTACCAGACGTTGTGGTTTCCAATCTTTCTGTTGGTAAGGAGTTACGATGTAAACATCGTTCTTTCTTCGATGGTTCAATATTTACATGCAGAAACGCTGGGTGCATTTTGTTCGTATCAACGCGAGAAGTTTCCACAAGAATGAATTTTTAAGCGAATTATTATGACCTCTCGGCAGTTGGCCAAACTGTTGTGAGTCTCTGAACTGCGTGTTCCTTGCCGACACAATCAACTTATACGAAGGAATGTTCCCTGTACGATTGAAGTAAGCAAGCTTGTTCCAAAGCTGTAATTCAACATTGCACCGGGCACAACATTCTCTGAACAGAAAAGTTACAAACATAGCTTGCACTTAAACGCATTTGGACTTCAAACGCGTTCACTTTGGATGACAAAAGAAAACTTCGTCCCTCGCCGGCAATTTGTGTTTGCTTTGTTTTATACACATGCTGCAGACAGCGCGGAAAGAACTTCCGTCTCTGCTCCGAATAATTAAATAACACAAGAACTGCTCTCCAACTTTGGTCATACGCGTTGGCGTTTAATAATGTGCCGTCGTTTTTCTCAATGATGTCGAAAGTTGACTACATCTTCTGGTTCGCTGTGTTGACTTTCGTGGCACCGCTGGTCAACCCAAGACCCAGAAATTCAAGACAACCGGGTAAGTTATTTTATTTTATTTTATTTTTACGAACAATATGCCATATTATGACCTTAACGTAAAAACGCTTGTTCTAGCAATACTGAGCAATAGCAATATAGCGGCAGTTCGTGTTTGTCAATTTTTTGTTGCACAGCGTGCAACTTCTCAAACATTTGTACATCAGAATTTCTTGTGAAAAGATCTCTTCTATAACAGTTATTACACTGTTTGTGCGATTTCAGAGGTCAAAATGAATTAGACCAAATGTGTGTTAATAATCGATAGCGATATGTTGATGCCAGTGAGGTTTTGTATTGTGTTTCAACTAATTTCTAGGGGTATCCCAGACGGGACCGTCTTATTTTATAACCCCATTAATTCTCCACAAAATTTAGGTTCATCTTGTGTTTAGCTAAATTATTAATTGAAACAAAGGTTTAGATATAACGAGGCTTTGATGTGGACAGGCTCATTGTAGCGTTGTAGGCAGATTAAAAGTCCAATGGAAAAACAGATCAATGTTTGAAATTCTGTTTTTACGTACGTTGTGCATGCGAATTTTATTGCCTCGTTTTTACTGTGCTTTGTAGCGTATTCATAGATTTGTTTGCAAAAGTATAGTTCATTGCAATTTACAGCTTTGATAAACAGCAAATTCACTAACAGGCAATAATACTTTTGTCGAAACAGCCAGCGGTCTCCGGATGTCTTATCTCAGCATTTAGATTTACTAAATTCTCCTGATCGGGTTCCAAATGTTATAAACTTTGTCGTAGTAAGACCTTTCGTATTTCAAAGAACCAAATCATGGTCGCAGGAATATCGGTTCGAAAGTCTCCTGTCAACATCAAAATTTGTAATTTAAATTAGACTTTGTAAAATGTCCTCGCCCCCAACCGGAATTGGTGCTCTTCGATTTTTGAAAACAGAAAACGCAGCTGGTGAATTTGTGCATATTAAAGATATTTTAACAAAACTATTCCTCTGTACCGTGGAAGTACTATTTATTATGGTGTAACTTACGGCTTTTAATCTCAGAGGGTAGAAAGTGAAAGTTAAGGGTCTTTTGTGAAATATCGATAGACAGATTGAAGAACCATGTGAAAAAGTGCTAAAAAAGGTAATCTGAGAGGTCACACCGCGCGTTTTGTTCGCAGTCTGACCATGACTGACGAAGAAAAACTGAAAAATAGGAAATGATTATAGTTAAATTATATTATTACTCCCGAGGCAAACCGCATTTCCCCGGTCTGCCACCGTGACTTAACATTAACTTGCTTGCACTTTGTAATAGGCATTGTAACAACTCTTTGTTTTATCAAAAAATATACAGGTTAAGGTACGAAAGCTACACCTTCCTGCCAACATTGTGGCGTAGAGATGGGCTTTAAAAAAACCACTGTTCGCGGGTTTTAACCACAGTTTGCTCGTGTTAAATGAATTAGAAAACTTAACAGCCTAATATTCATTCTTCGCGACTGTTTTTTTCGTGTTCCGTTCTTACAGAAAAGTGGTCGAAATTACAGTGTTCGTCTAATAACAATCTTACAAGTCAACAGAGACGTTGAACAAACAAATTGTTTTATCTTTATTTGACCGGAATAGACAGCACACAGTGTACATACTGTGTATTGCTGTTATGTCCAAACAACGCTGCATGGAACTGTAAACAATATCAAAACAAGCTGTCGTACATCTTAGCCTCTTAGCCCAAGTTATCAATTTGGATTCTTTTTTTTTATTTAAGTGTAAAGTTTCTTCTTTTGCATAGAAAAGAGGTGTTTCAGCGCAAAGTTAGAAAGAAAACAGGGAATTTGAGTAGAACGAACTTAAAGCAACGGGATAATATTGGCTGTAACAGCCGTAAATTTAAAGATGAAATACTAGCAATGAAAAAGGAAAGTGCGTATTAATTGGGTTAAAATCTTTTACTAATTATAAATCATAAAAGGAAATATATGATTATAAAGATGATAACATTAAATAGTGTTAATTTCAATAACAATGTTCTGAAAAGCTGGCTTGAATTATAGTTTTGTGGATGAAATCTTGCTGTGTAACCAATCAAATGATTTTAAAAAAATATAACCCTCGGTATATTCGAACGTCGGATAGCGCTATCCATCGGATGAATTACTATCCAGCTGGTTAGTGTTAGGGAACCCAACTGCGTTGTCCACTGGATAGAGATTTATCCAGTGGAGCGCGTTATCCACTTTTGAACAACTGAGGCCAGTTTGAGAATTTCTTAAATTTAAAGTTCGGCACTCATGGGAAAGGATTTTAAGATAACATGCAATCTCGTATAGGTGTCTCACTCGCACAGTGCAGTGGCGATCCAGGGGAGGCCCCCCCTATTTTTAGACCAAGAGACCGCCCCCCTTCCTTATCTAAGGGTCTGGATGACCGCCAGCCCCCCTTATCCTGCACTGAAGTGGAAGTTTGGCGGGGAAATTGTGAGCGTCTCCCCATGAATTCCCGGTCACGAAGTTAAATTAGTTCTCATTTAAACTGCCTTCGCCTTTGGATGATATAAGTTTTCGTTTTACAGAGATTGTATTTCGAAACGGCTTGATAATAAAGCGGAAATTAAACTACCGTTCACATAGTATAAATCGAAAATGACGTGGACAACGTGCACATAACTTAACTTAAAACTCGTCTACTACTAGATCTCTTCAAGTTTCTTCAGTTTATGCGAGTCATTTCTTATTTTCAGCATTTTTGTTGACATTTCTCTATACTCTATTTTTTAGGAACCCTAACTGCTTGCGAAAGTAGACGGCACCTTTCTGATCTTCAAGGTACTTTAAGTAGCCCTAACTTCCCAGGCTCATATCCTGCTAACTCCTCTTGCACCTGGATCATAACGCCCCCGCAACATGTGAATTTGTCTGTGCGATTCATATCGTTCAATGTCAGTTCTGACTCTAAACAATGTGATGGAAAAAAGTGTGGATGTGACTTCGTTCACGTTGAAGAACTTGACCCGCCATTTAATGTCGCAGGTTTAAACAGCAGATTTTGCAATGACAATCCGCCGAATTCGGTGTACAATTTAATGTCTAGAGTGAGGATTCGTTTTTCTTCGGATTCTGCAAAAGAAGGAATGGGGTTTCAATTAACATATCAAACGCTCGAGGTTCCAACAACGGCCCCTGTGACTTTTGACTTCACTCAAGTGCAAGCTCAAATAGGAGGCGGAGGTGCATTGGCTGTCAATCAAACAGTTGCCACAACGACGGTAGCAACCAGTAACTTTACAGACCCTCCAATGCAATCAATGACGTCACCCACTACTACGTCTGGCGTCAATAAACCTTTGTCTGCGTTTACAAATGAAGTTACAACGAACACAGATGGGTCTGTTTTACCGTCCAAAAGTTTACCAGTCACTGGAGTAAGAAGGACTTCGACAGAAACCACTCACGTTGTGATGGTTGTTGAGAAGAAAAAAGTCGTAGAGAAAGTTCCAGATATTATTATCCTTGGTCCTTCTGTTCCTGTAGTTATGATATTTGTTCTGGTTGTTGCCGGCATTGCTTGGTGGAATTACAAGTTTGACACCGACGAACTTAACAGGTATGCAGTACAATATAAACTTAATTTTAGGCAAGCTTGAGGCATTTACTCACCAAAAATTATAAGAAAAGATTTCCAACTCGCTTAAGAAAATACTAAAAATATTTATGGCCATGAAAAGTACTGTCCAGGGGGGTTTGAATGGTCACACTATAGGATTTCCACAGACTTGAACGTTTAACTCAAAAGCTAGAACTACGTTCTAAACAAATAGTGCCATGTGAAGATACGGCTGAAGAGGTTTCATTTAAATGGTAACGAGATAGGATTTCATCCACAGACGCAAAAGTTAGAGTTAATTGCTCAGGAAACAAATGGTAACACATTGTGAGAGTATAGCTGAAGAGGTTTCGTTTGCATGGTCACACCATAGGATTTTATCGATACTCAAATATTAGAACTACCCACTAAACAAGTAGTAGTGGCATGTTCTCAAAGTACAGCTGAAGAGGGTTTATTTGCTTGGTCACGAGTTAGGTTTTCTTCCACACACAAAGTTAAAACTATAAAGTACAGTTCACACCAGCATCTTTAACACTTTCTCTCGGTTTCACGGAATGAAAGGGTTAAAGGCGGAGGTCCAGTTTACGTAGAAACGAGTATAGACAACTAATAAGAAGGCTAAACTACGGCTTTTAAAAGAAGTCAATTTACAGAGGTATCTATCGTTCTTGGTTTGCCTGTGCAACTGTCAGCGTGTGGTCACAGAATGGTAGTCACGCGCATACAATTTAGGACTTGGCTGGTTATTTAACCATGTTTTTACTAGGTATGGCGCCGTGCTACCACCCGTGGTATAATAGAGATGGCTTTTTTCATTGTTCGTTTTTTGTACTTGAGTATTATCAAAAGCTGACTTTCCTTTTGAGACATTTCAGTCAAATGAGTAGCCGGTGCGATCTGGTTAGTCACGAAACTGTTCTACTGGCCTAGCTAAACCATGCATACAACTCGCCCATTGTGCTCTTGAATTCTGTCGGTGCTAGTAAGTTTTATTTTCAGTTGAAAGCGAAGTTAAAAAGTTGCAGCCAGTGTTATGGGAAATTTTCAAAACTACTATGCTGGGGGACACAGTTATTTTAAAAGGAAAAGTTAATTGCTGTTTTACCTCAGGGTTTTACGCAGGTGCACAACAAATGTGCCGGATATTTAAACGAAATCTCCATTGTTTCAAGACAATCAGCCTTCAAATGTGTTTTAGTAGGTGAATTAAAAAGATTCAGGTTTTTTGTTCTGTTCTCAACCTGTTTGTTTTTTCTTAATAATTTTTTTCGGTAAACATTGTATAGAACTCTCTTTCAATAACCGATCCAAAGAATTTGCGGTAGTTTAGTTTCTCTCAACAAAGTTGCCGTGTTAAATGTATGAAGAAAAATGCCAACCATTCTACCAATAAAACGGGAAAAAAGACTAAAAGTAATACAAAATAACGGACTGAAGAAAGTCAAGAAACCCATGAAATAACACTTTTGTAAAAGGCTATACCAGACTCACGAAGGACGTGAAGTAAATAAAATTCGTAAAAGGTGTTAAACAAAAGAAGTTTTAGACAATGACCTAAATCCCATTGCATTTGTATTCCTATGTTACAGGCTTTTTATTCTATTTCCATTCTGTATTTTTAATTATCACTTCACAAATTGCCTTTAACATCTGTACAAGTAGTCGTGAATGCTCCATTTCAAAGTCGAACCTTCAACTCGGCGAACAGTAATAGAGATGGTGTCAAAACTGTGTTCTTTTTTATCTTTCATCTCTAATTCCTTCAACTTATTTTAGAAAACCTTTTTTGACGGTCGTGTCAGTGACCTGAAAATCAACCTGAAAGTGCCATGAAACACAAGAGCACGGAGTTCATGATGTTATATATCAGATAATGCCTGAGCTCTGAGGCCTTCTCAAAAATAATGACCGAGCGCGAGCAAAAAAAAAACTAAAGACTTGTAGGAAAGCTTTTTTATTAAATTAGTCCTTTTATAGTTTAGTCGTTTCACTGGAAAGCGTTTTTTATCGATTAGTTATTCACGGTTATTGTTATTGTTGTTGTTCAGTACTTGTTAGTGAAAATGTCCACTAAGCAAAGCTCTTAAACCAATCGTCTCCTTAGTAACTAACCGTTAGTTCTGTTTCAGATATGAGTCGTATACAAGGAGTAGTAAAGCCAAAAATCGATACAAGAAAAGCATGCAAAATCTCAGGTGAATACATAAATTTCTCGTGTTTCCTGTGCTTTTAAATTTATTATTTACGTTTGTGTTCTTGTCCTTTGGTAAAGTGTTTCTGGTAGTATATATGTTTGGGCCCTGTCCACACTAATGCGTTTTCGACTGTCCACACTAAAACATTAAAAAACGATAGAATTGCACGTTAACTCTATGAGCAGGCTACAAACAGACGTGCGTGCGATATTTTCGGTCATCGTTTTCATTCTGATGCGTTTTCGACCGTTTTTGACCGTCCACACTAATGAGATATGTATGCGTTTTTGTTTTGATCCACTTTCAAGAGCGTTTTCGATGAACATGCTCAGCGTATTATTGTCGACGGAAGGCCTAAACAACACATCGAAATGAACGCGTTTTCAAACGAAAATACATTACGGGGCCCTATTTAATGTATACACTCTGTTAGCCTGTTCCAGGCTCTCAGATAGTGGGGAAGACGCGTATCTCGGAGCCTAGAACAGGCTAACTTTCTATCTGCGTCTTTTCAGGTAAAAATGACTCTTTTTTTTTTTTCATTTTAGCAAAGGAAATTTGTATAATGAGATGACGAAAAACTGGAAAGGACAGTCATTCAGTGTGGGAACTGGGTAAGTAAAGTTAAGTAAGTGAGGCCGCACTCGCCTTGGAAAATGAATGCGGACGATTGAAGGGCTAGCATGTAAGAGACCTGCGCGATGAGTCACAGGAATCCCACACAGTAAAGTAATAACTGTAAAATAGCCAAATGTAACGTTTCGAGAGCTAGCGCAGTAAAGAGTTAAATTTTAAATGCCTCCACGATAATAACCATTTTTCTCTCCGTGTCAATCCCCCACTGAGACAGAATAAGTGCATAGCTTCTTTAGAAACCAAGTGCTTCATCCATTATTGTTCCCAACTTTTTGAATGATGATTATACGCCATCAATTTGAAATTTGTGTAATTCACACTGTAATTTAAATAGCTTAATTTGCACAATAATTCTTATTTTACGACAACTGGTACTGTTTGGAAAATATTTCTTTTTTTTTTTTCTTTCCATTTTTTAAATTTGTCTTTTCCCGAGCCTGGATTAGGCTTTTCTGTAGGCGGGTGGAAGTTATCGTGAATGTCTTAAATTATATGTGTGAATGAAAGAATGAAGAAAGTTGAAGTTTTGAAGTTGACAATAGACACTCTAGCAATCCTTAAAAAAAATTTTTTTTTTTGTTCAGATATAGGGGCAGTCCCATGGTTGGAAAAAAGACTTCATTCGCTGGCAGGTTTCTAGAAATAGCTGAGGGGTAAGTCAAAATACAAACAACTTTCTATAACGGGCATTTATTTTAGTTTCAAAGATAGCAGACTTCTTACGGCGATCCCTAAACCCACAATAACGTCACCATTAAGATGCACGCATTTACTCTGTCCCTTTGGTGTCCCTATTAGGGAGCTTTCACTGCATGTAACAAGCCTCGGACTGTCCTTGACAGGACGTTTCACTTAAACGTTTCACTTAAAGCTTTGTTTAATTCGCCGCTATAAAAAGAAGAAGGAAACTATGCCGAGTTAGCTTTTGAAACGTCTTGTGGGATCGTTACCGGGAACGCGTCATTTAGCTATTGGCCAATTTGTTTTTCCCTGTCTCCAGTAACAGTCCCGGGATTCTTTGCAGTTTCCATCTCGCTTCTGAAGTTGCAAAGTAGTTGGAATCTTCTGCAATAAGATCACACAAAACGATTCGGATAAATCTCTGCTATGGGAATTTAAGAGCGTGGAGTGCGTCATTCCTCGGAATATTGTACCTCATGCAGAATGACATGTTGAAAAGTGTAACTTTTCAATATTCCAGAATAAAGGGTGTTTACGTTAGTGTTATCGACGGTAACAACACCGCCGTGAAAAATACGGTTTGAGAGATAAACAGCATATCCGCTTTCTACTTAAAATTTATCAGCGTTCTTCAGAGATAGAATCGCAGGATTTGACGCATTGCCGGTTTGTGAAACATCTCCGACCCTTCAGAATTATTAAAAGTTATAAAGATGTTGCTTTATAAGATTCCGCGATCTCTGAATTCAAATTGCGGAAGGGGCTACTTCAGAATAATTAAGACTTTTTAAACTCTCTCCTCCGCAGCTTAAGCAAAGACGTTTTTTAGCGACGAACGTCAACCGGAAGTGAGGTTTTCTACCTTTCGATATGCCTTGACGGTAACAAATTTGCTAGTCAAAGTGTCTTTTCTCTTATAAAGACGATTTACCCGAGAGTTTGAATCAAACCACTGCCCAAGGATGCAAAAAGTCAACTTCCGGTTGACGTGCTTCGCCCGGAAACGTCTTTGCTTAAGCTCTCTTTTGTGTCGTAGGGAGGCAGGGGGAAGGAAAAAATGAATGCACCCCGCGCGCTTGCCATTTTTCGATTATTACTGTTTTTATAGGATAACCAGCAGGAGCCTCTGTTGAGGAGAGAGACATAACTATCTCAATGCCCCTTTTTTTTTCAGAGTCATCACTCCCAGGCCTTCTCGACCACCTTCGGCCGAATTAGCACCGCTGACCAAGTCTCCTCCTGAATCACCTACATTCCTCTCCCCTGGCAAAGCGCGGGCTAACGCGGCTGGCGGAGGATCTCGACCCAGCTCTCGCCCGGCTTCACTTCTGTTGAGGGATGCCTTGATTAATATATTTGGAGGATCAAGCGAAGGGTAAGAGAAACGTAATCGTCGTTTAGTTTCCCTTTTACCACAGGCAGACCACCTTGATAAGGGGTAGTTGCTTTTGTGTTGCTTCTTTGAACTTAAAGTGGATTTCCACTGTTGCCTAATTTTTAAGGGCGTACGCGTGTAAAATTCACGTGCGTAAAAAAATTAGAGGCAATGTTTTATAAAAGAGAGTGGTCAACTTCTTCCCACTACTACTATAGGAAACGTATGGAGACAACAGAGGTGTGTCGGGGTTTAAAGGATTAACGTATTTGGCCTTTGACATGCAAAGTTGAATGCTATTGTGTGCATGCCCATTCATAGCTATCATTTCTTCCAATTTTCTCACGCCTTCACTTTCAAGACGACGGCTGACCAACTTAACTGTCATACCTAGTGAATACGCGTTGGGTTCCGGTAATGGAATCATAGTGAGCCGTAACTGCAATCTTGGACAAAATAAATGGAAAACCTAATTCCCCCTTCCCCCCAAATCAAGGATGGGAAAATGGCGTGTTTTTGCCCTTCGCGCGGCTTCATCCTTGATTTGGGGGGGATGGGCGTTTGCTGTTCCATTTTATTTTGTCCAAGATTGTGGCTTATTATCCCCGCCGGCCATTTTTCGGTTTTTTTGCTTAATACTGCAGTCCATTTATAACACTTACCTTTTTCACATAGTTCAAGTGAAAACCGAGACTCTGCCTCACCGTCAAAGCGAGCATCTAAGCGAGTTTCATTCATAGACGAGTCGGGTCAGCCGCTTGTACAATCCGAGGCCAGTCCATCAGAAGGGTACGTTTTCTCTTGTTGTTCAGATTTTTTTGGTGTCTTCTTTGTTGGGTGTTCTCCGTGTGTAGGAACTGTAGTAATCCTATCCTTTCATTCCTATTAGTTTCCAGTGAAAATAAATTCCCAAAAATTCCAAATTTCTTTTGTAAAAACCAGAGAAAAGAATAACACCATGCCAATTTTCTACCAAAGAGGTTTCACTGAAATGGTAACACGACAGGATTTCGTCCAAAGACTCAAAAGTTAGAACTACAGACGAAAGAAAGAGTACCATGTGAAAGTACTGCTAAGAGGTTTTATTTGAATGGTAACACCTTTCATCCACAGACTCAAAAGTTAGAACTACATACTAAATAAATAGAACCATGTGAAAGTACTGCTGAAGAGTTTTCATTTGAATGGTAACACCATAGGATTTCATTCACAGACGCAAAAGTTAGAACTACGAACTAAATAAATAGAACCATGTGAAAGTACTGCTTAAGAGGTTTCATATGAATGGTAACACCATAGGATTTCATCCACAGACTCAAAAGTTAGAACTACGAACTAAATAAATAGAACCATGTGAAAGTACTGCTGAAGAGGTTTCATATGAATGGTAACGCCATAGGATTTCATCCACAGACTCAAAAGTTGGAACTACATACTAAATAAATGGAACCATGTGAAAGTACTGCTGAAGAGGTTTCATTTGAATGGTAACACCATAAGATTTCATCCACAGACTCAAGAGTTAGAGCCACATCATGATACTAAGTAAATAGCATCACGTGAAAGTACTGCTGAAGAGGTTTCATTTAAATGGAAGTTAGGGTGACAAATCATCCCGCCATAACTTGGTCTAGAGGTGAAAGAGTTTATAATGTACAAACTGATTCATTGTAACGGATTCTAAAACCTGTCTGTTCGTTGGTGTTTTAGATATGGAGAATTTTGACGACACTGCACCATTGTACCCTCGCAGGACTATTTTTTTTATAAGAACAGTCTCAAGCGACTCAATCACCAAACGCTTGGTTACGTCAGTGATTTCGTCCTTCCCACAACAGCGAGGAGTAGAGAATGTTTTGTTTGGCCGCAGTAGTAATCGCGTAACAAATGTAAGGCGGTGGTTCCATTCTTCCCTTATAATTATGATAGCGTGACTAAAGAAAGTTGGGCGGTCGTACCTACTTGATGCGCGAGTTCTGAATGGCTGACTAACTTATCCTGCTGGAAAAAGTATGCAATAAAAGCTGATTCCTAAATTGTATCTTTTAGAATTGAAGAAAAACACGACGAATTAGACCAAGGAACATTTGAAGAGGCTCCTCAACCGGCAGTGAAGCCGAGGTTTGTTGTTTTGATTATTGCCGGTAGTTATTTCATCTGTTGTTGTTAGTTTTCAAAGCCTGCTCTTAACATTTTTCCGAATTTCGTGGTTGTGTTTACCTCCCTGAGTAACTGGCCACCTTGTAATGGATTCCCTGCTTAATCTGTGCAATCCTTAAATGGTCAACTGCAGCATTCCTGAAAGTAAGCGATCAGTTGTGAAACTATCGTCCACTAAAGATGATGTTACACGGGACGATAAAAGGAAGGACGACTTTTAACGCAACACGTCATTTCAACATTGTTGCGACATTTTTTCGAATGGTTGCAACATTGTTTCAACATTGCTACCCTGTGATGCGCAAAAATCGTCCTTGCGAATCGTCCCGTGTAACATCACCTTAAGAGGCCATGTCCACACGAATCCGGACAATTTGTAAACCGTATATTTTTTTTATCCGTATTCGTGTGGACGGGGCCTTACATCGCTCTCGGATTAAAAACAGTGCGCTTTCGGTGTCCAGGTTTACTGGTTTCGTGTAGGCGGGAGGCCGATTCATGTAAAAAGGTATGCGGTTTAAAAAAATTTCCGGATTCGTGTGAACGTAGCCTGATACTCCAAAATTTCTAATCAATTGTCTCAGTAATTTTAGTGGGAAACTAAGTATCGGTTGATCTTTAGAAAGTTCTCAGGAGGGAAGTTTTTTCACCCGAGCGTTCGGCTAACCAACCAAAAGCCACGCGCGTTTGTATCCGTTCGATAAAGCAATCAAATTGCTCTATTTCCGTTCGTTTGTTGTTTCTGTTTTGTTCGCGCGTTTTTTATTTCAAGGTCGTATTATTTTGATCTTCTTGTGTATGTTGTAGGAGGTTGCAGGTCCCAGCAATCGTTGTGAGGCAGCCAAGTGAAGATAGTGATGATGAAGCACAGCCTCTGCCTGTCAGAAGAAGGAAAGACCCTGTACACGAGTATGTCGAACTTGAAAGTTTACCCTATTCTCCAGCGCCACTTAAGAGAATATTTGTCATTAGATCCAGTCTCAACTTATTTCGTTTAAACCAATTTTCCCCGCCTGATGATGAAAATGAGATATTAGAGAGATTTCAAATCACTTTTACAGCTAACGTTATTGACAGTAGAGAGATTTAGAGCCGCGCAAACGGCAAATGTGAATTTGTACCACGTGGCCAAGTTTTCCCTTTACTAGTCTATTGCAATGTTCATTACTTCTACAAAAAATTAGTATTGTCACGTTAGTTTTATCCATAAGAATTGTTTTGGACAGTTTTTATCTGCTCATTTTCTATTTTGAGATATTACCTGCTTGAATCTCCCCGCCGTTTGCCGTTTGACGTAAACGTGACTCTAAATCTCTCTATTACCACGTGATCACATCAGGTTTGACGCACCAGTGATGACATCCTCAGAGGAGTCCCCGGATGTAGAGTCTTCCTGGCCCGTGTTTGATGAAAATGACGAAGATGCGCTTGGACAATCTGAAGATGATGACAGCCAAACGCCCACTTGGGATGACCACGAGTAAGTAAACCGTCCTAAAACTCGCTTTCAAACTATACTGACGTCTGTTAGAAGGAATTTTAAGTGAAATAAGTCTTGAAATTACACAGAGATGCGGGAAAGAAATCTAAAAAAAGACTTTCTGAGAATAGCCAGAATCTTAAAAATATCTGGCATGGTTTTTTCATCAATTACAATATGTTTTTTTATTATTATTATTTTAAAAGAAGTATGCGGGGCGATCACTTCTTTTTGTGTTTTAATTAATTAATTAAGCATTCAAATTTATTAGCTTACCCTTGTATTACAGAGAAAAATATCCGGACTCCAGCTCAGAGGAGATTCTAGATAGAAGCCTGTAAGTTTTTTAATTGTTTACTTTTTCAAACTGTCAAAAGCTTCACAACGGTCAAACGTAAAAAATAGCCTCGTTATGTGTCACCAAAGGTCATTTCCTGAAATCAGTAAGAAGTTAATGGAGAAAATGCACTGAAACACGATAACAAGCCGGTAAACTTTGCCTTTTCGATCATTTAATTCTTCACTGCATAAACGGCATGCGCACATTACGTTTGACTGTTGTTAAGTGAAAAGCATACGCTTTTCATTCTGATCATCTCTTGCATTCATCACAATCTTCTTTTAAAAGGAGAATTTAAAAAATGTTTCAAGGAAACTTACTGTGCAGCAAAAAATATGCAACATTGAGTTTATAAAGCATACAATTTTCATACCATACGTGTCGTCATTTTTGTTCACAGAATATTTCCCGATCTAGAGGACTTCCTTCTCAACTTAGATAAAGATTCGGTTGATGAACCGCCATACAGCTGGTAGGTACCCTGTGCTCTGTGTTACCCTGCCTGTGAACTAAGACATTGCACGACATTGCATATAACCAGTCACTCACAACTTTATATTCTTCTATTATGAAGTCATTCAGCCAAAGTGTAATAGCTACCAATATCCGCTTGTTCCTGAATGTTAAGTGTAGACTGAGTCATCGATGTGACACTGTTGTTTAGTTGAGATGCTCGTGGCTTTGATTTACTACCTGTTATCAGGGTTATTGTTGCGACTGTATACAACTATCCCCAAAGGGGAGGTGAATAGTGGTGGGCATGTGGATTCCGAACTTCCAAGCATCGAGATATATTGAGGTGGATAATTGTTTTAGTGTTTGCCAAATCAGTTGGACACGGGATTTTGTTCAGTGCAAATTCCGTGCGGAGTTAACACCGCTGATACAGCTGCTTTATTTATCGCTAAAATCTCGTCCTCCGAACTGTCGTGAAAGGCGGAAGTGTAATTTGATCTCCTGTCCTAAAACATTGATTAGCCAAGGATATTCCGAGTTACGGGAGGCAATCAAAACGCGAAAAGTGCTATCCACTGATTTGGAAAGTATTAAATGACGATATCACTTTTTTTTTTGTCGATGTTCAGTTTTTTGTCGATCCAATTCCTTATGAAGATTGAAGTTAACTTTAAACAGAATTCTGAGAATTCGGATTCAACACCTCACAGTTGTGCTAACCTCAACGGAATAAAAGAAACTTTTTAGAGTTGGCGCCATATTACACAAATTTATTTCGCTGGTAATCACAAAATATTTTTCTTGCTTTTTTAGTGCAAGTCACGTGCGAGATATCTTAAGGAAAAGCTACGGTGATGAAGGACCAGGTGGCCTGGGACCTAGTGCTGTGCTTAACGTGCCAGAAGGTAAATACAGCGATGTTTGGTGTAGTTTGCGTTACACTCCTGAGCGATGTTGGATGTAGTTTGCGTGATACTTCTGAGCGATGTTTGGTGCAGTTTGCGTGACACTCCTGAGCGATTTTTGGTGCAGTTTGCGTGACACTCCTGAGCGATGTTTTGTGTAGTTTGCGTGACACTACTGAGCGATGTTTGGAGTAGTTTGCGTGACACTCCTGAGCGATGTTTTGTGCAGTTTGCGTGACACTCCTGAGCGATGTTTTGTGTAGTTTGCGTGACACTACTGAGCGATGTTTGGAGTAGTTTGCGTGACACTCCTGGATTTATTAAATTAAGGCTACGTTAACAGGACCGCTGAAAAATCGACCGGACACTTCGTTCACGGGGAATCATTTAATATTTTCTGTCTGTTCACACGGAGCTTTGTTTTTCGTGCGGTTAAGGTGATTCCGTGTGAACCGAACAATTAAATGTACGAATTTTCAGTTCGTCCGTGGCCGTTTGAACGTAGCCTAAGATGGTTGGCTCTTAAACGTAGCGTATTGAGTAGGGTCTCGTATCGGTATGAATCTGGACCCAGCCTCGCCTGGAAACTTTAAAGCAAGTGGTCTGTTTATCAGGTTCTCTTTCCAGTCACTGAAGTAACGTCTTTGCATGTCTAAGGAAGTTTCATTTAGCCTGCGTAGCATTGCGGTTTTGATTGGGCGCACAAAGTAATAAAGGCGGGCGAGCGGTAGTGCGTCCGACAAAACCATCATGCTACGCAGGCTAAGTTTCATTCAGTTAGAAGATTTTCCATTTTGCAACTCAGTTGGCCGTTGTTATCCTGTATATACCATTTTAACGGAAGTTAAATGACATCTATTTCCTTTTCTCCTTATCTGCAGAATTTCTTGGTATGATACGCGGCTCGTCCCGGTCCTATGACAGAGCAAAGGAAGACCCGGATGAAGTCGATGATGTCGATTAGACGTGACGTCCAATTTAGCGCCTGATCTGAAAAGCTGTTCGTTTCCAGGACATTTATCTTTCGAAAATGTCACGAAACAATACTGTAGTCCAACTCCGGTGGACTGGGTTCCTCGGGTTTCTTGTTCAACAAGAAACTATATTCTTCTTTTGAATTCCGGAAGAAAGAGCTACGAACCATAAAAACACTGATTTAGCGCGCGTGTAAATTGCCACGCAAGAAAAAAAATGATGTAAATAGATATCTTTTTCTCATTGATTGGGGAAAGGTTTTTTGGTACCTTTTTAAAGATACGGAAAATGAGTCGAAAGAGGAAATGGTTTTCTGCTGAAGAAGCATTTACCAAGATGACGAAGTGTTCGATTTTTGACTTGATTAGTTGGTATTTTTTAGCAAGCTACCAAGATAGATGAAATTTGTTGTTCATTTTTGCAACAGTAGATTTAATAATGTTACTGTAATGGTATCGATGTTAATTAAATGCCCCGTTTGCTTCTAAGTTCTGTTTATTGTTATCTTGAAACCTGGGGATCGAGCAGTGGAATACGCTAGTGTTTGTGGCAGTCACCGGGGACGCCTGTGACACAGAAAACAGGTTATGGCGGACGGGTGTGACCTCCCGGAGTCAAACTACACCAAGATCTTAGTGTGCCGAGGAGTACTAGGAACGAATGTTGGCTTCGTATGATGCCGACTTCGGAGATTCTTTCACAAAACCATTTGAACATAATGTGGATACCATCTCTCTTAAAGCACTATGATTGGTAAATTTAGCCTAAATTCAAAAGTTTGTCTGGTTGCAATACATGACAGAAAAATTGTTTACCTCAGTGTAAGAACCTGTGAACTTTTTCTTTGTTTCGCGCCTTTTGTTTTTCTCGGTCCTATTTGTTAGTATCTGTTTCACAGTTCAAGTAAAATCACTCTCGTACAAAGGGTTGCTGTTCCGGCAGTGACTTTCAAAAGATGTTATGTTTGTGAATTGCTAATCATGACTATTAAAGCAGTCACGTCCATGGCGGCAGAAGGAATTTTAATTTTGTATTTTAATTTTAATTTTGTATTTCCCGCGACTTAATAACGATAAAAATTTCGTTTTTTAACTGGCAATTTGATGTCTAATGTTCCTCAACTTAATGCGCTTTTACCCGGCAATAAATGACCGAGACGTTTTGAAAGTTGTTATTCTTTTTTCTTTCTTCGTTCTGTTGCCTTTATTCATGAGCTGCTAGAAACACGACTATTGTTCTTTGAAGACTAATTCTCATTCATTTGTTTCATTAAATATTGCATTGCAGTCTGGTATTATTGCAAACTTTCCTACATCCAAGCGTTAATTATTTATTGTCGCTTTCTCTCTGAATTTCCAAGGCCCAGCGATGCTTATACTTTTTCTCGAAGTCCCATGCGTATTCATCTTTTTTGCCAAGAGCCACGTTATGTAGTTGAGCAAGTCAGCTTTCTTTTCCCTTTGAACGCAGTGTTGATTTCTCACCGTTGAACGAAGTGCGTGCTTTTCTCGCAGTATCGAGGGAAGAGTTCAACGAGCTATTCCGACAAACCTATTACATCACCCTTCCTACACTACCTTTGTGTAAATGCCACGTACATTTCTCAAGGTGGTATGAATTTTAATCGAGACACCGTATAAATGGAGGACAGATTTCAAGCTGATTGAATTGATATCCAGCCAGCAAAGTGGTTACAGTGTTGGTGCAGTGAAGTCTAAACATCTGTCATCTGTGGCTTGGAATGATTGTTGGTTACGATTCACTTCTACCCCTTCGAGAATACCAGGTTTGTGCTTTCATAGTTTAAACTTTAAAGTTAGCCTGTTTAGCTATCGTTTCATAAATTAATATTCCCAGTTGAGTATAAAATCTAATTAACGAAACGCTGTTGGTCTAAGAGCCGAAAGCAGTGCATTTTAATGATTCTTACATAGTGCACTGCCTAATATTTTTGCTGAAAGAATTAAAGATTCATTTTTCTACGAAACTGAATTTTGTGCATGATTCTTTTCCTCGTTTTTGTTTCCGTCGCCCCAATCGTCAGTTACCAGTGTATATGCTCTGTCGCTATGCGCTTTGATCGATGATCTTGAGCAGGACGGGAAAACTTCAAGTTTGTGCGCTATCACCACAAGAATCTCGCCATGCGATGTTGACGGTCCTTTTAATTTTGTATGTCCATAGCGCTGAGGGTTTTCGAAGCAAAGTAGCGTACAGTGTAGTGCTCTATTTGTGAAGCCATCCTTTGGCTGTAAGAAGTTTAAACATGTGAATGATTTCACTGTATCATCAGTAAGGCTATACAAATTCCTACAAACCTGTAAAAAATGCCTATGGCATGGGATTTAAGGTCGGCAAGTGGCTGGACAGGTTGAAAATTGTTACGAGTCACTTGGGGTGTTATTAAGACTCGTAGGCATAAAGTTCAAATTTAATGGCACGGAAATACGGCAAAATATAGCTAGTTTTAAAACATATTTCTCAGGTTTTGCGTAAGATTACGTCGTTGGGATGGTAATATGGATGATACAAACAACTAAGGTAAAGCAAAACCCAGTCATTAGATTTCGTTATGAATTTGCAGACCGCTTGTTGGACTAAGGAATTGGAGATCATAAGAAACTTTATTGACACGAAACTCCTTTCACTGTTTTATTTTGAGACCTAAGTGGCATATGGGCAGGAATTCATCCCAATTTCGTCAACTTTAGTACAGTAGAACAGCAGTATTTACAACAACAAATAACGCTTTCCATTTTTTAACAGGTAGTGCCTGACCATAAAGAAAAGCAGAACAATTTGCCTTCCAGGGAAGTCTTCAAAATAACAATAAAAGTACTGCCACGGTCCTTATCAAGGCCGCAGCCAACTCATTTGTTTGTCTGTCATTTATTCAGTATATACCAAACCTGTGGTAAGTTAATTTTTTGCACAACACAATCGGTTAGTTGGGTCTTCATGCAAATTTTCCATTGTTTCGAACAGGTTATTATTTTAGATAAATTTTAAGAACAGGTTGCTGAGGTGCAACAGAAGATCATTATTACAAAAATAACCTACTGTTTCAATTCAGTGACCGTAATAATAACCTGCTAGTTCCAAAACTATGGAAAAGTACGCGCTCAGTCATTATTTTAATGAGGCCTCGCGGCTCCGCGATTAAGCTATATTTCTTTTCATGTAGCATGTTTCTTTCAAAAAATTTTGGTGTGACTTTTGTGTTCTCTCCGAATATTCTGGTTTGGTATATACGCCAACACAACTGCATGTTATATTTAGCTATAAATTAAACCTCTTAAGAGTACCAGAATCTAAAAGAAGTTTACCCTTTTGAATTCAGAAAAGAAAGTTCGCTTTCGTAGACAAAACTACACCTTCCCCAAAGCTAAATTCCTCAACGCAACCCAACAACACAAGAGTGAAATGAACAGGAAAAACTATAACAAAAGTCAAAAAAAACTTTTACAAGAAAAAAGTAGTCAACACAACGCAAATGACTAACAATAAAGCCAAAAGAACACAACAAACAAAAAAGGTAAGTAAAAAGGTAAGTTTATTTTTATATTCTTCTTTTATTGAGCCCTGGGGACAAAGTGCTCCGCCCAAGGGGGGGAGAGCCCTGGGGACTAAGTGCTCCGCCCAAGGGGGGGAGAGCCCTGGGGACTAAGTGCTCCGCCCAAGGGGGGGAGAGCCCTGGGGACTAAGTGCTCCGCCCAAGGGGGGGAGAGCCCTGGGGACTAAGTGCTCCGCCCAAGGGGGGGAGAGCCCTGGGGACTAAGTGCTCCGCCCAAGGGGGGGAGAGCCCTGGGGACTAAGTGCTCCGCCCAAGGGGGGGAGAGCCCTGGGGACTAAGTGCTCCGCCCAAGGGGGGGAGAGCCCTGGGGACTAAGTGCTCCGCCCAAGGGGGGGAGAGCCCTGGGGACTAAGTGCTCCGCCCAAGGGGGGGAGAGCCCTGGGGACTAAGTGCTCCGCCCAAGGGGGGGAGAGCCCTGGGGACTAAGTGCTCCGCCCAAGGGGGGGAGAGCCCTGGGGACTAAGTGCTCCGCCCAAGGGGGGGAGAGCCCTGGGGACTAAGCGCTCCGCCCAAGGGGGGGAGAGCCCTGGGGACTAAGCGCTCCGCCCAAGGGGGGGAGAGCCCTGGGGACTAAGCGCTCCGCCCAAGGGGGGGAGAGCCCTGGGGACTAAGCGCTCCGCCCAAGGGGGGGAGAGCCCTGGGGACTAAGCGCTCCGCCCAAGGGGGGGAGAGCCCTGGGGACTAAGCGCTCCGCCCAAGGGGGGGAGAGCCCTGGGGACTAAGCGCTCCGCCCAAGGGGGGGAGAGCCCTGGGGACTAAGCGCTCCGCCCAAGGGGGGGAGAGCCCTGGGGACTAAGCGCTCCGCCCAAGGGGGGGAGAGCCCTGGGGACTAAGCGCTCCGCCCAAGGGGGGGAGAGCCCTGGGGACTAAGCGCTCCGCCCAAGGGGGGGAGAGCCCTGGGGACTAAGCGCTCCGCCCAAGGGGGGGAGAGCCCTGGGGACTAAGCGCTCCGCCCAAGGGGGGGAGAGCCCTGGGGACTAAGCGCTCCGCCCAAGGGGGGGAGAGCCCTGGGGACTAAGCGCTCCGCCCAAGGGGGGGAGAGCCCTGGGGACTAAGCGCTCCGCCCAAGGGGGGGAGAGCCCTGGGGACTAAGCGCTCCGCCCAAGGGGGGGAGAGCCCTGGGGACTAAGCGCTCCGCCCAAGGGGGGGAGAGCCCTGGGGACTAAGCGCTCCGCCCAAGGGGGGGAGAGCCCTGGGGACTAAGCGCTCCGCCCAAGGGGGGGAGAGCCCTGGGGACTAAGCGCTCCGCCCAAGGGGGGGAGAGCCCTGGGGACTAAGCGCTCCGCCCAAGGGGGGGAGAGCCCTGGGGACTAAGCGCTCCGCCCAAGGGGGGGAGAGCCCTGGGGACTAAGCGCTCCGCCCAAGGGGGGGAGAGCCCTGGGGACTAAGCGCTCCGCCCAAGGGGGGGAGAGCCCTGGGGACTAAGCGCTCCGCCCAAGGGGGGGAGAGCCCTGGGGACTAAGCGCTCCGCCCAAGGGGGGGAGAGCCCTGGGGACTAAGCGCTCCGCCCAAGGGGGGGAGAGCCCTGGGGACTAAGCGCTCCGCCCAAGGGGGGGAGAGCCCTGGGGACTAAGCGCTCCGCCCAAGGGGGGGAGAGCCCTGGGGACTAAGCGCTCCGCCCAAGGGGGGGAGAGCCCTGGGGACTAAGCGCTCCGCCCAAGGGGGGGAGAGCCCTGGGGACTAAGCGCTCCGCCCAAGGGGGGGAGAGCCCTGGGGACTAAGCGCTCCGCCCAAGGGGGGGAGAGCCCTGGGGACTAAGCGCTCCGCCCAAGGGGGGGAGAGCCCTGGGGACTAAGCGCTCCGCCCAAGGGGGGGAGAGCCCTGGGGACTAAGCGCTCCGCCCAAGGGGGGGAGAGCCCTGGGGACTAAGCGCTCCGCCCAAGGGGGGGAGAGCCCTGGGGACTAAGCGCTCCGCCCAAGGGGGGGAGAGCCCTGGGGACTAAGCGCTCCGCCCAAGGGGGGGAGAGCCCTGGGGACTAAGCGCTCCGCCCAAGGGGGGGAGAGCCCTGGGGACTAAGCGCTCCGCCCAAGGGGGGGAGAGCCCTGGGGACTAAGCGCTCCGCCCAAGGGGGGGAGAGCCCTGGGGACTAAGCGCTCCGCCCAAGGGGGGGAGAGCCCTGGGGACTAAGCGCTCCGCCCAAGGGGGGGAGAGCCCTGGGGACTAAGCGCTCCGCCCAAGGGGGGGAGAGCCCTGGGGACTAAGCGCTCCGCCCAAGGGGGGGAGAGCCCTGGGGACTAAGCGCTCCGCCCAAGGGGGGGAGAGCCCTGGGGACTAAGCGCTCCGCCCAAGGGGGGGAGAGCCCTGGGGACTAAGCGCTCCGCCCAAGGGGGGGAGAGCCCTGGGGACTAAGCGCTCCGCCCAAGGGGGGGAGAGCCCTGGGGACTAAGCGCTCCGCCCAAGGGGGGGAGAGCCCTGGGGACTAAGCGCTCCGCCCAAGGGGGGGAGAGCCCTGGGGACTAAGCGCTCCGCCCAAGGGGGGGAGAGCCCTGGGGACTAAGCGCTCCGCCCAAGGGGGGGAGAGCCCTGGGGACTAAGCGCTCCGCCCAAGGGGGGGAGAGCCCTGGGGACTAAGCGCTCCGCCCAAGGGGGGGAGAGCCCTGGGGACTAAGCGCTCCGCCCAAGGGGGGGAGAGCCCTGGGGACTAAGCGCTCCGCCCAAGGGGGGGAGAGCCCTGGGGACTAAGCGCTCCGCCCAAGGGGGGGAGAGCCCTGGGGACTAAGCGCTCCGCCCAAGGGGGGGAGAGCCCTGGGGACTAAGCGCTCCGCCCAAGGGGGGGAGAGCCCTGGGGACTAAGCGCTCCGCCCAAGGGGGGGAGAGCCCTGGGGACTAAGCGCTCCGCCCAAGGGGGGGAGAGCCCTGGGGACTAAGCGCTCCGCCCAAGGGGGGGAGAGCCCTGGGGACTAAGCGCTCCGCCCAAGGGGGGGAGAGCCCTGGGGACTAAGCGCTCCGCCCAAGGGGGGGAGAGCCCTGGGGACTAAGCGCTCCGCCCAAGGGGGGGAGAGCCCTGGGGACTAAGCGCTCCGCCCAAGGGGGGGAGAGCCCTGGGGACTAAGCGCTCCGCCCAAGGGGGGGAGAGCCCTGGGGACTAAGCGCTCCGCCCAAGGGGGGGAGAGCCCTGGGGACTAAGCGCTCCGCCCAAGGGGGGGAGAGCCCTGGGGACTAAGCGCTCCGCCCAAGGGGGGGAGAGCCCTGGGGACTAAGCGCTCCGCCCAAGGGGGGGAGAGCCCTGGGGACTAAGCGCTCCGCCCAAGGGGGGGAGAGCCCTGGGGACTAAGCGCTCCGCCCAAGGGGGGGAGAGCCCTGGGGACTAAGCGCTCCGCCCAAGGGGGGGAGAGCCCTGGGGACTAAGCGCTCCGCCCAAGGGGGGGAGAGCCCTGGGGACTAAGCGCTCCGCCCAAGGGGGGGAGAGCCCTGGGGACTAAGCGCTCCGCCCAAGGGGGGGAGAGCCCTGGGGACTAAGCGCTCCGCCCAAGGGGGGGAGAGCCCTGGGGACTAAGCGCTCCGCCCAAGGGGGGGAGAGCCCTGGGGACTAAGCGCTCCGCCCAAGGGGGGGAGAGCCCTGGGGACTAAGCGCTCCGCCCAAGGGGGGGAGAGCCCTGGGGACTAAGCGCTCCGCCCAAGGGGGGGAGAGCCCTGGGGACTAAGCGCTCCGCCCAAGGGGGGGAGAGCCCTGGGGACTAAGCGCTCCGCCCAAGGGGGGGAGAGCCCTGGGGACTAAGCGCTCCGCCCAAGGGGGGGAGAGCCCTGGGGACTAAGCGCTCCGCCCAAGGGGGGGAGAGCCCTGGGGACTAAGCGCTCCGCCCAAGGGGGGGAGAGCCCTGGGGACTAAGCGCTCCGCCCAAGGGGGGGAGAGCCCTGGGGACTAAGCGCTCCGCCCAAGGGGGGGAGAGCCCTGGGGACTAAGCGCTCCGCCCAAGGGGGGGAGAGCCCTGGGGACTAAGCGCTCCGCCCAAGGGGGGGAGAGCCCTGGGGACTAAGCGCTCCGCCCAAGGGGGGGAGAGCCCTGGGGACTAAGCGCTCCGCCCAAGGGGGGGAGAGCCCTGGGGACTAAGCGCTCCGCCCAAGGGGGGGAGAGCCCTGGGGACTAAGCGCTCCGCCCAAGGGGGGGAGAGCCCTGGGGACTAAGCGCTCCGCCCAAGGGGGGGAGAGCCCTGGGGACTAAGCGCTCCGCCCAAGGGGGGGAGAGCCCTGGGGACTAAGCGCTCCGCCCAAGGGGGGGAGAGCCCTGGGGACTAAGCGCTCCGCCCAAGGGGGGGAGAGCCCTGGGGACTAAGCGCTCCGCCCAAGGGGGGGAGAGCCCTGGGGACTAAGCGCTCCGCCCAAGGGGGGGAGAGCCCTGGGGACTAAGCGCTCCGCCCAAGGGGGGGAGAGCCCTGGGGACTAAGCGCTCCGCCCAAGGGGGGGAGAGCCCTGGGGACTAAGCGCTCCGCCCAAGGGGGGGAGAGCCCTGGGGACTAAGCGCTCCGCCCAAGGGGGGGAGAGCCCTGGGGACTAAGCGCTCCGCCCAAGGGGGGGAGAGCCCTGGGGACTAAGCGCTCCGCCCAAGGGGGGGAGAGCCCTGGGGACTAAGCGCTCCGCCCAAGGGGGGGAGAGCCCTGGGGACTAAGCGCTCCGCCCAAGGGGGGGAGAGCCCTGGGGACTAAGCGCTCCGCCCAAGGGGGGGAGAGCCCTGGGGACTAAGCGCTCCGCCCAAGGGGGGGAGAGCCCTGGGGACTAAGCGCTCCGCCCAAGGGGGGGAGAGCCCTGGGGACTAAGCGCTCCGCCCAAGGGGGGGAGAGCCCTGGGGACTAAGCGCTCCGCCCAAGGGGGGGAGAGCCCTGGGGACTAAGCGCTCCGCCCAAGGGGGGGAGAGCCCTGGGGACTAAGCGCTCCGCCCAAGGGGGGGAGAGCCCTGGGGACTAAGCGCTCCGCCCAAGGGGGGGAGAGCCCTGGGGACTAAGCGCTCCGCCCAAGGGGGGGAGAGCCCTGGGGACTAAGCGCTCCGCCCAAGGGGGGGAGAGCCCTGGGGACTAAGCGCTCCGCCCAAGGGGGGGAGAGCCCTGGGGACTAAGCGCTCCGCCCAAGGGGGGGAGAGCCCTGGGGACTAAGCGCTCCGCCCAAGGGGGGGAGAGCCCTGGGGACTAAGCGCTCCGCCCAAGGGGGGGAGAGCCCTGGGGACTAAGCGCTCCGCCCAAGGGGGGGAGAGCCCTGGGGACTAAGCGCTCCGCCCAAGGGGGGGAGAGCCCTGGGGACTAAGCGCTCCGCCCAAGGGGGGGAGAGCCCTGGGGACTAAGCGCTCCGCCCAAGGGGGGGAGAGCCCTGGGGACTAAGCGCTCCGCCCAAGGGGGGGAGAGCCCTGGGGACTAAGCGCTCCGCCCAAGGGGGGGAGAGCCCTGGGGACTAAGCGCTCCGCCCAAGGGGGGGAGAGCCCTGGGGACTAAGCGCTCCGCCCAAGGGGGGGAGAGCCCTGGGGACTAAGCGCTCCGCCCAAGGGGGGGAGAGCCCTGGGGACTAAGCGCTCCGCCCAAGGGGGGGAGAGCCCTGGGGACTAAGCGCTCCGCCCAAGGGGGGGAGAGCCCTGGGGACTAAGCGCTCCGCCCAAGGGGGGGAGAGCCCTGGGGACTAAGCGCTCCGCCCAAGGGGGGGAGAGCCCTGGGGACTAAGCGCTCCGCCCAAGGGGGGGAGAGCCCTGGGGACTAAGCGCTCCGCCCAAGGGGGGGAGAGCCCTGGGGACTAAGCGCTCCGCCCAAGGGGGGGAGAGCCCTGGGGACTAAGCGCTCCGCCCAAGGGGGGGAGAGCCCTGGGGACTAAGCGCTCCGCCCAAGGGGGGGAGAGCCCTGGGGACTAAGCGCTCCGCCCAAGGGGGGGAGAGCCCTGGGGACTAAGCGCTCCGCCCAAGGGGGGGAGAGCCCTGGGGACTAAGCGCTCCGCCCAAGGGGGGGAGAGCCCTGGGGACTAAGCGCTCCGCCCAAGGGGGGGAGAGCCCTGGGGACTAAGCGCTCCGCCCAAGGGGGGGAGAGCCCTGGGGACTAAGCGCTCCGCCCAAGGGGGGGAGAGCCCTGGGGACTAAGCGCTCCGCCCAAGGGGGGGAGAGCCCTGGGGACTAAGCGCTCCGCCCAAGGGGGGGAGAGCCCTGGGGACTAAGCGCTCCGCCCAAGGGGGGGAGAGCCCTGGGGACTAAGCGCTCCGCCCAAGGGGGGGAGAGCCCTGGGGACTAAGCGCTCCGCCCAAGGGGGGGAGAGCCCTGGGGACTAAGCGCTCCGCCCAAGGGGGGGAGAGCCCTGGGGACTAAGCGCTCCGCCCAAGGGGGGGAGAGCCCTGGGGACTAAGCGCTCCGCCCAAGGGGGGGAGAGCCCTGGGGACTAAGCGCTCCGCCCAAGGGGGGGAGAGCCCTGGGGACTAAGCGCTCCGCCCAAGGGGGGGAGAGCCCTGGGGACTAAGCGCTCCGCCCAAGGGGGGGAGAGCCCTGGGGACTAAGCGCTCCGCCCAAGGGGGGGAGAGCCCTGGGGACTAAGCGCTCCGCCCAAGGGGGGGAGAGCCCTGGGGACTAAGCGCTCCGCCCAAGGGGGGGAGAGCCCTGGGGACTAAGCGCTCCGCCCAAGGGGGGGAGAGCCCTGGGGACTAAGCGCTCCGCCCAAGGGGGGGAGAGCCCTGGGGACTAAGCGCTCCGCCCAAGGGGGGGAGAGCCCTGGGGACTAAGCGCTCCGCCCAAGGGGGGGAGAGCCCTGGGGACTAAGCGCTCCGCCCAAGGGGGGGAGAGCCCTGGGGACTAAGCGCTCCGCCCAAGGGGGGGAGAGCCCTGGGGACTAAGCGCTCCGCCCAAGGGGGGGAGAGCCCTAACAGTTGGTCCGTGGGTGGGTGGATCAGGCGCTACGGTCAAAGCTAGTGGGGTAGGGAGGGGGCTGTTTTGACACAACCCCTTCAATAAGCTGCAGTGTTCAGTGCAGGCTTCGACTGGCGAGTACCTTGGTCTTAATTTGCCCTAGCCTTCTTAGTCAGGCCTCTGCTGAGAATGTTTATCATGATAACTGCAGAGCTCAGTCGGAGGTGCAGACAGTCACCCATTGTCCTGAGTGGGGAGGGTCAAAGTCTTGGTACCAAGGACTTTCTTAGCATTAGACCTTTAGACACTCACTGAAGCCATGTTTTTATAAATCCAGACAGATATACATGACAGGGTACCTGATGAAGAAGGACAATAGAAAGAGTAGGAAGCAACTGGAGTAAAACGTGAGAGAACCAAGTCCAGGAAAACGCTGTTAGTTCCCCAGTTCCTTAAAATGTTGGTGATTACGAAGGGGAGGTTAGTCTTCTGAATGTGGAAGACTTTCAAAAGTAAAAGAAACAAGAATTTAAGTATTGAGTTCTTATCCTTGCGGACACGTTGAAGTTCGATGTCTAGTGGCAGAGGAAAGCTGTTGCGAGAGCGATTGAATAAATAAATAAATTCTACATGCCCTCGGCCGGCGGTCTTTACTTGACAAGAGGTTGTCACTTTTCTAATCTGCGGCACGTTTGCGGTGACGGTTTTCACGCTCTACGGTGTCCCGGAGCTTTCGGGGGGGGGGGGAAATGAAGATATATGAGTGATCTTTGCAAGCTCTCCTTGCTCTTCCCCGCCCCCGCTTTCGCGTCTCCTCTCGCGTGCCTCTCGCGCATCCACTTTTCACGATATCCCTCAAATGGAGAGCTTGCTCGCAGGATAAGTGATCTTCACTTAATATTAATGTTTTCTGGTCCTTTACAACAAGACCTTTTTAAAGAAAAGTCAAGTTTGGCGAAATGTTGTTTCAAACAAAATTATTGTCACGCTTGTGACACAAGGTTTGCCGTCTTTTTCACTCCCCCGTCCTGTTGCGTAAGTCAACACTAGCAACGTGAGCTTGGGAGTCCTGTGATGTGAGGGTCACTTTATTCATTGTATTTGACGTACAAGTTTTTATGTGATTCATTATGGCGGATGATTCAAAGGTAAATTTCAATGTATTGTATAAACCTTGCTAACTATGATGGGTTTAATCTTATATAAATATATAACTTTGTTAAGCCGACATATTTGGTTTGAAAAACTCTTTTTTTATTAGGTTCAAGACACCACAGCCAACGTAGACTCGATAGCTGTTGTGCTAAAAGAAATAAAATGTTGCTCGAGATGCGTTCTTCGCTTTCTTGGAGAGAAGAACAGTTCTTTATATCAAAAATCTGAAGAGGTAAGGGTATCACTTACAATGCAGCAGTCAGGGGAATACCCCAGACTCTTATACTGCCAGCTTTTGGAGGGTAATTTGGGTTCTGTCAGACTGTGACGGACGTATACAAAACATAGAGCCCCGGTCCATGGACCAGCCCTGTGGACCAATTCCATGGCCATGGATCGCGTCGTGTCCCCAGACCATGGACATAACCCCTGTGGACATCTACTAATTTCACAAGCTGTGTAAGCAAATACTAGTCCTGGAACCTTAAATACCCCAGTAGTCCAGTACCTCACATGAACCTCTAATTTCAGAGGTCGACTAAAACAATATAGGTGGTTTTCATGCAATCCCGGGAGACACAAATAACAATGGTGAAATGAAGAAATGCTGGTGGACAAACAAAGCCAGCTAATGAGTGATCTTTTGTTTACCATCCACCAGCATGGCAGCGATGGCGTAACGTGAAAACCACCTATTGCCTTTTGTTTTCAGTGAGGTGCCACTTGCCCGTTAAATGGGTGTCTAGAAAACTCAGACCTAGAAAACTTAGATCCCCCAAATCTTCCCTGGATGCCAGAGGCTTTTCATGCGCGGTTTCCAGTTTTGATCAAGTCTTAAAAAGTGACCCGTGTGATCATGAAAAGCTCCCCTGTCGCACATGTGAAAAAACCTCTGGTACCCAGGATACCCCAAATCTAGAAAACACAAACCCCTCCAATATCTGGAAAACTCAGACACCCCCAAAAAATAAAATAATAATAATGATAACATAAACTGTAAAACTCAGACTCTCAAACTGCTGTTACTGCAATTATGCAGTAACGTAAACAAGTGACGCATTTTTTCTCTCTCTTTCTGGACTTGGATTAGTCTGCTACACAGCCGTTTTTTGTGTCGTCACGCAACGCTCCTCCCCACTAACGGCTGCTAAAAACCGAACTACATTCCTTTCCCTTTGTGTTTGTGGTCTAATGAACAAACCAATCATGTACAAGAAATTTGACAATACGTGAACCGCAGGGCGCTAGGCAGCGAGCACGCTTCTCAGTTTTCGACAATTCAATCAATCGTTGCTGAATTTAGACGGGCTCTGTGTTTTCAAGCAACGAAAAGGTTAATTTGCAAAAAAGTTTGTTTTAAGCGGTCAAGAAAGTTCCAAGTGAAAAGAAGGCTTGATAGAACTAGAAAACTTTTACCAGGATCAGTTGGTTCTTTATTTAACGTGCATATGTGCTGATATGTAGTGCAGAATTTAATGTACCGGATGTGCTCATTGTGTTCTGTGAAGACTAAACTCTCAAGGGTACTGAGTCAAAAAGCAATCTTATAAATTATCAATGAGCAATTTCCCGAAACTATACCTGGCAACATCCATGTTGTGAATCGCAATTTGCTCGACTTTCTTGCTGTTGCTGCTTATCTCCTAAATTTGTAATAGGACTCGACTACGACAACACTGTAGTTAATTGCTTGTTTTCACGCGACGATTTTGATTATTCTGTCATTCACACATGGGGCAACGATAAAAGCAAAGCTGTGACTGGAGGAGTCACAGTACCGCAAAGGTGGCGCGAACACTTTCCAGAAAATGGGAGCTGAATTATAATTGGCTAATCACGGGAAAGGAATGTAGTTCGTTTTTTCAGCAGCCGTTGGTGGGGAGGAGCGTTGCGTGACGACACTAAAAACGGCTGTGTAGCAGACTAGACTTGGATATGCAGGTTCTTATGAATTGCCTACATTTGACAAAGTAAGCAAGTTGGAATAATCATGATGGAGTTTTAAGGATACAAATTCACCTTTTGAGTGAATTTTTATGTCATTGTAAGATCACAATCACCCTGTCTCCTGTCGTCTCATAATATGAATAACCTTTTAATGTTGTTTAGACCCTCTCTCTGGCAAATTTTCAAAAGAACAAGGAAGGCAAGTAAAAAACATTTTTGCCAGTCATCATCATGATATGTTGCACCTAGCAGACATTCTATTAAAGGGGTTCATCAGGTGTTCCTGTCCCATGAACGCGTGTGATGAACCCCTAAGAACATCCGTGTTGGAGGCTATTTTGCACCTTGTTTTTGTAGAAATTTATTACTGTTTTATTACTATAAGATCTGAAAACGCACACCCGAAAACGAAGAACCCCCATAAATTGAGGGTAAACAACCGAAATTGCAGAGCCAAAAAATGAAGATCCTCTTCTTTCACCGTTCAGGGTGCAAAGAAAGCCATTTTTACGTGAGGCTAGCATATACTAGCCCAAATATGTATATAGCCCCAAAAACTTTTTGATGAGCAGAATTGATTCCACAGTTCTTCTGTAATTTGAATTCCCCAAAAAACTTCACTTGCCATTCCCAAGCCTGATAGCAAAATCCACTAGCCACGGGCTATTGATCCCTAACTGTCTTTGCACGCTGACCATTACTGATAATTTAATGTAGACTTGCTACAAGTCAACCTCATGAGTTTCTTAGCAAACAGGGCGAGCTCTGGTGACCAAGTGAGCAACAGTTTTACATTGGGGGGTCTGAGTTTTCGAGATTTGGTGGGGGTTCTGAGTTTTTGGGTTTGAGGTCTGAGTTTTCTAGACACCCACCTTAAATGGACAAATGTAATGGGTTCATTTTAGTCTTGAGAAGGAGCAACCATAGTTTAATGGAACTTTACAGTCAGAAATATATATTTCTTTTACCAATATTTCCAAAGGCACAGCCTTCCTTCTTCAGGGTCTAACATACACAAACAGCATACAACATACATGGTCTAACATACAACTGAGTATTTGAAGGAAACAGGAGGAGTGGTAGGGACGTTGTAGTCTCCTACACAGCTCTTTTTTTTTGGTCTTCATCACATTGCGAGAAAATGGAAACAAAAACAGCTGTGTGAGATAAGTATTACAGGGGAAGCTTAACGTCTGTGAGTTTGTAACGACAACATTCATCACTTGAATGAATGTTGATTTGCATAAACCAACCTGTAGGTGTTTGCAAACCGGTAACATGTCTTACCAAACGCATTGTTTGATAATGTGCTAGACATTTTGTGTTATTATTTGTGACCAGGATTCAATAAGTTTTCTTACTGGTAAACATTTCCATCCAGGGGCTATCAAAGGAGGGGAAGTCTGGGGTGGGTACTCAATCATCATGCATTACCTCTTCCTCTCTAGTCTCCTACACAGCCCTTTTTGTGTTGATCTTCACGTAACTCAATGACACAAAAAAGCTGTGTAAGTGATTACCGTAAAATTCCGAAAATAAGCTGCTCCATGTATAAGCCCCTCTAAATATAAGCCCCCCCCAAGCTCATAAGGCAAAAAACCCTGTGTATAATAACCCCTCCAAATATAAGCCCCCTGGGGGCTTGTACTTGAAAATTGTCCTCAAATGCAAAGTAAAACAAAGCAAAAAAAGGTAAATTTCCTTCCAACTATAACACTAGCCTAATCCATTATGAAACGCAAATTTCCCTCTGTAGATAAGCCCCTCCAAATATAAGCCCCTCAAAAAGGGCCTATGAAATATATAAGCCCCAGGGCTTATTTTCGGAATTTTACAGTACTTCCTCCCTACTTCTCCTCATGTCCCCTTCAAATAATTCTCCTTCCAGACTAAACCGAACCCGTGTATGGAATTCAGAAAAAAATTGAGCGAGTGTATAATATGAGGAGCCTTAAATCCTGATCATGTAAATTGATAAAATTTCATCGATTTAAGGATCCTTAAATTTGGTTAGACCTCTGATAAAAATTCATCTTCAAAACTTAGGGGTGCTGCATGCATAGGGGTAGTGTGTGGACCAGGTCCACAGGGGTGGTCCATATTTTGTGTCCATCCGTTTGTGACCATGACTCAGCTTATATATAATTTAACTATTCAAAATGGGATCACAGGATCCGGAGGTCTTGCAACAAAAGCAAACTTTCCGATTGACAGGTAAAAGAGGTAAACAATGCTGTGAAATGATCTTTAAACTATCCACATCCTTAGATTTTATGTGCTTAGATAGTATAGTTTTGAGAGCATAATTATTTTCACATCACTATACACCTTTTTTATAGTGGTCAGCATGCATCTCACACATTACCATCACAGGCAGGGACATGCCAAAGCAACATAAAAACCGCCATCTTGAAAATTTATTTTTCCTGCTTCCCTTTTGCAACTGATAACTTAATTAATGTAGCCATTATTCCTATTTTATAATTGTCTTTTTCTTGTTTTTTTCTTTCTCTTCAGGAAGATATTAAGCTTCCCTGTATAGCATGTCTAGCTGTTTTAGAAAAAAAGCAAGAAAAATCATTTATTGATAAGGTAAGTTTGCCAAAGCTTTAACAGAAGTCAGTGCATTGACATTTGTGTCCTTTGATAAGTATTAATTTTAATATCAAATGCAGAAAAGAAAATCAATATCAAAATCAAAGATTAAACTTATTTATATGCAGTTGGGAAAAGAAACATGCTGAAAAATTCAGGATTTATGGTATTCAAACCTTGGCCTAGCTCTAGTTGTAATCACAGGAAAAAATAACAGATTCCCATTACTGGATATTTTAGGGTATTTAAAGAATACCCATAAAAATCCCAAATTTGGCAAAGTGAGACAAGTCCCAACCAGGGAATTCCCAACCAAGTTCCCTGGTTGAGACTTGTCTCACTCTTCCAAATTTGGGATTTTTGTGGTTATTTTTTAAATACCCTAAAATATCCAAAAATGGGAATCTGTTATTTTTTCTTGTGTTAATACCAGTGCAGACTAAGTAGCAAGGCAACATAGGGAGGTGATCATTAAATTTTAGGTTTGTAACAATATTATACCAAGTAAGATAAAGACGAAATATAAATGAAGAATGTCATTTCATAACTGTTATTATGTACTGTCGGTTGCATCTAAGCATGTACATGTGACTTGTAGCAAAAAAATATGTTCTAATTTTATTAGGTGCAAACGTGACATGTTTTGGCGCAAAACATTCGAAGTTTGGAGTAGGCAGCTGTTGTCGACTTGATTTGTTTTCGCTCAACAAGATATTCTTTGCAAGAACTTTTAGACATTAAGAATAATTTCTGGAGGCAAGTCAATGGTGTTGTTTCTGAGCAAGAAATATGCCTGAAAGTTGAGAAAAATGAAATATGAGCAAAACGAGCTGATTGGCACGACAGTTTGCTTTAATGGCTGTCAAACTTCATGTCTGGCAGCCTACTAGAACATGTTTTTTTATCACAGACCCACACTTAGATGCAACCAATGATAAAAAGGTACAGTAGAGGCAACATAATGCTAGAGTGCATTTATCCTGCCGTATTGTAAGGTGCTGGTAGGTGCTTTAAACCTCAAGACTTCTTTTAGGCTTTAGTTGTATTTTTGTTACCAGTGTTAACAACATAAGATTTTGTTTATCAATTTCCTTAGATACATTCTTCCATAAGAAAAGCTGGGCATCAGTTTGACAGCTTTATGCTTACCATTTCTTTGCCTCTTTCCATTATTCTTCGGCAGGTATGTGACATTCTTCTCTAGTCTTTTAAGTACACTTTTTTTGTGCGTCCATAGAACATTATACATGTATCTATTTATACCAGTAACATCAAAGATTTACATTCCTCTTGAGATGGCTACCCACTTTTATGATCGCTTGGATTTTAGAGTCATTGTTTTCGGAATTCATGTACTAACTAACAGTTATTAATGATTGTTTTGTTTGTTTGTTTTTTTAACCACACCAGCTAATAATCCTCTTTTTGAGGGGTCGCTGTAGCAGTAAATAAATAAATACTAAATAGTATTATCCTGCAGTTTTAAAAAATTCCTTTTATATTCACTTAAATGAGCTAAAATCCATCTACTTTTAATTCCTAACTCTATCAATATTCTGTCCTCTCGCTTTTATTTCTTCTAGCATTCTGTCTCCTTATTTCTTCAAGAACATCATAGGTATGTATGTTTTATTTCATGGATATGCTCAAGAAATTATATTGACATGTTACAGTCAAACTGTGTTAATATAGATACTGAGGCCAGGGCTATAGAGAGTGTCCATACCTACAAGTTGTCTCAGTGTATTAACCCTTTAAGTGCTAATAGTGACCAAGATCAATTTTCTCCTAACAATATCCATACACTGTCTACAGATAAGTTCTGAGAATTAATGAAATGATCACCCAAGTAAAAATGCCTTGATCTTTTATCAAATTCTCTCAACTATTTCTTTAAGGAAATGTATGGAGATCTGTTTGGAGAATTTTTATGTGGTTACTGGGGCTTAAAGGGTTAAGTGGGTAGAATTCAGAGAAAATGTAAGGGCTTCCTTTCCCCAGGGGTGACGTAAACTGTCCGTAATAATGAGGTGTCTGTAAGGCAGGGTTTGACTGTATTTCCCAACCAAGAGGTCATTATAAACGTAGGAAAATACTGTACCTGAGGTCTGAGAACATTCTGAGGAAAGATCTGTTATAAAAAGATTCTCTCTCTCTTTGGCAGTGCTCATAAGCTGCCCACATTGTTGAAAATTGTACTAAAACACTGCTTTCCCTCATTCACAACACTAAATGAATTTGTTAATAAAGCCATCAATTTTATTGCCATGACCTTGGGCAGAAATAGGAAAATCTGGACCACACCAAAACCAATCATATTGCACTGCGCCCTCTTGGAAAAAAATAATTAAGACTTATTTTATTTAAAAATGACTCTATTAGTCAATCCTGACGATTAAAATTGGTTTTTCAGTAACCAGTACAAGCAATATACAAATATCTTAAATACATCCAAATAATGAGAAAATAATCAAATCTTTAATTTCGTACAAATGAACTGAGAATGAATACTTTACCGTGATGATGATGTTTAGTATTTTGCCATAATCTTGAGTTATTGAACACTAGAAGTAAAACTTTTTATGGTCGTGAAAGTGTATGTCTAAAATTTCATATATAAATTATTAATTCACTTTCACAATCATAAAAATAATTATTATTGGAACTGTTCAAGAAAGAAAAAAATTAGTAAAACCCAGCTCACCATAATCATTATAAACAGTCTGCATTATCTGCTTATAAAGGAAACATCCACTGCATGTAGTAACCATAAGCTCTCTGAGCTGTGTAAGTTTAATTCCTTTGTTTCTCCTTTGACAGTTCCGTTTTTGACAAAAGGATGCTGAATGAAACCCCATCTGTTAAGGAGGTCTTTAAGTGGGTTTATGGACCAATAGTTGAGGAGTTGCTGCAAGTTGATTATATGCCTTTGGTAAGACTGTTATTCTGAAGATCACTGAATTAGTATGGTAATAGGACTAATTACTGGAGTCAAGTTTGGTCTGCCATCATCCCTAAATAATCATTTCTTAAATTTTCTTTGTAATTTACATGTAACTGTTTTGTTAAATTTAGCCAACAAAGCCCATGTCACATAAGTCTGGTGGTTTCTTTGGGCTTTCTCACCATTTTTACCTGAGTGCATGGGTAGCAAATTATATAAGTTATCAAAAATAACTTATAATTCTTCCTCATATTGACATATTTAAGAAAAGATCCTCCAAGTTTTATATTTTGAAAGGATTTAGCCTGAGAAGCCAACATCATTTTTGCAACACCATATTGTCGTTGAAGTCCCCACAAAATGATGTCTGTCGAGGAAAACAGAAATTCCCTGCGCTGGTGATGTGTCACTACCCAGGACTGGGCAGAAATTAGTGCTTTTAATTAGCTGAAGCAAATTCCCCTTGCTGTATGACTAATCAGAAGTACTACCCAGATCTGGGTAGTGTCAAGTTATCAGTATAGAATTTCTGTGCTCATTCCTCAGTCATCAGTGGAGGCATTGCAAAATGTTCAGCTATTTTTTCAGGCTAGCAAGTACTTAAAAACATTTTCGATTAGTGCTTCGTGAAAGAACTTCCTAATTGGTTTCTGTTATATGGCCGTACAACAGAATTTACCTAGAACCACCTTGCACAGCAGTACTACAGATCAGTTGACTGTGCGTCCGTAACACTGCTTTGCTGCTCTGCAATTGGTCAAGTTGGTTTTTGGATCTGTGCATGCTGTGGTTACTCTTGTCATATCTTTTAAAGAGATTCAGGTGTAAATCAGTAGTATTTATTGATTTTATCACTTGCACATTTTCAGAGTCCATTTAAAATATCACTGGTCTTTACTCATAAGGATAATGACAAAGAACTAGAGTTTCTGTAAGTATCTTGACAACATATGGTAAATCCTAGCCCCTTGGGGACTTTATTTCAGCAAGTTTGAGGGAGGGACTTATTTGATAGGGGGAACTGGTTTAAATTATTGAAGCTGATGTTATCAATTCTCCATAATAACAAAGTGGAAAACCTCAGGTACATGAAGTTGGAGGTCAAGCGGCTGAAGATCAAACTGACAAAACCAAACAACTTTGCAGCATGTGAAGAAATCATACTGGATTAGTTCACATGATAAAAACAGTCTGTACATAAGTATAGGGGAAAAAAGGGATGGGAGGGGGCTAAAAAAAGAGGGGAAGGCTTAATAACGTTTTTCCCCAGCAAAGAGGAGGGGGCCTATTGTGGAGTGGGCTTTATTAATTTGAGAGGGAGGATTTACTGTGTGTTAACTTTTCATTGTTGCATTTAACCACTGGCCATCAGCTGGGTGTTTTAAATGACAGTGACTTGAATTTAACTCCTCAACATTGTTATAGTTAACTAGCCTCACTTCTACAGGTTGGAATCAGTCAAAATTTGTCAAAATTTAAGTTCCTTCTTTTTATCCAGAATAGCTCCTCATCTGGAAAAAATTTAAAATTTCCCTATGGAATTCAAGAGGATTCAGAACAGAATTTCCTAATTTTTTTATTGAGACATTAAACGTTTACTTTGCTTGTTTATAGCTTTACCATCTGATACTCATATTTCCTCTCAATTTATCTTAATAGGAATAATTCTTCCAAGACAACGACTAGAAAGCGACAAAAACGACAAAAGATGGAATCCAGTATGACAGCACCCAGTGTGAAGAAAGCCCTCGCAGACTTGACTACAGTGAGTCAGCTTAAAAGGTAATGATTAGATATACCTCCTGTGAGTCGATATTTCGTCATGCAAGCGATGCTTTCCTGACCGACACTCTCGAAACGGACAACTCTACTTAAAGCCGCCTTTATTAATCCCTTTTGAATTCTATGCTTTCAAAAATCATTCCCCTAAGCTCCAGTTTCGGGCACTTTTTTGCTTCCCGAAGGTGTACACTTAACAAAATCGGGTTCAGGCTGAACCTTCAATTCAATCAGGTTCGGCGTTTGAACTGAGTCTATTTTAACCCTTTGACGACCGCTTCAGTCGTTTTCGTTCCATATGGAACGATGCATATTTTTACCTGGACCCATATAGCTTTCCACGGGTACTTCAGTTTGGAAATTCTGACCAATCCTCACAGGGTTAGCCGGAAAAATTCAGTTACCTTTGATGGTCTGCAAAGGGGTGAGTAGTGTCTCGCAACAGTAGCCACTGCTGACTTTTCGTTGTAGATTTGACCCTGCTATCGTGGTAAACGAAAACCCTTATTTTACTCCATTTGGAATGCATTTACACTCCTAAGGACTATAAATTATATGATACGCAGCACATTCTGAGTCGTAGTCATTGTGTATACGCAGTTGTAACCTAGTGAGTTCTGACGTACTGTATTTCCCTTTCAGATTGGCAGATTGTCCTCCTCAGCCTGCAGCACTTCCAATTGAGCTATCAGAAGTCGTTTGTTCTCACGATTCCATCTATATTGCAGGTGTTTATTGTTTTTGTTTTTTTTTTGCCTTTTTTACACATAAATGAAGGGGAAAAATATTAACTTGCACCTAATATACACATTTCGAAAGAAGAGAATCTCAAAAGGCGAGGAAGTCTCAAGAAGCCATAAAGGCTTATAGGTGGGTCTTCCCCTTTACATTAGATTTAGTTATAGTTATTAAATAAACATATACTTATGTAAATAAAGAACAGCATATAATAAAGAAAGTATTATTTTACATGAACATAGATTTCTGACAAAAGTTTTTACAGTAATATCAGTTTTTGGTGCTTTTTGGAAAGTTAAAAGAAGGTGACAAGCATTTCAAGGCAATGATTTAGAACTTTTACAGGTTTCCGTGTAAGGTGTAATAATTTCTAGGCCCGGGGGGGGGGGGGGGGGGGTACTCAACTAAGTTTTTTTCGGGGAGGCTCCGCCCCGAGGTCCAACCCCTTACTCTTTAATATACCATTTTTGACATAAAAGGTACCCCCTCCCCCTTTCATAAACCTTCTATTGACAAATGGTACTTCTTTACATATCTTGTTTACAACATTGCATCCCTTTTAACAGCTGCTAATGCACTGTCTTCAAAATACGAATAAATCACAAAACCAGACCCATAAAATGCATCTGTTAACCCTTCTGGATCTTTTTACAGATCGAAATTACGGATTTCCCTACCCTTTCATATGCTTCAACTCGTGAAATGCTTACCCTCATATACCTGAAGCCTGAAAAAGGTATCCATTTATGGTGGAGCCTCTTCATATAGGCAATTGTAGGGATTACCCCCTGGGTTTCTAAGTCATTCAATCCATGTCGTAGCCGATATCCCCAAGGCAACAAATTAGAAGCTATCAAAGGCAAATGAAACTCACCCAAAACTCTCCAACCTACCCCCTCTTGTGTCTTCTCATCTCACAGGGAAAGGAAGGAGAATAAATGGTAAAAACCGAATCGCTCTTTCTTTAATTTGTTTATTAATAGTTTTGCTATTATGATATTTGTTATTTAGGACGATACAACAAGTTTTCACGCGTGCTTTCACAGACTCCATGGATAATAGACAACGTTCGGCACACTGAATCATCGGTGGAGGTAAAGTCACTACATATATTTCCTTCCTGATAGACACACTGCACTGTTTAGAATGAAACAATATTAAATGATTAGCTTATGATTTCAGTCACTTTTGCTTAACGTACACTTCCGTATTCTGAAAACTCAGACTTACGAATTTTTTGCTCAGCTATGAAACTCGCATTTCCTTTTTTTGTCTAAAACAGGAAAAGATCTGTGACCGGATTAGAAACAAGATCAAGGCCGACGGTAGGAAATTTACGTTTATAATATTGCCTACTTAATAGAGTTCGAAATAATTTCCATCCTTTTCAAGTGAATTAGTACGTCATCTGGTAGACTTTTCTTAGTTTCTTATCGTTTTTCGTATGAGCGTCAGGATCGAGCGCTCACCGGTATGGGCGGCCATCTTAATTTCATATGTACCGAGGGGCCGGGAGTTGAGGTTTATGGCTCTTTTTCCTGAAACCGTCCAACTCCCCCACCCCCCCCCCCCCCCTAAGTAGAAAGATGGCCGCCCGTAATGCAAAGTCTTTGATCTCGACGATCTTACGGTAAATTAGGGGAGTGTGAACAGTCCAGTGAACCTGGGTGAGTTTCTTTTCGCAGATCATAAATTTGCATCAGCGGGGCGAGAGGACATCGATGTACTCATGCTTGGTCGGGGTAAGTCTGAATGACTGTTGAGGAGTAGGGACAGGCTGTGTGTGTTATTCCTTTCATTGTTCAAGATATCTAAAGCTACTGTAAAACAAGTAACAAAAACGTACAACTTGTCTCGTAACATTGTTGTTGCGCGTTTTACCACCCAAGAATCAAAATGTCTTGCAACAAATCCTGAGGTTATTGCAGGTTGGGTGAATATCGACTTCTGATTTCATAGAACTACGCGGGATTTGATTAGTTTGGCTAATTTTTGTCTTGTCTTGTGTTTTGTGTGTTTTTTTAGTTACCAGTTTTTAGAGATCTTAATTTTTTCCCTCGATGATATTACCTATATAGTGTAGGTGCACTAAAATTCGAGTTCAAATAAAGGTTTTGTATGTATGTACAGTTGAACCTCTCTACAATGGCCACCTTGGGGACAGAGGAAAGTGGCCGTTGTAGAGAGGTTGAAACAACAGTCAATGTATGGACTGTCCGCCAAAAAGATGGCCGTTGTAGAGAGGTGGCCGTTGTGGAGAGATGGGCGTCAGTGATGAGTTAGGGTTAGGGTACCAAAAAGTTTGGGGTAAATGTTCTTGTTGTTCTGCTCCTTAACGAAAAACTTTCTTGTTTGCGGTTACCGGAGGGCGAATCAAGTTTGTGACATATTTGATATGGCAGGTTAGAGACGTACATGCATTCTTTGTTAGTACTGTAAATTTAACTTCACTTTATGTTGTCTACAATTTCAGGAAGACCATTTCTGGTAGAGTTTATTAACCCAAGAGTGACTCGCCTGAGTGAATCATTTCTCTCGGATCTTCAACAAGAAATTAACTCTTCAACAACAGAGATTTTTGTGAGAGATCTGCAACAAGTAACAAAGTAAGTTCGTGGAGCTCACTAACAAACGTCAACTTTTTTCGCCAGAGAAAGTCGGTGAGACGCGTTTTCACAATAGCAGTGCATGATCGTACGTGGGTAGATATAGTGTTTTGTAAACAGAAATCTGTGAAGTTTGTTGAAAATAGTATTTGGACTTTCTCGAGGGACTATCGTCATTTGTATTTATTTATTTATTTATGTATTCATTTATGTCTCTCTCTTTCCTCTCTTCAGGGATGATTGTCAAATCTTAAAAGATGCTGAGAGTAACAAAACCAAAACTTATAAGTAAGTGAAATGTTGTTTACCCATTAATTTGGACTTGCCAGGGCACGCGTACGAATTGTCTTATCGTATGCCGATAAACTGACGACACCCTTCTGCTTGTAGGGCGGTAATATGGACAAAGGAAGAAATCGTTGAAAAACAGCTTCACATTCTTCAGGACACGAAGGTAATGATACCAAAGAACCGTTTTTAACTGGTGATTTGTGTAATGAGTCAATTGTTGGGGCGGAGGCATTTTCGACAAAGTCCTGATCATAACAACGGCTTGTTTTACCACTCTCGAGGAACAGGAAAGAATTGACCATGCATTTTTCTAGGTACTCCACGTGCGGCTTATTCTTGCCGCTCTTATTAAAGTTTTTCATCCCGTAGTACTTTACCTGGAATCGTTAACTAACCCTTCGAGAAACCGAGGGACTTTTTGCAAGTTGTGTCACAAGACATTTGCGAGTTTAACATTACTTTAAAGGTCTGACTTCAATTTTTGCCTGTTAATAGGATTTAATCATCTCACAGAAGACTCCCTTACGGGTTTTACACAGGTAATCACGTACATGTATTGTTGTAAATCCTTCGGTAATTCTTCATAGCCAGATGGCGCTGACTTTTGAAAGAGGTTTGTTAGTTTCCCAGGCCCTTTTATACTCGCACAGGAAACGCCAACTGAGCAGGCTACTTTGCGACTGGCGTAAGAAATCTTGTGTTGAGTTTTAGACAAATCAGAAGCAACCCAAAACCTCATATCAAGTTTTTTATGGTTCTCGCGCTTTTTCACGCTCGGAACTGGTTAGATATATTTGCTACGTGCTCTAGTTTGTTAACGCCTTTTGCGACTGTGAAGCCACTCTAACCACACACGAACGAAACCTAACCACTAGAAAATTGGCTTAAACGACAACTTTAGACGTTCGTTTTTGTTTTCTATTCTTTTCATTTGTTTTTTTTTTTCTTTTTTTTTTCAGACGTCCACTGGCTGTACGGGAGCGGTGTATTTACAGCATGATACCAGCCGAGCAAATAGACTCTCATCATTTTAACCTGTTTCTTAAAACCCAAGCAGGGACGTATCCTTTTTTTTCTGAACGTAAGTTAACTTATCGTCTATAACACGTTGTTTGCAAAGCAGTACCTTTAGTCCTCTCCTCTGTTAAGATCCAGGAGACGGAATCCGCAGAAGCCCTCTTTGTCTTAAAAGTAACGTATACCCTTACTATTGCTTCTTAACAGTAGCGTATTGCTTTTCATCAATTGTTGTAGGGGAAGCTTCGTGAATCCTGCTTCTGGATTGGTTCTGAGCGGGATGGAGCCCACAACACTGCGTTTTCTCTCTGAATTTGGCAGCCGTCTGTAGGAAATCAGTTCCAGTTGGAAATTCAGTAACATAAACCCGATAAATCTTACCACAACTGTAACTTTTTGTGAGAAAAGAAGGGACTTTTTGCTTCATGCAGAGACGGCAGAGAGTTAACGTCGATTTAGCCTGGTCCAGGCGTTCAGATCGTTCATCTCAATTGTCCCAACTCACTTGTCTTGTCGAATGTACGCCAGCACTCCTGGAGTTGAATTCCTAAGAACCACATCCAAGTACAGAAAGAGAAAGAAAATTTCGTTGTCACTTGTTTACATCCTCCATGAAACGTGAAATTAGGCCGCATTTGATTTTCACATAGTAGTCGTGCAATGACGGCAATGAAGTGTGCAAAAAAAGTGTCACACACGTGCAGAGTTCACGGTTGTTTTGCGTATTAAACTTAATGCTTTTTTTACGTGCTCGTTACCATCATCATCGTTTGATCTTAAAGTCCCAAGTAAATCCGGTAAGGTTACCTCATTTGGTAAGGGGTTGATCCGCAGAACGGAAAGATATGCGTTGGACTCCCGTTGGAGCACCAAATATTTCCCTCTGAAGTTTCGCGCCTGTGATTAATTGATCCTTAGTAACAGTTTACAAAATAGGATTTAAAAGTTCCTTAACTCGTGTGTAGTTATATCAAAGAGTTTGTCCATGGGGACTTCGGTAGAACGAAACCTAACTTAGGACAGTTATTGAACACTGAGACGGACATTCTGCAACTGGATGTAGAGGTATGTCCGGTTTCACCTGTCTGCTCTTATCTGGTTCAACTTGTTTCTAATAATTAGAAACTTTAGTGGAACCCTTCCTTTAATAGGTAATCATCACCTATAATGTCAAGATTTAGTGAAAGCTTCCTCTCTCCCAGTCCACAGAGGCCTCTTTGTTTCGTAGGGAAATTGGGGGGAAGAAAAAAGATACGTGCGAGGGCTGTTTTTGGATGATTGGGATACGCGGCGGGAACCTTAGACTTGCCATAATTTCACCATTTCTTTCGTAAGCGCCCTATTTTAGCTTCCAGTTCAATTTGGCAAGATGTTATGGTGGTCGTCATTTCGTAATATAAACGCAGTTGTTTTTCCCTTGCAGTCTGTAGATGTTGACTGGCCTCCAAGAAAGGACGAGATTGATGATCAGCTTAAAGACAGCAGCTGACAGCCACGGCCAACCAGAAGGTTACGTGTGCTGTCTTCTCTTCTTTCGAAAATAACGCGTAACATCCTAAGGAATGACCAAAGACTTTCCATCTGATCATAGCTATGCAATGGTTTATCTCGCGATACGCGTTATCCAGTCACTTCTACGTCCGAACTGTAACTGTATAAAGTTGCAATGTGCTTTGACTTGTCGAGTGCCAGCCGATACGGAAACTATACTGTAGGCCGGAAGAACAAGCAAGAATACAGGCTGTGAGTGGCAGAAGAGTTAGCCTGCCTAGTTCAAGGTTATGCGCAGAGTACTTTCTTCGAGCGGAGTGGAAACTCAGAAACTGTTCTTTTTACATCCCTTTCCATTTCTTTCGTCATTTCTTTTCACTGTTGCCCATTCTCCATCCCAGTGCTTTCACTTCTCTCCTTAGCTGTCATGCGCAGAAGACCTTTTGGGTCGAGGCTCTCTTTTTCCTGCGTTTTTCCTCGTCATTGCTTTCCCGCATCTTTCTTTTTGCATACGTTTTACCCTATAAACAGTAAGCATCTCTAGGGGCAAGGTGGCGTCCCAAGAATAAATTTACCCAAGTAAATAAAGTTTGTAATAGTTAACTGGCTTTGTTTGTTTTTGTTGTTTGTTCTTTGTATTTTTAATCGTGCCTATTTTAGCTGACTGCACGTACACCATTTTAACAGTTAACTTCAGGTCACTTATCAGGGGCACCCAACGAGAATATAGTTCAAAACCACTTAAACATAGCATTTTAAAACGTATTTTAGTATTTAAACGGTAGATATAGGCATATTTTTATTCCCTAAAAATTTTTCATCTGTTCGGATTTCCTAGCTGAAAGTCTAATGATCCGAAAATTATAGGGATCAAAACTTTCCTTTCAAAAATTTCAGCTAGAAAAAAGGCTCCCGAAAATTCTAAAAACCCGTTAAAAATGGGCAACTATAGCATTTTTTAGATGTTCGAAAATCCTACGAGAGGCAGGCAAGTAAGAAATTTTACAACAAATGTTCCGAAAATTTTAGATCTCAAATCGTCTTCCGAACAGATATTTTCCGAGAATTGACGTTGGGTGCCTCTGACTTATTCATTCAGTCGTAGGGATGAATCATTTGCACATTCAAGGCTAAGAAAAATCCGTCATTTAATTAATCGAATTCGTTTAATACATTTGGTGATTGTGTGTGGAAACTATAAAGACTCTTTTACTCCATATCAAGAGGTTGTCGATAGGTAATTTTATTCAATAAGCAGTTTGCAGCAAAAAAGGGGCTGGTCAGCTAATAACTTTTTAGCCTCCCACACAGACATTCTTTTGCAGTGTTACGTCACGCTATCCTCCCCAACGAGTAGAAGGAACGCGTGACGTATCCCTAAGAACGTCTGCATTGGAGGCTTCTAACTGGAGATCTACCTTTTTATTCTTTTAATGCATATACGATGTAGATGATGTTTCAGCTATAGCGCATGCTAAACAATTTCGTCACAATATCCTCACCTGATATCTTTGACAAGTCACTGGTCAGTGACTACACGGTAGATTCGTCCAAGGAAATGCTTGGATGACAGTTATATACGCTAGACATAGAGTACTAAAGTGATGACGTCATAAAAATGAAATTTCTGAAATTATGGGATTTGTCAGGATATTCTGAAAGAACAATGTCCAAGAGGCCTACTTGCCAAAAATGAGCATTTCGGGGCAAATTGTCTCTGAGATCGTAGCCCAGTTATACTCAGAAAACTCCATACAAACCCTTCTAATTTTTTGGGGGTCGACCCCAAAAAAATTTAGAAGGGTTTGTATGGAGTTTTGTAAGCATAACTGGGCTACGATCTCAGAGACAATTTGCCCCGAAATGCTCATTTTTGGCAAGTAGGCCTCTTGGACATTGTTCTTTCAGAATATCCTGACAAATCCCATAATTTCAGAAATTTCATTTTTATGACGTCACACTTTAGTACTCTATTGAACACCACTGATACTTCCCCCTTCCATCTGTGGGGCAAGCATAGTTTATTAGAGAGGGAGCAAAATAAATTACTGTTCAAAAGGGGGAGGGGGAGTTTTAATCGAGGTTGGGGTACAAATCGACTCCAAAGTTTGGACCTCCCCAAACTTTAGGGACGTACCATTTATTTTTTATGGGGTGACTAGGCAACGCAAAAAAACGAGAAGTCCAAAGACTACTGCAAACTGAGCTGATCGTAACAACGTGTATTGCTTTTTCATAACAATACTCCGGCTGGCCATACCAGCCTTCTTCAGGTTTACAGATGTTACTGAATTTATAATAGGAATTACAATATTATAGACGAAGGATGTCGCAATAATAAAAATTAGCCCGCGTCGCAGGTGAAATTTAACCTCGGTTAATAACGTCTACGAAGCAGCGCCAAGAAGGCCAGTGGACTAAACTAATTACCGCAAGTGCATTTTCAATTTCCTTTCAACTTGGTTGGCAAATCGACAATAGCCTCTTCAACGGGCCAATCATGGCGCGTACTCAAATCCTGGTACGCAGCTGAGTGTCCAGAACAAGGATGTACGCTGTTTCGTAGACGGACGTAACCAGAGTTTAGTTTCGTCTATGACGCAGGCTATAGAGGAGAGTAAGTTAATGTGTTTAGTTTCTTCCTAATTCTACCTAGCCATATCAGTCTAAATTTCTTAGTGCTTAATTGTTGGAGGGGGGTATGCACATAAATGAGCCATGGTAACCAACGTAACCATAGGGGGTTAGTGATAGTGTGGTTTACAAACTATCTTTTTTTCTATTTTCTCTAAGGGATGCTCTCCTAGCCCCCATCCCTTTTCTTGGCTTTGTCCATTTAGCCCTTTTATGAATGTGAAATATTAAGTGTTGCCCCGTAATTTCCCCCCATTTCTCCCGCTTTCCGCCCTTTTTTCCCACCTCACAGGCCTCTCAGGCCCCGGCTCGACTGTCCCGCCGTATATTCTCCCGGGTGTCCGCCCCTTGTCCTCCTCCCCTAAATAATTCGCATTTTTGTCCACTTGTACCGTAAATCACTTGTTCATCACATTCTTTCGTAAGATTTTTTCACAGTCCTTGATAGTTTATTCGCATTAGATCGATAAGCATTGTCCTCTCATGTCTCAACGTTCCCAAGCTAAGAGGTACCACATTGTCGAAGATGACTCTGACTAAAATTTGGCTGTGATACTGAATAACCATGAGAGGATTATGGAGGTTTAAGAAAATAATATTCTGCAGAGGGTTGAAAAAACAATCCTGCAAATACGAGCGGCTGAAAAAAAAAGGCCTACTCGAAGAAAATTTCCCAACCTCCCCACCCCTCCCCTCGCTGCGACCGCACACCACCTAAAAAATATACCGTAAAATTCCGAAAATAAGCCCCTCCATGCCGATGAGCCCCTCCAAATATAAGTCCCCCAAACCGGTAACGCAAAAAACCCTTCGTTACATCGCCCCTCCAAATATAAGCCCCCCGGGGGCTTGTACTTGGAAAATTGCCCTCAAAGACAAAGTAAAACAAACCAAAAACGGTAAATTTACTTCCAACTGTAAGGCTAGCTCAATCGATTTTGAAACGCAAATTTTCCTCCGTAGATAAGCCCCTCCGAATATAAGCTCATCCAAAAATAAGCTCTTCAAAAATATAAGCCCCGGGGCTTATTTTCGGAATTTTGCGGTATGGTCACTCAGTCACGCAACGTGATGCGATTGTTTCCTCATTGAATATTCACAAACTCTGCATAACTTATCGCTAAGAAGTACCGAAAACGATTAATTTGGTGTGTTTCCTGGATTATCTAGTTTGAGCCTTTGCAAGTGTGGGGAATATCAAATGATCAGAACTTTATTTAATTTTTAATCAGCGACAGATTGAATCTTGGCGGGAATTTTCCTATTTTTTGGCGCCCGAAAGTCCTTAGGGCAAGTTTTGTTTGATGTGACACCATACCGTGTGGAAATCGTAAAGACGATAAATGGTCCCAGAGTATTACAATGGAAGCTTAGCTGCAGATGCTTTTAAGTGAAATTTGGAATTTTCAGAATATCGCGGCGCGATAATCTGTTGCCTTCGCGACGAGCTATCAACTGGCTTATGCAGATATATAATTCTTGAAGTTCCTTCGTCGATCGTCGCTGAGATACTCTATAGCCATGACAAGCTGGAAGAGGAGAGGAAGAATGTCTAAAAGCCGTTTGGCAATTGTGGTTTTACTTGTAATTCTTGGAAGCACGGCGCTCTTCAATATCATGTTCATGATACAGACAGCGTCAAAGCTCGCTGATGGAGCTAATGAACCTGGGCATGAAGAGAATGACGGTCGAATTCAGAAACAATCTTCTTTCTCAGTTCCGTCCGCGTTGTACTGGTTGAACGATAAACCTGCTGATACCATTACCGGTAAGAGTTTGAAACGCTAAGCGGTTAACGTTTATTTAGTTTGATACTTGTAGCGGTGCAAAAGCCATAATTAAGCTCCCAATCTGTAAGCACTCAATAGGCTTACAGTTTTTTGAAATTGAATTTCTAAATATTTTCATGACAAACAGCTCACTGAGATGCCCTTTCCTTCCTCGCATGATTTAAAAAAACTTGTCATCATTGCTTAGATAAAAGGATTTAATACACAGAATATTTGAACTGACTTGTCTTTATTATAAAATTGTCTGTTAGAGAGGAGACGTCGTTACGTCACGTTGCCATGGTAGCAAAATTTTTGAATGACAACAAACCAAAATGACACTTAAAAAGTGGATTCACACTGTTTCAAACTTCATCGATCTTATTTAATTTCATTTAATTTGTCAAGTGTTGGCAAAATTTTTTGCCCTAAATCCGAAAGGACCATATGTTTCATGTTGCGGTCGTACAACAACAGCTAAGAAATGTACAAAAAACCGTGATGCACATGCCAAGATGTTTTTTTGCCAATGTAAACCTATTGTTTTTTTGCTGTTCGCCATCGCCGTTGCAAAAACTCTCTATTGTTGTCATCCAGAAATTTTGCTACCATGGTAACATGATGTTACACTTTTCCTCTCTATTATAAAAAACTGAATCATTGGATAATGCAATTCTAGAGCTCTGATTGCCTTAGCCATCATGGTATATGAGCCATTATACCATGCTCTCCAAATATTTATGTTAACAGTACACGTCTGCTCATAATTGAAAACTAGCTGAATTGGTTGTTTCTACAAATAAAGTTGGGAACAATTCTTGATATTTTTTGGGAATTTTTAATAAAACAATAAATTATTCCACTCACGCTTGTTGGATATGAGATGATTATAGCCAACTTGGCCCTACTCACCTCATTGGCTATCTACTATCTCATATCCAATGAGCACTCATGGAATATTTATGTTTAACAAATTTTGTTAAATATAACATGTTACTTTTACCAGCTTTCATGTGTGTGAAGATATGGTGTTCTCGCACGAAATCTCACCTGTTGCTGTGGAACCCAGTTAATCGGGACACCAAGGAGACATGCTATTATTCATGTGTCCATATTATGCGGGCTCTCAGATAAAAATGTCATGAACACATGTTTTCTCTTTCACCTCCTGTCCCATGGTAAAAATTTCCCAGCAGCTGGCTCTTTGGCTACGACCAAGTACTGGTGTCTAATGTTTTACAGAAACAGTCCAACCTTTTACCATAAAGGGAAATAAAACTTTTAGAACAGGACTAGTCTGTCACTAAGATTTCAAGTTGCTGGATATATTATTATTATGCAGGGAATGGAGCAGTTATGGCATCCTTTCTGGTACTATTTCCCCTAATTGTTGCCTACATCTGTGGAAGAAGCAAGGGGTTATGCATGCTTTATAAGTAGCCAGGGGAAATCCCCACGCCTCTGGCCCTTCGTAACAGATGTAGAAGGTAAAATAGTCACAAAATTTCCAGGTTTCCACACTCCATGGCCAAGGCATCCCGTACAACCCAGAATGTAAAATGTTTAAAGGGAAATTTGGGACTGATTGCTCTGGCCTCTTTCATTCACATTTTTATCATCATACCAGGCAGAAAATTTTATTCTCTGTTGGGTTTAATTCAATTCTTACTTCATTTTTGTACAGGTAACAGATATTTAGATATAGAGGTTTTGTCAAGCAAGGAGAATGTAACAGTCACATTAAATGGACAACTGGTATAAAGAGACTTTTATCATAAATTGGTAATTTATTTTTGTAAAAATCTTTATTGTGAGACAACAAATTATTTTACAAGTCATGTAGATATTAAAAATTTTACAAATTTAAGTGTGTTAAAAATAATTTATTTATGTTTTAACAAAACTTGTAATTTATTGGAAATGTATATATACGTTTAATTTCAACAGTACAATTCCTTTCACCAAGCAGATCTGGGTGTGCTGTAAAATGAATTGTCCCTAAAGCTTGAACCTAACAAAACTTGGGCACCTGACATGTAATAATAATTATTTATGTGTAAGAACCAAGATTTCCTTATCACCTGATTAAGGGCATACATGTACGTTTAATTCAACACTGAGGGGCAACCAGAGATTGCCCCGTAGAGCACAGCATATTAATTTTCCATGTGTATGAATAATTTTAATCCTTTTTGCATTGACAGCAAATCTTTATTATTTTTGTGTAATTCTTGTTTGACTTAAGAGACCCTGCTCTTCGTATTTGGCTTACAAACATTTTGCTCAATGGAGTCTGTAGTGCTAGAGGTCAAGGCCTGATAATTGGTTCTGAATGAACATGAATGCATTAAGTCAAGTGTTTGATGTTTTGACACAAGGCAACACTTATGATGTTGGTCTTTTTCAGCACCTGGACACTTCTGAGATGTTAATCCGAGGAATGAATGTTTTGGTTTTAAATGAAGTAACAGGAGCCATCATGTCTTCTAGATGGTTTGATACTTATGAGTCACAGGATGACAGTGGCTTTCTTTTGGACTACATACAAGGGCTTAGACTTGGACGAATAATCTGCTTTGCAATAAAGGTTAGTAAATCAGTTTAGCCTGAGAAAACAGACAACATTTCACGATGACACCAGTGACATCAAAGGAACAAGCACAGAAATTCCATACTAATGATGTGTCAGGGACCAATTTCTAGGTAGGTAATGCTTCTGATAGGTCAGGCTTCAAGGGAAATTGCTTCAATCAAACAAAAGTACTACCCATCTGGGTGGTGACAGGTCATCAGTATAGAATTTCTGTACTCATTCCTCGGATGTCATTTCGTGCGGAAGCCAGTAGTGGCATCAAAAAATATTAAAATAATATTATTATTCCATGAGTGTGCAATGGATATGAGACATTAGATAGCCAACAAGGCGTATAGCGCTGATTTGGCTACAATTGAATCTCATATCCAACAAGCGCAAGTGGAATAATAATTGTTTGATTAAAAACGCCCACAAAGTATCAAGAATTCTTCCAAACGTTATTTGTAAAACAACCGATTTTCAGCTTGTTTTTAATTTTGAGCAGACATGTACAGTTACCTTTTTTCGAGAGCTGATGGTATAATGGCTCATATACCATGATGGCTAAGCCAATTGGAGCTCTACAAAAGAGGTCTTCTTCTCACCTTTTAACTGTCCATTAAATTATCCAGATTCAGATTGTGGGGATGATGCAAATAGATGTAAGCAGGGAAAACAGCGAGGGGGTGGGGTAGGGAGTTCACCTTACACTCCGCTATCTGAACATTAGGGTAAATTAATCGCACACCCAGCTCTAAAACACCCTACGCAAAGACCATCATAATATTAGATTTTAGCACCCTTAACGGTACTTATCAACCAATATTTGTTCCTTAGCCCATTTGCCCCTGGAAATTATGGAGTAAAAGACCGTTTGAAGCTAAAAGAGCCATTTTCTGGTCTTTATCTGGCCGAGCAACATGCTGTCTCTTGTCCCCGATTTTGAAGAACAGGCATGCGCAGAAAGTGACACTACTCCCTCCACTTTTACCTTTCGTTTTTTCTACCCTATTTTTTTTCGGTTTTGTTGCCCAATTTTTCTTCTCTTTTCCTGGGCATTTACTAGGCTTCATTTTGGTGGGAAAAGCTATAGTGACAAATTTTAGCATCCGGGAATTAGTTTGAAGGAAGAGCTGGAGTGTAGTGGAACAACATTTACATTCAAATTTTCACGTCAACCTGACATTTTTTTTTCGTTTTTCTATGGCCTGTTTGACTGAATCACGCTAATTTGGGTATAGTTTGAGAGGTCCCTACACCCTTGTTTAAGACCGTTAATACTGATGACGTCACAAGTGGTACAAGGGACGTGGATCCGTACGAGCCGGACGACTCAGGTGTGAATGGATGGATTTGAATGGCGAACGCGACGAGGGGCGGGTGGGTGGGGGTGTAAAGATCCCCTGTCGAATGGGAGTCCCTTAATCATATTTTTTAATCACGCTATTTCTCTGTGTTTCTTCGTGACTTTATAGGACGAAGCTTCTTTTCGCCTCTCTGAAAAAGCCCGTGTGTTCATCAAGAGTCTCGGAAGTGCATACGTCAGTGAAATCAGATGGAGAACCATGTGGGCGTTTGTTGTACAACGACTTAAGAGCCATAACATCGTCTATGGAGAAAGCATTCAACAGCCGCCTGGACATGAAAAGTGGCCCGCGCCAATACATCTCCGCACCACGGTGAAACTTATGCCTGCAGCTTACGTCAAATGCAATTGGGATGATTCACCAATCAGCATAAGGCGAAGGGAGTTTTGTAACAAATTCGAAGGATATAACCATGTTTGTCGCTGTAAGTGTTTCAGGACTTTCGTAGAATACGACGAGGATTTCTTGAAATTTTAGGTAGAAGTACAGTTGTGGGTGACACTCAAAATAAGATCCTTTGGCGCTTGCGTGTCGGGGAAGGTGTGGAAGGGGGAATCACCCTTCTTTTATTGGAATAGTCTGGGGGCATCTCTGGCGGACATTTTTAATTTGGGGCGCCCTCAAAAGTTCAGTGTCTTTTAAGCGACCCAAAACTGCTTCATAACACCGGAGCTTCGGGAGAACCCTGATTAAAAGCCGCCGCTGTTTCACATTAGAGCCTTTAGATTCTAACATGAGGTTGACTACAAGAATCAGATTTTCTCAGGTACTAAGTGGAGCTCGCCCGTGAACCAGCGTCATTTTGGCAGGAAAAGGGTAGCATAGTGGCGAGAACAAGTTATCAAATGTACGAAGTCTTATTATTTTGGGATCAGAAGAGGGCTTAACATCCTTCAATAAGAATAACCGTGCGAAATTTTCTGGTAAAAAACGGAAAATAAAGATTTCCGGGGTGTCTACGTTTTGAGAATACGCGAAAATGAAAAACTTCAAGTCAAATCTTGTCCTTGTTCATGCTTTTCCTCGAATCCAAAGGTCTCTGTTTTTGTTAGCAATGAGCTGTTAGCACAAGATCAACTTGATTTACGTAAAATATATGAAAGGCAGAAAGTACAATGTTACCCTGTACCGTAAACTCGGGGTCACTTTACAATTAATAAAACTTTTACAAGTGTAGCTCTTGTTTTCGGATCCTAACACAACGGTTACACTTGCAAAAGTTTTATTAAATTGACTCTCGGTTTTATTTTTTTGCACTCTACAGGTGATGATCCCTTGTCGCTGCATTTCAACCCGCCACCATTTGAAGACGGCACTCGCCTTAACTTACCATTAGCAGTCATGGCCAGTAATAGACCAAGTTACTTACTACGCATGCTCCTGAACCTGCGCAATGTTGAAGGCCTGGATCCTAGATTGGTGACCGTTTTTGTCGACGGATTTTTCGATGAACCGTCTTCGGTGGCGAAGCTGTTTGAACTGAATGTGGAGCAACATTCTTCTGCAGGGAGATTAAATTCCAGAATTTCTCAGGTATACATTATTACATTTACATGAGCTTTGAACACAAACAGTAGAAAATATTCCTGACTCATGCACAGGTTAGCCTGCGGAGAGCTTGTGTCGCAGCCTAGCACACGTTTTCACCCGCAGCAGTTGTTCTGGGGTTTGCGAATATGCCTTCGTTAGCTCTTATTGGCCCATAATTGCTTGTGTTATTCTGACGAAAATAATTTTAGAATATTATTGGGATAACCTCATCCTTTTCAGAGAACACCCATAATTTTTACTATCGTTTCTGAATGATCGGTTCTAAAAGTCCAATGACGGGAGTAAGATTCTAAAGAAAGGTGCGGCATCGTCGGTGGAGGCGTGAAGGGCAAGCTCTGTTGACGTCAACTATTTAAATGCCTTTACCTTATTACCTCAATTTTCAAAAAGCTTGTAGCCTGAGAAAAAAGCCGACATTTCGCGATGCTTAGCACTGGTTTCCCCGCAAAATGGGGTCTTAGCGACCGACGACGCGACGGCAGCGAAAACGTCGCCTCAAAAATGAATTTGCGTTCTTTCGGTGTTTGTCGCGATTATTCCAGCTCACTTATTTATTTAAATGTAGGCGAACTCTCCCGGGGTTCAATTTCTAAGAATCATATTCAAGTTTAGAAAGAACCGGAATATTGTAATTTTTGACGTTCTCGTTGCCGTCGCGTCTTGGGATCGTTAAGTCCCTAATGACGCCTGAGGAACGAGCGCAGAAATTCCGTACTGATGACGTATCACTGTTCAGATCTGGGTAGTGCTTCTGATTGGCTGAAGCAAATTTCGTGCTCGTTCCTAATACGTCATTTGGCGGGGAAACCAGTGGTGGGCGTAGCGAAATGTCGGCCGTTTTCTAGATTTTATGAACTACAGGCTATTAGTAAGCATTTGTGCATCCCGTATTTGAAAACAAGTCTTTCGCGTCAACGAGCAGTGAGTTGAATGTGAAAAGGTTGTTCTTTGTCGCGATTCTATTCTGCCTGCAACCATGGCAGGATTAGTTCAGTTGAAAGAGCGCTGGTGAGCCAGCTTATGCAAAGTGGTAAGTGAGCGTTTAGGACTCAGGAACTCAGACTGAAAACTAAGAAGCAGGGTACTACTTGTACTTCTCAAATGTTGGGCTAGACCTTGGCGTGCCTCATGTCGGACTACCTAAAAAATGGCGGTATCGTCAGTTTGTAGCAGCTTGCTTGCAGCGGGGGCCAAGAAATCCATATACTTTTGCTGTACGCTTTCTCTGTATTAAATGGTTAACCCTTTTATGGTTTTTAGTGTTTATTTCACCAACAAAAACATTTGCTTCACACTTATTTCAGCATTACAAGAAGTCATTAGCCTCTTCGTTTGACCGACATCCTGATGCCAACTACCTTGTTATTTTGGAAGAGGATTTATATATGTCTGTGGATATTCTCAGTTTCTTCAAACAGCTTCTACCAGTCTTAGAAAACGATGAATCGGTCTACTGCTTGTCAGCTTGGAATGACCAGGTGATTCCAGTGCTGTAATTTATCGACTGCATATTACTTTGTACTATCATAAGGCGCCTTAATATCCGACGACGGCGAAAACAACGCCGCTTAAGAAGTGAATTGGCGTTTTTTTTTCAATCTTCGTTGCGATTATTCAAAATAACTTACTTTGCCAAATGTAGGCGAACTCCCCTGGAATTAAATTATTAAGAATCATAATCCAAATACAGAAGGAAAAAGCGAATTTCGTCGTCACTTGTTTGCGTCCTCCGTAACATGTAAAATTACGAAGCGTCGCAATGTTGGGACGATAATGATAATAATAATGATGATGATGATGATGGTAATGATAATAAAACGTTAATAGTAACATCCCCAACGGGCTTTTCAGAAACAATTTACAATGTGTATGGAACCCTTCGAAACAGTGTCGCAACAATGTTGTAATGCAGTCAATGTTTTGAGCTGACAATCGTCGTTGTGAATTATCCCGTGTAATTTCACCTTTCTGTGAAGATGGGCATTTTTACATCATAGCTTATACGTTCACACAGAACCAGACGAATTTTCGACCTGCTAATGATAAATGAAAAAAAATGACCGGATCACTTCGTTTACAGGGAACCATTGAATATTTTCTTTCTGTTCACACGGAACTTTGAACGGCTAGGCGTCTGAATTTTCTTTTAAGGTGATTCCGTGTGAACGGAACACCTAAACTCCTGAATTCTCAGTCCGTCGAAAAGTAGTCTGTTGCTGTATGAACGTAGTCACAGAGGTGCATATGTTCTGCACGTGCAAAGCATCCATTCAGCTGAACGCTGTCAAAAAAGTGTATCCGCTGACCAGTGTCGCATGACTGTATCGCGATCTCAGGTATACAACTCATAAGGGTAACGTTTTTTAAAAGTTATCCGCTGACCAGTTTTTGGTTTTCAATTGCTCAGGCCCAATTTTGAAGGTGGAATTCAGTTTGCTTTCTGCTTACGGCAAAATTTGAATTACTCGAGAAAGATATTTCTTAAAACATCCCTCGAGAGCTTCGCTTTTGGCCTTGGCTAAATCTATGTATACTATTATTCTTTCGTTTCTTTCTTAGGGCTATGATCATCTTTCTAATGATCCTGCAATGATGTACAGAGTGGAGACCATGCCGGGTCTAGGCTGGTAAGTCAATTCCATTGGTTCACATCAGTGTTTTTTTTTGTTTCGTGTTAAGTCCTAAAACTGGGTGAAATGTTGCATTCTGGATTAAATTGACATTTCCGTGTGTTACCTGTAACGAACTTTTTTCGAAGTAACAATTGTTACACCTATGTGCGCAACAAACCGTTTGAACTTTCCAGTCACCCTTTTTGCGCATGAGCGACTGTAACAGGGAAATGTTGTCATATTACTCAGTACTCTTGAGGTGAGTACTTAAAAATCGTGATTATGAACCTTGTGATCAGCAGGGTTGATATTATAGAGATAGTCCTGATATCAGTTTTAACGACTTATTTCCACGATGAGGAATCATGCATAAAGACAAGAAACGAGAGCTTGTGCGTAAATAATGATTAGATTCCCGAGAGGCTACTCTGAACCGGACACTTGTGAAGAGTGCCGGTGGACTCTGATATTTTGTTTCATTCCTTTATGTAAAATCCTATTCTATATAAGAAACCAACCATCCCATATACCAGATGATCGAGGGTTAATTCATATGCTAGAGTACTTTAAACCCCCGAATATCTTCACAGTCAACGATAGTTTCAACTGGCAAGAAACAAACCGGCTAATTATTCTAAAGATTGTTTAGGACGGTGATCTTGGGACCATCGCAAAACAAATCCAGCTAGTGGTCAGGAGACTTGATGACAAGACCGCCATTTCTACAAGGTCATTTGTGCCACGTGTACGTCTTTGTTGTTTGCAGGGAAAAGGCAGTACCTTCTTCCCTTAGCTATTGTAAGAGCCCGGGTATTGGTCTGGTCCGAGGAATCGGACTCCCGACATCCAACTCTGCAAGCTAGCGCCGTATGGCTGAGTTAGTCCTGCCGCGGTCGGATTCCATGAGCTAGGCCACGGTAAAAAATATAAAAATGTAATTTTGTTTGTGTTTATAGGGTGCTAAGTCGTAAACTGTTCAAAGGAGAACTGGAAAAGAAATGGCCGAAACCTGAACAACCAAATGACTGGGACATGTGGATGAGAATGGAAGGGAACAAGAAGGGAAGAGAATGTATCATACCCGACATCTCACGTACATATCACTTTGGTGCCAAGGGGCTTAATGTTGGAAGTTTTATGCAACAAATTTACTTCAAGAAACATTCTCTAAATAAAGAACGGAATGTCAAGCTGGATGTGAATAAGATGTACAAGGACAGTTATGAAAAAGAAATGCTTCGTTTGATAAGGTACAACCTAAAGGTTCCTTGTGTTTAAGACTCATTGAACACACCCCCCCCCCCCGCCCCCCCCAAAAAAGAAAAAAGCTAAAACGCGCTACAAAGTGACTGACCCCTATTACCGTACGATCCATTTCAGAAGGCTGTACTGCGTTATTTTCCGATGAGTCTGCCATTTATAATTTGGCATTACTGTAAAGCAGTATCATGTCTTACTGTGAAACTCACAAAACCGTGAACACCAGAAATGTTTATGAAATGTTATTGTGTTGCGGGAAATTGGCCAATGAGGCGCGAGATAGTTTGTAGTTTTGAGGTTTGCTTGCGTATCCTGAACTTCATTGCAATTGGCCAGTACACAATCAACCTTCCTGAATTTTTCAGGTGTTCACGGTTTTCTGAGTTTGAGAGTAAGCGGTAAAAAAGAAAGAAGAGGTACAGGGACTAACTGTAGGTGTCCGTTGAGAGAAATTAGACTGTGACTGACCTCTTGAAACGATATTAAGGTGGGTTAAGGATTCCACTAAAGAATCCGAAACAGTTTAGTCGCAAAATACCTTAGCGTCTGCCCTTGTATACCTGTGAGACGATAAAATTCACTGTAGGAAATATTACAGGAAATTGTAGATAGGCTGGGATATCGGGATTTTTAAAATACGCATTTCTCTTCTCCTTTTTTTCGTTGTAAACGGTAAATTTTCTCGGAGACGCAAATTTGCCACTTAATAATCCAAAATGGCACCAGTGTATTCCATATGGACCCTTCACACGGTCTAATTTGACCCCAATGCAAAGGTCAATTTAGCCCCCAAAATCGAGAAATAAAACGATTCTTACCTGTAAGTTAAAGTTCAAAAAAATTCAATCATGAGTCACCTCTGACCGCAACAAGGGATCACATGAGATTGTATCATATTGAAAGGCTCGTAAGCGAAATATAGAGCGAAAATTATCGAAATTGTGCGCAGCAAAAAATCTTGCTGCCAACCGACGGCGCGAGGCGATAAGCTCTGACGTGCGCATACATGATGCAATCTCATCGAATCCCTGTGGCAGTGGTGACGAAATAGAATTGGTACCAAAACAGCCCCATTTCATTGAGGCTCAATTAGCCCCTAAAACAGTATCATGGACTGGACGCATGCGTTTCGGCCCCAAAAGGCTCTTTTCATTTTACAGAGTGAAACTCCAAGTGCTTATCCTGTACTGGCGACTAAGGCTCCGCCCAAGCGGGGAGAGTCCTGGGGACTAAGGCTCCGCCCAGAGGGGGAGAGTCCTGGGGACTAAGGCTCCGCCCAAGGGGGGAAAGCCTTGGGGACTAAGGCTCCGCCCAAAGGGGGAGAGCCCTGGGGACTAAGGCTCCGCCAGAGGGGGGAGAGCCCTGGGGACTAAGGCTCCGCCCAAAGGGGGAGAGCCTTGGGGACTAAGGCTCCGCCCAAAGGGGGGGAGCCTTGGGGACTAAGGCTACGCCCAAGCGGGGAAAGCCCTGGGGACTAAGGCTCCGCCCAAAGGGGGAGAGTCCTGGGGACTAAGCCTCCGCCCAAGCGGGGAAAGCCCTGGGGACTAAGGCTCCGCCCAAGCGGGGAAAGCCTTGGGGACTAAGGCTCCGCCCAAGGGGGGGAGAGCCCTGGGGACTAAGGCTCCGCCCAAGGGGGGAGAGCCCTGGGGACTAAGGCTCCGCCCAAGGGGGGGAGAGCCCTGGGGACTAAGGCTCCGCCCAAGGAGGGAGAGCCCTGGGGACTAAGGCTCCGCCCAAGGGGGGAGAGCCCTGGGGACTAAGGCTCCGCCCAAGAGGGGAGAGCCCTGGGGACTAAGGCTCCGCCCAAGGGGGGAGAGCCCTGGGAACTAAGGCTCCGCCCAAGCGGGGAAAGCCTTGGGGACTAAGGCTCCGCCCAAGGGGGGGAGAGCCCTGGGGACTAAGGCTCGGCCCAAGGGGGGAGAGCCCTGGGGACTAAGAGTCCGCCCAAGGGGGGAGAGCCCTGGGGACTAAGGCTCCGCCCAAGGGGGGGAGAGCCCTGGGGACTAAGGCTCCGCCCAAGGGGGGAGAGCCCTGGGGACTAAGGCTCCGCCCAAGCGGGGAAAGCCTTGGGGACTAAGGCTCCGCCCAAGGGGGGAGAGCCCTGGGGACTAAGGCTCCGCCCAAGCGGGCAAAGCCTTGGGGACTAAGGCTCCGCCCAAGGGGGGGAGAGCCCTGGGGACTAAGGCTCCGCCCAAGGGGGGAGAGCCCTGGGGACTAAGGCTCCGCCCAAGGGGGGGAGAGCCCTGGGGACTAAGGCTCCGCCCAAGGGGGGAGAGCCCTGGGGACTAAGGCTCCGCCCAAGGGGGGAGAGCCCTGGGGACTAAGGCTCCGCCCAAGGGGGGAGAGTCCTGGGGACTAAGGCTCCGCCCAAGGGGGGAGAGCCCTGGGGACTAAGGCTCCGCCCAAGGGGGGAGAGCCCTGGAGACTAAGGCTCCGCCCAAGGGGGGAGAGCCCTGGGGACTAAGTGCTCCGCCCAAGGGGGGGAGAGCCATGGGGACTAAGGCTCCGCCTAAGGGGGGAGAGCCCTGGGGACTAAGGCTCCGCCCAAAGGGGAGAGCCATGGGGACTAAGGCTCCGCCCAAGGGGGGAGAGTCCTGGGGACTAAGGCTCCGCCTAAGGGGGGAGAGCCCTGGGGACTAAGGCTCCGCCCAAAGGGGAGAGCCATGGGGACTAAGGCTCCGCCCAAGGGGGGAGAGTCCTGGGGACTAAGGCTCCGCCCAAAGGGGAGAGCCTTGGGGACTAAGTGCTCCGCCCAAGGGGGGAGAGCCCTGGGGACTAAGTGCTCCGCCCAAGGGGGGGAGAGCCCTGGGGACTAAGGCTCCGCCCAAGGGGGGAGAGCCCTGGGGACTAAGGCTCCGCCCAAGCGGGGAAAGCCTTGGGGACTAAGGCTCCGCCCAAGGGGGGAGAGCCCTGGGGACTAAGGCTCCGCCCAAGCGGGGAAAGCCTTGGGGACTAAGGCTCCGCCCAAGGGGGGGAGAGCCCTGGGGACTAAGGCTCCGCCCAAGGGGGGAGAGCCCTGGGGACTAAGGCTCCGCCCAAGGGGGGGAGAGCCCTGGGGACTAAGGCTCCGCCCAAGGGGGGAGAGCCCTGGGGACTAAGGCTCCGCCCAAGGGGGGAGAGTCCTGGGGACTAAGGCTCCGCCCAAGGGGGGAGAGCCCTGGGGACTAAGGCTCCGCCCAAGGGGGGAGAGCCCTGGGGACTAAGTGCTCCGCCCAAGGGGGGGAGAGCCATGGGGACTAAGGCTCCGCCCAAGGGGGGAGAGCCCTGGGGACTAAGGCTCCGCCCAAAGGGGAGAGCCCTGGGGACTAAGGCTCCGCCCAAAGGGGAGAGCCATGGGGACTAAGGCTCCGCCCAAGGGGGGAGAGTCCTGGGGACTAAGGCTCCGCCCAAAGGGGAGAGCCTTGGGGACTAAGTGCTCCGCCCAAGGGGGGAGAGCCCTGGGGACTAAGGGCTCCGCCCAAGGGCGGAGAGCCACCCAAGGAGAGTTACGTGAGTGAAAGGAGCGAAGGAGTTAATCGAACAAGGTTTACTATCCCTGGAAATGCAGTATTTAGTTAAAGAGACCATCATTTACGTCCTTGTCGTTGTTTTTTAGGGAAGCTAAATTGCTGAATCATGCCAAGAACCCCTGCTCACACCTCAAGGATTTTGTACCGGACACAGAAGGGAAGACATACTTGTTTTACCTACGAATGGACACTAAAACAGATTTTACCACGTGGTCCAACGTGGCGCGATGCTTTCGCATGTGGGATTTGGACGCGAGAGGTTTTCATAAAAGCACATGGAGATTTTGGATCAAGAAAAATCACATTGTAGCTGTCGGTTGTCCGGCATCTGAGTATTGCAAAAACAAACCGCAGGAGTTAGAACCAATTTATTTACCAAACAAAGAAACGAGACCAAAGGATCCTATTTAAGCTTACCAGCTCGTGTACTAATTACAATGGTTACTGAAAGAGTTCTCTTGGATAATGACCAAAACAGGAACTCAGTACGTAATGGCTGCTCTAATGCCCAGTGCAAGACGAAAATTGAAGCTCTCGTCTATAAATTACAATACAAGCGGCCACACTATTTTTTAATTAATTTTATTGACATTTAGCAACAAAAGGATACAACAGTAAATAATATTTCAGCTTACGGGTTATGACATATGTTCACTACAATAATTTACAGTGAAACAGCCGCACCAGGTGGCTGTTTAAATAAGAGTTTCTAGCAATGCACGACAGTTTATAGGATACAAATTTTCAAATTCTAAGAGTTGTAAATTTTAGCGTATTTATATTTTGTCTTAAGTACTATTTAAACAAATGGCACTTTTCCATTAATTCTTTGTTGCTTTCCTCCAGTTAACGTATTTGTGCAAGATTTTTTTTTAATAAACACTTGTGTCCAGTTTATAAAAATCTACGACAAACATTCAAGCATATTACTTTTCAGGCTTCGTTCACATGCTAACTTTTATTTGACCTATTTTAGACGATAGTTCCCCCTATTAATATCAGCTTTTTGAGTGTGGTTGATGTCTACAGCGAAAGAATAGATGTCAAAAAAGCTAGGAGCTTTCAGAGAGAAAATAACAGACCTTCCCAAAAAGTGCCATAATACTCTCTAATGTGCCGGCTTAATGAAATGGTGGAATTGAAGTAGATACACTTTAACACAGTTTACTCTGGTATAAAAGAAATTTTTAGCTTAAACAAATTTGAGAACGCTCACAGGAACTAAGTAAAAACCTTTACTGGCGTTCACGTGCAAATGTACGTATTAGAGAGTTTAAACTTCACGTATACGACAAACGGAAATGTTAAGTTTCTCATTCAGTTTTCATGCAACAATAAGATTCTTCATGTGCGGGGTTCCGCCCCCAAAATGCACCAGCTTGAAGTTTGTAATTAAGCCTTTTCGCACACAATTATGTTTTATCGTCTTTTGTTTCCATCGCTACTCGTTTTTATTTTGATTTCCCTTATAAGCTAGTTCATTTAGTTGTATTTGTTTTCTAGTTTACGAGAATCATTGACCATTGGCAAGAAATAAAGTCAAGTCTGATTACATCATTCCATCGCCTGCAAGTCTTTGTACACAGTAGTCTTAAATATCCCCGATCAGCCAGCGACACGTTTTGATCCGATAATGACGAAAATGACCGTCGCTTCGCTTTAACAGGAAAACATCAGATTTAAGTTAAGAATTTCTCAAAATAAAAAATGAACAGATAAAGCAGTTCAAAACAATTCTTATGGATAAAAAAGTGCGTGAAGCTTCTCATTTATGTGAAGAAATAATGAGCAGTAAACGACAAGCAAAGGAGAAACTTGGTCACGTAGTAAAAAATTCGCTTTTGCCGTTTGATGTAAACGTGAAGCTTAATCCTTGATCTCTCTATTATACAAATAAGGGACCTTATAGAGTTGACTAAGAGTTTGACGTTGGGTAATAAGATAGTCAGTACGGGTTTTCAAACTCAGCTCGCGTGCTTTAGATGAACATTTATCGCAATCAAGTTATCCCTTACATTTCCTCATGAGCTGAGAAAGAGTAAGCTAGAGTCTGGGATAAACCGAGTGCAAAATATCCAGATCGTGTGATACTTGTAACAGTCCCGAGCTCGTACCCAAATCGTGTGATACTCGTACTCAATCCCGAGCTCGTACTCAAATCGTGTGATACTCGTACTCAATCCCGAGCTCGTACTCAAATCGTGTGATACTCGTACACAAATTCTACAACAGGTGATGCACACACGGGCAGCTCGTGCAAAAAGCCTCCTGGATACGAAGCTAAACCTGTGCACTAAAGAGTATTACAGTATTTTTCGCTAATGTTTTTTTGTCTAGGTCAGTCTTAGCCTCCCCGCAGACGTCCTTTGGGGTTCGTTTGGGAGAAATGAATGCGTGACAAACGAACCCCAACGGACGTCTGCGCCTTCCCAGTGATGAGCGACAATTTGGTTGCACCCCAGGCATTCGAATTCATCAAGCTAAACAAGAACGCTTGCCTACATCTAACATATGCTGGAAATGATCAGATAATACTAACGTTAGTGTTTTCTAGACTCGGCTTGCCATATAAATTTTTTAAGTGATGAATTTATATTTAACTACAGAAATCTGCATATCTATTAAGCGCTATTCCAATCTCGGCAATCTTTGGTTGTGTGCTGAAATACAGCGCTCCTAATCTCGTACCCAAGTCTTATGGGGACTTGGCGTTGGTTTTCTTAATCTGTTTGCAAGTGTGGGAGATTTATACGGTGGCCCGTAAGTGACATTCTAAGCAAAGTAAAAAAAATGCACTAAAATAAAGATTTTTGCTCTGGATCCAAAGTTTTTATCCAGACAACATGAATTTCATTATTCGGCATAGCTCTTTTCCCCAAAGTTATTACTCCGGATTCAAAGTTATCATTCCGGATCCCAAGTTACCATTCCGGATCCAAAGTTATAACTCCGGATCCAAAGTTTTTACTCTGGATCCAAAGTTTTTACTCTGGATCCAAAGTTTTTACTCTAAATCCAAAGTTATTACTCCGGATCCAAAGTTATTATTCCAGATCCAAAGTTATAACTCTGGATCCAAAGTTATTACTCTGGATCCAAAGTTATTACTCCAGAAACAAATTAAGATCCAATCCAATTTAATATTCCGATACTGGAGTATGAACACGTGACATCCAGTTCACCGTTCAACATGGCAGCGGGGGTGGGTAGAAACTAGGTGAAGACCTAAGACCCAAAAACGAAGACTCCCCTCAAAATCACTTATAAATAAGTAAAATCCACTATTCGCCAGTCTACCTTTAAATTCACACGAACAAAGGATTGGAACGAGTTACCTAATAAGACCTTTCTTTCCCCTGGGACAAAGCAAACTGTCCGTAATAAAAAATCGTTTTGTTTGTTACACTCCTCTAGTGTCCAGAAGTCGTTATAAGCAGTTTCGAGCTGTTTCCAAGTGATTTTGAGGGGGGTCTTTGTTTTCTACATTTGGCGGGGTTATGTAGAAAAAGAAGACCCTTGTCAATTTCATTGATAATTGAAGAGCTTGTTGTTTCTTACATATCTCAGGTCGAGATACCCGTTTCTAGCTATTTATAAGTGATTTTGAGGGGGGTCTTCGTTTTCTACCAATCCATGGCGGGGGCTCAAGGTGAAGAAGTAGATGAAGTAACGTTTGAGTTTTCCTTCCTTTTGGTCTGGCCTTAATTAATTTGATAGACACCACTAGTGGCGCAATACTTGGAAGCCATTTTCTATGGAAACTGACCAGCCTCTATGCTGTGAAAACTCAGAACGCGTTGTTCTGAGCAGATCTGCAAACTGATGTTTTACGATCTGATCAGAACAGCACGTTCTGAGCACGTTCTTCCAAATACTTACGTAACATAACTAGTTAAGATGTCTATCAAATTAATTAATTAAGGGACCAAATTGAAAAGGAAGGAAAAGTTGGCCTCCTCTACTTCTTCACCTGAGCCGCCGCCATGTTGAATGGTGAACTGGATGTCATGTGTCCAAACTCCAGTTTTGGAATATTAAATTGGATTGGATCTTTGGATCTGAAGTAAAAACCTTGGATCCAGAGTAGGAACTTTGGATCCGGAATAATATCTTTGGATCCAGAGAAAGAACTTTGGATCCGGAGTAATAACTTTGGATCCAGGAGAATAACTTTGGATCTGGAGTAATAACTTTGGATCTTGAGTAATAACTTTGGATCCGAAATAATAACTTTGAATCGAGAGTAAAAACTTTGGATCCAGAGTAAGAATTTTGGATCCGGAGTAATAACTTAGATCCAGAGTAATAAAACAGCATTGCTGAATAATAAAATCCATGTTGGCTGGATAAAAACTTTAGATCTAAAACAAAATCTTTATTTTAATGCACTTTTTTTACTTTGCTTAGAATGTCACTTACAGGCCACCATAGATTTGGGTACGAGGTTGACTGTGTGGCACTCAACCTATTCAACCTGTCTAAAGCCGGATTCTTCAAAAAACTGCCAGCAAATTAATTTTCTTTTCCTTCTAGCCAGAAATTACATCTGGATTAGCAAAAGAAGGGAAACCTCGCCAAAGATAGCAGGCTTCCTGCAATACCTCAAATCATTCTACCACATAGAGACCACTGCAGGTCCCATTTTACCAAAAAAATGGGAAAATGTGAGCTCCTTATTTCAGTAAGCCTTTGATTTTGTATACATTTGTATATCTCGATCCTCTGCTCATTTTCTCCAGCATTAACCTGGTGTATCTTTTGCTTCACAACCGCTGCCTCTTTAAGACACGTAAGATATAAGTGCGTTAGACCGTGAATGTTTGGTTTTGTAAATGTTGGTTTTGAAGTACAATTACTAATAAGAACAGCTTGTAAATAGTGCATTGTAGTGTGAGTAGTGAGTAGGTAGTGTTGTAAGTACTGAGTATTGTAAGTCTTTACATTGTAAACAGAGTAAGTACCTTAGTCTATTGTATTCTAAATATTGTATTGTAAGTAGTGTAAGTATCGAAGTGTTTGTAAGTATTTTTGATTGTTGATTGTCGATTGAATAAATGTTATTAAAGATAAAAAAAAAAATTAAAAAAAAAAACCCTATTCAACCTGTCTATCAGTCCTGCTCATCATAGTCATCAATCTGTAGAAAGTCCGTAGTAGAGAGAAGTAGTGGTCTGACTGTTTTCCATGTCTGTGGAATTAAGTCTTCTAGTTCTTCAACTGTTTTGATGCATTGGATTGAAAGTTTGTAATACTTTCTCCCTCGTGATAAGAACTTTTTTGTATTATCGTTTTGTGCCGCTCGCCAATTTGAATCAAGTCAATTGGCCACTAATTGTTGAAGAATCATTTATGGATCATATAGAATACAGCTGTAGAATATGGTTGCACTCCCACCTGCCTGTCGCATTATTAGTTGTTTTCGCAAGACGAGATCCGGGGATTTATGGGAGATCATCGCAAATCTTACAGGAAAATAATAAATAAAGCATGAAAGGCGTCAGGATGCACATTCTGGTATGTTTTCGACGTACATATGACGATCAAATAGAGTAAAATCTTACATCCATCATCAGGACTTGTCCACGGCTTCTCAGTGAAACCTCCAAATATGTTTGCACTGCTTTTCACAACAGTGACTGTAGGCCCTTTGTTGTCGCACTTAGAGTGAAATGCTGAAGCGGCAAAGCCATCTCGTGACGCTCTGAACAGCAAACGCCATTCGCCTACCAAGACCCCCGTTAACCAGCCTTTCAAAATTGTCCGATACCCTACATTCGTCAAAATGGTCGACTCTCCAAATGGCTCGTTTGGCGTACACGCTTTAACCGTTAATTTAGCATGCCGCAACGCGTCGATGAGTCCTTGAATTTGATAAAATTCAGCTTCTTCCTCAAGTTCCTTGATAAAGGTAACTCCTTCAGGTAAAGTTAGTTTTCCTGTGCGGAGAAAGTTCAGGATAAAGCGGTCGATAAAGAATGAACCATCTTCAGATGGCTTCATGTCGAACCTTCCCGAAAACATGGAAGCCAGCATGGAGTTAGGATCCTTTGTCAGAGTTTGCACGCTTGTGGCAAAGTGCTGGCCTCCAACATTGAGTTTAACGGTGGACGAAAAGTGAACCTGATCAAGTTTCTTAGAGATGGCATCTATAACTTCTTGCTCCTCACGAGCCTGTCAGCCTCTCGCTGAAATATCTCACACGCTTCTTTGAAATGCTTTGCAGCATCTGTAAGAGCTTGACTACGTTGTTGGTGTTCAATATTTTGCTCACTCATGTTAAATCAGTTCGACAAAAAGAAGGGAACTGCTTCCGTCTTCAGCAAAGCAAAATACACTCACACGGACCACGTGACCGGAAAAGTATCAGCTATGCGAAATACTGAGGCCTAGGGACTAGGCCAGAAGTTGGTCACGTGTTCAATAGGAAGCGAAAGTTAACCGTCCTTGTATCACGCATGGCCACAAAAATTGCTTTGTAATACATACATTCAAAAAAGCCCTTCAAAATTTCATTTTGTCCTACAGTTTGAAATATTTATTGTTTCCTTCGAGCTTGGCATGTGCTACGCGAGTCAAAAAAGTTGGTAAAAGCATACAAACTTCCATGTTTTTGAGCGTCCACTCCCTGGGGCCCGGGGGCCTTCATCAACCTTCAGCAGGCAGGGTTTTTAGGACGGAAAGTAAATTAGTTTTTATACATGAAGGTATCGCTTGCGGTTGTGAATACAATGTGCAATGTCGACAAATCACTGATCCTAGCAGTAAGCAGGACGCATGTCATTCATGAATACATGGCAAAGCTCGCCACAAGTCCCTCGTAGCTCAGTGGTTAGAGCATCCCACCGGTGTACGGAAGGTAATAGGTTCAATTTCTGTCGGGGACTCATTTTTTTGTTCAGTGCTTGTGACATGTTGATCACTTTATTTCTCATTTCTTCGCTAGGCTTAAAATTTACCATCTTTCTTTGTTTATCAGGAAACATCTATATAAACTGAAAGGGCGAAATATTTTTCCTTTAGGGGTAAACTTAGGCCGAAGCCACACCCAGATTGGTCTGTTTTATTAAAGAGTTTAATTCTAATTTTGCGTCAACCATTTCTTCCCTGGGTCCACAATGGCTCCAAGTAGATTAAGGCCTGGGTCATTACAGAGTTTTCAGACTAAAGGAGGGTGGTATAACATAAAGTATTTTCAAGATATTCCATGACTAACAATTTAAGGCCAATCATAACCAAAAAATCTTCCAATTTCATTTTAAAAATTGTGTATAACTGCATCACGTGACCAGCCACGCCCTGTTTTACCGAGAAATCCTTTGAGTCAAAATTCCCACCAGAAAGAGAGTAAACCGTTTTCCTTCAGTAGGTTCAAAAAGTGGCCACTGATAGTCTTCTCATAAAAACAATCGGAATGAGGCGAGGTCAATAAACGTCTTTCTCCTGTCGATAATTTTAGTTGGAGGAGGACTGGCACTAGTCAGTGAATACCAATTTCACCTGCCAGTTGTAATGCTTCGATTCTTATCCACTCCATGTCTGAGCGAAAGCAGTGAAGGCATGTAACGTTTCGGAATAATCGCTGCCGCAGAGACCGCTGTTGATGTTCGTATTTTAAAAAAAATCTTAAACATGTCGTTTAAATGATTGTTTTAAAACTCAGAATAGATGGTGTTATCTGCGATCTTAAGTGATGCATTCTATGTGAGTGAAATAGTAGCTTTTAAAACTAGGCTAAACGAAAAATTCAAATCTGAATCAACTGTCGAACTTTGTTACGGTATGAGAAATCCATTCAGTAGTTATAGAGATAGTCTGATCGTTTGAATGTAAAATGTGATTACTTTATTGCTCCTTTTTCGCTTACGTCTCTGCTTCCGTGGAAAATGTTGAAATAACCGAAAAGGTCGGAAAGGGATCAGGCTCACTCATTAGAGACTAGAACAGTAACGACCTGTAATATATATAACCCCGGGCTTATTTACAGAAAGGCAAGCACGTTTGCAGAAAGGCAGGTACGTGCCTCGGGGTTATCAACATCCATCCAAAAAAAATAAACAACAACACGAACAAGTTTTATTCAGACTCAGTTGGTAATGATTGCATATAATTTTCCAAAGCAAGCGAAAACAGATAAGGAACTAGTCGAGGCCATGCGGGGGAGGAAACTCAAAGACAGATTTACATCACATGTTTCGAGCAGAACTCGTGGACTGGAATGAAATGGACGATCAAGGTTTATAAAACTGAATACTTTGATTGGCGCAGCAAAACCCATCGACATCAGTTTTTCTGCTTTCTCTTCTTTACTTTTCCTAAACTTGATATGTGCTGTACGAATTGAGTCATGTTGTCAAAATTAAAATGTACAATAATTAGAGAGAGTAAATAAATAATCTTAGAGAACAAAAAAAGAAGAACAAAAAAGTTTTGCATCCACTTGTTGGATTCTGTATTTGCCATCCTATCAACGACTGCATCTTTACTATCATACGCACGATCTTTTTGTTGGTTTGTCATCACTGCTAGAAATATCTCGTAATCTGTAACAATGAAGTACTCATCACCAGTCAAGAACGTGCCATGCTGTCCAGGTGGGTACTGATAGGTGCTGCCGAGTCTACTACGACTGGTCATGTTTGTATTTGCATTATTTGATATGTATAGGTCGTGCCCACCGCCCAACACTGGTCCACAGTCGCTTCTACAGCAAATACCACACTGTTCCCTCTCAGTGATTAGTGACATTTTGCTTAATTGTACTCAGGCATCTCTGGCTCACTAAGCTAAACAAGAAGGCGTGGTCGCATGCCGCAAACCCTGCTATTTACAATGATCAAATAGAATTGAAGTTAATAGTATTTCTTAGACTCAGATTGCCGTACCCTTTGCAAGCGCAAAAACAAACAAACAAACGAAAATTCTTCTGGTACCCTGAGTAATCTAGACTCAATTTCCGCCGTCTCCCGAGTCCAATCCAGTGTGTGGGCTCGTTTTCCAAAACAGCGGCTGAGAGACAAAAGAGGAAGGGTATGGATTATATTCAGTCTGAACGGGAGAAAGGTTCTGTCCTCAAGCACGATGCGTTTTACTTTGAGTGCAGAAACTGTCTCCTGCGGTAGACAAATCTATTCTCGTACTAATTTAGTCAGTACTGTCGTTAGAGTTTGGAGATATTGGTACGAGTTTTCAGTGCTCCTAATCTTACGGCATTTCGTATGTCAATCAGTCCAGCGCATGGCGATCTGTGGCCAGGAAGGTTAACCTAGCTAAGTGCTCTATAAAAGGGACTGGAGAGGCTACACTAATGTTTTTCAATTACGCCACCAAAACTCTCACTTGTCTTGTGCCCCGATTCTATTCTGCCTGCAACGTGTCAGGATTAGTTCAGTTGAACGAGCGCTGGTGAGCCACTGAGCTTATGCAAAGTGAAAAGTGAGGGTTTAGAACCAATTCTCAGGAACTCAGACTGAAAACTAAGAAACAAGGTACTACCTGTACTCCGCAAACGCCGGGATAGACCTTGGCGTGGCTCATGTCGGTCTTGTCAGTCAGTAGCATCTTGCTTGCAGTTGCAGCGGGGGCCAAGAAATCTATATGCTTTTCCTGTGCAGTTTAACTGTATTAAATGGTAAACCCTTTTATGGTTTTTAGTGTTTATTTCATCAACAGAAACATTTGCCTCACACTTATTACAGCATTACAAGAAGTCATTAGCCTCTTCGCTTGACCGATATCCTGATGCAAACTATCTTGTTATTTTGGAGGAGGATTTATACATGTCTGTCGATATTCTCAGCTTCTTCAAACAGCTTCTACCAGTCTTAGAAAACGATGAATCCGTCTACTGCTTGTCAGCTTAGAATGACCAGGTAAACTGAGTCCCTGCATGCATAAGGATTAAGGTTAAGATCCAATTACGGCGACGGCGACGGCAAAAACACGGCGTCAACGATAGTTTCAACTGGCAAGAAACAAACCGGCTGGTTATTCTAAAGATTGGTTTGGGCGTTGTTCTTGGGACCACCGAAAAACAAGCCCAGCGAGTGGTCAGGAGATTTGGTGACGGAACCGCCATTTCTACATGGTCATTGGAGCCACGTGAAGGTCTAGCGCTTTGCAGGGCAAAGGCAGTGCCTTCTTCCCTTAGTTATTTTAAGACCCTGAGTATTGGTTTGGTCCGAGGAATCGGACTCTCGACCTCCCGCTCTGCAGGCCAGCGCTGTATGACTGATTCAATGAGCCCAGTCACGGTAAAAATATAAAAATAACATTTTATTTGTGTTTACAGGGTGCTAAGTCGTAAATTGTTCAAAGGAGAACTGGAAAAGAAATGGCCGAAACCTGAGCAACCAAATGACTGGGACATGTGGATGAGAATGGAAGGGTAAAAGAAGGGAAGAGAATGTATCATACCCGACATTTCTCGAACATATCACTTTGGGCCCTTTGGTGCCAAGGGACTAAATGTTGGAAGTTTTATGCAGCAAATTTACTTCAAGAAACATTCTCTAAATAAGGAACGGAATGTCAAGCTAGATGTGAATAAGATGTACAAGGACAGCTATGAAAAAGAAATGCTTCTTTTGATAAGGTAAAACTTAAAAGTTCCTTGTTTTTAAGACTCATTAAACACAAAAAAAAAAGAAAAAGAAAAAAGCTAAAACGCGTGCAAGGTGACTGAACTCTACTGCCTTACGCTCGATTTTAGAAGGCTACTGTGTTATTTTCCAGTGGGTCTTGGCAATTTATTATTTGGTGTCCCAGTAAAGTAGTGTCGTCTCAGAAGAGGGTAAAAAAGGAACTAACCCTAGGTGTCCGTTGAGAAAAAGTTGACTGTAACTGACCTTTTACACCGACATTAAGGTGGGTTAAGGATTCCGCTAAATCATCCAAAACACTTCAGTCGCAAAATGTCTTAGCGTCTGCCATTGTATGCTTGTGAGAAATTTTAAAAAAATTCACTGTAGGAAATATTACAGGAAATTGTAGTTAGTCTGGGAAATCAAGGAACTACATTATTTTCGTTGTAAACAATAAATTTTCTCGGAGAAGCAAATAATATGCCACTTAATAATCCAAAATGGCACCAATGTTTTCCATATGGACCCTTCACACGGTCTAATTTGGCCCCAATACAAGGGGCAATACAATAAAAGTCACCTACTGCAACACGGGATCACGAGATTTCATCACATTGAAAGTAAAGCGAAAATTATCGAAATTGTGCGCAGCAAGAAGTCTTGCTGCTAACCGACAGCGCGAAGCGATAAGCACTGACGTGCGCATGCGTGATGCAATCTCATGGGGTTCCTGTAGCAGTGGTGACAAAAAAGAGTTGGTACCAAAACAGTACCATGTCATCGAGGCTGAATTAGCCCCTAAAACAGTATCATGGACTGGACTCACGTGTTTCGGCTCCAAAAAGCTCTTTTCATTTTACGGTGTGAAACTTCTAGCGCTTATCCTGTACAGGGTTGCCCATGGCAAATCCGCAACTCAAGGTCAACCTCGGTCCCAGGGTTCTCTCCTACTCGTCCCTACGGAGCGTAGAGACGGGTAGGAGAGAACCCTGGGAACGAGGTTGACTTAAGGTTAGTTACCTCAGTGAAAGGAGCGAAAGAGTTAATCGAACAAGGTTTTTTATCCCAGAAAATGCGGTATTAGTTAAAGAGACGATAATTTACGTCCTTGTCGCTGTTTTTCAGAGGGGCCAAATTGCTGAATCATGCCAAGAACCCCTGCTCACACCTCAAGGATTTTGTACCGGACACAGAAGGGAAGACATACTTGTTTTACCTACGAATGGACACTAAAACAGATTTTACCACGTGGTCCAACGTGGCGCGATGCTTTCGCATGTGGGATCTTGACGCGAGAGGTTTTCATAAAAGCACATGGAGATTTTGGATCAAGAAAAATCACATTGTAGCTGTCGGTTGTCCGGCATCTGAGTACTGCAAAAACAAACCGCAGGAGTTAGAACCGATTTATTTACCCAACAAAGAAACTAGACCTAAGGATCCTATTTAAGCTTACCAGCTCTTGTAATAATCAACATATATTGGTCACTGAAAGAGCTCTCTTGGATAATGAGCAAAACAGGCAGGCAGTATGTAATGGCTGCTTTTATGCCCAGAGGTGCAGGAAGAAAACTGAAGCTCGCGTCTAAAAGTTACAATAAAAGCGGCCGCACTATTTTTAAATTGATTTTATTGACATTAAGCAACTAAAGGATACAACGGTATACAATACTTCAGCTTACAGCGAAACGGCCGCACCAGGGGAAGGGACAAGTGGCTGTTTAAAAATGTCGCCCACTTAATAGAAGTTCTTTTTTCGACGGTTCTGACAATTATGTCTGCCGGAAGCATCGGTAGCTTAGCCTCCTTATACTACTACATGAGAAATTTCTGCAATCTGATTGGCTTAGAGCAGTGGTATTTCAGCTTAATTTGAAATACCTACATGTGAAAATTACAAACCTTTTGTGGGTAGTAGTATAAACAAATAATAGCATGATTTGTTCGTGATATTTGGCATAAATACCACTCGTGATATTTCAAAATTGTCTCAAATTTCACTCGCCTGACGTCTCGTGAAATTACGTATAACAATTTTGAAATACCACTCGTGGTATTTATGTCAAATATCACTACAAATCATGCTATTACCTATACAAATTAATGGAGAGTGGCTGCTTAATTTGCCTGCGTCGCAGACGCTCTAAACCTTCTGTATAGAAATGGTTTTGACGAGTGCGTGGGCCAGCTGCAACGCAGGCTACTGCTTGAATAGGAGTTCCAAAAAGTTGAAGAAACTGTACAACGCTATTAGGCGAGTGAATGGGCTGCCCAAACGGTTATGCACAGTAAACAAACGTATTTAAAAAAAATCAGGAGTTGAAGATAAAAAGGACCTGTCAGAATCATAGCGCCAGGCTACTAATTAGTTTCACAGTACGTTAGACTTTCACTTTGGACTATCACTTCTTGTATCTTGTGCTGCTATCATATTTCTATCAATGCACGACAATTTACTGGATACAAATGTTCAAATTCTAAGAGGTGTGAATTTTAGCGTATTTATATTTTGTCTTCTGTACTATTTATAAATAAATGGCACTTTTCCATTAATTCTTTGTTGCTTTCCTCCAGTTAACGTATTTGTGCAAGATTATTTCGTAATGAACACTTATGTTTATAAAAATCTTGGCAAACATTCAAGCATATTGCTTTTCAGATTTCGTTCACATGCTAACTTTCATTTGACTTATTTTAGACTATGGTTCCCCTATTAATATCAGCTATTTGTTTGTGGTTAATGTCTACAGCGAAAGAATAGATCCTAGCAAAAGCTAAGAGCTTTCATGGAGAAAATACTAGACCTTCCCAAAAAGTACCATAATACTCTCTAATGTGCAGGCTTAATGAAATGGTGGAATTGAAGTTCGCGTAGACAGATACAGATGAATAATAAGTAAATAAGTTTAACCTAAGTGCTCTATAAAAGGAGATGGGAAGCTTACGCTAATGTTTTTTAATTACGCTACCAAAACTCTCACTCCAGCTGTAAATCAACAAGTAGAGAAACGTAGGCCCGCTCTTAATTAATGGACTCCCTTCAAGTTGACTCATCCCCTAGTAGGGAGCTCTCGAGGAAGGTATCACCCATCCTTAGACTGTAGAAAATTTGTTTCAGTGTGAAAGGTCTTGGAAACCTAATGTATGTTAGGTCAATCTAAGGAAATGGTCGGACATTTACGCATTTGAATAAGCCATTGTGGCGTAGTATTTAAGCATAAATGCTCCATGAAAACGGCATAACTCTCTCTAAGATACACACCTTTAGGACTGGCCTTCTCAGCGAGAGATGTCCGTTTCACATACAGAGAGCCAACAAATGAAAGGAGTAAAGAAAGGCAGGCAACAAATTTCAAGTTTAAAGGTTGAAGTTTAGCGAGATGTCCGTTAAGGAGATTTGACTGTTTAGTCTGCCTAAATTAGTAAATTAACAGGAATACGCTAGGTCTCTTTCACACTGGTGTGACTACTGAGACGCATGCATGATCAACCTAAAGTTTCGTACTCCAGTCTTTAAATTCAAGTACAAGATTCCCGTTAGTCAGATCCTTACCCGAAAAAAAAAAAAAAACAGAAAACCCGGGTATTTTTTTATTTTCACCCTTTTGATAATTAACAATTATTCCTCAAGCCCGAATGGGCTCTAAGTCAATAGCCGATGAGGCCGAAGGCCGAATGGGCCATCGCCTCAGAGGCCATGAGAGCGAGAAGAATAATTGTTTTCGTAAAATCCAACTAGTTGGTGAAAAATGTCGAGACAAAACAACTTTAGCTAGTTAAAGCTAGACTTTAATCTTCTTTTGCCGCCAAAAAGCCGGCGCTTTTCGCTACTAGTAGGCTATAACATATAGCCTAGTAGTAGCTCAACCAATCAGAACGCAGCATTAATAATAGACCACCAGCTGCATTTTACTAATAGCCTATAGCCTAGTCTGTTGCCCCAAGAATAATTTCAATATGCAGAGAAATCATGCAAACTGTGTATTGTACTTACGCCTTGGGCTTTCTTCGTGACATCCCGGATCTTCTGGAGCCTAGTACATGCTGTTGTGATAAGGACTTTTTCGTACAACAGGCCGGACTGTATCGCTGGACGTTTTGAATCAAGTCTTAGGCCAATGAATAATAATATCATCATTTAAGGGTAGAGTCCACTCCCCTTACAGAGGACACTGTAGAGACCTCGAGTTAGTGTTAGTCTTTTGCGAGAGTCCGTAATAGCGGGAGTCAGTTAATTGTCGGTAATTTATTATTGCCTGGGAGTTAGCTACAGTCCGTATTATCGTAGAGTTCGTTATAGCGCCTGTTGTGTCCACAAGGCTAGATTTGACTGTATACAGAAATACTTTGCAAAACCTACTCGTAATTGGTGCCTAGCTATAGGTACATCAAATCTAATGAAGAACATACCTGATTGATTTGTCCACGACTCTTCGGTAAAGCCTCCGAATATGTTTCCTCTGCTCTTCACAACAGTGACTGTAGGCCCTTTGTTGTCGCACTTTGAATGAAATACTGAAGCGGCATAGCCATCTCGTGATGCTCGGAATTGCAAACGCCATCCGCCTGCCATGGCCTCAGGCAACCAGCTTCTCAAAACTCTCTGTTCCTCTTACATTCGTCAAAATTATCGACTCTACGAATGGCTCGCCAAGAGTACGTGCTTCAACTGTTGAATTAGCAGGTTTTAATGCGTTGACGAGTCCTTGAATCTGATAAAATTCAGCTTCTTCCTCAAGTTCCTTGGTAAATGTAGCTCCTTCAGGCAAAGTTAGTTTGCCTGTGCGGAGAAAGTTCAAGATGAAGCGGAAGTGAGTTCCATCTCGATCGATAAAGAACAAACCATCTTCAGATGGCTTCATTTCAAACTTGCCGGAAAACATAGCAGCCAGCATGGAGTTGGGATCCTTTGTCAGAGTTTGCACGGTTGTGGTAAAGTGCTGACCGCCAACATCGAGTTTAACGGTGGAAGAAAAGTGAACCTGACTAAGTTTTTTGGACATATGTGCGGATGGATTCTTCAGTCAGTACTCTAGTTTAAAGTTCGAAGATCTCATAAGCTTCTTGCACAAATGAATGTGGCATCGCTCATATGGCAACCGCGTCTTAGCCTTAATTATTAATAAAAGCAATAGCGCGAAATTTAAATAGGCATTTCACAAAACAGTTGAATATATTAGTGCTTGTAGAAGAGAAGTCGGAAGAACTTTGAGCGAACTTAGTGTATCTACCACAAGGTTGTAATCAGTTGTTGTGTAAGTGAAGGAAGATGGATAAATGCCCTGGTCCCAGAGGTTTTTCTTGATTTTTCTTCGCGAAAGAGATCAAGAGCAAGCCGCGAAGCGGCAACAACGAGTCGCGAAAGCGACGAGGAGAGAGAAAAACCTCTGGTTACCTTGGCCTCGAATCTCACGACGGGGTCAGGATCTGACCCTCGGGCGTTGATTGGTTGATATTTTTTCAAACACGCAAACCAATTTGATTGGCTCGTTTAATTGTAACTACCGAGGGGACGCTGAGGATTCTCACACCTCATTTTGCCTCTCTCTACCAGGGAAGAAAATTGTTTGTATGCTGCACTCGCAATAACATTTGCACGGGACCAGGGAACATAAATGCACGCCATATTTCGAGGTTTTGATATGGATGTTGTTCCTGAAAGAATATTCGAAGAAATTTTGTCCTCGGTACTTGATGAGCGCCTTCCTGAGTCTCACTGAGCAACAAAAGAAAGCTTTGTTCGCCGCGTTGAGTCGAAAGGATATGTTTACCATTTTATCAACCGGACATGGAAAGTATATATTATTTCAGTCGTTACCTGATATTTGCAAGTACTTTTCCTTAAGAGGCTACTCATACCCTCGCCATGCAATAATTTTGGTTGTCTGTCCTCTCAAGTCTCTTGTGGACTCGCATATCCGCGAACTGCGAAACCGTGGCGTCTCAACAACCAGTTTGAGCAGTCCAGACGTTGACGACCAGAATCTCGTGTCTCGATGTATTTACCATTTTGTGTTACAATACTGTCATTCCATTAAATAAACTAACTTGTTTAGGGCAGCAAAATATAAATCTCCGAATACGGAATGAAAGTTTCGTTAATCACTTTCGATGCAGCTTGCATTCTCCTGCGACGCCCAATATTTATCTTTAAAGATCTAACCAACGTTTTTTTTTGGCATTGGGTCAACAAAAACCTCTGAAAGTACATTCCGAACCTTAAGGGTTTGTTGTGCGGCATGACTCTTCCTGGCGCCGTTGTTCCACAAAAAAAGGAAATGGAGCCGTCAAACCAAAATGCGAGCCAAATTGCCAGAATACATATTGATATTACTATTTTGGGGGGAATGCCCGTGAATCGACGCGAACGGCGTGCCCCGCAGAAGTAAACAATATAATAAGCGTGATCAAGAGAGGATAAAGGGGACAGAGAAGGCATCCCCCATACACACCCTATTCCATAGGTAATTCGTCTCGAGTTATTTTTAAGACCACAGATCCCAAGGGGGATTAGACAACAGCCAATCACATAGCGCGAATGAGTTCCGCGTGGATGACCCACACTCAGAGCCACGCGTCCTTCACGAATTGACGCAGAACAAAATGGCGGAAGACGCGGAGAGCGATATTGCTATTCCGAAAAAGACTAAAGAGAGATTTCTGCTAAAGCTGTGTCAGTGAAACGGAATTAAAAAAGAATCACCCTTCCTCTCTTGTATAGAGCTAACAGTACAGCAGGGGAATCCTCAACACACTGAATATTCGCTCAGGATCATTTATAATTTACAGTTTGAAGAGAGCAATTTCTGGTTTGATATTTATTCTTTTATTGTTCAACAAAAATAACACTTGGCGTCCTTTATGCTTTATTGTACAAACGACCGGTTTCAATAGACCGGCGAAATTTCTCATTTTATTAAAGCACTGAGGTTACGACAAATTCGAGTTAAACTGATTTCACGGCTTGTCAAAGAGTCTAGTGATTCCTTTTTCCCAGGTGAGCGCCGACTCATTTCGCGTCAATATTCAGGAATGCTCTCGATCTCTTTACGCTTTCATTGCCTTTCGCCCGATATGTTTTCCACGGCGTTTAGTCGTGCGAAACCTCCACGAAACATCCACGCAACGCGCGAGGTAACTTTATCCCGATTCTAAAAATAACTCGAGACCAATTACCTATGGAATAGGGTGTGTATGGGGTATGCCTTCTCTGTCCCTTTTATCCTCTCTTGGCGTGATTGATAGACTCTTGCAAACTTTACAACTTCCCGCTGGCACTTCTGACAGATAATCCCGTTGAGTCATGTACACAGCCGACAGAACAGATCGACAATGTTTGTGAAAAATCCTTGTTATTATACCCAAAAACGTTGATTTCAGATCGGCCACTTATTTTTACATAAATTCTGCAAATCCTGCAGCAGTCGTTTGGAACAATGTTGGTTTCTTTATAAAGTGGTGTTCTTATTCCTGGACTCTTGTCGCCCATCGTTAACACATGCTTTAGCTTGACCCCGATAAACAAATCACTCTTTACCACCCAAGTGGAAATGGTTTGTTCGTAACATAATTTCCCCAGGTCTACCCTGACTTAAAAAAATAGCGGCTGATAAGCACGTGTTTGCTGAATTGCCATTGGTCACTCTTTTTATTAGCAATTTGACGCGTTTGACAGCTGTCGTCTGCATGAAAGTGAGATTCGAGGCCAAGGTAACCAGAGGTTTTTCTCTCTCTCTCTTCGTCGCTTTCGCGACTCGTTGTCGCCGCTTCGCGGCTTGCTCTTGATCTCTTTCGCGAAGAAAAATCAAGAAAAACCTCTGGGACCAGGGTAGGTGATAAACATCGACGCGCGAAATAAGCATGAGTTGTTCTTGTTAGTACACGGAGCCTGGTGTCTCTCTAACAGGACTCAGTGGCGATCACATAATTCGACTAGCAGATCAAGAAAAAAACTTGAGTGAAGGTCAAGCCCGTAGCGAACGATAGACTTACACGGCACAATTCCCTAGCGCCTTGCTTCCTCGGTCGAACGAGCAATTTGATAAAGAATGCAAATGCTTGCTTTGCGGATCATACAGTCGATGAATTTTTCAATTACGACAACTGTTATCAGAATTGAATACACCAAGAAGAATCTGCCAGAAAGCGAGCTTGATCGAGTGGAACCGAGACCGGTATGCCGAAAAAAGGTGTGGATGCACTATGTTAGCCTGCGTAGCTGTCCGTATTGTCTTGGTGCGCGATTAAAGTTTTCACAGCGGAGCCATGATCCAAAAAAGGGAGTGGAGACGAGGCGTTTTTTCTATTTTCTATTTCTCGCGGCTTACGCCGCTCGTGACTGCTTTGCCGCCGCCAAATCTCACTCGACTACTACACAATACCACCAGCTATACGCAGGCTAGCATAATGTAGGAAAGAAAAAAACGGAGTGCAAAGGTCAAGTCTCAAGTCAACTGCGTCTTCACACTTGAAGCTCTCGGAAGTTAAAAGATTTGAGAATAAATTAAAATAATAAATTAAAAGACCCAGATAACAACAATAACCTTACTAATGATTCCTCGTGTATATCTAATATCTTAAATAAACATTTTTCAAATGTTGGCAACATCTTAGCAAGCAAACTACCACCGGCAGAGCGTCCCTTCATAGACTACCTAAGAAACTCCAGTTCGCCAGAAGTTTCGTTTTTCTTCAGACCTGTAACTCCATCCGAAATTCAATTTCAAATTTTATCTATACCAAACAGCAAATCGCATGGCTTATACTCCTGTCCTACTCAACTTCTTAAATACTCAAGCGAAGTCATATCTCCAGTTCTTTCAAATATTCTCAATACATCTGTCTCTCTTGGGGCTTACCCCCAAAAACTTAAAATATCTAAAATTATACCTATCTTCAAAGCTGACGACGAGACCGACACTTCTAATTATAGGCCAATTTCATTATTATCAAATTTCAATAGAATCTTCGAAAAAATTATGTACGACAGAATGAGAGACTTTATTGAAAAGCACAGCCTATTATATTCGTCTCAATATGGTTTTCGTCAAGCTCACTCAACCCAACATGCTATCCTTGATATGGTAGAAACTATACAAACCAATATGGACAAAAAACTCTTTTCATGTGGTGTTTTTATTGACTTAAAAAAAGCCTTTGACACTGTGAATCATACTATTTTACTTGATAAACTAAATTATTATGGCTTCCGTGGAATTTTCAATCAATGGTTTTCCTCTTATTTATCAAATCGCACACAAAGCACTGAAATCGGCTCTCATATATCTAGTAAACTAAATATCAATTGCGGCGTACCCCAAGGATCTGTCCTAGGTCCACTTCTCTTCTTGCTTTATATAAATGACATCCAATATTGTTCGAGCAAACTCCAATTTTTCCTTTTTGCTGATGACACTAATGCTCTTTATGCTCGTAAAGATTTAAAGACACTGGAACTAACAGTAAATGCAGAATTACACAACTTGTATAACTGGCTGACTTCAAACAAACTTTCCCTGAATATTAAAAGTCAAACTATGTAATTTTTCGTCCATGCCAAAAATAAACTCAACTATGATCCCCAGGTCAATATTTTTGACAATGAAAGCAATAAAAAGGTTACCCTTGAACGCAAATTAAAAACTTTATTAAATATCTTGGACTGTTAATTGATGAAAATCTATCTTGGAAGACCCATATTCAATCTGTTGCAAATAAAATAAGTAAAACAATTGGGCTAATTGCGAGATTAAGACATATTGCTCCCACTTGCACCCTCTTAAATATTTATCAGTCACTAATTACACCTTATCTAACTTATGGTCTTATCTCTTGGGGCAACGCGTGTAAAACTTTCCTTGACCAAATTCTTGTCCTTCAAAAACGCGCACTGCGTTTAATAAATTTTGCTGAAACAAACGACCACGCAATACCTTTTTTTGTCAATGCAAAAATTCTACCTTTACAGTCTCTATATTATGAATCCGTTTGTAGTCTTATGTATGATGTAAATAAAAACACTGCTCCGGTTAATATTTCGAAACTCTTCTCTCGAATTTCTGGTGTTCATACTTACAACACACGTGCCTCAACCTCTGAACATTTTTATACTAAAGAATCTCGACTCAATGTCAAACGAAATGCTTTTTCGCGTGTTGGGGTCAAAATTTGGAATGGGATACCCCAAATTCTTAAAGAAAGACCGAAAAAAGCTTTTAAAAGATCACTAAAGAAATGCTACTCGATTTCCTTGAAACTGAAGACTCCTATATTGATGTGGATACGATCATCGTGAAAATGAAAAAGTAATTCTCTTGTCCTTTATTTTCATTTAAATTTAAAAAAATTTCACTTTAATTATTGTCCTTGCATTTAAGTAGAACGTATCTATTTAATGTAAAATGTATATACTTATATAACGCCTAACTTCTTTGTATTTGTCTAGTTTGTTGTAAATTATGTAGCCTTGCCTGCCTCGAATAGCCTCGCTAACTGCAGGCCAGTCCCAATGTATCTTTTGCTATATTTTCAAATTTAAATAAAGTTGAAGTTAAAGTTGAAGTTGAAGAAGAGATGCATATAATTTATTTATGAGAAAGACTTCGTGATAGAACAAGAACAAGAACAAGTTCGGCGTGAACTAGAAACGGAGAGAGAGAATATCTGATTTGGAATTACCCTGAAAGTAGCCTGTGAACAGGGTCTCTGAGTACCCTGGCTCCAGCGGTCCGTTTTCAAAAAACCTGGAATAAATTAGACCTTGAGGAATTAAACGGTACTCATGTATACTCAAGCACTAACCTGCGTGCAGACGTCTCCTGTTTTCTTTGTTGCAAAAGGAAAAGGAAATAGGAGACCCCATCACGAAGGCTTCTCAAGCATTAAATCGTTTACAGAAAGAGGCATTTATAATACATGTTTTTACTACTACGCAGAAAGCCTGTTCCAGGCGTTCGGATAATGGAGTGCGGCGCCACGAAGAGAGCGAGAAACACACCCTACCCCAGCCCCTCCTTGTTTTTTTCTGCTCACATCTCTTTGCGCTATCCCCACGATCTGAACGCCTGGAACAGGCTACTACGTAGACCACGAGCGATCGCCCTTTTTTCCTCAGAGCCATACGCGGCGAGGGAAAACGTAAAATTATGCAAATTAATGGTAACCCGAGCTGATCCGCCTAAAAATAATAATTAAAAAACTGTTTAAGATAGTTATCCCTTAAACTCCCTAGGGCCGTCTACAATCAAAATTCAGATAAATCTAAAAAACCTAATTTAATCTTTTAAAATACTGATATCGTATTAGCACCCAGTGGTAAAAGGACTGCCGAGGCTGACTGCAAACCCGGAGGCGGCGGGCGGCACTCCCTGGCCTATACGGGGAGCCGGCTCCACCCCTGGGCTGCAAAACAGTCCTTTCTATTTCTTGATGGGTTGGAAATGTTTGATGATAGATACGAGGTAAAGTGTTGTCTACTGTTAACAGCCCCCTGAAAGATTTCTCGTCACTGATGAAGCAAAGGGATCCCTGTGGCTGAACCTCAGTGAAAGGAGCGAAGGAGTTAATCGAACAAGGTTTATTATCCCAGGAAATGGGGTGTTTTGATAAACAGACTATAATTTACGTCCTTGTCGTTGTCTTTTGAAGAAGCCAAAGTGCTGAATCATGCCAAGAACCCCTGCTCACACCTCAAGGATTTTGTGCCGGACACAGAAGGGATGGCGCGATGCTTTCGCATGATGGATTTGGACTTGAGAGGTTTTTATAAAAGCACTTGGAGATTTTGGATTAAGAAAAATCACATTTTAGCTGTCTGTTGTTCGGCATCTGAGTATTGCAAAAACAAACCGCAAGAGTTAGAACCAGTTTATTCACCCACCAAAGAAACGAGACCAAAGGATCCTATTTGAGCCTACCAGCTCTTGTAATATACAACTATACCCCGAAGGGGAGGCGAATAATGTATATCTAGCGCTATGAGCCGACCCTGAGGGGAATGGTTGTTTTAGTATTTATCATATCAGTTGGATAAAAGTCAAAAGGAACTTTCTGTAAATAAAAGACGTCACTTTGTTAGAGTTTGTTTACGTACGTTTCAACTGACAGTGTTTCGGGGATCATTTTTTCTTACGATTTTGTTGAAAATTCAGCGAAAAAATTCTTTTCTACCGACCAGAAACAGCGACAAGCCAAATTTTGTCTCTATCTTGGTATTTTTGGGGGCAGCTACTTCAGTTACCGCTAAAATTTCATCTTTCGAAACTGTCGCGAAACGAGAAGCCATTTTGAATCCCGCCCCAAAACAGTGAATATCCAAGGATATTCTGAGTTACGGGAGCCAATCAGAACGCGCGTAAATTGCTATCCAATGATTTGGTGAATACTAATAATCAACATTGGTTACTGCAAGGGCTCTCTTGGATAATGAGCAAAACAGGCAGTCTGTATGTAATGGCTGCTTTTATGCCCAGAGTGCAGGAAGAAAACTGAAGCTCGCGTCTAAAAATTACAATACAAGCAGCCACACTATTTTTAATTGTTTTTATTGACATTAATTAACAGAAGGATACAACGCTACACAATACTTCCGCTTACAGATTATTACATATGTTCAAATTCTAAGAGAAGTGAATTTTAGCGTATTTATATTTTGTCTTCTGTACTATTTATAAATAAATGGCACTTTTCCATAAATTCTTTGTTGCTTTCCTCCAGTTAACGTATTTGTGCAAGATTGTGTCGTAATGAACACTTGAGTTTATAAAAATCTACGCAAACATTCAAGCATATTGCTTTTCAGATTTCGTTCACATGCTAACATTCATTTGACTTATTTTAGACGATTCGTTTTAGCTTAAGGACGGCCGGTTCCCCCCCTATAAATATCAGCTTTTTGAGTGTTGTTGATGTTTACAGCGAAAAAATAGATCTCAGCAAGAGCTAGGAGCTTTATGAGAGAAAATAATAGTTTTTCCCAGAAAGTGCCATAATACTCTTTAATGTGCAGGCTTAATAATAAACAGTGAAATTGAAGTTCGTGTTACAGTTACACTTGAGCACAGTTTACTCTGGAATTAAAGAATTTTTAGCTTAAACAAATTTGAGTAGGCTTCTGAAAAACAAAAACAGGAACTGAAAAAAAACGTTTACTGACGTTCACGTGCAAATGTACGTATTATACAAATAAGGGACCTTATAGATTTGAGTACGAGTTTGACATTGGGTAATAGGCTAGTCAGTACGGGTTTTCAAATTCAGCTCGCGTGCTTTAGATAAACATTTATTGCAATGAAGTTACTCCTTAAATTTCCTCATGTGCTGAGAGAGAGTAAGCGTTCTTGGGACAAAACGAGTGCAAAATACCCAAATTGTTTGGCTTTAATTTCGAACTTAATCCCGAGCTCGTACTCAAATCGTCGAAAAGGTGATGCACAGCACGCGCAGCAATACAAGGGTAAACCTGAACACTACAGAGTATTGTAGTTTTTTCTTTTTTTTCCTTCTTATTATTTTTTTATCTAGGTCAGTGTAATGCTTAATCTACCATGCTTAATCTAGTCCTCCAGAGCGAGGAATATGCAATGATCCAGAGAATGTGCGCGCACTTAAAACAGGAGGCATTATCCATAAAGCCCTTTGGATTCTGAATTTGCCATCCTATCGATGACTGACTAGGCCTTAACTATTTTACCCGCAAGATCCTTTTCTGCTGGTGTTTTGTCACTGCTGGAGTTCAAACACCTCGTATTCTGTAACAGGGAAAAATATGGCACCTGTGAAGAACTTGTTCGGTTGTCCTGGTGGGAGCTGATAGGTGTTGCCGAGACTGCTTCCACTATAACTTGTGTTTGCATTATCTGATATCCTTAGGTCATTCCCACCACCAAACACGGGTCCAAAGTTGCAAAAACAATAGATGCCATTCCCTTCCTTTCCACTGATGAGCGACAGTTTGGTCGGTCCCAGGCCACTTGGATTCACCAAGCTAAACAAGAAAGCTTGGCAACAGTTTACATAACCTGAAAATAATCAGATAAAACTAACGTTAGTGTTTGCTGGACTCGGCTTGCCATGTAAACTTTTAAAGTGTGGAATTTGTACTTAAGTTCAGAAATCTGCATATCCATTAAGGGCTACTTCAAACTCCGGCAATCTTTGCGTGTGTACTGTAATAAATAAAAGACAGCACCTATCCTTAAAGTAACAGTGCTTCTAATCTCGTACCCTGCAGGTCTTAATTACATTACGCCTGTTTTGCTTTTGTGGCCCAGTAAAATTCAATTAATAAAATGGAATTTTCTTTTTTCTTTTTTTTTCAGGAAGACTTATTATTTTACGGATCCTCGGAGACCCAGGGGCAGTTTATCAGGGTGGCACAAATTTTCCTTTCGTCCTGCCACTGGATCTCCGAGGATGATTACCCGTACGCACATTACCCAAAGATACATCTCAGTTATTAGGTTATTGTACCGTACATTTTGTTGTACAGGGTCCACCCCAGTTATGTTTAACACGCCGGTATTTTTTTCTTTGAACGTTTATTAAAAGACTAAAACAACTGCACTGTACGTGGTACAGTACTTCGTAAAAGTGCTGTTCAAGGGATTATATTCTTATATTTCCACAGGCGTTCCAAGCTGACGTTACGAGTGTTATGTACATTTTCTCACATGAGATTCGGTGTCGCGTTACAAACGACCGTTGAGACTTTGTATGAGAAATCATGACTGAGGTCTGCGAACGCTAAATATCATTTATTTTAACTTTTTTTCTATAAAATAGATAAAGGAAACTTTACCTTACTTCGTATTATGAGGAAAGTGACAAGGGTCAAACAATAACAGCCAAAAACCCGACTAAATCGATGAATTCACACCAAAAAGCACAGGAATACATCGAAGGTAAGTCTCCTTTATTTATTTTCTAGAAAAATAAGTAAGAATAATGATATATGACGTTCGCAGACCTCAGTATTTTATTTCCCTCATACAAAGTCTCAACGGCTGCTTGTAACGCGACACCGACTACATTGAACACGGACTTATTACCTTTCTAGTTGTAACCAGTCCTTATTATGACCTCGACCGCACTTAAACGCAGGGATCTCGATAAAACTAGGGGAGCCCTTTGTAAACGCCCCCGGCGTTTTTTTTAAAATCGGCAAATTTGACCCAGCTTTTAATCGGGGTACGGCGTTTAATCGAGAAAATACGGTAATGTACCGAAGCCAAAATGGCGTCTGTTTGCTTGATCTGTTTGCAAGTTTGGGAGATCTGGGTATGAGTTCACAGTCTATCATGTCCTGTTCATCAATCTGTAGGCAGCAAGTTTAACCTATTAAAGAAGTCCGTAGTTACGGCCTTCATTTCAGACCGACTCCTTCGACTCGCATACTCCTCTCAGCAACTGAGAGGAGTATCAGGCGAGTCGGAGGAATGTCTGAAATTCAGGCTAGTCCGTAGTAGGGAGAAGTAGAAGTCCGTGACTGTGGAATCTGGGTCTTTTAGTTTTTCTTTTTTTTGGTGTTTTGGTGCATTGGACTAAAAGTTTGTAATACTTTCTCCATCGTGATAAGGACTTTTTTAGCGATCATTTACCTGTCGCTTTATTAGTTGTTTTCGCCAGACGAAATCAGGTGAGTCATGGGAGATCATCGCAAAATCTTACAGGATAATGATAAATAAAGCATGGAAGGCGTCAGGAAGCTCATTCGGGTATATTTTCGACGTATAAATGATGATCAACTGGAGTAAAAACTTACGTCCCACTTCTGCACTTGTCCACGGCTTCTCAGTGAAACCTCCAAATATGTTTGCACCGCTTTTCACAACAGTGACTGTAGGCCCTTTGTTGTCGCACTTAGAATGAAATGTTGAAGCGGCAAAGCCATCTCGTGACGCTCGGAACAGCAAACGCCATTCCCCTACCATGGCCTCGGGTAACCAAGCTTTCAAGATTTTCCGATGCTCTACATTCGTTAAAATGGTCGACTCTCTGAATGGCTCGTCTGGCGTACATACTTTAACTGTTAACTTAGCAGACCTCAACGCGTCGATGAGTCCTTGAATTTGATAAAATTCAGCTTCTTCTTCAAGTTCCTTGATAAATGTAGCTCCTTCAGTCAAAGTTAGTTTTCCCGTGCGGAGAAAGTTCAGGATAAAGCGGAAGTGAGTTCCATCTCGGTCGATAAAGAACGAACCATCTTCAGATGGCTTCATGTCGAACCTTCCTGAAAACATGGCAGCCAGCATGGAGTTGGGATCCTTTGTCAGAGTTTGCACGCTTGTGGTAAAGTGCTGGCCTCCAACATTGAGTTTAACGGTGGATGAAAAGTGAACCTGATCAAGTTTCTTGGACATGGCATCGATGGATTCTTGCTCCTCGCGAACCCTTGTTGCTTCCCGTTGAAATATCTCACATGCTTCTTTGAAATACTTTGCAGCATCTGTAAAAGCTTGACTACGTTGTTGGTGTTCAATGTTTTGCTTACTCATGTTAAATCAGTTCGACAAAATGGAGGGAACTGCTTCCGTCTTCGGCAAAGTAAATGCACAAGGACGTCACAAAGTTTGTCACGTGTTCAATAGAAATGAAAACTGCGATAGGGTGGAACCGTCCTCGTGTCACGCATGGCTACAATAGTTAATTGCTTTCTCAAACACACATTCAAACAAGGCCTTGCAAATATCATTTTGTCGGACAGTTTGAAATTGCTTTTCTCGGGCTTTGCATGTCCTACCGCGAGTCAAAAAAGCTGGTCAACGCATGCAAACTTCCATGCTTTCTCGTCTCCTCGCCGTTAGATTTGAAAATTGTTGATTCTGGCCTCTATCTGAGGGTTTTTAGGACGGAAAGCCAATATTTTTATACACTAAGGTATCGCTTAGGGTTGGGAATACAGTGTACAATGGGCTCGTACGCGTCGAAATCGCTGATCCAAGCAGTACGCAGGACGCATGTAAAACATAAGCCTTGTATATGGCCCAGCTCGCCACAAGTCCAACGTAGCTCAGTGGTTAGAGCATCCGACCGGTGTACGGTAGGTCATATAGGTTCCATTAATGCCGGGGATTCAGATTTTTTTCTTTGTCCTGTGCTCGTGAGATGTTGATCACAGATCTCATTTCTTCGCCGAACTTCATCAGAAAACATCTATATTTAAAAGGGGGAAATACTTTTCTTTTACTTTAGGGGTGAAATAAAGCATAAGCCACACCCATATTGGTCTTTTTTATTAAAGAGAATTTAATTCTAATTTTCCGAAGACCATCCCCGTCTCTTTCATGTGGTAGTTTCTCTACTGGGTCGACACAGGCTCCGATTCTTATCCATTTCATGTCTGAGCGAAAGCAGTGAAGGCATAATTATAACGTTTTGAATCGCTGAGACCGCATTTTCGCATTTTTTTTAAAAAATTCACACATATCGTTTAAATTATTGTTTTAAAATTCAGAATAGATGATGTCATCTGCGATCTATTCTATGTAACTCATGAAATGGCAGCTTTTAAAACTATACTAAATCAGATTCAACTGTCGAACTGAGCTTTTGAATGTAAAATGTGATTACTTTATTGCTACGCTTACGTCTCTGCTTCCCTGGAAAATGATGAAATAAAACGAGCCTGGAATCAGGCTCATTTTATATAAGAAACTAGAACAATAACGAGTTGTAACCCCGGGCTTGGAAAGGCAAGCACGCTTGCTGAAAAGGCAGTTACCTTCACGGGGTAATCAACATCCATCCAAAAAATAAATAAATAAACAACAAGAAGAACAAATTTTATTCAGACTCAATTGTTAATGATTGCATATAATTTTCCCAAGCGAAAATATTCGTCGTGGCCACGCGGGGAAGGAAAGACAGATTTCCATTACATGTTTGGAGAAGAATGGACTGGAATGGAATGTACAATCAAGGTTTATAAAAATACTTTGATTGGCGCAACAAAACGTATCGACAATCAATTTTCTGCTTTCTCTTCTTTACCTTTTCCTAAACTTGATATGTGCTGTACGAATTAAGTCATGTTGTCAAAATTAAAATGTATAATGATTAGAGTGAGTAAAAAAATCATCTTATCTTACAACAGCTAAAACGTTCATTCCGGGGTAAAGAACAAAAAAATTTTGCATCAACTTGTTGGATTCTGAATTTGCCATCCTATCGATGACTGCATCTTTACTATGATACACACATTGTCTTTTTTGTTGGTTTGTCATCACTGCTATCAGAGTCCAAATATCTCGTAATCTGTAACAATGAAGTACTAATCACCAGTCAAGAACTTTCCCTGCTGTCCAGGTGGGTACTGATAGGTGCTGCCGAGTCTACTACGACTGGTCATGTTTGTATTTGCATTATTTGATATGTATAGGTCGTGCCCACCGCCAAACACTGGTCCACAGTCTCTTCTACAGTAAATACCACTGCTTGTACTCAGTCCTCTCGGGTTCACCAAGCTGAACAGGAATGCGTGGCTGCATGTCGCAAACCCTGCAATTTACAATGATCAGATAAAACTGAAGTTAGTATTTCTTTGACTCAGTCACTAGATGGTCTGGGGATGTGTGCTGCAGTATGATCCTCAAGTGCCAGAGACCCCGGCTTTTCATTTCTGCAGCCTACTCGTCTCCGACGCATCTGACCGCACTCGCCGCACCTGCTGCACGTGCGAAAACAACCTCTGGTACCCAGGGCAATCTAGGCTCGATTTCCGCCGTCTCTCGAGTCCAGTCTTCGATGCCTCCCAAAAAGAGCTCTTTCGAAAGGATGAGTGGGGGTTCATTTTGAAAACAGCGGCTGCTAATCGAGCCTATAACAGACAAAAGGGACAGCTAAGGGTTATATTCAGTCTGAACGGGAGAAAGCTTCTGTCCTCTTTACAAGCACGGTGAGTTTTACTTTAAAGACAAAATCCGTCTCCTACGCTAGACAAATCTGTTCTTACTATCGTTATATTTTGGAGATTTTGGTACTAGTTTACAGTGCTCCCATTCTTGCGGCATTTGGTCTGTCAATCAGTCCAGCACATGGCGATCTGTAGCCAGTATAAGGTTAACCTAAGTGCTCTATAAAAGGGGATGGAGAGCTTACGCTAATGTTTTTTAATTACGCTACCAAAACTCTCACTCCAGCTGTAAATCAACGAGTAGAGAAACGTAGGCCCACTCTTAATTAATGGACTCCCTTCAAGTTGACTCATCCCCTAGTAAGGAGTTCTCGAGGAAGGTATCACCCATCCTTAGACTTCAGAAAATTTGTTTCAATGTGAGAGGTCTTGGAAACCTAATGTATGTTAGGTCAATCTACAGAAATGGTCGGAAATTTACGCATATGAATAAGCCATTGTGACGCAGTATTTAAGCATAAATGTTCCATGAAAGCGGCATAACTCTCTCTAAAGGTACACATCTTTAGGACCAGCCTTCTCAGCGAGAGATGTCCATTTTACATACAGAGAGCCAACAAATGAAAGGAGTAAAGAAAGGCAGGGACCAATTTTCAGGTTTAAAGGTTGACGTTTAGCGAGGTGCCCGTTAAAAAGATTTGACTGTTTAGTCGGCCTAAATTAGTAAATTAACAGGAATACGCTAGGTCTCTTTCACGTTGGTGTGACTATGAGACGCATGCATGAACCTAAAGTTTCGTACTCCAGTCTTTAAATTCAAGTACAAGATTTCCGTTAGTCAGATCCTTACCCGAAAGAAAAACAACAGAAAACCCGGTTTTTTATTTTCACCCTTGGGATAATTAACAATAATTCTTCGAGCCCGAATGGGCTCTGAGTCAATAGCCGATGAGGCCGAAGGCCGAATGGGCTATTGACTCAGAGGCCATGAGGGCGAGAAGAATAATTGTTTTAGTAAAATCCAACTAGTTGGTCAAAGATGTCGAGACAAAACAACTTTAGCTAGTTAAAGCTAGACTTTAATCCTCTTTTGCCGCCAAAAAGCCGGCGCTTTTCGCTATTTAACTAGTAGGCTATAACAAATAGCCTAGCAGTAGTTCAACCAATCAGAACGCAGCATTAATACTAGACCACCGGTTGGATTTTACTAACTATAGCCTAGTCTGTTACCCCAAGAATAATTTCAATATGCAGAGAAATCATGCAAACTGTGTGTTGTACTTACGCCTTGGGCTTTCTTCGTGACATCCCGGATCTTCTGGAGCCTAGTGCATGCTGTTGTGATAAGGACTTTTTCGTACTACAAGCCGGAATGTGTGTCGCTGGACGTTTTGAATCAAGTCTTAGGCCAATGAATAATAATATCATCATTTAAGGGTAGAGTCCACTCCCCTTATAGAGGACACTGTAGAGACCTCGAGTTAGTGCTAGTCTTTTGCGAGAGTCCGTAATAGCGGGAGCCAGTTAAATGTCGGTAATTTATTATTGCCTGGGAGTTAGCTACAGTCCGTATTATCGTAGGGTTCGTTATAGCGCCTGTTGTGTCCACAAGGCTAGATTTGACTGTATACAGAAATACTTTGCAAAACCTACTCGTAATTGGTGCCTAGCTATAGGTACATCAAATCTAATGAAGAACATACCTGATTGATTTGTCCACGACTCTTCGGTAAAGCCTCCGAATATGTTTCCTCTGCTCTTCACAACAGTGACTGTAGGCCCTTTGTTGTCGCACTTTGAATGAAATACTGAAGCGGCATAGCCATCTCGTGATGCTCGGAATAGCAAACGCCATCCGCCTGCCATGGCCTCAGGCAACCAGCTCCTCAAAACTCTCTGTTCCTCTACATTCGTCAAAATTATCGACTCTGCGAATGGCTCGCCAAGAGTACGTGCTTCAACTGTTGAATTAGCAGGTTTTAATGCGTCGACGAGTCCTTGAATCTGATAAAATTCAGCTTCTTCCCCAAGTTCCTTGGTAAATGTAGCTCCTTCAGGCAAAGTTAGTTTGCCTGTGCGGAGAAAGTTCAAGATGAAGCGGAAGTGAGTTCCATCTCGATCGATAAAGAATGAACCATTGTCAGATGGCTGCATTTCAAACTTGCCGGAAAACATGGCAGCCAGCATGGAGTTGGGATCCTTTGTCAGAGTTTGCACGGTTGTGGTAAAGAACTGACCACCAACATCGAGTTTAACGGTGGAAGAAAAGTGAACCTGACTAAGTTTTTTGGACATATATGCGGATGGATTCTTCAGTCAGTACTCTAGTTTAATGTTCGAAGATCTCATAAGCTTCTTGCATAAATAAATGCGGTATCGCTCATTTCACAAAGCAGTTGAATATAAGTCAGAGTGCTTGTAGAAGAGAAGTCGGAAGAACTTTGAGCGAACTTAGTGTATCTACCAGAAGGATTTTTCAAGCTAGTGTAAGTATCTTTACATTCAAAGTTTGAACAAGCCTGGGGGCGATTATTTATTCCGAACCCTGTTACCAAGTGATCGTGATGTAATCAGTTGTTGTGTAAGAGAAGAAAGGTGATAAACATCGACGCGCGAAATATGTATGAGTCGTTCTTGTTAGTACACGGAGCCTGATGTCTCTCTAACAGGACTCAGTGGCGATCACATTATTCGATTAGCAGATCAAGAGAAAAATCTTGAGTGAAGGTCACGCCCGTGGCGAACGATAGACTTACAATTCTCTAGCGCCTTGCTTCCTCGGTCGAATAAGCAATTTGATAAAGAATTTAAATGCTTGCTTTGCGGATCATAGAGTCGACAGGAGCCCATAACCCGGAGCGTCTAACTTCCATACTGCGCCTATGCAACGGCGTTTTCACAAGTAGGTCTATTTTTAGATAAGCCTCTCCCGCGAATTGCTTTCGAAAAGCCAGTCGCTAGCAATTGCGTCATCAATGATAAACTTTTAGTACGTAACTAGGACAATTCCTTCATATTGAAGAGGAGTCTTCAGACGGTACTTCAAGCGAAAATTTCAGTATTTACACGGAAACTAGCAGTTCAGAGCAAGATTTGCAAAACCTAGCCAGGACGTCTCTACTTCATCGGCGACAACGCATAATTCGCACAAAGGGAATTAAATCGAAATCATCTTCGAAATAGCCGACTGTGAAAAGGTCCAAGCGAGCTACTAACAGTCTAAACGACGATCAAATAGAGGAATTGACCTCGTGGAACAGTTATTTTTCGCGGGAAAAGCTTATCTAAAAATAAACTCACTTGTAAAAACGCCGTTGCACGAATTTATGGCAGTTGAACGCTCCGGGTTATGGGCTCCTGAGTCGATGAATTTTTCAATTACGACAACTGTTATGAGAATTTAATACACCAAGAAGAATCTGCCAGAAAGCGAGCTTGATCGAGTGGAACCGAGACCGGTATGCCGAAAAAAGGTGTGGATGCACAATGTTAGCCTGCGTAGCTGTCCGTATTGTCTTGGTGCGCGATTAAAGTTTTCACAGCGGAGCCATGATCCAAAAAAGGGAGTGAAGACGAGGCGTTTGATCTATTTTCTATTTCTCGCGGCTTACGCCGCTCGTGACTGCTTCGCCGCCAAATCTCACCCGACTACTACCCAATACCACCAACTATACGCAGGCTAGCACATTGTAGGAAAGAAAAAAATGGAGTGCAAAGGTCAAGTCTCAAGTCAATTGCGTCTTCAAACTTGAAGCACTCGGAAGTTAAAAGATTTGAGAAGAGATGCATATAATTTATTTATGAGAAAGACTTCGTGAGAGAGCAAGAACAAGAACAAGAACGAGCTCGGCTTGAACTAGAAACGGAGAGAGAGAATGTCTGATTAGGAATTACCCTGAAAGTAGCCTGTGAACAGGCTCTCTGAAAGTACCCTGGCTCCAGCGGTCCGTTTTCAAAATACTTGGAATATAGTATAGACCTTGAGGAATTAGCTACTCATGTATACTCAAGCACTAGCCTGCGTGAAGACGTCTCCTTTTTTCTTTGTTGCAAAAGGAAAAGGAAATAGGAGACCTCCTCACGAAGGCTTTCTCAAGCACTAAATCGTTTACAGATGGAGGCATATATAATACATGTTTTTTACTACTACGTAGAAAGCCTGTTCCAGGCGTTCGGATAGTAGAGGGAGTGCACCGCTAGGGAAGAGAGCGAGAAACACACCTTACCCCACCCCCTCGTTGTTTCTTTCTGCTCACATCTCTTTGCGCTATCCCCACGATCTGAACGCCTGGAACAGGCTACTACGTAGACCGCGAGCGATCGCCCTTCTTTCCTCAGAGCCATGCACGACGAGTGAAAACGTAAAATTATGCAAATTAATGTTAAAAAGGATGAGAGATTTCTTCGCTCGGGCTCTCGCACTCGTTCCTCATGGCTTCGCCGCTCGCCACTCACGCGTGTTCTCGACCTACTGTGAGTAAAGAAAAATAAGAGACTGCTCGCAGTCTAGCAACTACGCTCTGCTATTTAGCACCGTATTGATGTGTCCGTAGTTAGGAGTTAGGGAGATGTCCGTCTTAAAGAGAGTCAGCTAAAAAAGGAGTAAAGAAAGTACGGACGAACGGTGGCATATATACGTGTCCGTCTTGTATAGAGGTGTCCTTTTAGAGACCTGGGGATGACTGAAAATACTAAAGAATAAGGAAATAAGAACAAAGACTGCAGCAAAAAGTCTGCGAGCAGCCGAGTCTTTTTCCCATCTATCGTTACTTGCAGTTTGCTTACTCCTGCTTATCAATCTTTAGGTATAGCGGCAATTATAGCGAGAAGAACATTTTTCGTGTTATCAGACCCCATGAGGCTTTCCGATGGTAATAAAGCGATGCCATTTAAAGTAATATAAATATAAAACATAAATTCTTATTGATGGTGCATCATCTGAAGTCTAAAAAATTTCCAGTCCTCTCCACAAGACACACTGACAAGATCCGTTCTTTCCTTTCTACACCTCCAGAGGTGTGGACGTTTGGAATAAACCTGTATTGGTCGTATTAAACGATCACCCTTGGGGGAATGGCAAACTGACCGCTAAACACAGGTTGACCGTTTAATACAGGTCTAACAAACCTAAGAGTTTATCAACAAAAGGAACCCGATGGTGACAAAACGACGAAATATCCATTACACGACAATTTGACCTACAAGCGTTTCTGGCTCTTCTTTTGCTAAACGAAAGGAAGCCGGCGAAAGACCACTAAGCGCCATGCACAGTATATTTATTGCATTAGTATGGTACATCTTGACCAAGTGAGCGTCGAATAACAGTGAAGACAATAAAAAATAACTTTCTTGGACCCCACAAAAGGTGAACGCGACTGCTTAATATATGCGGGCATAACAGCTTAGTAATACAGGTCAGTTTTACATCCAGTAGTTAAGTAAAATGATAAACGAGACTTTGGTAAGTGACCGGTTATATTAATAGACCGTGACCGCCTACTATACAGATTCGCAGGCTGACTGTAGTCTGATAAGTCAGGATAATGTCGCTCTATTAATTTCCCCAGTAATGAAGAACCCTTTGTCATTCTTTACTCAGTTTTACATTTCGCAGAGCCAAAATTATGTGATCCCGTGCAAAATCCTCCGACCGGCCCAAGGCGATAAATAATTACACGTGCCGAATTTGTGTAAACATTCAACATTTTTCATTAACTCTTTTCAGAACATTTACTAAAGTATACAACATTTTTCAGCTACATTGAAAATTTACCTGTATTGGAGGAGTCAGTTCTGTCTCAATAAACTTGAATTATAGTACGACCTGATAATGTTTTAACCTAATTTCCTGGTTCTACATTAATTAACTACTATTTTAAACAGGACTCCGACATACTTTGTATCAAGACTTATTTGGCAAAAAATAAATTTTCATCAGATAAGATTAGCCCATTCCAAGTTGATCCGATCTGTGATTTAGTATAGAGCAAACAATTTTGCATGAAAAGTAGCACTGTTCATATATTGGAAGAAGTCCTAAGTGCCACATTTCAGTTTTTTATCATCGTATGGTTGAGTGAATTACTTTACTGTTTTATGGAAGGATCATCTCTTGCACTGACTCGGTCACTGCTGGAGTCCAAACACCTCGTAGTCGGTAACAGTGAAGTTTTCAGAACCTGTGAAGAAAGTGCTCTGCTGTCCTGGTGGGCGCTGATAGGTGCACCCGAGACTGCTGTAAGTGTCGTCATCTGTGTTGGCATGGTCTGATATGTACAGGTCGCACCCTCCTCCAAATGATGGTCCACTGGTGTCTCTACAGTAGATGGCATCATCTTGTCCAGTGACGAGAGACATTTTCGTTGGGCCCAGGCCACTTGGGTTTACCAAGCTAAATGTGAAGGCTTGGCTGCATTGTAAATGACGACCGTCACCTGTAAATCAGATAACACTTCAGGTGTGAAGCTCTGGTTGTTGTAGTCCCACTCCAATATTAAAATGTATAAAGTTGATATCTCAGCTTCTTTTTTATTTCTGTAGCTAGTGCGTGAAGTGTAATCAGTTAGATATATTTTAGTTCTTCACTCCATCGGGGGAATAATAATTAAAATGACCCATAATATTTTTCCTTAAGAAAGGAAAAACGAACGAAACAAAAAGACAATTCAAGTTCTTGATGTCGGATTTTCAACTAAACTGATTTCAAAATTCTTTCTGGTTAGAGATTTTACTTTTAAAAAACTTATTCACTTCAAAAAACTTATTAACTTCATTATGACAAACTTCAAAAACTCATTAATAATTCACTAGCTCAACAACCTATCACGTCCGCTAAAATCCGTCTCGTGCTCGTGTTTTAAATCCCCGTAAAACACTGTCAAACTTTAAAAATTTTTCTTTACATAAAAGATACTAATAAGGATGACATTTTATTTCACTGCACGTTACCTATGAATATTACTTATCAGCACAGCAACTGACACAACAAATGTTCTTTCAAAATAACACACGCAGTAAATTTACTATCGCAAAAAATTAAACTTTGTTCTTTCACCAATTTAATCAGCCAAAAGTTCAGTGACACAGCGGTAACATTGGCTATAGCAGTGTCCAAGCGTTGCACTCAAGACTTGCCAGTTGTGAATACGCAAGGCCCAAGTACTCACAGGCGTCCCAGACCACAGGCCGCCCAGACGTAGTGTGTGTCAATACCGTAAAATCCGAAAATAAGCCCCAGGGCTTATATTTTTCAAAGGCCCTTTTTGAGCGGCTTATTCTTGGAGGGGCTTATATTCGGAGGGACTTATCTACGGAAGGAAATTTGCGTTTCAAAATCGATTGGGCTAGCCATATATTTGGAAGTAAATTTACCGCTTTTGCTTTATTTTACTTTGTATTTGAGGGCAATTTTCCAAGTACAAGCCCCCGGGGGGCTTATATTTGGAGGGGCCATTTAACGGAGGGGTTTTTGCGTTACCGGATTGGGAGGCTTATATTTGGAGGGGCTTATACATGGAGGAATTTTACGGTATATTAATATTCACATGGGCAAAATGGGATGAGTCGTCGAAACTCTCATGAACTAAAATAGTCCAAAAGTCATATATATTCCTGGCCGGTTAAAGTGGCATTTTGTTGAGTTTTGCAATCGTAGATACTATCCACTAAAGAAGAATTTAAGGCTGGCCACAAAACAAACTGACCACCTCCACGTGCCTCCACGCGAAGCGCTATAAATTTGAGAATAATCGACGAATCCGCTCCAAATTGCCATCGGCTAATCTGCAGGTAACGTGTGTTCCGGCTTCTTGCTCGCTGGCTCCACAAAACCCATCGCAACCGCAGTCAACCGCAGGATAATCGCTCGCTCATCGACAAACACTGTTGACCTTTACGCTTTGCCAAGACCGCAAACTGGCAGGATTAATACGCGACGTGAATATTCAAGCTTTGCGACCGCGTCCGCGCGACAATGCAGAACTTGCTATAGGAGGGATGGTACTATTGCTTCTGGGTCAATCAATCGGGAAAATAATATTGAAGCCCTTGCAATTCCTGCCGGCGGGGCTAAAGTCCAGGTCACAGGTCAGATCACATGTTACAGGCCATAGACCAGGCCACAGGTCACAGGTCACAGGCCACACACAACAACAATAGGACAATGGACAAAACTGTTCTGGACTGACGTTTTACTATACAAAAATAAAATAAGCCAAGGAACCTTGATGATATTTTTGTCCTTTAAACATTATTAAATTCCACACACGGAATAATATTTTCACGCTGATCATACGGCATATCCAAACTTCGTAACGAAATCACAAAGGTGTACAAAATCATGTGATTTGAACGAAAAACAAATCACATGTTTTTCACTGAAAACGAAGTGTTGTCGTGTTATTAGAATGTCATCTCCAAATAAACCGTGCAGCCAAGATAACTTGGAGCGAGTCATTGAAATGCAGCACTGTAATCCTTTGATACATCAGCAGTAAAGATTCAAGTTGTAATGGCGGAATGCTACCACCTAAGGGCCACGAGGCAAATACAACAGAGTTATTCCAAGCTGTTGTGCAACAGAACGTGAGATAATGGCAAGCTCTTGGGAGAAGAGCCGAGTAATGTGGCCCAGCAACTATTCGAGAGGCCAAAATAGCAGTGTCTGAAACTCTCCATAAGTTTTTCTTCCGTTTTCCCGTCGAAGGCATTTCAAAACATCCACAAACACGTCATGAAATTCTTAACGCAACAAACCTTCGTTTTGAGATTCGTTTTTTCAAACAAATCACGTGATTTTGCGTACCTTTGTGATTTCATTACCAACTTTGGTTACGCTGTAACGCAAGTCCTTCTTGCGTGATCAACACGAATATATTTTCTCATGTGTGGAATTTGGTAAAGTTCAGAACAGAAAATAATATAATTGAGGTTTCTTGGCTTGTTTTATTTTTGTATAATAAAATGTCAATCAAAAACAGTTTTGTCCAGTGTCCTATTGTTTTTGTGTGTGACCTGTGATCTGACCTGTGGCCTGTGACCTGACTTGTGACCTGTGATCTGCACTTTAGCCCCGCCGCAACTTTGCAACTTGGTCACCACCAACGCCATGGGAGAACTCTCTTGTAGTAAAATCCAGAAAACGAGCTACGCTAGATACATGTAGCGATGAAATACCAGCACCTGTTCTTGACCACTCAGCCGACGACCTGGCTTGTGATGGTGTTGAGCTCCAAGACCCCTGAGCCCTCTACTTCTATCAGTGATTGTATTGACATAGACAGAGCAGCCGTAATTCATGACCATTGCTATGTCTATGGCTGGTATGAAATTAATGAAAATTCGAATTTTTGCATGAACACATCTTGCTTGAAAAGCAGGCAAGACAAAGATGAAAACATCATGGAACTTTCAGAGAAAATACTGGAGCTAAGTGAAAAAGTGAAGTTGCTGGAAGTTCAACTTGTGGCCAAACAGGATAAGCGATTGAAGCATTCAGATCTGAGAAATAACCAGACTGTAAATTTACTGACTGGCATCCCATCAAAACCTCCCTTTCACAAATTATTTGACTCTATGAAAGGATCTATTAAAAAAGTGAGATATTGGAGTGGCCCTAAGAAAACATCCAGAAAAGGCAGGAACTTTAGGAAATCACTAAAACAATTTGGGCCAAAACGGGCTCTTTCTCAAAAGGACGAGTTTCTTTTAACACTAATGAAACTCCGTTTGGGATCCACTAATGCAGACCTTGCGCAAAGATTTGGCATTTCACACAGTACGGTAAAAACTATTTTCAACACATGGGCAAAATTTTGGCTAGTAAACTGAAATGCCTGATATACAATCCTAGCATGGAAGTTGTAAAGAAACCACTGCCAAAAAAGTTCAAAAAACCAGGATACTGCAAGGTGGGCCATATAATAGACTGCACTGAAATTTTTTATAGAGACCCCAAGCGACCCTGTAACCAGAGCATCAATGTGGTCAGATTACAAGCACCACAATACTGCAAAAATCCTAGTTTCAATCACCCCAAATGGGGCCTTCAACTTCATCTCAGATTACTATAAAACCAGGTTAGATTTTCTTCAAGCCTACGCCAGTATGTGGCATGAAATCTGATTGTTTCCAAGGAATAGCCCTATTGTGTGTATACAAAGAAATAGCGCAATGGCCTCTTTCTTACGGCCATCTCACCCTGGACCTGTGCAAAGTACTGATGCTGCTGCTTTAAAGCTACTTGTCCATTACGCATACATAAGTATGACAGATTATGTACTGAGGGAATTTCATTGGCAATTCTAAAAGGGTTCTTGATCTCTACTACTGCTTCCCCACAACAAGAGCACTTGATCAGTAAGTCTGGGGACGCTCCCAAGTACTGTTTAGTTTTATCAATAAAGATACCACATTCTCCATACCTAACATCCTTGTGATGTTTTTTGAAGTAATTGATGAATTCCTCAACTGCAATGGGCTTCATATCTTTGCCATATTTAAAAGCTGGTAATAATAATAAGAAATGTTATTTAGCCAGGGCTATCTCTTCAGCATGAAATGCTGCTATCAATGAGGGCCCGAAAAAAAATAAAAATAATAAGAAAAAAATAAAAAATATATATATAAATAGCCTAAATTACAGTAAGTAAAATACACTAAAAGTTAAAAATACAACAAGATTAAAAAAATTGTTTAAGAAAGCTAAAATACAGCAATTAAAATGCATTTAAAAGTTAAACTAACACAAAAACTTAATAAGTAACTAAAAAACTTTTGATCTATATAATTCCAAAATACGAGTTTTAAAAATCACAACTGACTTAGAATCCTTCATTTCACTTGCAATATTATTAAAAAGTTTAGATCCATTAAAATAAAAAGACTTCCTTGCCATCTCAGTCCTGACTGTGGGGAGCAGCAAGTTGTGCCCACTTCCCCTCGTGTTGTGGATTGTTCTAAAAACCTTAAAATAATCTTTAAAAAACACTGGAGGGGATCCCTTCAAGCATTTAAAAGTCAAATTAATAGTGTGCATATATCAAGCCTCATAGACAAGGGAAGCCACTTTAAATTCTTCTCAGCGTCTGAATCTTTGGTCTTCAATACAATCTTAGCCGCCCTTCTCTGTGCTCGATCTAACTTGTCACGTTCTATTTTCCCAATGCTGCTCCAAGGAACATCGCAACAAGTCATAACCAGCAAAACAAGAGACTGAAAAATTGATGCTATAGAGGAAATAACTGTTGGCCAGGCTGATAATGAGGCTTAGCACCTGCAAAGGGAGGGCAGAATAATTGCCTCAAATGTTTACAGAGTATTGACTAAAGTAGAATCAGTGAGTCAAGCTCAAAATGTGTAGGCGGTTTAGCTTTTCCAAATAAGCTATCAATAAGTTTATCGGCACTATTTTCTTCACTGACTTTCATTGATTCTACTTTAGTGAATAATCTGTAAAAGTTTAAGGCAGTTATACTGCCCTCCCTTTGCTGTTGCCAAGCGTCATTATCAGCCTGGCTTACAGTAATTTTCTCAGTCTATAGCATCAGCTTCATCACTGGAGAGTATGTTACTTTCTCTAGGTGTAGATATTGGCTGCAGTGGCTCTGATGTGCATTCAGCTTGACTCACTGCTTCTACTTTAATCACAACGCTGTAAACATTTGAGGCAATTATTCTGCCCTCCCTCTGCAGGTGCCAAGCCTCATTATCAGCCTGGCCAACAGTTATTTCCTCTATAGCATCAATTTCATCACTGGAGAGTATGTTACTTTCTCTTGTCTTTTCTGATGGGACATTCCACACACATTGTCTTGATGTGCAAGCTGGGTTGGTCATTCCACTCCTATTAACAGCCTCAACTTTAAACAGCAATGCTGTGATGTGAATACAAGGGCTGCTCATTCTGAAATTATAAAAAAGGGAATGAAAATAATCATGTAGCATCTAAAAACCTCAGCACTGTTGGGGGGCTCAAGAATCATAGCCCTGCTCCTACTTTTGTGTAATTCATCTCCCTAGTTAATAATTAGACCTCAAGTCTGAATGTGCTGTATGATAAATAACCACAGGACCCGTGGCCAATACCACAAAAAGACACAAGTTCTAATTGTTTTAGTATAGACCAACAAGTTGATCTATTTTGTGAGTGTGGATACCATTATTTTGTGTTGAAAAGAATCGAATTGCAAGAAAGCAGGTAGTTTTGCCTGGCACGGTCTATCATTAATAGCCTATTAGTTGCTCACTCAATCAGAATAAAGGATTTGTAATAAACCACTAGTTGGTTTATACTATAGCATGACTCTTTCTTAGTTCCAATGAGCTTGTACCCTTTTTAAATCCTTTGTTGAGTCCCTACCACCATATAGCACCATCATATCAGTAACGTGAAACTATGAAATAATATGAAAAATAGGGTTTGACCCTACAGATTAAGACCAATTTATGCTCCCTTTCATTTATCTTGGTAATACAAACCCAGCAACACATGTACAGTAGGCATTGACTATAAAGCCATTATTCTTGTTCGCACAAATCCATGCAGAATGCGGTGTATCCAATATTTTCATGGAATGAGTGCATTTTGCTTTTAAAAGCAATATTCCGAGTCATCCGTGATTTTCTGATACGAAAAAAGTCAAACAAACGATACGCCTTCCCTTCTTTGTATTCATTTAGGACTCATTTGTGCAAACTTTTTGTCAACATCCTTCCCTGGGTGATCACTCATCAAAAACAATGTTATATCGCTTTCCCTCACCCAACCATCCTTCAGTTTCAAAGGTTCTGGAACTGAGGTCCCATTTGGCATTATGAGAAATTTTGGCTTCTCTTTTTCAGTAGTAGCAATAGAATGACCATTTCTGCAACGGCAAATACGCGGGCTACAAGTTCAGCTTTGGGTCCTGAAACCTTCAAGTCCCGCTTGCAACAGAACTCTTTCAGTTGCTCAGGTTTCCATGTCTGGATAACCTCGAAAGGCAGCTCCTCATTATAACAATATAAATAAAAAGTTAAAACGTATCCAACTATTAGAGCTTCACTTCAGCTCTGACTTCTGTCCATTTATTTAGTTAGGAGATAAAAACAAAACAGAACAGAAATACGACTCCTTACCTCTTTTGACCTTGTCACTGGAGTTTCTGTACTCTCGTCTTGATTCGATTGTGAATGCAAAGGGTAATAAATCAAGCAAAACAACTTCAAACAAGCAGAGATGGTGACCAAACAAGGATTTGATGCCCACTTGTCACAGCCCAACCAGGGTTCGTAGTCTTTTGAACTCTTTCAATTCCATGACTTTCCATGACTTTTTCCATGACCTTTTCAAGTTTTCCATGACCTAGGGTTTAGTTGTCACTTTCAAAAACTTTCACAGTTTTCCTAGTTTGGAGGTATTTTTTGACCTTAAGGAGTTCAACGGACACAAACTCTGGTGTCCACCAAAATACGAGCTGTTTTCGCTGTCTAATTACTCCTCTCTATCTTCAATGTAATTGCTTTGTCATCTGCAGTAACCAAACTACGACACAAAACTTTAATATTCCATGACTTTCAAGGACCGAAATTAAATTCCATGACTTTCCAGGCCTGGAAAATGAAATTCTTAAATTCCATGACTTTCAGGTTTTCCACAACCTGTACGAACCCTGCCAACTGTATTTTCTATATTCCTGCACCTGTAATTCGGCTCAAAAAGAGGGTTTCTTTGCGTGAAAGGTCACCGAAGCCAAGCCACTAGAGGTAATCCAATATAGCGAAGTTGCAAGTAGATGCCCACTTTTCTGAGCCCGCCTACCCACAATGCCGTGCAATCCCACAGGAAGTCAAGAACTCCTGATGCATGTATGAAAGGAGCCATAGACTTAATTTACTGACTTTTGCTACAGCCACTATGCTGCATTCTGTGTTCGTAAGGTATGCAAAAAATTCTTTAGGAGTCACAGAAGCAAGGGAACTGCTAAGGACAAATTAACAGCTAAGCCTTGACAGGTTTTGATTTACATATGAACTGGTAATATTCAACAAAACATGCAACCTTGTTCCCAGGGTTCTCTTCTACCCGTTCCTACGGAGCGCGAGAGAGTAGGGACGGGTAGGAGAAAACCCTGGGAAAGAGGTTGCCAAACATGCAGTGCAGTCCCAAAAACCTACCAGGACTTTCCCATGCCCTCTTAGTAAAGCCTCCGAAAATGTTTCTTCCACTTTTCACAATAGTGACCGTGGGTCCTTTGTTGTCGCACTTTGAATGAAATGTTGAAGCTCTGAAACTATCTCGGGAAGCTCGGAGCAGCAAATGCCATTTGCCGGCAAGACCCTCGGGCAACCAACCTTTTAAAACTCTTCGATGCTCTTCGTTGGTCAAAATCACCGACTCCGCGAATGACGTCGAGTCCTTTGAGTTATCCGCGTGCCTCAACGCGTCAATGAGTCCTTGAATTTGATAGAATTCGGCTTCTTCCTCAAGTTCCTCCGTAAATGAAGCTCCTTTAGGCAGAGTTAGTTTTCCTGTGCGGAGAAAGTTAAGGCTGAAGCGGAAGTGAGTTCCATCTCGATCAATAAAGAACGAACCGTCTTCAGAAGGCTTCATCTCAAACTTGCCGGAAAACATGGCAGCTAGCATGGAGTTGGGGTCTTTTGTCAGCGTCTGTAAACTTGTAGTAAAGTGCTGACCGCCAACGTTGAGATTAACAGTGGAAAAAAAGTGAACCTGATCAAGTTTTTTGGACATGGCATCGATGGATTCTTGCTCCTGGCGAAGTCTGCTTGTTTCTTCCCTCAAGATCTCGAACGCCTCTTTAATGTGATGCTCAGCTTCCGCTAGAAATCGACCACTTTGATGGTGATTGCTCATAACTTCTCTAAACTAAACCGTACGATTTGATACAGGTTCAGGCCTGATGCAGGATGAATCTAGTGGTAGATATTATATGAAGTGTTAACATATGTTCCGTAATGTGCTCCAATGTGCTCTATATGTAGGCTACCATGACGTTATTGACTGTTTACTGCGTTTTCACGTGACGTCACCTAACTTCCGGTCGCCATTTTCCCGCGTAATCGTTCCGTCCTCAAGCGAGTGAAATCAGTGAAGTGATACCCCGGGGGGGGGGTGGGGGGGGCACTTTAGGATTTTCTGGGTGGGGGTGTGCCGCTGGGACCCTGGAACCCTTAACCTATACTAGAGCTAGTTCAGCTGAATTTTGCTACCCTATACTAGAGTAAACTCCCCAAACCCCCCCCCCCCCACCCCCATCCTAGAGTAGCTGTTTTCCAGAAACTACCCTAACCCTAACCCTAACCCTAACCCTAACCCCTAACCCTAACCCGTAAATTTCAACTTGTCGATTTGATTTTTTATATGTTTGAGTGGCAATTCCCGGTTTCCCTAGTCTAGATAAAATCTTCAACCAACTGATCAGTTTCCTGAAAAATGATACCCTATTCTAGAGCCAAACGCTCTGATTTATATACCCTATCCTAGAGTAAACTGCTTGAAAACCATACCCTTCACAGCGGCACATACCTATATAGCCCATATATGGCAGTACCCCCCCCGGGAGTGATACCGTCTGTACCTTTGTCGGCTTACGCTAACAAGCTGGAGCAAAAGGTCAGGAAGCGTTATATTGAAAAAATTTCAACCATTGGAATCGATCCGGTCTACCCTGCGAGCAGAGTCTCGGTGGCTTTTACGGTTATCGGCTAAAATTTTGGCTCTTTTACGGCTATCGGTTAATTTTTTTCAGTTACGGTTAACGAAAAAGTTAAAAATTAACTGCTTTTGTTTGAAAAAGTTAAATATTAATTAACCTGTATTTTTTTGTTTTTTTAAAATCAAAATAAAGGTCTTCCGATCATCTCGGGATGAAATAAGCTATTCTTTTGAAAAATTTTCACATCTGATAGATCATACTTTTAATAAAGTATTCCACTTCTAATATTATTTACTCATAGAAATGTCAATAGTCAATTTAAAATGATCTTTGTGAAAAAGCAAAAGCAGACAAGCGAGCGCCCAACTCAAGGCCGGGAAGACATTCATTATAACAGAAATGGCCGTTTTCACACTAGAGAAGGATTATTCGTGTGAGGCGGGCTATTTGTTTGATGATTCACGTCAGATAGGTAATGTACGTCTTAATTTGAAAATGGAATAGTTTTAATTTTGAGTGAACAATCCTTTTGAAGACGGGATTATCCGTTCCAGGTTGCCTGTGTACAGCCGCCCCCTCCCCTCAGAAAAAAATCGGAGAAGGGGTGTCTGTGGGGAGGGCTTGACTGTACACAGGCTAGTCTCGGACGGATGATCCATTTTTGGCTCTAGTGTGAAAACGGCCAAAAACAAAATTCCCGTGTCCAATGTTTTTAAGGATAGCGAATCACTGTACGGAACGACTGTCTGCCGTTGCCTTGTCCGTAGGCCGCATTATTCCGCGCTGCTAATGCGTTTCGGGTCACGTGGTCCGAGTGAGTCCGCCACCGAAATGCCTTGGCCGAGACTGCGTGGGAAGACGCCGTACAGGGACTAGGCATGGCAATGTCTACCTTAGCGTCAGAGAAAAACAGGGAAATGTTGTTTATCGGCAACGTGTTTTACAAACAGTGACGTCTCTGCGTGCTGTTTCACTAGTGTTTCGAGGGCACGACCTCCCGAAAATTGCAAATATTAATCCCCAGCAAGAAGCCACACTTTGGCTATGGAAAAAATTAGTTCCCCGATAGAGCGCCGGAAATGGAGCCTAGGTCTTGGTTAACGCCTGAAAGGCACTTCGCCTTACATGCGTACGGAGTCACACTAGTCGGGAAATAAAAAACACAACCATAAGTGAGTTTAGTACCTTCCTTAAAAGTAGCAAATCTAAGGAACACTTTCTTTTACGGTTAACTCTTTTTTATCCTATTTACGGCTAACGGTTAAAATTTTTCAATTTTTACGGCTATCGGCTAAATTTTTGGCCGTTTTACGCCTATCGGTTAACCCCATTGAGACCCTCCGATAAGTCGAGCAGAGTCTCCTTCGATCTTCCTCAGCCTGGATCTTCCTAGCTAGGAAGATCGAAGGAGACTCTGCTCGCAGGGTAGATCCGGTCTTGATCGAAGGCAAAAACTTCGAACCCGATTGTTTACCTCCAGTGGAATCGACCGATCTACTTTTTTACCTTGTTTTGGAGACAAGTTATTACACGAAACAGCAATTTTTAAAAAGCATTTCGAAGCTTACAAGCGTCATCATAAATGATAAATTTGTAGTTTTGGCGAAAGTGAGACATTTTCAAAGAATGAATGATTCGTTGATTCCAGTGTCAGTGTGGCTCATTACCGAAAAGCAAGGAACTATCATTTCTACCCACTGTTGTGGATGTAAGGCTGGTCTTGGATTTTCTTATTTGTACAGTTCAATAGAGACAACATAGTTCAGAGGCACCCAACGTCAATTTTTGGAAAATATCTGTTCGGAAGCCGATTTGAGATCTACAATTTTCGGAACATTTGTTATAAAATTTCTTGCTTGCCTACCCCTCCTAGAATTTTCGAACATCTAAAAAATGGTATAATTGCCCATTTTTAACGGATTCTTATCCTAAAAAGGTCACCTAGAATTTTCGGGAGCCTTTTTTCTGGCTGAAATTTTCGAAAAGGTAAGTTTTGATCCCTGTAATTTTCGGATTTTAATCATGGATAATAATACGCCTATATCTACCGTTTCAATACTAAAATACGTTCAACAATGCTATGTTTAAGTGGTTTGAACTATTTTCTCGTTGGGTGCCCCTGATAGTTCATAAGAGACACTTTAGTTCAGTAATAGAAAATGTCGCACGCATCAATGTATCCTTATTCGGATCCCATGTGTGTCAAAGTAGGGGTAGGGGATCTTCAAGGGTATATGTATACACTTATATTATTATTAATAATAATATTAATTTTTTAAATCTATATCAAGTGCCAAAGCACAATTTAGTCCCACATATTTTTTAAAAACCAACCTGTATTTAGCAGTCACCTCTTTTGAGTGAAAAGTGGCAATGGTCCCATAGGTGTCCTTTTGATACAAGTTTGACTTTATTATTCAAACCTTAAAATCTTTTCACCTTTCAACTTTTTATACTGAACGTAACCCTGTAAGCCCAAGTATCAACATGTATGCCCTCCATACTATTCTCTCTATATATTTCTGTGTAGTTTGAGTCAGCAGAAAATCTGTAAACAATGACATTTTGTCTGTGATGGCCGTGTCCTTTACTTTTATGCCCTGCATTTTTGAATAAGTAGGGGGGATACATAAACTAAGGAGTGATCGCTCTTGGTGTTAAAAGGGGTAACAAAAAAAATTGGTTCATGTATGTCAATCGAATGGATAGGCTCGATTACCAGCCGCTGTTCGGGAAAATGAGCCCGCACTCACCAAAGAAAGGACCCGGGAGACGGCGGAAATCGAGCCTATCGAATGGACCAATTCCAGGGCAAAGGTTTACCAAAACAGAGCACACATTTATAATCCTATCAATCATGGGGATTGCTGCTTCTTGAAATCCATTAGGACTAGAAATAAGAAAATCAATTGGCAGGATTCCGCTTAAAATGGCGTATTCTTCGAAGACGACCAATGTCCCTTTCCACGTGTATACGCACATTAGCGATGCCCCTTGTTTCTTCGACGTCCTCAGGATCCAGTTGGTCTTTACCACGTGTAAAGGCAGGAATTGCCAACTGTGCATGTTTGAACATGATAGACTCTTGGATAGTAAATCCTCGATCTGCCAGGAAAAGATCACCAGGTAGCAAGTTCTCTATTATGCCACACAATATAGGCTGTTCTATACTGCAGTGTGTTACTGGGAGAGACAATCATGGCTCTTGTCTTTGGACAAGACCATAGGTAGCCCAAAAGATCTATCCAAGCGCTCAGTGATCGAACGTATTTTTGATACATTTCCCCCCGTGGGGGTAAACCTGCATCAAAGACGTTTACGAGTTTCTGCACATTGCAGCCAAGCATGAGCCACTCTTAAACTCTCTCAGTAGTTGAAAAGTATTAGGTGATAGGTTTTATTGCCGGACATAGAAGCAAATTCAAACTCCTAATGTGGTACACAGGGCGATGGGGTTGTTGAGCGTCACCCTTGAGTTTTTGCTGTGTTGTGGTAAAGAGCTCTTGATCTTCAAGATGATAAAATTATGTGATAAGCGCTGTCCGCGGGTAGACTGCACTGCATGCCAGTCCGTATTTTCGTGTAGCCAAATATACAGGAACAGTCAAAGAGGAAAAAAGTCTGGAGCGAGGCTAAAAACAGACGCCCGTAGGGCGTGTGAGTAGGGAGTGTGGGGCTCGCGCGCTTCGTGTGAGACTCATATCTCACGCTATGCCGGCGCTTTGCGCGTTAAAAAAGCGATTTGGAGAAAAAAATACCCAACTGTTTTGCAGTCTACTCAAGGGCCTGTCTCGTCATTTGGTCTTTGATCTTTGATTTTTTAGAAAGACACGTAGTTTAGTAGAAAGTGATAAGCATACTGTTCATCGTGGTGAATTAATCTGAAATATCATCCGCCTCTTCGCCCCAGCCCCCAATGGGCTGCAAGGGGAGAGAGTCTCTCTCGCCTTGCCGCTGGGGCTGAGAGACGGATTACATTTCAGACTAGTGGTGAACGTGCGCTGCAGGTCTTTCATCGGGCGATAGTGTCGATTCAGTGAGTGGGACTATTTGTAGCACCGCAGTACAACGGGAAATACGAGTTAACAACATCAGACGTTCAGAAGCACTTACGCCCCATGACACTTCCACACCAACCAGAACATATTCCCTTCGTTATCACCTAAAGCTCACCCCTTCGTTCCATCTCGTCCATTATTCGCAAACACTTTCACATCTTAATTTCATCCCCCCCGTTGCTATAACGTCTTTATAGCTGCACCCATTGTAGCTTATAAGACGTAGTAGTAACAACAGTGATTTTCTAGTTAGAGCCAAACTTTGCAATCTCACACAACACAACCAGCCCCTGGGCTCATACCCAAGTGGAAAAAACTGATTAACTTGAAAATACATATCAGACGGACAAACTTCATACACATTCCACTCTACAGGTGAAACCAGACCAATAACCCATCACGTCGACTGTAACTCTAAAAAAGTCACTTACATGGTACAATACAACCACTTCTCTAAAAAGTACCGACAGTGAAACTAAACGACGACTTAAATACCGTTTCAACGAACACACAAATGTCCAGTGCTGGCCACAAGATCCCTACTTTCCTTTTTCATCCTTAGTTCCACACTTCTCAGAGGTGTGGAAGTGTGGAAAAGTCTGACGAACTCAGGATAATGTCACACTTTTCCCACAGGCACTAACCTCTTGTCATTCTTTACTTAGTTCCACACTTCTCAGAGGTCTGGAAGTGTGGAAAAGTCTGACAAAGTAAGGATATTGTCGCACTTTTCCCCCTGTCATGAACCCTTTGTCATTCTTTACTTAGTTTTACACTTCTCAGAGTTCTGGAAGTGTGGAAAAGTCCGACAAGTAAGGATATTGTCGCACTTTTCCCCCAGTCATGAACCCTTTGTCATTCTTTACTTAGTTCTACACTTCTCAGAGGTGTGAAGTGTGGAAAAGTCCCACAAAGTCAGGATATTGTGGCATTTTTCCCCCGTTAAGAACCCCTTGTCATTCTTTATTTTTTGTTCCACACTTCTCAGAGGTGTGGAAGTGTGGAAAAGTCTGACAAAGTAAGGATATTGTCACACTTTTCCCCCCGTTAAGAACCCCTTGTCATTCTTTACTTGTTCCACACTTCTCAGAGGTGTGGAAGTGTGGAAAAGTCTGACAAAGTAAGGATATTGTCACACTTTTCCCCTGTTAAGAACCCCTTGTCATTCTTTACTTTGTTCCACACTTCTCAGAGATGTGGAAGTGTGGAAAAGTCTGACAAAGTAAGGATATTGTCGCACTTTTCCCCTGTTAAGAACCCCTTGTCATTCTTTACTTTGTTCCACACTTCTCAGAGGTGTGGAAGTGTGGAAAAGTCTGACAAAGTAAGGATATTGTCACACTTTTCCCCTGTTAAGAACCCCTTGCCATTCTTTACTTTGTTCCACACTTCTCAGAGGTGTGGAAGTGTGGAAAAGTCTGACAAAGTAAGGATATTGTCGCACTTTTCCCCTGTTAAGAACCCCTTGTCATTCTTTACTTTGTTCCACACTTCTCAGAGGTGTGGAAGTGTGGAAAAGTCTGACAAAGTAAGGATATTGTCACACTTTTCCCCTGTTAAGAACTCCTTGTCATTCTTTACTTTGTTCCACACTTCTCAGAGGTGTGGAAGTGTGGAAAAGTCTGACAAAGTAAGGATATTGTCGCACTTTTCCCCTGTTAAGAACCCCTTGTCATTCTTTACTTTGTTCCACACTTCTCAGAGGTGTGGAAGTGTGGAAAAGTCTGACAAAGTAAGGATATTGTCGCACTTTTCCCCTGTTAAGAACCCCTTGTCATTCTTTACTTTGCTCCACACTTCTCAGAGGTGTGGAAGTGTGGAAAAGTCTGACAAAGTAAGGATATTGTCACACTTTTCCCCCTGTTAAGAACCCCTTGTCATTCTTTACCTTGTGACAAAGTAAGGATATTGTCGCACTTTTCCCCCTGTTAAAGACCCCTTGTCTGAGAGGTTTCTTTCAACGGCTGGCATTGAAACAATGGTTATATCTACTATTCAAAATAAAAATAGTTCTTAAGGAAAAATGTAAAAAACCATACAGAAATAAAACCAAGTGCTCATAAAGCGCACTGAGCTTCTCGTGACTCAGGGAAAGTGTGACATTAAATTCAACTTGTCAGACTATTCTACCCTTCCACACCTCCGAGAAGTGTGGAACTAAGTAAAGAATGACAAGGGGTTCTTAACAGGGGGGAAAGTGCAACAATATCCTTACTTTGTCAGACTTTTCCACAGTTCCACACCTCTGAGAAGTGTGGAACAAGGTAAAGAATGACAAGGGATTCATGACTGGGGGAAAAGGGCGACAATATCCGCAGTTTGTCACACTATTCCACACTTCCAGACCTCTGAGAAGTGTGGAACAAAGTAAAGAATGACAAGGGATTCATGACTGGGGGGAAAGGGCGACAATATCCTTAGTTTGTCAGACTATTCCACACTTCCAGACCTCTGAGAAGTGTGGAACAAAGTAAAGAATGACAAGGGGTTCATGACTGGGGGAAAAGTGCGACAATGTCCTTACTTTGTCGGACTATTCCACACTTCCAGACCTCTGAGAAGTGTGGAACTAAGTAAAGAATGACAAAGGGTTCATGACTGGGGGAAAGTGCGACAATATCCTTACTTTTTCGGACTTTTCCAGACTTCCACACCACAGGGAAGTGTAGAACTAAGTAAAGAATGACAAAGGGTTCATGACTGGGGGAAAAGTGCGACAATATCCTTACTTTGTCGGACTTTTCCACACTTCCACACCTCTGAGAAGTGTAGAACTAAGTAAGAAATGAAGAAACTCTGGATTTCATGGCCAGGGCTGGACATCGCTTAACGAACAACGCAGACCAGTTGACAACCCATCTAATCTCCAAACCCACCACAGTCTCACACCATTTTCTTACTAAAGATCACTCCGCTAACGACATCACACTTATTCCACTAGAACTCGTTAAATATAACAGAGACAGTGTGCGAAAAGCCAGAGAAGCATACCTCATCAGAGAGGCAACTGACTCTTGAACCCTTAGGTATTAATAAGAAAGGTGAAATGTAATACATTCCTTATTTCTTCCATTTGTATTTATTTGTTTACACTAGTCTTACATTTCAAATTTCTTTCATATCACGATTTCAACGGTTTTTGTTTTCATATACTTTCAACGTTCACTTTTTCCTTATTAAATTTTCACGTGTTATTATAGTATCATATTGCACGTTGTCCTAAGCTTAACCTTATCATTGTATGTAAGACCCTGAAGAAGGAAGGCCGTGCTTTCAGAAATATTGGTAACAAAACATACATATTACCGACTATATAATCAGCCTCGCCTCTTTTGTTTGTTAGTGATGTACGCCGTTGTATAGGCTAGGTTATGAAAACAAATATTAAAAGAAGCCCTTATGGGGGTGGCACCTACCCCCTGAAGGGTAACCAATTTAAGCTTAAATGAATTTGAGATGCAGCTTGACGTCGTTACCACTGGTGACCTCCCTTGTTCCTAATACGCAGCGCGCGTGTCGCACTCGAAACATGTACTTTCAGCAATCTTTGCTCTACCCGCCTATTATGTGACTCCTTGTGACGAGACGCACCAACCTCGTTTCTATGGCCCGTGGAAAGGGGTATTTAAAACAAACAAAGCAAAAGAGTTTTTTGATGTTATTGAAGTAGTCTGAAATAGACAGGTCAAGATTAACAAGGGTCACCAGCAATTCGAGAGGGTAAACCGCTGTCGAAGGTAACATATATTCTTCCTCTCTGCGTGCATGCATTCCCAACGGATGGCGCCAACACTGTTACAATATAAAATTAGAACATCCTCGCAGCTTAGTGTTTCGTTTTGTCTCCTTCCGAACCGATTTTGTCTCGTAACGCATCGCCTCTCCTCGTCCTCTGTTTCTAGATATTTTAAATATATATCTTATCCAATCATACACAATTAAAATTCTTAACTCCGGTTTGCTTACGAAAAAAAAAACCGTTTCCTAATTTAGTAGCCTGGGTTGCAGCTGACCCACTGACTCGTCTAAACCATTTGTATAGTCCATCTGCGCTCTATACAGAAGTTTTGGAGCGTTTGCAACGCAGGCAACTAACTTAGCTTCTAAGTAAACGAAGCACAAAAATTGCATCCCTATTCCTTCCGCTACTAAACACTAGAGAAAACGACAAAGTACGTTCCTATTTTCCTGCACTTTATCAGCATTCACGACACCATAAAATAAATCTACAACGATTTAGCTATGACTGAACACGGAACTTTAATCAAGTCCGTGTTACTCAACTTGTCCAGCTGCTTAACACCAGACTAGTGCCCGGTCGTTCACCATGAGTAGTTAACGCAATGAACAAACGCAATAAACTACTCTATGAAAAACTCGTATCAATCCAAACCTATACATCTTTTCACACACTATAACGGCAAATACAGCAAGCTGCGCTTCTATTTTCCAGCGCTACACCGGCAAACACGGCAAGCTGCGCATTCATTCCAGCGGAACACTTGTGCACACCACACGTTGGGAAACTTTTTTTTTACCCACTATACCTCACGCGATGCAAGATGCGTCCTCATTTTCTAGCGCTTCTTAGCCAAGATAGGCCCCTGTCTCCCTACGATATACCGGAGCCCAAGATGAGCTGTGCTCCTCTTTCCCTACCCTTTACCTGCGCCTGCTAAAGCTCTACTCCTACCGTTCTACGGTACACTAGCAGGAACCATGCGGCTCCTGATACTGGCTAAGTTCTGGCGACAAGACACTACTAAATCCCAAAGCACGAAAGAGTGTGTATTAGACCTGAAACTAGCTACCTTAATTCAACTGGACTTTACAAAACACACTAAAGGTGCGATACTTCCTTGACTGCAGTAAATTAACAGTTTTGTTGAACATAAGAATACAACCAAATTCTATCGCCTGAGACTTATCTTAGTTAGGAAAAAGAACCTAAGTTTTATAAGATGTTTCTAGCGTGTTGTGCCTTATTCATTGTCCTCGATCATTTTATAAGAAGACACCAACTGTCTCTCATTTACGGAATTATCCTGTGTAAACAGATCGTTGTTCAAGAACTGTAATTGATATCACCATAAGACTTTCACAAGAATCCACATTTCAAGTTCTATCCTTTTTTAGTAGTTCTGATCAAGCAACTACTGACTGCAAAATTCTTTTTTGAAACTCTTCCGATTCAACTCTACGGTAAGAAGAGATAAACCAAACTGATCCGGCTAAAAATAATAAAAAAAATGTTTAAGATAGTTATCCCTTAAACTCCCTAGGGCACTCTACAATCAAAATTCGGTTAAATCTGAAAATCCAAATTTAATCTTTTAAAATACTGATATCGTATTAGCACTGGTAAAAGGACTGCCGAGGCTGACTGCAAACCCGGAGGCGGCGGGCGGCACTCCCTGGCCTATACGGGGAGCCGGCTCCACCCCTGGGCTGCAAAATGCTCCTTTCTACTTCTTGATGGGTTGGAAATGCTTGATGGTAGATACGAGGTAAAGTGTTGTCTACTGTTAACAGCCCCCTGAAAGATTTCTCGTCACTGATGAAGCAAAGGGATCCCTGTAGCTGAACCTCAGTGAAAGGAGCGAAGGAGTTAATCGAACAAGGTTTATTATCCCAGGAAATGGAGTATTTTGTTAAAGAGACGATAATTTACGTCCTTGTCGTTGTTTTTTAAAGAAGCCAAAGCGCTGAATCATGCCAAGAACCCCTGCTCACACCTCAAGGATTTTGTACCGGACACAGAAGGGATGGCGCGATGCTTTCGCATGTGGGATCTTGACCCGAGAGGTTTTCATAAAAGCACATGGAGATTCTGGATCAAGAAAAATCACATTTTAGCTGTCGGTTGTCCGGCATCTGAGTATTGCAAAAACAAACCGCAAGAGTTAGAATCGATTTATTTACCCAACAAAGAAACGAGACCAAAGGATCCTATTTAAGCTTACCAGCTCGTGTAATAATCAACATTAGTTATTGAAAGGGCTTTCTTGGATAATGAGCAAAACAGGCAGTCAGTATGTAATGGCTTCTTTTATGCCCAGAGGTGCAAGACGAAAACTGCATGAAGCTCTCGTCTAAAATACAAGCGGCCACACTATTTTTTAAGTGAGTTTATTGACATTAAGCAAAAAAAGGATACAACGGTATACAATATTTCAGCTTGCGGATTATGACATATGTTCACTTCAATAATTTGAAGCGAAACGGCTGCACCAGGGGAAGGGACAAGTGGCTGTTTAAAATGGTCGCCCACTTAATAGAGGTTCTTTTTTTATGGATCTGACAATTGTGCCTGCTGGAAGCATCGGTAGCTTAGCCTCCAAATTAATGGAGAGTGGTGCCAGGAGCCCATCGTGGTGCTTAATAGGAGTTCCAAAAAGTAGAAGAAACTGTGCAACGCTATTAATCGAGTGAATAGTAAATGCGCGTTAAAATCCGGGGCCGCTTAAACGGTTATGCACAGTAAACAAACGTATTTAAAACAATCTTTTCTCGCTAAGTTTGCTTTGTGTGTGCGTACAATCTAACATGTTATCTAATTTTTTTAAATAAATACCGGGTAGCAAGTCCTCACGTCCAAGGTTCTTCACTTAGTTAGACTTACTTTTGGATATCTCCCCTGCCTTTGCTAGAAATCCAACTCTTCTCTGATTGGCGGGCAATCTTTTGGCGCGAAAGATGAGTCTCTGAATAGCCCGAAACTTAGTCTAACACGCTGTAACTCAAGCATCACGGGAGAGATGGATCATGATTTGTTATGGGAGTGTCATATAGAATAGTTACAGGTCAGTTTTCAAGCTAATAGGATCAAATAAGCATGAGATAATCATTCTTGCCCATTAGCCTACGTATCGGGCACATGAAAAATTATATTCGCACATTAAATTCGCACCACTGACAGCAAGGAAGGAGGTTGCGCGCACGTCCCTTCCCCCGCCCGCGCTTCGCATGTCTATCTTGTATCTTGTGCCCTTGCCACGCATGATTTACGCGCTAATACCTGCAATACGTACAAACTTTAGTTTTTATTCCTACGAGTTTTTATCAATGCAGAACAATTCATAGGATACAAATGTTCAAATTCTAAGAGTTGTGAATTTTAGAGTATTTATATTTTGTCTTCTGTTCTATTTATAAATAAATGGCACTTTCCATAAATTTTGTGTTGTTTTCCTCCAGTTAACGTATTTGTGCAAGATGGTTTCGTAATGAACACTTGTGTTTATAACAATTTACGACAAACATTCAGGCATATTGCTTTTCAGATTTGGTTCACATGCTAACATTCATTTGACTTATTTTAGAAGATGCTTTTTAGCTTGAGGACGGCCGGTTCCCCCCGTAAATATCAGCTTTTTGTGTCTGGTTGATGTCTACAGCGAAAAAATTCATCTCAGCAAGAGCTAGGAACTTTCAGAGAGAAAATAATAGTCCTTCCCAAAAAGTGCCATAATACTCTTTAATGTGCAGGCTTAATAAAACAGTAAAATTGAAGTTCGCGTTACACAGTTACACTTGAGCACAGTTTACTCTTGAATTAAAGAAATTTTAGCTTAAACAAATTTAAGTAGGCTTCTGAAAAACAAAAACAGGAACTGAAAAAAACGTTTACTGGCGTTCACGTGCAAATGTACGTATTATACAACTAAGAGACCTTATAGATTTGAGTACGAGTTTGACGTTAGGTAATAGGCTAGTCAGTACGAGTTTTCAAATTCAGCTCGCGTGCTTTAAATAAACATTTATCGCAATAAGTTACCCCTTACATTTCCTCATGTGCTGAGAAAGAGTAAGCGATCTCGGGATAAAAAGAGTGCGAAATACCCAAATCGTTTGATTTTCCGTACTCAAACTGTCGAAAAGGTGATGCACAGCTCGCGCGGCTCTTGTCAAAAGCCTCCTGGATACGAAGCTAAACCTGAACACTAAAGAGTATTGTAGTATTTTTTTTATCTAGGTCAGTCTAATGCTTAATCTAAAATTCATATTCTAGTCCTCCAGAGCGAGGAATGTGCAATGACGCAGAGAATGTGCGCGCACTTAAAAAAGGAGGAATTATCAATAAAACCCTTTGGATTCTGAATTTGCCATCCTATCGATGACTGACTGGGTCTTAACTATTTTAACTGCAAGATCCTTTTCTGCTGGTGTTTTGTCATTGCTGGAGTCCAAACATCTCGTAATCTGTAGCAGTGAAATTTTCGGTACCTGTGAAGAACGTTTTCTGTTGTCCTGGTCCTGGGCACCAATAGGTGTTGCCAAGATAGCTACCACAAGGAGCTACGTTTGCATTATCTGATATGTATAAGTCATTCCCAAAGCCAAACGCTGGTCCGCAGTTGCTACGATGATAGATGCCATTCTTTTCCTTTCCAGCGATGAGCGGCATTTTGATTGCACCCAAGGCACCTGGATTCACTAAGCTAAACAAGAAAGCTTGGCAGCAGTTTTCATAACCTGACACCAATCAGATAAAACTAACGTAAGTGTTTGCTGGACTCGGCTGGATGAATTTATACTAAAGTACAGAAATATGCCTATCCATTTAGTGCTAATTCAATCTCCGGCAAACTTTGCGTGTGTACTGAAATAATTAAAGACGGCACTCCGTAAACGCCCCCGGCGTTCATTGAAAAGTCGGAAGTTTCGACCCGGCGTTTAATCGAGAAATTACGGTTAGTAATGTAGAATACCTATATGGCGTCTGTTTGCTTAATCTGTTTGCAAGTTTGGGAGATCTGGGTACGAGTTCAGTTCTGCCGAGGTACGAGTACCGTGTGGCATTCAACTCGTCTATCAGTCTTGTTCATCAATCTGTAGGCAGCAAGTTTAACCTAAGAAGTCCGTAATTACGGCCTGAACTTCAGACCGATTCCTTCGACTCGCATACTCCTCTCAGTTGCTGAGAGGAGTATCAGGCGAGTCGAAGGAATCGGTCTGAAATGAAGGCTAGTCCGTAGTTGGGAGAAGTAGAAGTCCGTGACTGTGAAATCTGGTCTTTGAGTTTTTCTGTTTTTTTTATTTTCTGGTGCATTGGACTGAAAGTTTGTAATACTCCCTTTCTCATGGGACTCTTTTGCACTATCTTTTTGTTCCGCTCGCCTTTTTGAATCAAGTCTTTGGCTACTAACTCTTGGCTGCCCTCCCACCTGCCTGTTGCTATATTCGTTGTTTTCGCAAGACGAGATCAGGGAAGTCATGGGAGATCATCGCAAAATCTTACAGGATAATGATAAATAAAAAAAAGGAAGGCGTCAGGAAGCTCATTCGGGTAAATTTTTGACGTATAAATGATGATAAACTGGAGTAAAAACTTACGTCCTCCATAATTTGCCCACGACTTCTCAGTGAAACCTCCAAATATGTTTGCACCGCTTTTCACAACAGTGACTGTAGGCCCTTTGTTGTCGCACTTCGAATGAAATGCTGAAGCAGCAAAGCCATCTCGTGACGCTCGGAACAGCAAACGCCATTCGCCTACCATGGCCTCGGGTAACCAGCCTTTCAAAATTTTCCGATGCCCTACATTCGTCAAAATGGTCGACTCTCTGAATGGCTCGTCTGGCATACAAATGATACATGCTTTAACTGTTAATTTAGCAGGCTTCAACGCGTCGATGAGTCCTTGAATTTGATAAAATTCTGCTTCTTCCTCAAGTTCCTTGGTAAATGTAGCTCCTTCAGGCAAAGTTAGTTTTCCTGTGCGGAGAAAGTTCAGGATAAAGCGGAAGTGAGTTCCATCTCGGTCGATGAAGAACGAACCGTCTTCAGATGGCTTCATGTCGAACTTTCCTGAAAACATGGCAGCCAGCATGGAGTTGGGATCCTTTGTCAGAGTTTGCAGGCTTGTGGTAAAGTGCTGGCCTCCAACATTGAGTTTAACGGTGGACGAAAAGTGAACCTGATCAAGTTTCTTGGACATGGCATCGATGGATTCTTGCTCCTGGCGAAGTCTGCTTGTTTCTTCCTTCAAGATTTCAAACGCCTCTTTAATGTAATGTTCGGCCTCAGCTAGGGATCGACCACTTTGATGGTGACAACTCATGATTTCTCTTAACTTAACCGTAAGATCTGCTACAAGTCGAGGATAAGAGTTGTAAACATTCAATGCAACGAAGATATCGATTATGCTCCCCGCGAAAAAGCAACCTTGTTCCCAGGGTCCTCTCCCACTCGGCCCACTGACCAACCTCGAGGTTGAGAAAAGGCTGGGTCGGAGAGGACCGTGGAAACGAGGTTGCGAATGCAGTTAAGCGTTAGCCTGCTTGTGTTAGAAAATTTGGGGGCCGTTTCTTCACTAATTTCGACTACAGTACTGCAGAGACAATCTCCACTAAAAGGGGAGGGGGAGAAACGCGTGAACGAGAAAAGATGAGAGGTCCCTTTCCTTTTCTCCCCAATCCCCTCTTCCTTTTTACTCCTTTCCCCTCCCCTTTCGACGCCTGCCACGCAAACTATAGGCCTCCTCGCTATCTAAACTCGACTGCTACAGTAGACTTACAGTATAAGCGGCTGGACGAAGGGGACACAGGTTCTGGTCATGCTTTGGTGGTCCTACACAATCTTGTGTTGTAAATGGCTCTACTCGGGTACGACATTTGTCCAGATTAATTAGCATAAACTTGAGCAGAAACCGTGACGGACTCTCTATTCTCTAGTACATGTACAAGGCACTTGCGGGGAAGAAACTCTTCAGTATTTGACCTCAAATCAAATTTATTCAGAATCGCCCGAGGGACTTTCCGGTTCTGAATTTTCTGAGGTACACACCGGGTTTTTGTGTCTTTAATTATGCGATTCGGACCCTTCATCTTAAAAAAAGATTTGTCTTTCGACATTTCACTTTCTTATAGAAACTTTACAAGTCGTTAATAAAAAAAAGGTACACTGAACAGTCAGGAGCCCTGGTATTGTATGTCACTCAGGGTGCTCAAAAAGCGCATTAAGATACCCGTGACGTACGTAGTAGACCGACTGGTAGTCTCTTATTTTCTTTACGAATGGTACGGCATGCGAAATGCAAGAATCGAGCTTGTCCATAAGCTTATTATCTGTATTCGAAACTGATGACTGATAATAAGTCTAAACGTTTCCTTCCTCATGTTTCCTTTGAACGCCTTTGTTCCGTGGGGATATTAGCCAGGGCTTATTGTACTTTCAAGTGTATATTAGCCCTGAGAGATCGAGTACTTAAGTTTTGTGAATAATTTAATTCAGTCTCTCAGATGAACCTTGACATAAACAATTTTTGTGGAAATTTAACTCCATGAATTTTGTCAGGAGTTTTAAAATCACACGTACACACCCATACACACAACGAAGATAGAAAAGGCTTCATTTGTAATAAATTCTCACCGGGAGCCCCCACTCAATCCTAAACGCCCTTATTGTAGGTTGAGATGAGTTATGGGAAGAGACGAGCTCGGAGGCGAAAAGGAGCGGGAGCTAAGGCGCCACGGTGTGCCATCGTTGTGGGGAGGTGGGTGGTGGGGCAAGCAAGGTGTTTGTGTCCTCTCTTCTCCTCAGAGGCCTCTTTGTGTTGCTATTTTTAACCCATCGGGAGCCTCTGCATGCGCGGAGGAGAGAGTCTGGTGTCCGTTTTAATGAAGAGAGGAATAAACAGCATGATAATAGGCCAATTGATACTAGACTCAAAAATATATGCACAACGAGTTCCCCCGCGGATCCACAGATGCGCGGGAATTTAAATGCACGGGTACTACGGGCATAGAGAGCGTTTGTACGTGACGGCCCCAGAGAGAATAGTGACGAGGATTTTTAATAATGAATTCTATCCCCTCCCCGGCCCAATAGCCACGCGTTTAGTGCTCTCTTTAACAGTGGAAAACGGTTATTTTATCATTTTGTTATCATTATTCACGCCCGTCCGGTTTTATTGTTATGTGGTCCGATTCTCTCGTCATGTGGTCTTATCGTGACGTGAGGAGGTTACTCAACTTCATTTAGCCTGTTCCAGACGTTCAGATAGTAGAGCGCAGGAGAAAAATTCTCGCTCGCTTTTTTTAAACAAAGTCAGTTATGTTCACCAGTTAGAAAAGAAACTTATGAATTCAAATAACAAAGTTGCCGATCAGGAAAGTAAATGGAAAAGTTTCAGTTATTCTGCTGTGCTAGTGAGAATTAAAATGCAAAAAAAACTTATATCCTCTTTTAAAGTAGTAATTGTACCTAAACATCCTTTGTATCATCCATTATTATATGCATAGTATAATTAAACAACTACTTTTAGTACTAGTTTATTGGTATAGATGTAGCAGTGCATGTACTATCCATGTGACATTATCCATAAAAAAAATTAAGAAAAACTTCATTAACCTGCGCAGCTGGCGGGAGCCGCGAGAAGACTGGGGTCAGATCAAATTGCGGCTAAGAAAGTAACCCGCGCATAATAATCCCGCCAGCTTCGCAGACTACTTCACTACCGTGATGTGGTTTTGTCAAACCGTTTAAACTTCGTCATGTAAGGACATGGTTACATGACATAATGGCAAAACCTCGTCAAATATTAAGGAAAAATACCCCTATAATAATGTAACCACATCACAATATTTCGAGAGGACATCACATGGCTGCGAAACCTCAACACCAAACAGACCAATGACCATACAAGAATGTTACTATGGCTTTTCATACTTTTTCCGTTTTCCCTCAATGTATTCGCATTATGATAATAATATTTCCCGGCTTTAGAGTAGATTGTTCGTCTGTAATGTGCAGAAACAATCTACAATCAAATTCTTGAAAATTAATTACAATTTGTCAAAAGGGCTTGAGAAGCAGAAAGAAAGAAGAAATCGTCAACTCGTCAAGGAACCTTAGAATCTTATCATGTCGCAGAATCAGAGCCACTTTCCGTCAGTTGTGAGACTAAATGTCGGAGGTAAACGCTTTACCACAAGCCTGCAAACGCTAACAAGAGATCCCAACTCGATGCTTGCAGCCATGTTTTCAGGAAGACATAAGGTGGAGACTACTGACGACGGTTCGTTTTTTATCGACCGTGATGGAACTTACTTTCGCTTTATATTAAACTATCTCCGCGACGGAGAACTAGTTTTGCCAGAGAGTCCTAAATTCCTCAAGGAACTTGAAGCAGAAGCTAGGTTTTACCAGCTGCAAGGGGTACTGGCTGAACTGGGGGTTATAAAGGCCTTAAAAGTGTTGGAGAAATCTGTGATTTTGACAGCTGCAAAAGATCGAAGAGTCTTGATAGGCTGGATACCTTTGGAATATACACTTGAGGGCGAATGGTTATTGTTGTACCGAGCTTCTCGCGATGGTTTCAATGGTTCAGCATTTCATGAGCGATGCGACAACATAGGGCCTACAGTCACCGTTGTGAAAAGTGGTGCAAACGTTTTTGGAGGCTTCACTGAGCGGGCTTGGACAAGTAAGACTGCTAACACTGCTTTTGATTGTGTATTAACATAAATACAAAACTTCTAAAATGCAAGCAATCATGCACACAAACTAGACAAAATGAGAATAGTCCATTTTAGACCATTTTATAGTTACAGGTGGAAACGAGGCTGGAGTTGACCTTGTTTTGATACATTCATCCCTTCCTGCTTCATTATGCAAATCATTTTATTCTTATGCTAACTAGCCATTTTTAGCATAAGTTCCATAAGAGAAGGAAGAAGGTTTGTATGAAAACAAGGTCAACCGCAGCCTCACGTTCACCGTCGGAGGATAGAACACAAGCCCCCAACTGTATAATGGCCTACTAGGCCAACTAAAAAAAAAAACAAATGTTTCTCGACCCCGCCCTCTTCATTTTTGGGGGCCGCCTCTCTCTTTTTATTATTTGTCAGTTAGTAACGATTGCACGAACAAAAATTAACGGGCGTTACTTTTACTGTATCCAACGAAAGGGGATATAAGCCAAAGACGAAAATCACGAGGAGCTTTCAGGCAAGCTAAATCATAGTCCTATTGACGTTTTCAATGCACCCTTCCTATTGCGATATATCGTATGATGCATCACGTTGTTGTTTAAAACATGTATCAAAATAATACAAACTTGTGTTTAATTAATATCTGACGTTTCATTTTATTAATATTTTAACTAAGGACTCCAGCTTATCCCTGGGGGAGGGTAATAATGTGTAAAGAAAGCATTCAATTGGAAATAATAAACAATAACAAAAAAAATGCGCCCGCCCGCTCTCTTTTGTATAGAAATCCGGACGAGAAACATTTGTTTTTTAACTTGGCCTTAGCCGGTAAACTTAACTTGTATGTAACTGTTTATAAGAGTTGATTTATTTCCATCATACGCGTGTATACGTTCTCGACCACTGCCCATAAATCATATATATCTTTTTATAAACAGAACCGAACGAACCAAAGGAATGGGCTCCTCCAAAACATGAATGGCTGCCTTGCCGCCAAGCCTTCCTGTTCAGCTTAGTCAACCCTAGTGGTCTGGGACCGACCAAAATGTCGCTACTTAATGGAAGGGAGCAGTTTGCGATCATAAGTTATTATGACTGTGGACCAGTGTTTGGACGAGCGCGCAACCTGTGCGTATTTCCAGAGAAAAGAAAATGTGGTTACAGTTATCTTGGCGATACCTATCAGTGCCCACCAGGGCACCAGAATACGTTCTTCACAGGCAGTAGAGAATTCACTGTTACAGACGTCGAGGTGTTTGGAGTTTGCCACTGACAAATACCGGACAGTTAATAAAAATAGAGAGCTTTAGATTCAAGGACGACAACGAGGACAAGATTTAGTTTTTATTTTTCTCGCCTATTCTCTAAAGATAGACCCCTAGGAGGGTACCATTGTACTTTTTTTGCACCACAAAAGTTAGTACGCTTAACTTACTTCCGTTGAGGGAGGTAAAGCCCTGGTTCTCCCGATCGCTAAATGATAAAATTCCTAACATTTGATAACTTTTTTTCGCCACTACGACATTGATCGCATTTGAGGTACGCGCGTCGATCCAAATTCACCAATCAGCGTATTACGACCGTTGTAAAAACCTATGCGGGGCAGGGATGGGGGTTTTGAACTGACGCTGATTGGTGGATTTGGATCGACACCTATACCTCAAATGCCTTTGGTCGAGAATTTTGCACCGATGATGTCGATGCAACTTTAGGGTCGCTTTTCTCGAGAAATTTTGGAAGGATTGAGCTCTCACTTGGCGCAGGTATGGAGACCGGCATCTAGTGGATCGGCAGCTGGTATTTTCAAGGTAGGAAATTAAAAAGTCTGGCGTCAGTTGCAGCTTAAAGTGGACTAGGTCACGCGTCGGCGGCTGATTGCTGCCTACCTTGTCTCCTTCTTCCTGCTTCTTTAGTTCTAACCGCCGAGAGAATTACGGACATGATCACACAAGACGAAATTGCTCTATATTCTATCAACTTCTCCCCACTACTTCTGTAGGAAATGAATAGGAGCAACAAATGAGAATTCAAATTTTGATCTCACAGTTAAGGGAGTTAACTCAGTTTACTCAATCAATTTAATTCGGTACAGGGTGGCGAAGTTCAATTACCACTTGATTGCAGCCATATTGTATTGATCTAGGGGCTGCATCTCATTTTGTATTCGAAACAGAAATGATGCGGCGATATAGACCAAAAATGGTCTGATTTAGAATAGAACTGATGCGATTAAAACCATAAAGGGGGGATTACAGTTGAATTTTGGGGGAATTGGGGTTGAATTGAGAATGAAAGAAAGAAGGATAGAAGAGAGTATACACGTAAACCAGTTAGTCCGCTATTTGGCTCATGTCTTATATGTACTTTAAGCCAAGGTGAATTAAATGAATTGAGATTGCTTCGAGATATTTCAAACATTTTATCTGTTATACAAGTATAATTCTTAACTCCAGTATACTTCCGAAAAAACCGTTTTTCATTTAGCTTCTACCTCATAAGTTGCACCTATGTGCAACTTATGACTCCGTGAAAGACTCCGTGAAATAAATCCACAACGATTTAGCTATGACTAACACGAGACATTAATCAAGTCAGTTTATGTGATACAACTCAAACTGCTTAGCAGCTTAACATCAAACTGGTGTCAGGTCGTTGACTTGTAGTTAACGCAACTAAAAAAATCTAATAAACTACTCCACGAGAAACTAATCCATACGTCACGTACCTCTTTTCGCGCGTTATACCGGCAAACATAGCCAGCTGGGATTCGTTCCTGCGGCACGCCTGTGCAAATCACACGTTGGGCCACTTTTTTTACCCACTATACCGCTCCCGATGCAAGATACGCTCTTGTTTTTTGGCGCTTTAAGGACAATTTACGCCTCTATCTCGCTGCGCTATACCAGAGCACATGACAAACTAGCTTCTCGTTGCCTCCTACCCTCTACCTTCGCCTACTGAGCTCTTCTCTTTCCGTTCTACGTTATACTAGCAGGAGCCATGAGGCTCCTGATACTGTTTTCTGGGGGCAAGTCACCGCTGAATCCCAAAGTGCGAAAGAGTGTATCTTCGTCCTGAAACTAATGTCTTCATTAATTCAGCTGGAGTTTACAAAACACAAAAGGTGCGAAATTTCAAACACAGTAAATGAAAATTATTGCTGAAAAGAATACAACAAAATTTCATCGCCTGTGACTTAACTAGGAAAAAGAAGTTTTAAGTTTAACAAGATGTTTCCAGCTTGTTCTGCCTCTTTTACTGTCCTCATTTAAGCCGCTGTTTTTCTCTATTTCTTCTCTTTGTATAAATTGACGGAATTGTACTGGGCACAGAGATAGCTAAACGTTCTCCAAGCAATATGATTGTGATCAGCCTAAACTTTCACAAGAATCCACAATTCATACTGATCTTTGGGATACTGATCAAGCAACTGCTGACTGCAAAATTCTTTTTTGAAACTCTTCCGACTCAACTTGCTCAACGGTAAGAAGTGACAAGCCCAGCTGATCCTCCTGAAAAAAAAATGTTAAGACAGTTATCCCTTCACTTCCTAGGGCCCTCTAAAATCTCAATTCAGTTTAAAAGATACTGATAAACTATTAGCATGAACCCATAGGTAAAAGAACTCAGTGCTAAAAGGCTATGACTGCAAAACAGTCCGTTCTTTTTTCTCAGAATCATACCATTTCTGTCCTGGATGGTTTGGCCAAGTGTAATAGGAGACTACGAGATTAAGTGTGGTCTAATGTCAACAACCAACTAAACGATTTGTTGTACTGATGAAGCAAAGGGAACTACCACCACGTGCCGTGGCCACACGTATATCTTGCCGCAAGCGAATAGTACATTATATTTAGTAAGACTTAAGGACTGATCGTGCGGCACAAAAGGCGGAAAAAAATTCGCGTAAAGCGCGCAAAGCTCACACGCCCTACAAGCGTGCAAGAGTTTTCTCAAACTCCAGCTCCAAATTTGTCGTTGCACGTACAAAAGGCATCAAGATTTCACATTGAACAACTCAGTTTTACCTTATCAAAAGGTTGAGCCATTTGCCTCAGGAATCTCTTACTGATCTGCGAAAGAGAAACGTATAGATAAGAAAAGAAAAAGCCACACAAATGTTATTATAGAAGTTCCATTCAGTCGGAATTCTTCTAACTACAGGATTGGTGCCCACAAAAGAAAGCTTAGTATCAACTTCAGATGAATGTTTTGACACTTATAAAGCAATGACCGAGAAAATAATAGCTAGTTACGATAGGTCCCTACCTGGACAGCTTCATCAATAGAAAGATTACACACGCCTTCTTTGAGGTATTCCTGCGAGCCAGAACAATAAAACTCGTCAGATTTCAAAAGTGCTCAAAATATAATAAACTAAAGTTTGTTTGTACTAAACTATAAAAATTATGTTAAAGCACTGACAAAGTAGTTTCATTCAAATGGTCACACCAAAGGGTTCTATTCATAGCTACGTTTGCAACGACGCTCTATGTGTAACTAACTACCCAGGTTAATGCTTGGGCAGAAAAGCAACTAAAAACAAACTTCTATTAATAATTTTCATCAGCCCTTTACCTGGATCCATTTTGGTAGCTTTCCTCTTTTGTCAACTTTAAAAAATCTCTGTAAAAGAAATAATAAACAGTCAGAATCTCAAAATAGTTGTGGACGAGCAGGAACGTGCTTCTGCCTTCTTCCGCGCATTCCCTCATTCACTCATATTCTGAATGGAACATTCATTTTCGTACAAGACGACACACGACAAGTTGAAGGCCACAAAAGGAAATTTATTGGGTTAAACTTTTACCGCATCACTGCACCTCAGGGGGTACTCCGGATTTCAAGTGACGGGGATGATCGAAGGATTTTTTGGCGTTTGAAATTTTCGATTCCTGGATTTTTTCGGGTAGGGAAATTTGGCAGGTATTGTTTTCGGTGGCTTGATTTAAGAAGGGATTCTTTGGGAATTCAAAACAATGTGAAGATTCGTGGTAGTGCCCGCGTATCCCGATCACGCAGTTCCGCGAATAAAGTACAATCAAACTTGTTTTGTTTTCTGTAAACTTTTAAGGCTCGGAAATTCGGCATGGGATTTTTTTTTGTGCGGGAGGGGGGGAGGGGTAATTTTTGGTTAAGGGATTTTTGGGGGGTATTTATTTTTGCCTCCATTCGATCAACCCCGTCACTTGAAATTTGGAATACCCTCCCTGGGTACTGCACAGACATGGTTCCTCCATAATTTTAGTCAGTCCACGCGGGTCAACCGTAAACAGATCAGATGAGTTTTCGTAGCAACAATCACTCACATGTCTGGTTCCACCCGCGTAGCTGGCCGAATTGTTTTTGCTCAGTCGAGCAAGCGCCGAATGCACGGATTTCAAAACGTCTCCTCTCCATTCTTCGCACGGCCTAGCAGCTCCTCTACCAAAACTTTGTTCGCGCTAACGATCCCACTGCGGGTTACGCAGATTATGTTTCATGCGAACAATTCGGCCCTAGAAAACAAATTATTACCTTGTCAGCGAACACCATGATTCCATAATCAGTTTTTCCCCGTATGGCTCGACCAACACACTACAAAAAATTAATTATGAAATAGAAATTTATACAAAAATTTAACTCAACCACCTACGCATCCTCGGAGACCCAGGGGCAGATAGTGGGGACGAGGGAAAGTCTAAACGGGCAGAAAAATATATATGGAACGAAGAAAAGTAAAGAACGGCGAGAAGAGCCCCTGGGGACAATGTCTTACCAGACCAGTTCCAAACGGTCGCCGCCGTTCTGGCTTCTGATTGGTGCCAGAAAACGTGTGTTTTTCTGACACCAATCAGAAGCCAGAACGGCGGCGACCGTTTGGAACTGGTCTGGTAAGACATTGTCCCCAGGGGCTCTTCTCGCCGTTCTTTACTTTTCTTCGTGCCATATATATTTTTCCGCCCGTTTAGACTTTCCCTCTCCCCAACTATCTGCCCCTGGGTCTCCGAGGATGCCACGTACGTTCCTAAGTGTGCGTTAAAGGAAGAAAGCCAGAGTGTAGCCTTAAAACAGATTCACAATTTGTCAAAACCAACCAATGTGCAGTTGTAGTCCTACTATCCTAGCCTCGAATAGAAACCGCGCGCAAGGCTGGAGGTGACCTAGAGTTGATCTGAGAAACCTCACTTTTTCTCCAATTTGAATCATGCTCTTATGCATATAAATGACACTAACATTTCTAGCAAAACAAAGTCACCCCCAGTTTCCACTCAAAGGCTCGCTTGCTTAGTTTACAACTTTAAATTAGTCTGTTAGATTGAAAGAAATGCCATTCGCCGGCAAACCGCCTTCAACGTGACATCGTTTATGAGATCTCCAGAAATTTCAAACTGGAGGGTTATAAAGTAAAATTTAAGAAATTTACCTGAGCCGCATGCCTCATGGCATCAAAAGTGAGAAAGTCGTTTTCTCTGATGTTAAACTGGTCTCTCAGATATTCAAGCCGCGCCTGTAGAAAATAATATAATGTAACTGATTTTGGTAGAGACTGTGAACCCTAAGCAGCGAACACAGCCGTCCCTCCTCGACACGTTTCGCGGGAAAGAAACGTCCCTAGCGACGAGCAGCGAGGACAGACGGCTGTATCCGCGGACTACTCGATCATCATGGGATCTTACTACTTCAAGGTTTTGAACTTTCACAAACAACCAATATTTTACAAACTGCAGCGTAGATGACTCGAAGAAATTCTGGTTTACCTTTAAAATCCTACTTTGCGTGTAGACGTATGGAATTCCAAACATGATAACTGCTCTTCCATAATGATGATCTGTGGAAAATTTTTATTGAGAACTTTAAATCAACATTATCTTGACAGTACAGTTAACCCTCGGCTAAGAAAAAGCCTTTAATAAAAAAAAGTGCATCCCTCTTCCCGCCAAAAATATTCCTCGAATGGATAGGGCCTTGTGCAATCTATCGGAATTCGGAAGTGACGTCAAACAGACACTGCTTTTCTTCGCTAGTTTGAAAGTTGGCTAAAACAACCAAAACTGGCGCACGTTTGTCTAAAATTATCTTCTAACAGTGGCCTGTCATTTTGTTTGAATGTGTTTATACAACAAGTTCCGTTTAATCACATTCAAAAATATGTAAATTATATAATTTAGACTGATTATTAAATTAAAATTACCAAAATCAATTCCTTCCGAGACCTTTCCTCTGGCTACAGACAACAAAATGGCTCCTCTTCCATTTTCACAAGCCTAGATAAACAAGATGAAAGTGGAATTGGTTAACTATTTTGTCTATGCAGCAAACAACCACAACATTACCTGATAAAGTAAATGACAAACATTGCTTTTTTGTGACAGTGTACCTTTTGGTAATTGTGAAGAGCTAAGCTGGTTTCCGCTGCATCCTGAGTTTCAATAAACAGCAGTTTGTTTCTTTGAATGTTGCTGATAATACCCTGAAAATGGCATAAAGGAACATTAAGTACAGTCGACGCTAAGGCCATAGAAGGCCGTGCACTAAACAACTTTGAGCATGGCTGTTGTTGATCGTAAGGTAAGGTAAGGTAATCTTTATTTATGCACCGGTGAAATTCAACCAAGTACAAAAATATTCAACGTTCAAAACCTAAATTACATTATTACCGACTATAGGTGATTACAAATTACAATGAAACTGCTCAGTTTTCTTTAAAAAAGAAAAATACAGGAACAGAAAAAAAAAGAGCTTGTTGGTAGCTTGACACAGATCTTTTTGAAGGTTGTTTCAGTGAAGACTTTTGAGTAGTTACCTGATCATGCCAAATAGACACAACAGCTTCCTGAAAAAGAGAACATCAAACTGAAGATTAAGAACGGCAGAAGCATGCACGCTATATAAATGAAACGGTGTTGGTACACGTCCCTGATCAGGTTCACTCGGTGAGCTTGCGTGGGTTGTCTGTGGTACTTCAGGTGTTACTATGCCAAAGAAGTCCTTCATTTCCTTCCAAATAGGGGGTTTACACCAGACGAGATTTTTACTAGAATCGTGGTGACGAATCCAGAATACTTTGGTACCAGATTCGTTTCGTCCTTTACACATACATGCGTGAATTTTGAATCCGAAAACTAAAGTGAATACTTTGTATCCGATTACTGTTGAATCCCTCAAATAAATTTGCGGTAAACTGCGAGGTAACATCACAGCGACGGCAGCAAAATTGTGGCTGGATTTGAGTTCGTATAAAAATTGTTTTATTTTTAACGTTTCTGTTGCTGTTGCCGTCGTGGTTGCTGAAGTTCCCTAAATTGAGCAGGCAATTTATAAACATCACTACCACGCTCTACAGTCTCACCATGTACTGGTAACTAGTGAAGAAACAGACTATCCCATCAGGCACCACTGCAGACATCTCCGCCAACAGGTTGCCATAGTTACGGATTACAGCTAGAAGACAATTGAGAAAATGGTAAATGTGTGGGTTATTACGGAGGCAAGGTCAGTTCTTAAATTGTGTCAAATCAATTCATCATTTCGTGGCAAAAGAACATTGAAGAATTCGTTACTCACACATATCATCTCTCGTTTCAAACTTCGTTGTAATGGCCACTTGGTCATTTCCTCTACCAACAATCTGCTCAAACAAACAAAAATTGACAAGTTGTATGCAATATTAGATATTCCGGCCATTTACTTGTTTATCTGACAAGAACGATCAGGTTTTCATTGCCCGATAAAATCCGACGGGACGGGGGCTCGATTGAGCACCACGTGACAGCAAACGGCAAACGGCAGAGATGACCACGTGAATAATTTTTCCCGTCATTTTTTAAGTTCGCCGTTTGCCGTTTTCCCCGAGAAGAGATTGGTTTTCACGTTCACGAAAAGCGTGAGTACAAACTGATCTTTGCTACCCTTGTCGGACACATTAGGGATAATATTCGCCAATGTATTGCTTTTTCAGTCATGTTCCACTTTGGAGAATTGTTGGAGGTGAGTTCAACGGAATTCCAATTTATAGAAAGCCCACTGTGAGCACTGTAAATATGAGTGATCTTCGTTTGGAAGGCAAAGAGCTGTCAGTCTCGAGTCCATTTGGGGTATACGCTAAAGTTGAGAAAAAGAGAAGATAATTACCGACAGCAAACGGCAAATGGGTCTTTACCGTAAGCACGATGATCCATTTCCTCTGAACTGCTATCAGAGGACTTACTGAATTGACTTACCATTGGACAAAGACATATCCTTGCTAGTGTCATTGTAAATGTTGCCATAGTAACTGGTCTGAAGTCTAGAATCTTAGGGTACATATCTATAGGCGACAGGGTCTGCAAGGACAAATAGCGACGTAAATAAGACAGTCTATAGGTATGTTTACTGTAACAAGAATTGAACTAGAGCTTGCATAAAAAAATTTAATTATCACGGCCAGAGAATTGGAACATGATGACGTAAATAATGATGACGACGGTCATAACGAGGATGACAATGATGATGCAATGATAATGGTGATGATGATGGTGACTTCAATGAAGCTTTCATAAACATTTGTATTACACTAAGGATGCAAGACCTAACTTTCCCTCTGACAAGTAGCTGAGGGCTGTACAAAGGCAACCACAGGCTAAGCAGCTGGTCTGCTAGCGTTTGTACCCGCAAAGCGTTGTTTGTGTCGTCATAGAACTTTCAGTTGTCTATTTTCCAGTTTCCTGGAAAAGGTTTCTGTATAAAGCAGAACAAGAGGAGTCACTCCCATTCTTTTCATGTTAGCAACGTTCGTTTTTAAAGGGGTTATGTCAAGCCACTGCGGGAACAAACGCTAGCAGATTTGCTTCAACGTTTCTACTGGTTTTCACCACTGTTGTTTTTCTGTCAGCATGTTTACTCATCTCAATTTTTAACCTGAGTTCAATCAGACTTCACAGCTGTAATTAGGCATCAACATCCAGATTCATGATTGACTTTAAACACTTCTTAGTTTGATAGCAGGATGTTAGTGACTAACAAACCTACCCCTGATGTAATAACAACTGACTGGAACCTGTCAAAAACAGGTTTAACAGCAATAGATGCATCCATACAGCTAAAATGAAAGAAACAATGGAGCTATTAGACACTAGGAAATATTTATCCTATTTCTAGGACTGTTTTTTCTGGAATAGAGTATGTTTCAAAGAAAAAAAAGCAGTTACGCCCTGTAAAAATGTACTTAAGGTAAGGCAAGATGAAACACTGATTTGCCAGCCAAATCTCTTTGCACACGTGAAATTACCAGTCTTACTGCCTCTGTGCATTTCTTTGAGAGAGTCAACTCGTCACCACGGAAATCGTCACTGGAGTTTCGGGAGGTCAAGATCGAATATCCCGCTCGGACGTCTTGGAAAAACTTCGGTCGAGTTCGGAAATCACTGATGTCTCCTACTAACGAGTACAGTTAGCACTAGTACAGTCTACTCTCTCTTAAAGGACACCTCTAGAAGACAGACACCTCTGTAAAACGGACACTCAGAGTTGGTCCCTGCCTTTCTTTACTTCCTTTATTTGACTCTCTTTAAGACGGACATCTCTCTAAGGCGGACACATACTGCAGGTCCCCAAGGTGTCCGTCTCAGAAAAAGTTGCCTGTAATGACGTTCCCCTTGGCCAATTGGAAACGATAAATTTTGTATGGTCAATACATGTGGTGTATTGGCAAATGTTCCTCAAAACCTCCTAAACGAATAGTGATAAAAAAAAGCCGTTGATAAGTTTTGTTTCGAGTGCAAAGGCTCACCTGAAGTGAAGTATTGGGTTAGGTATGGTTGGTGTTCTGTCATCAAACGGTTCAATGATGAGGGTGAATCCTGTATCAATACAATAACGATAAGAAATGAGAAGTTGCAAGGTCAGTTAAACAACCACAGAACATCGATCAACCTGTAAGTAAAAGTTGTGGAAGCCAGACCAAACAAAATAAAATAAGCTCTTAAAAAAAGATTTAGAGGTAGTACATCCACATGATAATTCTTCGTCTACCTGACTCCTGGTCGAATTGGAAATTGGAAGTGTTGGTTTTTAAGGAGAGGAGAAAACCGGAGTACCCGGAGAAAAACCTCTCGGAGCAAGGGAGAGAACCAACATCAAACTCAACCTATATATGGCGTCGACGCCGGGATTTGAACCAAGGCCACATTGGTGGGAGGCGAGTGCTCTCATCACTGCGCCTCTTTGCTTCCCAAAGAGGAAGAAGCAGAACAAACTACTTAAATCTATTGATTTGGTTAAAAGAAAATTTACCGCCATAAAGCAATTCAAAATACAGCCGTTTCGAAGAGTCAGGGCCAGTTTTCGGTCAGGTTGAGTTTTCCTATGTCCCAGCCCGGATGAAGGGGTTGAATGAGTGCGTTTTCCCATCAGGTTAAATGACGCAAATTATTATATTCAATTCCAAACATGTAATTTAAAGCACTGCTGTACCTTTGTTATAAGTGCTGACAAGAGTAGCAAAGTTAGCAATCAATGTAAGAGGTCCATAGTCCTGAACGTCTGGGAGTTCTAAAGTGTGCAACAAAGAACTTAAACGTTCTGCACAGAATCTGAAAAAGAAAACACAAGAAGAAGAAGGCTAGTTGGTTAGCTTATTGAATGGTTTTCCTCATTCCTTTTTGAGGCAGTTCAGTAACTTTGAAGAATAATCCAAATGTAGAAAAGGCTTTTCAAAAGTACGCACGGTTTTCTTTTAATACGAGAAAATTTATGGCAAAAATCAATGTTCAAAGCGTTAACAAAAAGACAAATATATGATACATTGATTTTATGGAATGGGGTGGTGAAGGCTTTCTTATCTGGGTAAAAGGTTTCTAAGCTACAATCATATCTATTTAATTTTAGTTTAGATAATTATAGAGCCTTTGTGTAGTTTAAATGAAAAAATTAGCTTAATAAATAGTTGCCATAAATATAATTTTACAACCAAGCCTGATGTACAGTACCTTAGAGGTTTCCTCTCAATGCACACTTGTTGAAGGATATGCTGTAGAAAGGACGGTGGAGTTTCCTGTACAACATGCTGCACTCTTAGACGTGTCTTCAAGTATTCAATAAATCTTCTCATAAAATTCACAAAATGTCCGGCTTGTCTGATATTTCCAGGTACGGCTTCTTCTAAGATCTCATCAGGTAATACAGGATTGGATAACACTGTGTCTGTTTCTCTTGCAGCACTCGCATCCCTCAATCCTTGAACAAGTTTGTTGTACTCTTCTCTCAATCTGTTAGCATCTCTCTCTTTGATACTTACAGAAAAAACACACACATATGTACGAATTAATATTAAGTAACTCATTCTCAGATTTGCTTGATTACTCGTTAAAGAGACTCCATCACCAGCGTTTTTTCCATCATTTTTCGTTAAAACTACGCTACACAATGGTACACCCGCCCATGAACGATGAGAGGAGTGAAAAATTCGCTTTCCAAGACGTGGAAAATAGAAGATGGGAAGTGGGTGGAAAAAAAAACTTCCTGCATGGTATAGTTGATTACATTAACAGGGTGCTCGCAAGGAGGGAATTGTTTGAAGAAAGTTCTGTAGAGTGCTAAAAAAGAATCATTTGTACACCTGGCTGTCTCACGAGATTACTGGGTAATACAGGATATAAATACCCCCGGTCTTCCTAAAGAAGAAACCTTAGGTTTGTCCACGTTGTTCAAATTCATTTGTTTTCACTAGCTCCCTATGATCGGGAAACCTTTCCAAAATCAAAGATACTTAGTCCTGTGACAAGGGACTTGACTGGTCTTGGCCCTAAAGCAAAGGTCATCTTAAAGTTGCTGTACTAACAACCAATCTACAGCAAGACGCAAGTTCTAGGGCAAAATCAGGAGTTGTTACGTCTGTTGCTCTCTTATCACATTGCCACAATATTTTCACCCTTACTTCTTAATAGTTCTTGCCAGTGACTCAACATTAGCATGACTTCTGTCCAGAGTTCTTCGTGATATTGTCACACTCATGGATTCGATGCAAACATTATCTGCAAATCAGAACGGGCAAACAACATGCAAGCAATTACAGTGAGGACACGACAACAAAAATGTATTCAAGAATGGATACGGAACTAAGGAAAGACAAACTCACATGACTTGTCTAATTTTCAGAGAAATTTCTAATGCCAGGGTTTACATGCTACGTTTAGTCGACATGATCTTTAACTCAGGCATAATGGCCAATTCTCAGTGGCTACGATCTATTACAAGCAAACACCAAGATGAAAGTCGACCTAGAATGGTGCTGATTTAACAAATCGATTTTGTTGTGATGTGCAACAGGTTTTGCAACAATTTGGGACAATTTTTGTGTTTACTACAGATGTGTGCCTTCTTTATAAGTAAAAGTTCTTATTATTTAGTTCAGAACTGGCCTTTCTTGCATGATAGTCTCCTTCGCAGCTTCTCGGGCTGGAGAAAATTTGTGACTCTGGGCCAAGCAACGGGACAACTCAGAGTTCAAATCAGTCATAAACATGTCTGAATGTTATTTAAAAAACCTTCAACTTGATGGACTATAACTATCTACCTTTATTATACTGTTGAAAATTTTTCCAACTTTTTTTACACCATAAAACCTCTGTCGGGAATCCAGGCTACAGAGGTAACAAATGTGAAACAGTTTGTACCTATGTTGTGAGCCTCATCAAATACAACAACAGACGTCTTTTCCAGTTCTTTAGAAACCAGGTCAGCTATTTTAGGATCCAGGAGATAATGGTAGCTGTATACAACAACATTAGCATGGTAGATCTGAAATGATGCATTAGAAAAAAAGCAAGGTTATGGCCAATAAAATAATTCTGGAAGGCTTATTTAATTAATTAATGCTGTGAGTGGTGCCATCATATCTATTTTTTTTTTTAATTCTTTCAGTATCCCTTCAGTTGGTGTAGGTTATATGTGCACCTGCAATATTATTATCTGTGCATGTTTCATATACACTGGACCCCTGCTCTAGCTGCAGACACCCATTTAATATCAACACCTGTACATCACAGACAGTTTCATTTGTCCCAACCAAAAGTTCATATCTTATGTGAAGTTAACCTGCTTAATACGGACAATGGACATTTTCCTGTGTCCCAAGTCACAAATTCCCATATATCGTCAAACAATAATCATGGCAAACTAAACAATAACCAGTACTATTAAAGAAGCCCAGGTGTATATACTTACAGCATGTCTAGCAAGAAAATATGGACACCACCCTTTCTTACTGCCAACTGTTCTTAAGTCATCCTTTAAACAAAAAAGAATAGACAATCATTGAAAACTTGTACATCTTCATGTAAAAGGACTTTCTAGGTACTTCCAGAATACACAACAATTCTCCTTTCATTCATTGCAATGTTTTTTTTTTTTCATTATTATTATTATGTACATTTAGCTGATAGCAGTTAACAGTCAAAATGCTAAAAGACTGTATTAAGAAAATGGTACAGGTAATTTTCTTTGTTAACAATCACAACCATTTTCTACACATTGAAAGTATTAATATCACCAGGAACATCAGGCCACAGTAGTTCAAACATTGGATAACGCTATCCAGCAGAGCAATTTCTATCCAGTAGACAAGTAATTAACATTATCCACATGGTAGAAATTTATCCAGGGAATAGCATTATCCACCTACTGAACAACTAGCATCAGAGCTTTATCCTTACCAAATTATAGACTCCAGGAGAAAGTTTTTCTTCCTTCCCATGGGCATCAAAGGACTGTAATACAGAAACAACAACAAAACTAAACAAATGAAACAATGAGTAATATATATGAAAAATAGGAACTGTTGGGTGAAGAATTAAATGAAAGAAGATCATCACAGTTAGACCCAACTTTTGCAGTTTTTTTTTTCAGTCTTTCTTTTTGCAACTGATAAGGTTGCAATAAATAGATTTCTATACCTGTGATGATCTTCCAAACAAAGAAGCAAAGTAAATGGCCAAATACAAAATTTCCCAAAAATTAAATTGTTCCCTTGCGGGGCTTAAAAAAAGTCCCGTCGAGTAGTCCAGGACGAGTACTGCAGATTTTGTTGCTGGGCAAATAACTTTCAAAGATCACTTGCCCAAACGGACAGGCGTGCAGTCAAGTCATCCTCCAACTAAATCATTAACTAAGAAGTGCCCTAGGCAAGCAAAATGTGTGAGCTGCTCACCTATAGGACCAGCTGGAATTCAAATTTTTTTTACGCCCTGCCTTTTTATTGCCATATAATTAGAAGAAAGGAATTCAAAAACCTATGGAACTGGCTTAGAAAGAGTAATGTTATTTTGCTCCAAGGGGCTCATCCTTTTATTTTGCACTTTAGCTAGAGCACTTAACTTTACACCACAATGATGAACTCACAGCTACAGTAATAATTTCTTGCTTTATTAATACAGTGGAACCCTGCCTTACGGTCACCTCATTATTACGACCACTTTTTTGGCCGCCCGGCAAAATGACCATACATTTTCTTGTAAAGAAAGGTTCCTTAATATGGTCACCTTGTCATTACAGCCAAATTTTTTTGGCCCATTGGTGACCGTATTAATAGAGTTCCACTGTATTACTATACAGTCATACTTGGACAAACAGGCACATCTCTATCATGGCAATAATCCTTTATGGTGCAGCATTAGGGAGAGAGGTTAAACTTGTACCTCATAAAATGAACAAACAGGAACAGACTTGTCTTCTTTGTGCTTTAAACGTATGTAAGATGCTGTTAAACTCAAACACTTCCCATCTACTTTCTTGCCTTCTCTTTCAGCGATAACCTAAGAAATAGGAATACTGTTAGTAGAGGAGTTTTGTAAATCAAGCAGTCAGTATCTATCACCAAAATTGGCCAATATATTTTTAAGGTAACTATTGGCATATTGGGATATAATTATTGGCTAATTTTAGGTGTCAATAATTTAGACATGACCATTTAATACTTTAAGCCCTAAGAGTGATCATCGTTCCTTGAATTAACATTGCCTTATAAAACAGAGGGGTCACAAGAACTATAAAATAATCACAAACAATGAAAGTGCCCAATATTTCAACAACCTCAATCAACCTGCTCTACTTCTTTAGGAAATGTATTAAGGCGACAGTTGGCAGTAACCCAATCTTGAGGCATTTTTAGGGCAATATTTCAACAAACAACATGGGCCTGAACAGCAACATAACAAAGGCAGATGAAAATATTGGTGACAAACAACAAAATAAATGCTTCAAGATAAGATGAAATCGTGCCTGCAACAAAAATAAGGGCAAATAAAATAGCACAATACTGACAAGTACATGGCCTTCTTCTTAAAGTGCAAAAAAAAATGGCTTTAAATTTCAGACTAGGGACATTCCCCACCCCTAAGAGGGCATCAATCTTATGTACAATTTTTGAAGGTTGAAAACTGACAGTTACATGCAGCTACCCAACAAGAAGAGGTCCTCTGATCATTCTAGAAAGATCAAAGGGCCAATCTACCCTTTTAAATTAAGCAAAATCAAAGCAAACCTCGGGGTGGATGCATAGATTTTTCCGTGAGCTAAGTCCTAAGCCTAAAATCTTTGGTCTCTGTCCTGTTTCTTTCTCATAAAACTCCAAAAGCACTTTCAACTCTTCTAAGACCTGCAGAGAAAATAATAACTGTTATACAGTAAACAATAAAGTCTCCTAGGTAAATACAATCATCCCTGTTTGCCTGAGGTTGCGAACTGGTTTTGACAATTTTACTTTTTACTTTTAGCTCATTACCCATGTTCAAAAATAGTTTTACCAAAATAATAATGACTGACACAGTTCATTGTCACTTATTATTATTCATTCAAAATATTTCCCCAATTCTGATTGGCTAAAAGCACATGCATAATTCACCATAACCAGTTACTGATGACCAAATTTGGAAGAATTTTGACTTTAATGAGGAAATGACATCAAAAATGCAGCATTCTTACAGGTTAAGGCACCGTGGGAACGAGGCTGAGTTGTTTTGGTTATGAGAATAAAAATGGCTGACACTGCACTCGTTTCAAGAGTAAAAACTACAGCTGGAACTGGGCGTAATAATAGCAAAAATCATAGCAAAAACAGAAAGAAGACAACTAGGAGGGCGACATCTGCTATTTGGAGAATATTTGCGGAGCTGGACAAACCTAAAGGTGCATTAATGAAGATGAACTGAACATCGATGGATCGATGGAGGTAAGCATGTTTTAGCTATGTTTTTAAACAGGGAATTATTTTGAATGAATAATAACACAGTTATTGACTTTAGCTTTTGTATCATATGAAGAATTATGGAGATCTCAAAGGGTATTATCCGCCTCAGCCTACGGCCTCTACGGATAACACCCTCCTCGATCTCCATAATTCTTCATAAGATACTCAGCCTCATTCATTAACTGTGAAATATACTATGAATTAAATGGAATAAATGATAATTGATAAAAATATTACCAAAAAATGAAACTTGTTTGTTTACCTTTTCTAATTCTGGAACAGTGCGAGAGCAGTAGATGAGTTTGGACAGGTCCAGAGGTTTGGCCTGAAGGTAAGCATGGTCAGATATGAATTGAAATCATTTCATCATTTTTGCAAAGTTAGTTGTAATAATGAGGGAATACCAAGCATAGTACATGTACTATACCAACCCTAGAAGGTTTTCAATAACCCCCAAAATACTTACTTACATTGTACATCAAGGTACCACAAAAAATACTTGCCAAATTTTCCTACCTAAAAAAATCCTGCAATTAGAAATTTCAAACCCAAAAAAATATTGTGATTAACCCTGTAACTTTAACTCCAAAGTAACCACTCCCCCCAACCCCAGCCGGGAGCCAGCTAAACAAGTTGTATCATATATAATTACCAAAATGTAGGCAACAATCAAGGACAGGAGTGATATGGTTTTGCCAGTTCCAGAAGGCATCTCCAGAAGACAGTGACCCTGAAAATGAAAATCATATGCAATCAAGAGATGTTAAAGAAAGTTTCAGAAGCATTAAAACTACGCCTTGTAAACTTAAAATTTATTAATCACATGTTTTTATACCAAGAAAACTCAAATGTCATGGTAATAATTATTGTAGTACTCAAAAAAAGTTATTCTTGAGGCTGAAGGACTTCTACTAGTTAATGACTTTAACTCATCTATCTAAGAAGATCAAAGGGCCTTTACTCATGGGTAACAAGGGCATGACAACAATCCCATTTCCAACAGGGGTGACTTGTTGGCTAGAAGAGAGCCCACTTTAAAGAAAGCACCCATTTTAGCTCATTCATCAAATTTTACAGAAAAATTAGACCTAGTGGACCAAGGATTTCAATAAAAGCCAGTTAACAGAGGCCTATCACCACCCATGGGGCCTCTTCCCACAATGGACCTTGTCACAGTTTTGGAAACCATCTTGACGAGTAGGCAACTCCATGAAAAATTACAGTGTTTGTATGAGAATCTAATGTCAAATAATTTCCATGAAACAGCTGTTCTGACAAAAAATATGAAATATTAATCTTCACTCCTAATTATTCTATTGCAAAAAAATTGACGGCGTTACATGCAGCTAAATGTGCTAGAACCACTTTTCAAAATTTTCTATAAATTTGTCTGTAATGTTTCTTTCTGCCGACTAAAATTTCCTGGCAAAAATTGCAGACAAAGTATATGGAAAATCTAAAGGAAGTGTCTGATAAATCTAAGCACAGTTACAGCCCCCAAAATTTGTTAGTAGAATCCTTTGCTATGTGGCTTTAGTTTACAATTCATATTTTATTAGAACAGTCATTTTATTGAAATTATTCGAAATTAGATGCTCATAAAAACTCTGTAATTTCTTACGCAGTTGCCACCTCATCAAGATGGCTTCCAAATTGTGACAAGGTCTATGCTGTTAAGATTTTAGGGAAAAGGTCCCTTTTTCCTGTCACAAACACCTACCGTAAAATTCCGAAAATAAGCCCCTTCATGTATAAGCCCCTCCAAATATAAGCCCCCAAAATCGTAATGCAAAAAACCCTCCGTTAAATCGCCCCTCTGAATATAAGCCCCCCGGGGGCTTGTACTTGGAATTTGCCCTTGAATACAAAGAAAAACAAAGCAAAAATGGTAAATTTCCTTGCCACTACAAGCTAGCCCAACCGATTTTGAAACACAAATTTCGCTCCCTACGTAAGCCCCTCCGAATATAGGCCCCTCCAAAAATAAGCCTGTCAAAAAGGGCCTTTGAAAAATATAAGCCCTGGGGCTTATTTTCGGAATTTTACGGTATTTCACCATGCCATCAGCAGCTGTCCAATAACCGAAGTGAGCCACATGAAAAAGGGAATCCATTCCTTTTCAATAGGCCATTTTACAGTTATGGATGGAAGCGAGGCTGACAGTGACCTTGTTTTGACACAAACCTTCCTGCTTTATTATGTAAATCAAGTTATTCTTATGCTAACTAGTATTTTTCTAGGACAATTTCCATAACAAAGCAAAGGAGGTTTGTATCAAAACAAGGTCACCGTCAGCCTCACATTTACTCGAAGGCTAGGGTACTAAGTCCATATCTGTAAAATGGTCTATTATACAACAATAACAGTTTGGGTTTTCAGCAATTTTAACTTTGTAAGCATAACACACCAGCTGTTTATTGTGAAGGAAAGCCACTCATCAGCATATCTCGATGAGATTTCTTGTACTACAAGTATTAAATTGTTAGCTTGCATAAGCAGATTAATTTGCTGATACATCTTTTTTGATAAATTAATTAAGCGAGCTTTCATGTAATCTTAATTTGTAGGTGTTGCAAAAGGATAGAACGTTACACATATCAGTGAGGCCAAAGGATCTTGCAGAAATCGGTCTTCACCTTGGCATCAAGAGTTCTCTTCAACTCCATCATATAAGAGTACTGCTCTGGATAAATATAGTCGTATGGAAAGTATACCAGAAGACCATCGATGTTTAGCCTAGAACAGAACAAATATAGATCTAAGTTCTATGTAACTTTACTACGATTTCAAATGACTCCAAAGAAATATTTTACTTCATTGTGGACTTGTCCTAAGCAGTTAGCTCTCTATAATTAATAAAGAAATTCACGAGTTAAGTTACGAGGTAATCAGTTGTGTCCACCATATTGCTGTTATGAATACTTTAGCGCATACTCTCCTGTAATTCCGCTGTCCAAACAGACTGACAAACATTAATTTTTATCATCGATCTTTCCAGCAACTCTTTCCAATTGTTTACAACCGCTTTTCTTTATTTAAATTTTCAGCAGAGCTAGACAAGTCAAACAAAGAAGTCGTGCACTAAATATAGCTCAATAATATGCAACAACGAAAACGTGAACCTTTTATAATTGTTGCCTGCATATGATTGGTGGAAGAATACAACTGCCATTGTTAGTTAAGCAATAGATCACACTTTCCATGGGTTTAGTCACGCGGAATGTTGGGAGAACACAAGAAAAACTTGTAAATCACGAACCGAAGGCGAGTGATTTACAAGCTTTTCGAGTGTTCTCCAAACATCCCAAGTGGGTTATCACGCCGGTAAACCCATGGAAAGTGTGGTCTATTTCTTTTATAAAATAACTTTACGGTTTCTATGAGTTTACCAGCACAATAAACCATAGGTTTTTAACCAATCAGAATGCGCGTACTATCGTAGTTATTTTATAAACGGTTATATAATGCTGGTAATCAAAACATGCAAAAGTCACGGGAAGTCCGCACAAAAGTTCGTGACTTCTCTCAGGAAATAGTGGGGCTTTGGGGAATACAATAGTGGATTCCAAAGTACATGAATCACGATTTTCTACAACTTCGGAGCACTAAAGATCTGTGAGCTAACGATCTGACTCTGATATCGCGAAGATTTCGAGTTTACAATGACAGGGATTAATGAGACGGATGACTTTAAGTTAGAACAACAACGGAGGGTTAATTTTCATGACGAGCCAGAAACAAGGCAGTTTTATGGCGAAGACTTGGTGGGTGCTGCGAAGACTAAAGGTAGCAAGGTTCCTGTTATACAACGAGAAGGGGCAACTATGGCAGAACGACAAGTTGATTTGCAGAACGCTATTATATGGCTTCGAAGGGAACTGCAAGAGATGCAATTACAAGACAAGAATTTAGCAAGACAGATGATCAAGCTTCGGGCGAGGATTAAAAATATGATGAAGATCGATGAAAGCGATGTGAGCGAATCAGACTCTTGAAACAGATAACTTTTGATGCAATGTGAACAGGACAGAGGAAAATTGAATTCAAAACGTGCCCCTGAATTGTTTAAACAGGCTTTGTAGCGCTCTTACCGTATATTATTAAGCGACGGAACATCAAATATTTACGTTCAAACGTGGTCGAATTATAAGTTAATAATGACAATAATTCCACAAAGTTGATTTCTGTCTTAGCGGTGGTTTTGGTGGTAAGCAAATATGACCTTAAAACGTAAACACAAATTAATTGTATTTGAAAGTGTTATCTTTTGATCCCGTGCTAATTATTGATCGGGATGCAAAATACTTTGATATATTCAAAGAGAACTTCAGTTTCTACTAATCGAGACGAGTTATAATACAACTCTCACTAAACGGCTTATATTTATATATAATTATATGTATCTTTTTAGGTACGGCATATTTCGCAGGATTTCTACAAACCTACACGTATTGCTTATCGCGGTGATATTGTGAGTTTGGGGGTTTCCCTCGGTGTAAAAACCTGTCAAGTTTTTCTTTGTTTTCTAGCTATTATTTTCCTTGGCTCTATTGTGTTGACTTCTCAGAGGCATCTTGTATTCATTGTTTTACGTCACAGGTTTTTACATCGAGGATGAGCCGATTTTTCGCTGCCTCCAAAATTTTTACTGCAACCGTAAATATTCTTGAATTGCTATAATTATTTATATTGTTTGGGTTGCAATTAATCAAACGAAAGTAAGGGGATATTTTTAACGAAATGTAAGTTTCTAGCTAAAATAGAATGTCTGAAAAAAATTCATATAATGAAAGCTCATGTATATACTACCTCAATTGTACCCTTTTTTAAGTGAAATGTATAACTATGAATGTTCATAGCACAAAACTAATTTCCTCCCTTTGTATAATACATTTAAAATGGGCATTCATCTAAAAAAAAGCATTATACAATACAATTCTATTTTTTTTGTTTAATCAATTATTTATTGTTATTAATTTGCATCAATAACAAAATTATTGAATCTGATTGACAGCAGCCCTTAGGGACGGACCATTAGAAATTTTATGGGGGGGAGGAAAATTTTGAGCCGCAGCAATTTTTTTCGTTGTCAAATTCCTCGTATGAAGTTTTTTTAGGCCATAGCATGAATATTTTTTAGGATTAATTGACGTGCAAGAATTTTTTTTCATTTAATTTTCCCTTGTGTGAATATTTTTTTGCACTTTGCCCACCCCCCCCCCCCCCCATAAGTTTTCTAATGGTCCGTAGCTTACCTGATGTAGCACCAGAACTGTCCAATTAGAAGCTGCTTGTAATTGGACGGGTAAAGTCAGACAGTTAAACAGCCAATGAAATCAAGCATCAAATGTTGATTGACATCCTAGCTACTCCATGTTAGTCCATCAGAGCACACCTTGTAGCGGTAAATTTTTTATAAGAGGAAAACAAGGCTCAAAGTTGCCCAAAAATTAAGAACAACGTGAAAACAATCAAGGCTTAGCCTCGGGATCCAATGAAATGGTTTATTAACAAACCAAAATACATCAACATGAAGTAAACATATCAAACTAAACAACAAACAAAGCAAATTTCTCATGTCATTGGATCTGATAGACCTTATTCACGATACCCGCAATCTTTGCACTCGCTTTTAATAGGAGCAATGTCGCGTGGTATTTCAGGGGGCAATTAAAAGATAAAGAAATCGCGGTCGACTTTGTTTATTCTCTCAAAACGAAACGACGATTTAATGGTCATGGAAAATGTACGGTTTGAGTTTCGACAAAATTAACGTCATTATTGCTTGCCGTGAGGACATCTACTGTCACTACTGCATCCAAAAAGTAAAAATGATCATTGACACCCATAATTTGCCATTATCGTCTTTAATATAAAAAGTTGTTCATTTTCTGTTGTCAAGAATAAACAAATTCGACCGCGATTTCTTGTATTGGAAAAATTTGTCACTTGTTTGCCCCCTAAGAAGCCACGTGACATCGCTTTTATCCCATTAGTCCCTAGGCGCATGTAAAGAAGCGGGCATCCTGAATAAGGTCTATTAAAAGAATAAGCTCCACCATCCCTATTCCTTGTCGACACAAGTCGCACTATTTACTCTTTGTCCACGCGATCCATGCTTTGATTTCTATCGGCCTCTGTTCAGGGGGACCTTCCTTGAATAAAAGAGAAAATAACCTGTAACTGTAAGCGCATGTGATCGAGCTCTTGTCAAGATGTATAGTGCTCAAGCAAAAGTATCCATCTCTCATGCACTAGATCCATAATATGTCAGTACTGCATGGTGGCAGTTTTGACGCCAGAATTATACTCAGACCCCCGACACTTCAACCAGCCGAACTGAATACGCACTTCAACTTCATTTGAACTTCTCAAAGTCAGCGCACGCATGTAACGTTAGTCTTTGCTTTGATTTTTATTTAAACGTTACTTTCTTTTTTTATAAGCACGTCCACTTCCGAGTTGAGACTGGACAGCTCTTATTTTCTGGGTGGTTTCAGCCTGGAAATGAGTTCTTACAGATATATTCTTAAATGCCGAAACGGTAATCTGATAACTTTTAAGCTACACATAGACAAGATAAGACAATGATTATAGTATTATGAATTGTACAAGTACAATGTAAATATATTATTGACCATGTACAATAGGAATGTGTTGAAAGAAAAAAATTTTACGTGCACTATGATTTCATGTAGGACTTGTTATGTAATTCAGATTTTCTGGATTTAGGAAAGTAAAAGCAGTAAAAAATAAATTGTTTTTCTCTGAGCCTCGGGTATGTTCTTAGCATGTTCTTAATATTTTGGCAAATTTCAGGCCGAAGGTTCCTACAAAAAAGGTTCTTATAAAAAAAGAGTGTACCTCGCTCGTGCTTTTTTCAGTTGCTTTAAACCACTGAGGAAGAGGGAGAACTTAAACCCTCGAAACGTCTGTTTTTTTCGTGCCCTTTCAACACACATTTTGATAAACTTTGTAAAAATAATCGAACTTTTGCGTTGCACAGTATTTTCTATTTTTTTTTTATAACTAATTCATACTATATGAATAGGATGAATAGCATCCAATTCCTACTGGAGATGAACGCAACCTCATTGGATACGGCTCGTTTGAAAAGTTTCAATTAGCTGCGTACCATGTAATCGCACTTTTTTAGATTTTTTTTTTCTTTTCTTGGGTACAATCATAGGCGTACGGGCAATTTTCGGCCAGGGGGGACGGTAAACCATTTGCCCAAAAAATTCTTGCAAGTTGCCCAAATTTTACAAAACAGTCGAAGAGAAAAGAGGGCCATACGATGCAACAACATAGGCCGTACTGGCATATGAAAGTGGCTCGATACAGTTTTTCAGGGTCAATACCTACCAAGTTTGAGCATAAACTACGTCGCCATAAACAAACATTTGGAAACATTGCCACGGGGACCACAGTTGTATTAGATAAAGATGAAAATTTGTCATGATCTGGGTTGCAATGACATCGGAGTTGTCAAAGCAACGAACTGACGCCATTACTTATTATACTTGCAGCATTATTTCTCACTGTGAAATCGTTCTCGGGAGCTTTTTCCTCCAATAGTCGCCTCGATATTCGTGAAGTTAAAACAGAATCTGTAAGAGCGTTATCGGGATATTTTGGGATAAAGTTTTTATCGTCAGAAAAACATTAAAAAAAGGAAAATCTAGATGTTTAGCCGTTATCTCTAGAAAACGAAGCGCTTTTGACATGCAATTTCACCTTATAGCAGTTTCAATCTTTTTAAAAACGTGTGTGAATTATTTGAGAATTAATTCTGGTCAATTGCTACAAAGAAGGATTTGATTAGTATGTACCATGGCGCTCTTGTTAGCGGTTTTGTAAACATTTCGGTCTACTTTAATTAGTGAATAATTGAAAACGCTTGATAGATTTTTTAAAAAAATTAAGATTCTTCTCGTATTAAACTGAGAATTAGTCAGCCACTTCTTCAATTTCAGACCCATCGCTGATGCTATCTGCAACACACTGTTCTACTAGCAGAGATGATTCTAGAAATGAAGTAAGGCAGAAGTTTATTGTAATCAATTCACGATTGGAAATAGCCCATTGCAGTACAGCGCCCAATGATGAAAAAAAATCAGCATATGACACCCTTCCCTTATAACCACAAACTTTTCACGTGCTTGGCAACCACTGTCTCGTGCGAATGTAACTGGATTATTACGCCGACGTCAGGTTAAAATAGAAAATATTTATCTCTTCATAACACTAATAAAAAAACGTGGAAAACGTCTTTAAAAGCTGGCTTTGCCCAAATTTTCTCTTGCTGCCCAAAAAATCTGAGTTGCCCAAAATTTGGGGGGGCTGCAGCCCCCCTCGCCCCCCCGGCCCGTACGCCTATGGGTACAATAAACTAGAAGGGAAAACACGCATAAACGTACGACATTAGCATATCCGTCGAACGACCAGTAGGCTTTTGTACATTATGCTTTTGCTTCCCCACTAAAATGCTCCACCTTAATGCTCCATTTTTCCTACTAAAATGCTCGGTCTCCCCAAAAAAGTCACTAAAATGCTTGGATAATGCTCATTAAACAAACGGTTTTTTAAATTAAATTCAAAGTTTACACTTACAAAAACGTGCAAGTGTTACAAGTAATAACGACAACGTGTACAAGTTCATAAATACAGCCAAAAAAAACAGCTGTATTAGGTTTTTTTGTGAATTTTGAGTTTTAGTCTTCATTTTCTTTAAAAATGCAGGAGCTCGTGGGGCATGGGCTCCTGAAAAAAGTTAATTTCTATTTTATTTTCTCGGAAAAATTAATTTTCCGCGAAAAATGCCACTAAAATGCTCGAATAATGCTCAATGCTTTTGCCTCACTAAAATGCTCGAAAAAATGCTAGCATAATGTACAAAAGCCTAACGACCAGCCAACATGAATGGGTCATTATTAATACAGGGTAACTACATACCACAAAAAGGGGAATCCGAAGTTGTTGGTAAGTAGAAGCGGCCTTGCCTTTTGGTACGATCAGCATTGTTACCCATGCATGGACATTTACCATTACAGCTTGTGCAACTTAATTATCCACTGAACGTACTTATTTGGTTTAATATTTCAAATACACAAGATTTTGTATCCGCTCCGTTAGAAAACGTCAACTGCAATGAAGGTGTGTTAACTTTGATCGCAGGCTTTAGATAAGCACGTCCATTTCTATTAAAGGAATCCTTTAACAAGTTTTAAGGACACTGAAAATTAATGATATTAAAATGACTTCGGGGATTTTGACACCATCTTCACATTTTTATCAAATTATAAACTCTTTCCTTCGATATCTGGCTAGGCTTGCTTTTTTCTCAGTAATGACGAGGAGATCTTCCTTTTGTGGTTTGAAATAATGATCTCTTAACGGTGTAAGCCCTCCGGAACTTAACAACGTTAAAAATTTTCCTAGAATTCCGGCAACGTAACTCAGCCGCAGTTTTCTCATGTTTGTTCGTCCTCTTGGTGAGAAGAAGTTCCCCTCATTACCAACCCTCACATTCATGTTCGCTCAAGGACTACTCGTCCCAGGACCGTCGGGGAATACGAATTTTTTGATCCACAGATTTCCTAGGCCTTTCTGCCTCAACCAGAAAAGCAACTCTTCAACCAAATTGTCATTGAAATGAAATTCTATTTTGTGGTATTGAATAGACACAGTGACGGTTTTTAATGAAACTTTTGTGATTGCTCCCCCTTATATCTTCAGTTACATTTGGAGAAATAGATGTTTGTGAGAGCTCCCCTTAAAAACTAACCGGAAAAACACATGCCGCCCCTCCACCCAATAAAAAATCTCCATAATAGCCCCCTTTCCATAAATGATGAGCCCCCCCCCCCCCGCCCCCCTTATATACCTCTAGCCTGGAAAAAGGAACCCCTTTTAAACGGAGTATCTGCATAAAAGATATGAAGATGGTACACTGGCCCAGGGCAATGCGCTAAAAAAAAAACAGTCAGAAAAGAGGAAAATGTGAATATAAAAATGAAACAATAAATAAATACTGAAAGAAGCTAAAAGGGATGGAAAGTTCTTAACTGGCTAAGTGAAAAGGGGTACCATTTGTCAATAGAAGGTACACGAAAGGGGGACCTTTTCTCTCAAAAAGGGTATATAAAAGGTTAAGGGTTTGGACCTTGGGAAGGAGCCTCCCCATATAAAACTTTATTGAGTACCCCCCCCCCCCCCCACTTAAAAATGCAACAGGAAAATGACGTCCGTAGGTACAACCATAGAGAGGCAAACAAATATGGAATTACCCCACTCTGTGGGCTTGATCATTACGAAAACACAAACATTGAGAACACTCACATTCCTCACACTGTTCTCCCTACATTTTCCTTTGCTACTATGATTTCCAGCGAGAGAAAATGATGGGAGAGAGAGGTAAATGCCCAGTCTAGCCCTTGGTATATGCAAATTTCACAAAAGTTATTTTTAGACCTATTGAACGCATAAGCCAATATAGACACTCCTCTCAGGACAGGGTCTATGGAAGATAAAATAACCTCCCTTAAGTGGATATTGAAACAAATCAATACTAAAATCTATTCCAAAAAAGTCCTTATATTTGCACAAAAATGAATTGTAATAATTATAATAATTACTGAATTGCACAGTTTAATGACCACGCCTGGTATTGAGGGTGCCTGCCTCAAGGAGGTGAGGCAGTAGATTTTTTTAATGACACCCTTTTAGCTTCTTTCATTTCATGAACTTGAGCACTGATAATGATTTAATAAGGAGAAATAATATGTGGGTCACTGATGATAACCTGCAAGACAGGAGTTTAAAGAGAAAGGAAGGAGGGGGAGGGAGGGGGTTAAGCAAGGAACATGAGTAATGGTACATACATGCCCATCACATTCTCACCTTAACTTCCCCTTTCCATTTCTCTCAAATACCTGCCACGCAGGGTGGGTCAATTAATAAGAGAAAAGCTCTGGAAGTCCTTCGTCTGTAATTCTAACACATCAAATTTAGTGGAAAAAGTAACTTTCTTCTTCATGTTTCAAATTTTCGCTACTGCCTAACAATCTTGTAGTATTGTCTCTTAATTTCCATCACCGTAAGATAAAAAGTATGAATAAAGGGAGGTCATTCTCAACTCTCTCAAGTCTGCTCTGGCTTTGTCTTGAACTGGGGACAGACTAAAGGGAGTTGATATAGTACTTACATTTTTAGCAATATTGTAGGTTAATTTTTGCATGTAATTGATTCCACCATAGTTTTTTTCAGTATATAAAAAGCATTTCTAGATCAATAAAACTTGAAAAACCACATTGTCAAAAGATGTTAAGATTGTTTAAGGACAACTTTTAAAATTTCTTTGCAAAGTTGATCTTCAGGATCAGCCATGTTTTCAATTAAATTAAAATGATCGACTCCAGAAAGCTGTAAAAAGGAACTTTGTACACCATGTGACTTCAAGATCTCATCAAATTCTTTTGACTGTCGAATGAACTCTGGAGATCCATGCTCTTCAACTACAACCAGTGTAGGACAGTGGATTGTGGGAGATGCTTCCTGAAGAATTGTCTGGGGGCTAATTTTTGCAGCAGAGTCTGCATCCAATTTTAATGCATCATTATCGCTGGTGTTTACCAAGGGAACCAAGTCAAAAATCCCAGAGAGCAAAAACATGCCATGAACAGCTTGTGAAACTAACCCATCCTTGTTCCAATTTGCAAGTGCCATCATGGCAGATAAGTGTGCACCAGCAGAATGTCCACATAAAAACAGTTTTGATTTAGGAAACTTGCCAACAATGTACTCTAGTGCAGCTTGGATTTCAGCAATGATCTGTTCCATACTGGCCTCTGGTGCAAGATTATAACCCAAAACCACTGCAATACATCCAGCCTTTGTCCAGGAATTACCAACAAAACTATACATATCTTTACTACCTTGCTGCCAGTAACCACCATGAATAAAAACAATGACTGGAGCGTTGTCATGGTCATTTAGTGAGGGATAAAATACATCCATCTTGGCTTTGCCTTCCCCATACAGCACGCTCAGTTCAACGTTCAAACTTTGTTTTGTTTCTTCACTGCATTCACAGCAAACTTTCACATGATGCTGAACCACTTTATCTGCTCCCATGCGCTTATTCCACCTGCTAGGTGAGTAATACTTCTCCAGCCACTCCCTTGACTTATTAACCTCCATTTCTTTTGTTACCTTTTCTTCACACTTCAGTGTCCAGTTAACTGGTAGCTATCCTCACAGCTTTCCTTTATGTAATCTATATGAAAGAACAAGAAATATACAATAGAACCCCACTAACTCATCAATACTCACATACAGCATTAGGTTAGGAAAATTTAATGTTATTGCAAAGTATACGGAGCTACTTAACTTGAAGGATTTGGTTGCATTTAAAGTGGTTTTGTCTATTACTTAATTAATTTTTACTTTTGCTATTAAATACATTCGAAACTATATCAACTTTTTATTTACCGATCAAATCACTGCTTCACAACAAAGATTACCGGTAGACCCTCCCATGGTAGCACTTTACTTTACTTGGGAGAAAATCTATCAACATTGCTGCAAAGAATGCCTTAAAATTGCTTAAGTTTGATCTGTTTGAAACTAAGAATAAAATTTAATATGGCTCAGCAAAATCACCAAATTTTACCGACTTTTGCAGTGCTGTCAACTCTCCTGGATAATCCGGGAGACTCCCGATTTTGAACCATTTCTCGCGGTCTACAGATTAGAGTCTGAAATCTCCCGGATAATTGCCGGCAAATTTTGCAATATTTTATAGATTTGACTTTGAGGCCCTGCCAGGGTAAATTCCGACAAGCGGCATGGCCCAAAAAAGTAGCAAAGGCGCATAAAATGAAATCGCGACAAGAGACAACCTCCCTCAGCCAAACTGTGACAGTGACAGCAAAGCCGATAATAAGTGACAAGCATTTATAAACACTGACACGAGACGTTTTAAAATTCAGACGGGCGACATGGGACCCCCCCTGGCAGGGCCTCAACTTTCTGTCAATGAAATTTCAAATATTTTGCGTTGTTTGAGCTATTTAACTTTTAGTATCAAACATTTCCTCAGAAACCCTGGTATACCATTGTAATATAAGCAATATTGCGATTGGTGGGAAGTAAACCAATCAGGTACAAATGTTACAATTCCAACAACATCTTTTTCGCATGTTTTTTGCACAAATGACGTCATATTTCGTGCATTATGACATCATTTGTTTTCCCTTCCCTATCAATTCTCAATATTTGAAGATGTGGGGGTTGACAGCCTCGCTTTTGCATGGCAAAGGACATGTCAATTATGCAAGTTAACTAAACTTTTCAGGTGTTTTTCCCAGACGTTTCGATGAATTTTCACCAACTGCCCCATGTCAATTTGTAGATGCATAATTTCCCAGCATTACAAATCAAAAAGAAAAACTGAGAAACATTCTTCACAATCTGTGTTAATTTTCTTTTCCCACCCTTTCCGCATTTCTGCATTGTTTTGTCTTTTTTAGCATCTTTTTGGGGTTTCAATCTGTTCAGCTTTTATAACCAGCAATTATTACAGCAAGTGGGAAATTAACTTTAACTGCGTGACTTAGAAAACTTGGAAAAAACCCAGCGATATTACTAGCCTGAAAAAGGATTCTAGAACGTGGATTTCGCTCTAACGGTGATGACTATGAAACAAAGACGCAGAACGAACTTATACAATCGATGTTAGAAACACACACGTAGAAAACATCACAATTACAGCACAAATGTTCCGCAACTCCGAATTCGGCGAGTCAAATTGCGAGTGCACACCTACCCTGAATGATCAACTTAAGAATATTAGAATCCTGCGACGAACTAACCTGTTTTTCTCTGTTTGGTTTATCAAAGTTATGTCCACTTTTGAAGAGGAGTGACTCACCAAGAGAGTCAAGAGAGCAGAAAAAGCATCGTGGTGCTGAACTAGCGGTTACCAAGCCGTATTACCCTGGCCGTTTCCCCCTGGGGTTAAGACGGGAGGACTGAACAACAACAACAACAACAACAACAAACAACAATAATTACAAGAATAATCAACAACAATAACTTTATTTATCCCCGGTTCTCAAGTCATATATCAGTCTATCATCATTTTATGATATATGATAAATAATTGTCCGGGGGTATAAAATCGAGCAGAAGCATTTATTTAATCACCCAGAACAACCAAATACACTGCTAAATTATGCAAACTATTTCCATTCGAGCAAGCTCTCCGAGAATCGCAAGCAAAGTAGGTTCACACCCGAGTCTTAAATGGTCCGTGACTTGCTCGTGCGTGTGCGTGTCCAGTGATTGCTCACAGGCTAATAGTGCTTAGTCTAATGCAAGAACTGCTTTCTTTTTTAAGTCTTTCTTATTTAACATGGTCCCTAGATCTTAGTTACATGCCTCTGGCTGTGGTCAGTTGACTTGCTTCTGTTTTGATCCACCATAAAGCGCATTGTTTGCAATATCGAAAGCTTTGTTTGCCTGTTCCCTGCAGCCCTCGCCACATTCTCCTGGGATTTTAATTGCTATGTTCACTTGATGATGGCTTTCCTGTCTGGTTTCCTTGATTTTAGCCTTTTGATAATTCAGTCCTATCAAAGGGGCGTCTCCTAACCCCAATTTAACTCCAAAGTTCTCAGATTTGCTCTCTCGGCTTGTAGCCTCAACCTTGACGTCTTGCGCTACAGTCATCACTAAGCCTTGGTTAGTGCCGGCACCGCTCACTTGTGACTGTGCTTGAGGATTGTAATACACTTGCTTTGTCACAGGGTCGAACATCGCTGGAACGAGTTCACAAGACCCCAGAGGGACCATGACTTGAAGCACATACAGAATAAAAAGCATGTTAAATGGCCAGTACTTGAGCTCAGGAGACGAGTTAACAGACGCCATTCTACTAAGCCAAACTACTGAATTCTTAGAATTGATGCAAACTACGTCATACATAGGGGGTTTTCCCGTTACTCTAACGGCTTCCGGTTGAACTGTGATAACCTCACTTTTCCTTTGTAAAATGCTGTTTATTGTAAATAAGACGGACCAGAAATGATCGATCATGATGACATAACTTCTCAACTTCTGTGAGCTGCTTTGTTAACTGTAAGAAGACCCAGAACTCGTCAGGGACTCTCGGCTGTCTTGGCTGCCGAAGGGAGGGATCGGAAGGAATAGGTTTCTTGGACAAAGAGATTCAATGATCGCGTGACTATGGCGCCCCACCAAGATGCTTGCTTTTCATACGGCATGAGCTCTCGCATGAGCTGTTCTTAGAAATTTAGCAAATTTGTGATGTCCAGCTTACATATTATCATACTCAATCAGGTGTTTTTCCCTTTACTAGGATGACCGGGTCCCTTCCGGCTCCCAGATCAAGCTTAGAGGCCCTGTCCTGTTCAGGGTTAAAACTATAGCCAAAACATTTTAGGGATAAGGGGTAACGTGGAAAATGATTGTTAGGATAAGGGATGATTTATCTCTTACAAAACGTATTTTAAGTGATCACTAAAATTTGCAGGAGAGGTACTGGCTGGCAGGTCTGACAGGGTCTCACATTAAGCCGGGGTACCGCAAACCAACCCCTTTAGGCGTTTTGCTAGACCAGTTTATTCTTTCCCTTTGTAAATTAGACTAAGGAGAATGCTCCTACTGTAATAAAAATATATGGTCCAGCTGGATCAATGGTTTTCTCAGAAAAACAGGACACTGTCGGTGAAACTGAAAGTACGCACCGCTGGGACTGAATGGCGTCGAACGGGAATTTTTTCTTGAAAGCGAGTCACACAATACTAGAACTGAGACTATAAAAAGGTTTCCGAAATGAAAAGCCTTAAGGGTTAAGCACATTGCTGCATATAGCATCAGCCAGGATGAGGGGTCTGCTGTGCACTGTGCATGCTCTGGTTTTCGTCCTAGTTCTGGTGTCCTCGCCAGAGAAGAGTTCTGGATTCATTGGCAAGATCCTTGATGAACTGCATCGATTCGATAAAAATGTGCTTAGGAAGGTGTCAGAGCCAGTGAATGACGTCCTCCACAAGTTTGATAAAAATGTGCTCCGACCTGCAGCGGAGCCTGTCAAAAAAGTGCTCCACGAGTTCGATAAAAATGTTCTCCGAGAAGTAGCGGAGCCTGTGAAGGAAGTCCTACACGAGTTCGATAAAAATGTGCTTAGAAAGGTAGTGACGGCCCTATAGGGCTTAGAAGAATTCGCAAAACTTACCAAGAATTTAAGCAAGAAGTTGTTCATTCTAAAGTTACCTTCACCGCTGATTCGTACCGAGTGGAAAAGATTGTTCCCTGCCCCGATGGACAGCATGACATAGTGGATGCAAAACAGCCCGTTGAGATGTACTTTGAAGACGGCGTGAAAATTATACAAGATCGATACTGCAGAAAATGTGGCCAGCATTTCTTTAGTGAAGTCGAGCGAAGGGATGAACTTTAAAATGAAAGTTAACATTTTTCAGCGACACTGACCCATCAGAGATTCAGTTTGTATTTAGCTATAAGACCTCTAAGTTTGATCAGCTGGGTCGTGAATTTCAGCGCCTGATATCACTCTTTCGTTGTTTTGTAGCTTTTATATAAGAAGTACTGCAAGTACTCCAGTGTTATGTTGACCAGCTAGTCTTCAGCAACGAGTTTTGGTGCGAGTCACAAATCATGCATGCTAGTTTTAATAGGCCTGATTACACGAGCATAACAGTTCTGGAACGGCTCGGCCGGTAACTACTAAAGACCGTGAAAGTTTCGTTCCATAAAAATTCGGTCTCGGAATTGGCACTTGCTCCTAACTGGCGCCATTTCGTCTCTTTTGACGTGTAAAGGGGCCTTTTTTAACCGCGCGCAGACGATTTCAAGCCATGAGTATTCAGTTTCATCTAATCGTAGCCGCTCTGATATGTTCCTTGATTTACTTTACCTAATGTCAGGGAGCTTTGACAATAAAGGATGAAGTGTTGCAAATGGATGAAAAGAATAGTGTCATCCTAAATTCCTTCTAGTTAACATAAATTCTAAAAGCTTATATTTTATTTTATGGTACAAATTTATATATAATGTGTCAATGCTTGCATCCCTACCTATGTACAGGGTCGGTGTTTCTCTTCTGAGAGAAAAAGCACGTTCACCCCAAGAGTTCAGCGCGAGTAGTTCGCTGCAGTGGAACCTCGATATAACGAACCTCTATGTAACAAAGTTCTCGATATAACGAACGACTTTCTCTACCCCAGTAATAGTAAAATATATGTAAAAGAACCTCGATATAATGAAAGGCCTCGATATAGCGAACAAATTTTGCCAGTCCCCTCGTGGCCCTTCGTTATAACGAGCTTCCACTGATATCAGTTGTGCGAGCAAGCTGTTGTTGCGTAAACTATATGTTAGAGAAGGCTGTTCTTCTTTGTGCAACAACCAAATTGTCCGGCTGAAGCGAAAGAAGAACTGTTGCACAAAATCAATCCGGTTTCATACCACATCATGCATACTAGGGTCGCACGCTTTGTTCTGGATTAACGCCGCGCTATTCTGAGAAAACAAAACCACTTGTAAAAAAAAAGCAGAAGAACCAGACCATACGAAAAATTTAGAGGAGTTGAGTTTGAACAAATTTATCTCATTGAAAGGATTAGAACAATGCACAATGAAGCTACCGAGTTCTACTGAGCAGTTCACCTCAGTATAGCCATTTCTGCATTTTCTTTTGTGTTTATCGGGACATAGCTAATTTTTTTATTTGTATCCTGGTTTTTAACCTATAATCAGGCATTTTTTAAGCGTTTATATGGAGATATTGGGAGGGCATGGTCTAATTATCTGTTTCTCCACCCTCAAACGTCAATTAAAAAAAGAAATGCGTTTGGCATTGTCAATTGCTTTGGTTTTCACATCACCTCATCAAAATTCAACATGGACAACTGAATGGATCACTAAATTGTTGTGAAACCCTGCTTTCGTAACATCTGAAACGCCGGATTACTGTCCCGCAATGGCCTTTGAAAGAAGCGGTTGTAGAGCTGGTTGCAAAGCTGTGACCAGTTTCAGCTGGTCGAGGGTCATAAACACCATTCCTGTCGCCATTCGACATTTTGAGCACACTGTCACAGAACTCTTGATCAGTAATTGCTTGGATATTTCAACTGCTCCTTGATCTCTGCTTGAAGAAACTGTTATGCCTAGAAATTTACTCCTATCTGAAGTGATCCATCTAACAGAACTGTGCACTGATATCGTGACCACGCTGAAACCTTCCTCGCGGAAATCATGTTCGTGATTAGGACAGGCGTTTGTCGTGATCAGCATGAAGGAAAACAAAGCCAAAGTTAACATAATGATTGGTGATCGCAGCATTTCTCGATCTGTGTGATAGCTCTCTTTCAATTTCCAAGTCACGATAGGTTAGTTGCCATCGGCGGAAATAAATATGCAAGCTTTCGATTTGACTGGGCTCCCGGCTTCCGGGCTTATAAGCTATCCGTGACGTCATAGCAAGGTACACTAGTACCCAGACCTTCACTACGTAGACATCGTCAACACAGAAAATATCTATGATGTGTTAGTATAAAAACACTCAATGCAGGGCTTTCAACAAAAAGCCTCATCCGCTTGGTTGTAATCCATTCACTCGGCGGTCCATTGAAAAGGGTTTTAAAATAAACAGATCTTATATTAACCCACTTCCTATGCCAAAGATTCATTACAGACTTGAAGTACTTCCAGGTCAGTTTGCAAACCAAGTTGATTATATCATGTCAGCGAATACATTACCTGTGGGGCGCTCCACTAAATAATGTACATGATTTTAGCCCCTTCAGAAAAGACCAAATTTGAATCACGGAATTTTTTAATCATATAATCCGAGGGGTCATAATCAGGGTTCTGATCAGTCGTAGAGAAGAAAAAGGGCATCATGGTATCGTTGTCTTAAGTCCTCTAATCGCCTAAAAGAATCCTCGGTTCGGTCTGTTTCTTTATTCAGCTCTCACTCTCTGATGAATGCACAGTATATGCATCGCAAAAACAAAAAGGCAAAAAAAAAAAAGATAAAACAGTCGCTCGTGGAACTGCCAGTGCGTGGTTTTCTTTGAAAACCAAGAAGCATAAAATTAACGCGTCACAGGTCATGAACTGGGAATTTTCCCTTTAATGCTCGTCATTTAATGTTATTAAAAGCGTCCTGTTACCTTCCGAATTTTCATAGAACATAAAAGGCTTTTAGTTAAAGAGTCCAAAAGTGTGTTGCAAGCGCCAGTCAGAATGAGGGCCTCGACTTTTGCTGCCTTAGCTCTTGTCAGTCTTGTATTCTTCACAATTCTCCTAAGTTCACCAGACAAGACTTTCGGATTGCGGCTACGCAAAGCCCTTCGTCGGTTTGAGAAAAATGTTCTCAGGAAGGTAGCGAAACCAGTGAAAAAAGTATTCAAGAAAGTGGTGGAGAAACCGGTGAAAAAATTGCTGAAAGCCGTAGGGCTCAAGAGAGTTCGAAAGACCTACAAAGAATTTAAGCAAGAAGTTGTTCATTCTAAAGTTACCTTCACCGCTGATTCGTACCGAGTGGAAAAGATTGTTCCCTGCCCCGATGGACAGCATGATATAGTGAATGCAGAACAGCCCGTTGAGATTTACTTTGAAGACGGCGTGAAAATTATACAAGACCGATACTGCAGAAAATGTGGCCAGCATTTCTTTAGTGAAGTCGAGCGAAAGGATGAACTGTGAAACGAACCACGAACGAGACTTAAAAGATAGGCTGAATTAACTTTTTGCAACACGACCCTTGAGGGGCATTCCAATGATGCTGTTAGCCTACGTAGGAGGCGTCGAAAAGGGTAGGGAAGAGCAAGGAAGGAAAAAGGGAGGGGGATTGGGGAGGCTTCCTTCCCTTTTCCCTGCTTTCGCACTTTTTCCCCTCCCCCTTATCTCCCCACCCCCTTTTCCGCCTACTACGCGGGGTAATATAATGTCTTATGTCACGTCAGAAAATAGCCTGTGTATAGCCGCCCCAAGCTCCCCTATTTTGTTTAAGGGGAGGGAGTGGCTGTTCAAATACTAGTCAGAAAACTGCTTATCATGTTGAAATACAAAAATATGCAAATTCAGTTACCGAATAATCTCGCCGTGAATCTTGCAATGAGGAGCTTAGTCGAACCTCTAATACGGACACCGAAGGGACAGAGCGAAGTGTCCGTTTTAGAGAGGTCACTATGATGACGTCACTTTTAACACCCCACTGACAGGTTAGAGTTTTCAGTAACTAAAATCAAGCTTCTGAATCTAAATTGATTAAAGTTATTGTACTTCTCAGTATAGAACAGCACTGCATACAGAATATGTATTGAATTGGCTATTGCCACAGTATTTCCGATTACTGTATTTGCAATTATAAATGTAAGTTTTTGACATGTTCTGGTATTGATATTGGTATCGCTGACTAATAAAGTGTCAAGGTTTGTGTAACCGCCGGTATGAATATTATCGACACAATATAGCACAACTTAACTTAACTTAACTTTATTTTCCATCGCACATATAGTACAAACTCAGTAAAGCCAAAGCCGGGGGCTTATACGGCCTGTGGTCAGAATGACAGAAATTATTTTATATAGAAATGAGGACTGTAGGCAAAACTACAAAACTAAAACAAGATACAAAACTGAAATTAAAAAAGTTTACATGCATGCAGTCCTATAACAGGCCTATAACAGTCCGTAACTAGTGACAAATAAACTAACAATAAGCTATGAGAATCCTGCGCTAGTTCAATTTAGGCTTGAAAAGTGAAGTTTTAGTTTCTTTTTGAAGTTAGTAGTGGTAAGGCTGTCACGGACAGTCAAGGGGATATCGTTCCAAATAGTCGGGGCTTGAGAACTAATCGCAAATTGATACCTGAGGGACATTTAATTTTATGCAAGTTGAAACGAGAACGAGTTAGATAATCATGAAAATCACGATTAAAATGGAGGAGGGAGGAAAGAGACCGATTAAAGTGTGAGAATACAAAACAAGAAACATGAAATTTATAAAGTGAGTGGAGATAAAGAATATTAAGCTTCGAGAAAAGAGGCTTAGAACGAGTTCTTGGAGGAGAAAATTGGGAGGTGATAATTCGAATGGCTTTCTTTTGGAGTAGATAGAACTATTACGAACTATTATGGAACTCCTGGAACTATTACGAAAATTTTGAATGATTTGAAATGGCCAATACTCGGGAAGTTTCTTAAGGTTTGTCATTTGCATGTAGTTCTGATCGAAATCCGTTACGTTAAAAAAGGAAATATGTAAATCATTATACTTCACAGGTGTTTTTAATACATTAGATTCTCATCATTTTTTTACAAGAACCAAAATAGAATAATGAGTCATCTAGATTCACCCATGCGCAAATAACCCCAAAATGATTTTTGAAATTTCCTAACGGCATCGTAGTTTCGAGTTAGTCTCTCCTGAACGGTCATGATCGCTTGTGTTTATTTTTTTTCTGACGATACCTGATGAAAGTTACTGCAGCTGAAACTGTTCGCTCTATTACACGATGCATAGTATAATATTAGAACTGTACCAACAACACAGTGAAGATATTCAACTCGCGAATCAATATGGAACTGATTTGAAAATGTAAGTGCTACAGCTATTGCTATATCTCTTGCCTTTCTCTTGTCTGAACGAATTGTCAAAGAGCTGCCAAGTGCACACTATTTAGACTGAACATCTTTCTCAACTGAAACCTTTCAGAGTGTTTTATTTTAATTGACAGTTGTATGTTTTTCCTTTTTCTTTTCCCTCAGTTTTGAGAAGTAACATTCAGTGCATGATTGATTGATGAGGAAATTAAAGTAACGAAGAGAGTTATCAGCTTATGGTAGAAAAACAGCAAGAGATTTGTAGAGGTAACTATCCAAGTAAAAGGCACCTTAACCAGGACAATCGTAAACTGACAGAGGGGAAAAAATGGTTTTAATATGGTGATAGAAAACTTGTCAGTTTTTTTGTAGGATACCTGAGGTCACTATAACTTCGTTATGTTAGACCCGGTAACGAGTTGAAGTATGATTGATTTTCTCCGGACAATATTTGCTTCTGAGTGATTTTACATTTGGCAATATACTAATTAGTTTTACTAGCATTATCCCTATGAGCAAATAGACTGCTTTATATAAAGTTGTTATTACCTATATATTTTATAATACTTCAATGTTTTCTTGAAAGTGAAACACATAAGAGCAAAATGGGACATGGGTGTTAGAGAATAAAGAGCAGAAATTATATTGTGACAAGTTATCTTCTTAGTCTGCAACCATTTGTTAAAATGAAAATCATTTCCTTTTCGTTGGAGAGTCGTCCAAATTTGTATTTACCTTTGTGCTGTTTGGTTCAAGATTAATCCCTTCAAATCAATTCTTTCGACCTCTTCCAACTGTGCATGTCTCGGACAAATGAAACATTTAGAGGGCACTCAGGCCCGCGGACAGAATTTTTACGATACTTGGATTCTCTCCCTTGGAATATTCCCTTAAATACACTGTAAGCCACATAGGTATGTGCCACCCCAAAGGATGTGGTTTTTGCGCTTTTTCGGTCTAAAAACGGGTATACACTTCGCTCATTTTGGTTTGGAGTTGGGTATGGTTTTCGAGGAAAAAAACGCCGTAAAAGAACGTATTTGTCGTTTCAATTCCAAATTAATGAATAAGAAAGAAAAAGAAATATTTGCTTATTCTTTGACATAATTTCTGCCCAGAGGCCAGGACTAAAAAAAGGCGTGGAAAATGTCATTTTTTTGGTCTGAAATAAGGACAGGAGTTAAAGAACAGGGCGGCTCGAACCCCCACCAGGAAATCCCAGGAGCACCCCCTCCCCCCCAAGAGATTTTCTTCAAGTGGTAAATAATGCAAAAAACGGCCAAGGTTTACATACTAGGGCCAACACATGAGACAAAAACAAATTTCCTCGCTGTGAGTTAGGATAATCAATACAGGGTTAGGAATTATGTACTAGCTAAGGAAACACGGCTTGTGTTAGGTAATCACTGATTTCAAAAACCTGTTACGATAAAATTTTGACTGCCAGACAAAGAGTATTTCAAACAAATCATATCCAACTTCTTCTTTGAAAAGTTCTTTGTTATGCTTTAACTATTGTTTTTGTCTTGTTCACTCATGTAGGCGAACAATCTAACAGAACTGACAGTCATTAATTGCTAAGTGCGGACCCAACTAAATCGGACGATTTTTAAAACGGTAAGTATTTGTAACAACTCCGATCCCGATCTTTTGTTAGTGACTTTGTGAACTGACTACTCAAAAGTTCAGACTACAAACTTTGCAAAATGGCTCATTTGGTAACTCCTTTTTTCTTTACTTTTTACGTAGTCATCCAGGCGAAATCAAAATCAGTCAAAATCGCTGAAAATACCTTTTTGAAGGCAAAAAGACAACAATATATATTAGGTAAGGTAGTTCACTGTTTATTTAACATTAATCTATATACATAGTTGGCGATATATTGCTACTGTAGCTTACTGTAAAGATGAATTCGAAGCAAACTCATTTACCAACAAGCAGATTGTGTGGCATCCTCGGAGACCCAGGGGCAGTTAGTCGGGTCGATAAAATGTTCGTGGTGAAGGTTTACTGTAAGATCGAGACGAGCTCGTCTCGATCTTACAGTAAACTTTCACCACGAACGGTTTATCGACGCGACTAACTGCCCCTGGGTCTCCGAGGATGATTGTGTGGGTAACCTGTGGTATAAACCACGAAGGAAGTCCTCGTCCCAGGGTCTACTGGTGTCCCGGCCAATATGGCGGCGTGGAGCTGTTAGTTTGGATCTTCCATCGCTCACAGAGTCAGTCATCAGTGTAGCAGTGCAAACCTAATTTAAGCTTAATCGTACCTACAAAAATTTCAAGAAAGGACTCTGCAATATAAAAACCAAAATACCAAAGAAGTCAATAGAATTAGAAGAAAAAGGTATACATATTTACAGGAGGGACCCAACAACGATTTCCTCCTAATTGCGTTGAAATTATGAAAGAGTTTTCCTTATCGAGTAGATGGCTAGGATGTAAAAGTAGGCGGTGATTTCAGGCTTTATCTTTCGCACCTTCCTGTAGTTCCCAAAGTAGGCGGCTCAAAACTCGAAGTAGTAAGTTAATTAAGTTCATTTCTTTATCACCTAGAGATATGCCAAGAGATCAGTCAGGCACAATTTAAAAGATTTGACCAACAAGAAACAAGAAAGGTAAATACAATATTAAAATAATTTTATTCTATTTATATACATTAAGCAGTCAAGATAGCAACACAGTGTAGAAGATACCAGAATTCAAGGTCAAAACAAACTACACTGTAAAATTCAAACTGCATGATAAATGTCATAAGACATAATGCTGCCCCTCTCAAACATGCAAAGGAATACTCCAGTTTTAAACCTGTGAGAGCAACAATTAGGATGCCAGGGAATTATGTTTGATGCCCTATGATATATTCTAACTTTTACATAAAAACTTTGATTAAACAATAATATATACTTAGGGGTCAACTGGGATTCGAACCTAGCAAAGAAATGGGATACACATTTCTTCCTGAACTGTAACGTGCAAAGTCAGTCTATAAGAAAATATACACCAACTCAACTGTTATTCATACTCAGCAAAGAATTGGGAGGCAGCAGCTTTCTGAACAACTGAATACAAACTTTAATTAGTTTTACGAGCATTATCCTAAATATGAGCAAATAGACTAAAATGGGACATGGGTGTTCGAGAATAGAAAGTAGAAATAATATTGTGACATGCTGTCTTCTTAGACTGCATCCACTTACTAAAATTTAAAAAATTATTCCCTTTTTCGTTTACTGACAAGAGTCGTACAACTTTTTATTTGAGCGCCTTTGAACTGTTTTGGTTTAATATCAACCCTTCAAACCAATTCTTTCCTTTTCAAAGTGCCTCGACCGAATGAAGCATTTAAAGACACCCAGGCCCGTGGACAGAATTTTTAAGATACATGGATTTTCTCCTGGGGAGTAATCCCCCTTATATAAGCCAACTAGGTATGTGCCACCCCAAAGGGTATGGTTTTTGCACCTTTTTGGTCTAAAAACGGTAAGGACTTGGAGAACCAGGGGGCACACCCCTGGGATTTCAGTCACTTTTGTAAATAACACAAGTAAGCAGCCACGGTTTAAATACTAGGGCTACGCGTGAATCGCCGAGAGAGAGAGTTAGCTTCCTTTTTTATTGGGTACTTTGTTTTGCTCTGCGCATAAGTTTTGATTACTCTTTTTAGATAACTCAATCTAAGAGAAGTGAAGGTATATTAAAGTTGTTTCAAACGTGCGGGCTCCAAAAACAAAATGATTTGAAAGGTCTTAATTATGTGCCAGTAATTTTCCTTGCTTTAAATTAGATAAATAAATCCAATCATGGTTAGGGATATTATGTACTAGCTAAGGCTAGGGAACCCAACTTGTGATAGGTAATCACTGATTTCAAAAACCTATCACAATAAAATTGTGACTGCCAGATAAAGAGTATTTCAACAAATCATATCTGACATCATCATTTTGTTATGCTTTTACTAATTTTTTTTTGTCTTCTTCACTCATGTAGGTAACAATCTAAAAACAATCTAACAGAAGTACAGTCATTAATTGTACAGTGCTGACCCAACTAAACCAGGATATTTTCAAAACGGTAAGAGCTTGGAGCTTGTAACAACCCCAATCCCGATCTTTATTTAGTGACTTGATAAATTATGGCTCCTAAGGATCTTCCTTGAAGTATTAGAATACATAAAAATTCTGATATTTATAAAAAGCAATTTACATTTACAACTGGGATTCCAACTCACCAAAAATGGGAGACAGCTGCTCCCTAAACTATGACATAATACATAAAATTTATATAAACTTAATAACCTCTCCCCATTGGCAGTAGTTTTGCATAAAGGTTTTATGCCAGATAACACTGTGAAAACACACAAAAAGTAATGCTCCTCCCTGAACTAATACCTTAGTCTATGATAGATGACACTTACTATTTTTAACTTACGAATTTTAAAACCACTAGATAACCTGGCATTTCCAACTCAGCAAGCAAGGGAGACACGAGCTCCCTGGACTGAAACTTCACTCTATGATAATTACAACTTACTATTAAAACTGTGTAGATAAACTGGGATTCCAACCCAGCAAGCAAGGTAGATAGGAGCTCCCTGGACTGAAACTTCAGTTTTTAATACTTATTACTTACTATTAAACTTAGATAAACTGGGATTCCAACCCAGCAAGCAAGGGAGACAGCAGCCCCCTGGACTGATACTTCAGTCGTTAATAGTTATTACTTACTATAAAACTTCGATAAACTGGGATTCCAACCCAGCAAGCAAGGGAGACAGGAGCTCCCTGGACTGTTACTTCAGTCAATAATACTGTTATTACTTACTATTGAAATTAGATAAACTGGGATTCCAACCCAGCAAGCAAGGGAGACAGGAGCTCCCTGGACTGATACTTCCGTCTTTAATAGTTATTACTTACTATTAAAATTAGATAAACTGGGATTCCAACCAAGCAAGCAAGGGAGACAGGAACTCCCTGGACTGATAGTTCAGTCTTTAATAGTGTTATTACTTACTATAAAAATTAGATAAACTGGGATTTCAACCCAGCAAGCAAGGGAGAGAGGAGCTCCCTGGACTGATACTTCAGTCTTTAATAGTTATTACTAACTATTAAAATTAGATAAACTGGGATTCCAACCCAGCAAGCAAGTGAGACAGGAGCTCCCTGGACTGATACTTCAGTATATAATAGTGTTATTACTTACTATTAAAATTAGATAAACTGGGATTCCAACCCAGCAAGCAAGGGAGACACGAGCTCCCTGGACTGATACTTCAGTCTTTAATAGCATTATTACTTACTATTAAAATTAGATAAACTGGGATTCCAACCCAGCAAGCAAGCGAAACAGGAGCTCCCTGGACTAAAACTTCAGTCTTTAATACTTATTACTTACTATTAAACTTAGATAAACTGGGATTCCAACCCAGCAAGCAAGGGAGACACAAGCTCCCTGGACTGATACTTCAGTCGTTAATAGTTATTACTTACTATTAAAATTAGATAAACTGGGATTCCAACCCAGCAAGCAAGGGAGACAGGAGCTCCCTGGACTGATACTTCAGTCTTTAATAGTGTTATTACTTACTATTAAAAGTAGATAAACTGGGATTCCAACCCAGCAACCAAGGGAGAGAGGAGCTCCCTGGACTGATACTTCAGTCTTTAATAGTTATTACTTACTATTAAAATTAGATAAACTGGGATTCCAACCCAGCAAGCAAGGGAGACAGGAGCTTCCTGGACTGATACTTCAGTCTTTAATTGTTATTACTTACTTTTAAAATTAGATAAACTGGGATTCCAACCCAGCAAGCAAGGGAGACACGAGCTCCCTGGACTGTTACTTCAGTCTATAATATTGTTATTACTTACTATTAAAATTAGATAAACTGGGATTCCAACCCAGCAAGCAAGGGAGACAGGAGCTCCCTGGACTGACACTTCAGTCTTTAATTGTTATTACTTACTTTTAAAATTAGATAAACTGGGATTCCAACCCAGCAAGCAAGGGAGACAGGAGCTCCCTGGACTGACACTTCAGTCTTTAATTGTTATTACTTACTTTTAAAATTAGATAAACTGGGATTCCAACCCAGCAAGCAAGGGAGACAGGAGCTCCCTGGACTGATACTTTAGTCTATAATATTGTTATTACTTACTATTAAAATTAGATAAACTGGGATTCCAACCCAGCAAGCAAGGGAGACACGAGCTCCCTGGACTGATAGTTCAGTCTTTAATAGTGTTATTACTTACTATTAAAAGTAGATAAACTGGGATTCCAACCCACCAAGCAAGGGAGACAAGAGCTCCCTGGACTGATACTTCAGTCAATAATAGATAAAATTACTATTAAAACTAGATAAACTGGGATTCCAACCCAGCAAGCAAGGGAGACAGGAGCTCCCTGGACTGATACTTCAGTCAATAACAGATGAAACTTACTATAAAAACTAGATAAACTGAGATTCCAACTCAGCAAGCAAGGAGGACAGGAGCTCCTGGACTGATACTTCAGTCAATAATAGATAAAAATTACTCTTAAAACTAGATAAACTGGGATTCCAACCCAGCAAGCAAGGGAGACAGGAGCTCCCTGGACTGATACTTCAGTCAATATTTGATAAAACTTAGTATTAACACTAGATAAACTGGGATTCCAACCCAGCAAGCAAGGGAGACAGGAGCTCCCTGGACTGATACTTCAGTCATTAATAAATGAAACTTACCATTAAAACTGGATAAACTGGGATTCCAACTCAGCAAGCAAGGGAGACAGGAGCTCCCTGGACTGATACTTCAGTGTTTAATAGTGTTATTACTTACTATTAAAAGTAGATTAACTGGGATTCCAACCCAGCAAGCAAGGGAGACAGGAGCTCCCTTGACTGATACTTCAGTCTTTAATAGTTATTACTTACTATTAAAACTAGATAAACTGGGATTCCAACCCAGCAAGCAAGGGAGGAAAGAGCTCCCTGGACTGATACTTCAGTCAATAATAGATGAAACTTACTATTAAAACTAGATAAACTGGGATTCCAACCCAGCAAGCAAGGGAGACAGGAGCTCCCTGGACTGATACTTCAGTCAATAATAGATGAAACTTACCATTAAAACTAGATAAACTGGGATTCCAACCCAGCAAGCAAGGGAGACAGGAGCTCCCTGGACTGATACTTCAGTCAATAATAGATGAAACTTACTATTAAAACTGGATAAACTGGGATTCCAACCCAGCAAGCAAGGGAGACAAGAGCTCCCTGGACTGATACTTCAGTCAATAATAGATGAAACTTACTATTAAAACTGGATAAACTGGGATTCCAACCCAGCAAGCAAGGGAGACAGGAGCTCCCTGGACTGATACTTCAGTCAATGAGAGATCAAACTTACTGTTAAAAGAAAGCATTTACTGGGATTCCAATGCAGCAAGCTAGATAAGTAATACCTGGAGTGATACTAGAGTCTATTATGCATGTAGTTGAAATTTTAATACCCTAATTCTAGAACTAAATGAGGTGCATTACATCTTAGCTTTAATTATTATTGATAGTATTATACTGTTCGAGCAGCAGCAATTCTTTCAATAAATTTAATAGCAGCCATAAGTAGAAAAAGGGGATTCCAAAAACAAAGTTGGCTTATTGTTGCCAATACAGTGGCCTCAAGCCAGGTGGAGGGTTTCGTGCGTTCCACAGGGTGCTTGTCTACTTATGCGGTGAGAGTGGTACTGAGCCATCAGTTACACCGAGGTCTGGGTGGTCGCCTCTGACCGACAGGTGATGTATTGGGCGCCTGATAAGAAAACGGCCGTTGCACTCAAGTGCTTATCGACTCATTCTGCAGTGGTGCAGAGCTTTACGAGTGATACTGCACGGGCCGTAGCGGTGTACCGCTCATCGGGTCATGCCATATCTCAGCTTCTGTCACGAAACAAGTCTGTTGTAAGCGCTCATGCCCAGGTGTCCCGGTTTGGACGCAAGCGGAGGTCCCCCAATTTATATGGCCGTTGCACTCACGTGCGTCTCGGATACTGCACAGGCCATACACCCTTTTCTTTAGGTCATGCCATATCTCAGCTGCTGTAACAAAACGGGTTTTTTCGAGCCTTTAAATTTTGTTTTTGTTTTTGTTTCAATAACAAAAATCTCAGTTATTTTAGGTATAATTTCAGATTTTCTTGGAAAGAGTTGTTGCTCTAAGAAGATTATCACTGATTTTCAAAGTAATATGCAGTTAGGGTAACTGGGATTCCAGCCCAGCAACCAAGGGAGACAGGAGCTCCCTGGACTGATACTTCAGTCAATAATAGATGAAACTTACTATTAAAACTAGATAAACTGGGATTCCAACCCAGCAAGCAAGGGAGACAGCAGCTCCCTGGACTGATACTTCAGTCAATAATAGATGAAACTTACTATTAAAACTAGATAAACTGGGATTCCAACCCAGCAAGCAAGGGAGACAGGAGCTTCCTGGACTGATACTTCAGTCATTAATAGATGAAACTTACTATTAAAACTAGATAAACTGGGATTCCAACCCAGCAAACAAGGGAGACAGCAGCTCCCTGGACTGATACGTCAGTCAATAATACATGAAACTTACTATTAAAACTAGATAAACTGGGATTCCAACCCAGCAAGCAAGGGAGACAGGAGTTTCCTGGACTGATACTTCAGTCATTAATAGATAAAACGTACTATTAAAACTAGATAAACTGGGATTCCAACCCAGTAAGCAAGGGAGACAGAAGCTCCCTGGACTGATACTTTAGTTAATAATAGATATAACTAACTATTAAAACTAGATAAAATGGGATTCCAACCCGCAAGCAAGGGCCCTGGACTGATACTTCAGTCAATAATAGATAAAACTTAGTATTAAAACTAGATAAACTGGGATTCCAACCCAGCAAGCAAGGGAGACAGGAGCTCCCTGGACTGATACTTTAGTCATTAATAGATGAAACTTACTATTAAAACTAGATAAAGTGGTATTCCAACCCAGCAAGCAAGGGAGACAGGAGCCCCCTGGACTGATACTTCAGTCTATCGTAGTTATTACTTACTATGAAAATTAGATAAACTGGGACTCCAACCCAACAAGCAATGGAGTCAGGAGTTCCCTGGACTGATACTTCAGTCTATCGTAGTTATTACTTACTATTAAAATTAGATAAACTGGGATTCCAACGCAGCAAGCAAGGGAGACTGGAGCTCCCTAGTCTGAGAAGAAGATCACCCAATTGCATTTGCCTGAAATCTGCTGTTAATTAGGACCAATGAGATATACCCTTAGAAAGTTTCCACTTGAGAAGATATGAGAACTCCGTAATGTCTTTGCCTGATATCTGCTCTTAACTAGGGCTAATGGGATTTGCAGTCACTATCATTTTATTTGAGGAGAGAACTGTTTTCACTTTAATTTAATTTATTTTTAATTGCGTATATAATTTCATTTAACATGGAAGAGACACTTCATGGATCTGTTAAATAAACTTTTAATAGAATTATTACTATTATTATAATTGTTATTGTTATTATTATTATTACTGATATACCATTAGATGATTAGATACCACAAAAAGATAATAACTGTAATGATTCAATGATTGTATATTTCACTTAGTAAACATAGATTTGAACCTTGAAATTATTTAAGTGTTTGACTCTCCACTGTTATATCTTTACAGGTTATAACAAGGCTTTTGCTGGACGCTTTAAATATATCTAAGTGGAGACGTCGGAAATGAATTTATTGTATTTATAGTGTAACTTTACGATTTTGCGTAGTTGTTGTTACAGGGAAAATGCTATTTGAGGGTACAGTGAGAGTCGACTTGTCTTTATTGATATGATTTTTTATGTCTCGGCCCACTAAGCATATCTGCTGATGGTCAGATATTTTTAGTGGGCGTTAAACTTCATTTCTTATCTATATCCCTTATCGGTGCAAATCAAAATAGGTTGTATTAGTTCAATTTATGTCTGTTGGTAACATCCTCTAAGCGCTTGTTTCTTTTTCTTTAGCTTTTTTATTTTCTAGATTGAATGTACCCGGTTATTTTTGTTCATCACGTGGGGAGGCGTTTTCTACGCTTCAGGTATAATGGATATGTTTCTTTGCATTAATCCCCGGTTTTCTCCTTAGGCCTAGATGTCGAGCACCACGAGGAGCTCGAGGAGTTCGGATTGATATACTCTAGAATAAGAGCACAACATCGTATGTGTAGTACCCGGCGTCGTTTGCTAGTGAGAGAATAGAGAACAAAGAAGTGAACGACTGAAATGAACTCATTTATCTCTATAGCAAACGGGAGCCAGAAAAATAAGTTTCTTATATGTGCTTATTGCAAAAAGTACGGTTAAACCCGAAAATGGTGTTGGGTTTGGCAGAAGTACCTGAATTTTTTATCATTGAGATTCTTTATATATATTTTGCTAACAGATACTTACTTTGGTCGTTATATTTACTGAGTTCAGGTTCCTTTTTTAAATTGCACTTTTATAGTTTACAAAGATTGAAAAATCGTCGTCTGGTGGAACCTGTACTAGATGAAACAACACCAACAATGAAAGGTACGTTATCTCTTGAGAAGAATTGAATAACCCCAGTTTTTACAACAGGGTTCGAACAGGGGCGGTCCAAAAAATAACGGGCTGTTAGACTGTAAATCACTTAAATAACTAACCAACGCGAAAAACAAGAGCACAAAATAACCAGTACTCAAATTTCTCTATTTCTACAGTCTACTGATAAACATTGCACTTTCTTCTGTTTTAGGACGTGTTTCTCAAGTTGGACATCTGAAGAAGTGCCTGCGTGTTACGATCAGCTAAAGTGAAGATGTAGCGATCAAGATGAAATACTTTAGAAAATTAATCTAACAATTTTTTTTTCCAGTAATGTAAAAGCTAAATAAAACTTTGTAGAATTCTGCTACAGTAGCAGTCAACATTTCCGAAGGAGGACTTTCCTTCTTACGGAAACAACTGCTACTGGGCAACAATGGCTTTTTTTTGTGTACTGAAATTATTAAGGATAGGTCTATTCAAAATATCTTTAATGTTAATCTTCGTGTTCCTAAACACTTAAATGACTGTAATGAACACTCTCGCCATTTTTCGGGGGTACTCGTTGACTACTTCGGCTTGCGTTAATCTTCATATACTAGACCTACCATAACTTCGAACACGCGCTATGGTAAACGCTTACAGTAATGCCTTTACAAAATTGCGTTAATTGAAATGAACACTGTCCCCATCTTTCGGGGATACTTTCGGCAACTTTTGACTACTATCGTTGACTTCTTCGGCCTGCGTTAAATCTTCATGTTTACTTACCATTTCTACGAACCGGCGCTATCGTAAATGGCTATATGCCTTTGTCAAAATGAATACTCTTGCCATCCTTCAGGGTACTTTCGGTAACTTTCGACCACTATCATTGACTACTTTGACTTGCGTCAGTCTTCATAGAACCTTATAAGTACCATTACTTGGAACGCGCGCTATCGCCAACTTGTGAACACTAAAATGTTAATGAACACCCTTCGGGGTACTTTCGGTAACTTTCGACTACTATCGTTGACTACTTCGACTTGCATCAATCTTCATAGAGACTTATACCATTACTTGGAACGCGCGCTATCGCCAACTTGTGAACACTATAATGTTAATGGACACCGTCGCAATCCTTCGGGGTACTTTCGGTAACTTTCGACCACTATCATTGACTACTTCGGCTTGCGTTAATCTTCATTATAAACTTACTACTGATTACTTGGAACGCGTGCTATCGCCAACTTGTGAACAATATAATGTTAATGAGCACCCTCGCAATCCTTCGGGGTACTTTCGGTAACTTTCGACCACTATTGTTGACTACTTCGGCTTGCGTTAATCTTCATTATAAATTTACTACTGATTACTTCGAACACGCGCTATAGCAAACACTTAAATGTCTTTGCGAGCTTCGCGCAAAACCGACCTCCTGTAAATCTAAAAAGGGCCTCTAGCTGTCACCATGATGTGAATGTTTTTGCGCTCTTGTTAACCTTCCGTCGCCGTTATCAATTATTTTATGCTTTGTTATGTATAGAGTGCTTTAGTAACCTTTATTCCATAACTAATACGCTTCCGATCGCGCGATTCCGTACACTTGGTGAACGTGCATCAACTTCGTTAACTTCACGTAGTGTTACCCGATCTTGTAACTTTTCATTCTCGATCCTCAACTGTGGCATGGTCTCGGTTGCCTAGAGGGTAGAGGGTAGAGATTTGCTTTGCGTTTAAAGTGAATGAGATTTGGTTAATGTATATAACGTTATACATGATAAGCACAATATGTAATGTAAAGGAGTTGATAAGCCACATAAAGAATGTGGAATAGTGGGTTGTAAGCTATTGATTCTATAAATTTATACCAAGCTGCAACTGTTGAGTTAATCAAGGGATTGACTTTTAAAGAAACTGTGGTGATAAACCGGTGGGAAAATTAAATAAAAATTGTTTTAATCTAAATTTAAGCTTGTAAAACAATTTTACCGCAGTAATGAGAATTAAAAGGTTGCTTCTCGAGCGCTATCCATTTTGTGCCCGCAGGTGTCTAAGAAAAAAAGAAAGAAACTGAGAGAGCTGAGGAATAGATGGTTCACTCGATTGAGCTTATTATTCTGGTTTGCTCTCGAACCACAATGGGTTTATGCGGTTTTAATTCAGTAGCTCCTCTAGATCTCGTTACTATCGAATTTCGCGTAAAAATGCCTTTACAAAATTGCGTTCAGTGAAATGGACACTGTCCCCATCTTTCGGGGTTACTTTCGGCAGCTTTTGACCACTATCGTTGACTTCTTCGGCCTGCGTTAAATCTTCATGTTTACTTACCATTTCTAAGATCCGGCGCTATCGTAAATGGCTATATGCCTTTGTCAAAATGAATACTCTCGCCATCTTTCGGTTTTACTTCAGGTAACTTTCGACCACTATCATTGACTACTTCGACTTGCGTCAATCTTCATAGAGACTTATACCATTACTTGGAACGCGTGCTATCGCCGACTTGTGAATGAACACCCTCGCAATCCTTCGGGGTACTTTCGGTAACTTTCGACCACTATCATTGACTACTTCGGCTTGCGTTAATCTTCATTATAAACTTACTACTGATTACTTGGAACGCGTGCTATCGCCAACTTGTGAACAATATAATGTTAATGAGCACCCTCGCAATCCTTCGGGGTACTTTCGGTAACTTTCGACCACTATTGTTGACTACTTCGGCTTGCGATAATCGTCATTATAAATTTACTACTGATTACTTCGAACGCGCGCTATAGCAAACACTTAAATGTCTTTGCGAGCTTCGCGCAACACCGACCTCCTGTAAATCTAAAAAGGGCCTCTAGCTGTCACCATGATGTTGTAAACCAAATTTATACCGACTTGTTTAAAGGTGTATCTTCTTTTTAACACTAAGTATTTACATGAATGTTTTTGCGCTCTTGTTAACCTTCCGTCGCCGTTATCAATTATTTTATGCTTTGTTATGTATAGAGTGCTTCAGTAACCTTTATTTCCATGACTAATACGCTTCCGATCGCGCGATTCCGTACACTTGGCGAACGTGCATCAACTTCGTTAACTTTCCGTAGTGTTACCCGATCTTGTAACTTTTCATTCTCGATCCTCAACTGTGGTCTTGGTTGCCTTGAGGGTAGAGGGTAGAGATTTGGTTTGCGTTTAACGTGAATGGTATTTGGTTAATGTATATAACGTTATACATAATAAGCCCAATATGTAATGTAAGGAGTTGATAATGGATAAGCCACATAAAGAATGTGGAATAGTGAGTTGTAAGCTATTGATTCTATAAATTTATACCAAGCTGCAACTGTTGAGTTAATAAAGGGATTGACTTTTAAAGAAACTGTGGTGATAAACCGGTGGGAAAAATTAAATAAAAATTGTTTTAATCTTAAATTAAGCTTGTAAAATAATTTTACCACAGTAATAAGAATTAAAAGGTTGCTTCTCGAGCGCTATCCATTTTGTGCCCGCAGGAGTCTAAGAAAAATAAAAAAGAAACTGAAAGAGCTGAGGAATAGATGGTTGACTCGATTGAAGCTTATTATTCTGGTTTGCTTTCAAACCACAATGGCTTTATGCGGTTTTAATTCAGTAGCTCCTCTAGATCTCTATCGAATTTCGCGTCCGCTCACTGGCGTCCTCTTCGGCCTTCATGTTCGCTCCGAAACCAGATCCAGTTCGCCTCGAAAGCAATGCAAGCGCATAGAATTCTTATGACATGCAGTTACAATATTTTAATATTAACTCCCAACGGTTTAACTCCAGATTAGGCAGCTGGCAATCAGCATCTTGCCTTTTCTCGTTATTAAAGTATCATTGCTTCTCTCAGTCTTGTTATTTCTTTATTTCCTTGGAAATCATCCCAAACAATGCACGTTCTTAAGGGGGGAGGTAAGGGGGAGGTTTTTGGTAAACGCTGTCTGAAGTGTTTATCTGAATTTCTTCAAAAATTAACATTTTAAATTTATTGAAAAGTAGATATAGCTCGGTTAAGTTGACAACCTGTATTTAATATTATCTATCCAATACTGTATATTTAACAATTCCTGTCTTAAATTGTAATAAATTCAAAATTGTAATGAGTGTGTTAGCGTAAGTAATACTTTGTCTAATAATGTATTAGTTTATGTAATGGATACTACATGATCTGATGTAATGGCAGTGCTTTGAATATAGTTCGTGCAAGCAAATATGAACCTGAGTTTCAGATAAAGATAATTTTAAAAACCAAATATCTTCTGCTACTTTTGAATTTGTCACCCGTGTTCTGGTTGCCTTCTTTCCCTTTTATCTGGGAAACGCGAGAATAACTGGGAAAAACTGCCCTATTGCAATGGTGGCGTAAAAACTCTCGGGTAGCCTAGACATTCAAATTTTGAATACGCAGCCTCCACGTCGTCTGTGCAAGCCTCAGAGATGGGAGGAATTACGCCCTCTTTTCAAAACAGCGCACAACTTCGAATCCCCCCCACCCCCCAACTTAACACCACACCTTGTCCTCATTCTAACACAAAGGTATTCACAACTGTGGAAAATGAACCATTAGGGGACATCACGCGATAAGATATTAAGGACGTGGCCGCGAATAACAATACTAAACAATTATTCACCGAAGTGGTACCGAGAAGGAAAGTGGCACGACTCACAACGAGGTTTTATACATTTCCACCCTACATATTATTTAAAAGGCGACAGGGCACTAGGCAATTCTATCCTACAAAATTCATCAAGTGAGTGCCAAAACCAGGACCAAAACAGTTTTATTGCACGTAAAAACACAGACTGTAGCTCTTTACCAAATGGTGTCATTGAAAAGCAGTCTGTGAAGGCAGTCTGTGAAAATGGCCGTCAAGTACCATCTTTAAAAACGCTGACCCCGGACCTTTTTATCATTATTTTTTTTATTATCTTCTGAACACTCGCACTTTGATTATCTTGACATTTTCACCTGCACATCTGCCGTGACAGGATATCCCCTTCGCAGATATATGTTAACACGATTAGAATTAGCAGAGGCAAAATACGTAAGCGTGCGTACCTAAAAATGTCGATACACGGTCGAGGGGAAAGAATAAAATATAGTAAATATAATAAAAAAGTGAGTAATAACAAAATCAAATGAAAAATATTTTGAAAAGCAGAGTTTCCCTTTATTCATTTCAATCTTCTTGTTGCTTAGCGGTTGAAAATATTTTTGTAAAACAAAGGAATGCTTCATTTTTGGACCGACTGAAAAATGGTATATGTAGAGAAAAGGCGGGAAAATACCTCGCAGAAAGCGAGCTCGGCCTGTCTTCGCAGTAGTCGAAGTATAGGACACCATTACGTCAACGTATTGCGCAAAAACAAAGTGGCAAAAAGTGGTTAAAAAAAATCAGTCATTTGCAAACAAAAATCGGAGATACCAACTTAAGAACTTTAAGTCAATGGACCCAATAAGACGACAAAGAATTTTACAACCGTCATGTCATATACAGAAAAAAACGGTTAGGCTTACAACGTAACCTCATCTTTAATCAAGGAATTAAAAATATCAGGGTTTTTGAGGTGGTGGTGGTGGTGGTGGGAAGGGGGGCGGGGGGTTGAGAAGAAAGCAGAAAAATGTGCGTACCTCTGGAAAAATCCTGGCTACGCCCCTGATTAGAACGCAAATGATCGATTGATTCGTTGTTCCGGTTGGGATCTAGTCACGTTGTATTCCTTATCAGTCTTATTCATGAAGTAAAAGATAACATATCTCTTTATAAAAGCAAAAAAAGGTTTTCCTCTTGAACAATTTCTTTCGGCAAAATCAGGCGTCTTAGGTCAGAAAAATCAAGAGTTGTGGAGTCATAAGCGACGAAGTTGAGCCAGGGGCTATACATGTGGCTGAATACCCTCGGTAAAGGAACCCAGCACTGAAGACCCAGGGATAAATAAGACTAAGGGACCAGTCATAATTTAAGTTGGAAGGGGGGGGGGGGGTGGAGGAGAAATTGTTTTTTATCCCAAATTATTTCCAGACCCCTACTAATAGCACCCATGTTTTTTAGGTACCCCCCCCCCTTCAATCGTGTTAAAAGATTTAAGGGCCCCCCTTTCTTACATAATACCCAAATGGTAATAACAAATAACATTTTCTTTACTTTACCGTTCTTACTCACTGTCACTTCCGAATGTGCCAACTAACAACACAGAAGCACTTCACACTAAACTGAGAGAGAGATTTCACCTAGAGCCTCTCAAACAGCTTATCGAGCAAGGATATATTAGTGATTGTGCTATAATTGAGATAAGACAAGCCATCGAAAGGTTAGACGCCGACAGGACCGCTTCAAGGAAGAAAGAAGATAATAAGCCAAAGCTCACTGAAATAGATAAGTTCCAATTGAATGAGACCAAGTGTAAAGAGTTGCAGATAAGTTTCTCAAGGTCTGTAGATCCTTTCGAAACAGTTACTATTAACAACAAACCAATTGAGGTTGTAACTAGCGCAAAACTTCTTGGTCTCACAATTTCAAACAATCTAAAGTGGAACGCTCACATAGAGAATGTTATCAAAAAAGGAGCCTCTAGGCTATATAGTTTAAGGCAGCTTAAGCGTGCAAAAGGAGATCCTGCGCAGCTACTTTGTTTCTATCCTACGTGTATCCGGCCCATGTCTGAATATGCCTGCCAAGTTTTCCACAATGGTCTGCCTGAGTATCTCTCTGAAGAGCTAGAGAAAATTCAGCGCCGTGCACTTAGAATTATTTTCCCAGATTTAGGCTATCAAGAGGCTCTAAAAGAGTGCAATATTGCCACCCTCCACCAACGGCGCCAATGGCTGACAGAGCGCCTATTCAATGAGATTAAGGACAACAGCCTCTGCAAATTACATGGCCTTTTGCCGCCACGTAATCTTAGTACTGTAGCCTTAAGGAGAAAGCGCGCTTTTAACGTACCTCTTTGTAGAACAAATAGACTAATGAATAGTTTTATCATGCATAACGCGGCTATTTTCTAATGGTTTTATTGTAAATTCGCGGCTATTTTCTTAAATTTCATGACGTAGTATTTTGTTCCTTTGTTTTATTTATTTACTGTTATTTATTTATAATAGTTAGTCTTAGTATTCAACGTATTGTACAGTCTGTAATCCAGCCCTTGGGCTGCAATGGATTTTTAATAAAGCTGTATCTATCTATCTTATATCAGCAGTACATGCTCTAATAGCAAAAAACTTGACAGTGACATAGACAGTGAGTCCATATCAACCTCATCTACAAATAATGATTCGGATAGTGAGATTGCATAACATGACTTTATGCATGTAATCATTTGTTAAAATGCCGATGAAATTGTTTCAGTGTTACACAATAATGGATGTTGTGTTGATGCACCTACTATTTGATTTATTTACTTCATCAAAATGCTGATTAAATTGTTTTAGTATTACACAAAATAGGACTTTGTGTAAAACTGAATCAAAATCAGGTCCTTTAATATTCAAGCATCATGCTGCTCAGTAGGGATGCTACTTAAAAGAAACTTGAAGACCCCCCCAAGGTCATCTTTTGGCATTTTAAGGCCCCCCATATTCCATCCAAAAAAAATTGAAGGCCCCCTAATTTCTCCTCCACCCCCCCTCCCCCCCCACCCTCCAACTTAAATTTTGACTGGTCCCTAAGGAAAGGCGCGGAAAAGAAAGGTTAGAGAGATCGATTCGAAATAGACTGCTTCTTAGTTACCAGCAAGAGTCAGATGAAGTAATAAAACTGATATAAATTGACGTGTAGTTGGTGTAGCTGGTGGTCTCTTCTCTCGCGTAAATGAGCGGTGAAGCCGTGAGCAAAGCGCGGGCAAACGAGCGGCAAAAGAAGTATCCGCGGCATTCTCTTCCTGGCTTCACCCGCATCATTTACCCACTCGAAAAACAAAACTGCCAGCAACGCAGGCTAAACCTGAACCCTAAAGACCGATCTGTTTGCTCCTTTCGCGCTGGAATTACAAACATTTTTAGTTCAGATGCTATGAAAAGTTGTAACTCCGGGCGAGGGAAGTGAAGTGGTAACAACTGTCCTAACAGTGTTGATAGACGTGGGATGGACAAACCGTGATATGAGCATCAGGAAGGGATAAAGGTAGAAAAAAATAACCGTGAAATGAACGTTTGGGTTAATTCAGAATACAGGCTCTAAGAAAAATTTGAACTATGCAAACTGCGATGTACTTTCCTAAAGAATACGCGGTGACCATGCAATCAGCTAACTGAATAAACAACCGAGCCAGGAATTTCTGTTAGTTATTATTTATTGCGAGTGCCTTATTTTCAGGTAACAACCTACTAGTAGAGACCGGTAGAACATCCTTTAGTCTTCTTCTTAATCGTCAAAATCAAGCAAATAAGAAAGACTCTGCTGGGAGGTTGAATTGTTTAAAAAGAGAACCTACTCCTTCACGCTAGTACTTTTTTAAAGAAAAAGAATTGGAATTTCTGAACTTTTTTCCTTTATTGATAAAAAAAAGTGATAAAAAACGAGTACACAATTAAAGTACAACTAGGGTAAAATGTTACCCAGCAATCTAGAGGATAAAATTCTAATTACACATTGTCGCAACACGTACAATACGAGCTCGGAAAGGATCTATTAAAACCGGCGTATCAGAACGCAGTGCAAAAACTTGATGAAATCACTGAAAGGTTAGGTTGGCCGTTACATAGTTCTTAGTCTACGTCAAACCATACAATTGAATTTTGGCTATAAAATTCGGTTATATAATGATGGAATTCCATACTGTGGAGGGATCAAGACAAGAGACTTTACAGTCATTTGTCAGTGGAACAGTCTCCTCCCGGATATCGCACTTCATGTGCAAGGGCGGGTCCATCGGGTTCCTCTCCAAAATCAACGCAGAAATCAGGATTCAACTTTAGACCACCATTCACTGTATCAACGTCCACTTGAAGCAACATGCTACCTTTCCTGTGAAGAAAAGCGTAAGAGAAAAAAATGCTACAGTCAATCAGCTCCACATCTGTTAACTTGGAGAGACAATTAGCGGCCGTTCTGGAATGGTGGCAGTTGAATGAATGGTTTATGAGGAAGTAGAAGATTCTAGAATGGCAGGGTATTTTTAAGAAAATACAAAAATACCCATGGAGTTGGCAACAGGAAAGACATCATAGGTTCAATTAGTTAACACAAAGACTTCCCACATGACATTTGGTTAAACGTTTTAGTTATACATTTCTTTGCCGTTACTGCACCACTTCGACATAAATCGTCTATTATAATTTATGGAGGACGTGAACAAACGAAAACGAATATCGAATTTTTCTCTCTCTTTCTGAACTTGAATGGTCAGGAATTCAGCTCCAAGGGAGTTCGACTACATTTGACAAGGTAAGCAAGTTGGGAAAATCACGATAAATTTTGAAATTAAGACAATTAAAGAACGCCGCGTTTTCACTCCTTTTAAGTCGTCGTCGTGTGATTACATGTACGTCCGCAGTCCATAAAACCAGATTTCTGAGGAAGGAAATAATTAAGTAATTTTTTTATCTTTTCTTATCAATGAAAATGCTGACTGCCGTACTTGGGAAGGCTGGGATAAAACTGATTGTCCCATACACTGTAAAGCGATGTTCTAAAGTATAATCGCTTTCCGTCCAGACTGAGCTGCAACATCTGTGGCCCACCCTCGACTCTCGTTCCCTTCACATAGCACAGGTGAGGCTGTTCACTTAATTCACTATCCTCAATCACTTTCACTGAGCCATCTTTGGTTATACTACCACCAATGAAGAGCTAAGACAGGCTAGAGGACTGGGTTGACTATAATGATCTATAACAGGGTTGCGTTTTCAACAGAGTTAATTATTAATTATTACGGCCATAGAATTGGAACATGGTGACGTGGCTGACGGTCATAGCGACGATGACAATGACGACAATAATGATACAATGATAATGATGATGATGGTGACTTCACTGAAGCTTTCATTGACATTTGTATTACACTACGGATGCAAGACCTAGCTCTCCCTCTGACAATTAGCTGAGGGCTGTACAAAGGCTTGGCTACTGGCGTTTGTACTCGCAAAGCATTATTTTTGACGTCACAGAACTTTCAGTCGTCTATTTTCCAGTTTCCTGGAAAAGGTTTCTGTATAAAGCAGAACAAGAGGAGTCACTTCCATTTTTTTCATGTTAACAACGTTCGTCTTTAAAGGGTTATGTCAAGCCACTGCGGGAACAAACGCTAGCAGATTTGCTTCAATGTTTCTACTGGTTTTAAGTACTGTGGTTTTCTGTCAGCATTTTTTCTTATCTCAATTTTTAACCTGAGTTCAATCAGACTTCACAGCTGTAATTAGGTATGAACATCCAAATTCCTGATTGCGTTGCAAGCGCCAGTCAGAATGAGGGCCTCGACTTTTGCTGCCTTAGCTCTTGTCAGTCTTGTATTCTTCACAATTCTCCCAAGTTCACCAGACAAGACTTCCAGATTCCTGCTACGCAAAGTCCTTCGTCGGTTTGAGAAAATTGTTCTCAGGAAGGTAGCGAAACCGGTGAAAAAAGTATTCAAGGAAGTGGTGGAGAAACCGGTGAAAAAATTGCTGAAAGCCGTAGGGCTCAAGAGAGTTCGCAAGACTAACAAAGAATTTGAAGAAGAGGTTGTTCATTCTAAAGTTACCTTCACCGCTGATTCGTACCGAGTGGAAAAGATTGTTCCCTGCCCCGATGAACAGCATGACATAATGGACGCAGAACAGCCCGTTGAGATTTACTTTGAAGGCGGCGTGAAAATTATACAAGACAGATACTGCAGAAAATGCGGCCAGTATTTCTTTAGTGAAGGAGAACGAAAGGATGAACTCTAAAATGAACCACAAAAAAACAGTTTCAAGAAAGGAGTCTAAACATTTTGCAACTTAACATGACCCTTGAAGGACATTTAAATCAGTAGCGTTGCCCTTCGATCTGTCAGATCTGGATTTCAAGACCGATACTGCAGAAAATGTGGACAGCATTTCCCTTCACAGTGAGGCCAAGCGAAAGGGTGAAGAGTTTATAGGAAATTGAAGCAAGCTAAGTCAACGTACGCTGAATTGTAAACAATTGCAGCACAGCCGTTCCTTTATGTTGTAAAAATGTCGCGTTTAATAAATGAGTAATAAGAAGAGAATCAGATCAACGAACAGACTCTTTTATTCCTGATAGAGCAGGGTGGGGAGGGGTTGAGGACATAGAAGCAAGTCAAGTTTCAGCTAAGCTGACTTGAGTAAGTGGGTTCCAAACAGCAGACGGGCTCTCTCAGTTAAGAGAATACTGTCGTATTTGTCTCCATTAACACGCGATTACTTGGGCTCATTTTAAACCCAAATTTTTGTTAAGCCAGGGCTTAGAGGCAGCTACACCCCTGTAAAGCAACCATTTTAGCTATGCCTCATCGGTAGTTTTGACTTCACTGATTGTTTGCTTTTTCTTTTCAGTTCTACCTTGAGGTCTCTATGGGATTAACCGTTACCCTCTTACTAACAGCTCGGCGGGGGGGGGGGGGGGGCTATGGGGGTACCACTGAAATTTCTTGGTGGGGGTGTGCCGCCCGTTTCTCCAAATCCTGATCCTATTTCATACCAAAAAAATGTCATTCTTCACACCCGTTTTCAGACCTGGCCTCTCAGAAATTATGTCATCGTTACTTACATTAGAACGCCAACAAAAAAAGCTTTCTTAACATCCATTTTGAAGTCGTATATATCTCTTTATTCCAATTAAAACTGAAACGGTAAATACGTTTATAACCAGGGAGGGGGGGTACTCAACAAATTTTTATACGGGGAGGCTCTGCCCCGAGCTCCAACCCCTTACCCTTTTATCAAGAGAGTAGCTCAATCTCTCTTGCTTTTATATACCACTTTTCATGAAAAAAGTACCCCTTTTTTACACCTTCTATTAACAAATGGTACCCGTTTCACATACCTTGTTTAGAACTTTGCATCCCTTTTAACTGTTGTATTAACCGGTGTTAACCATAACAGAAAGAAAACAAGCCAAATAACAACTGTAAGTGCCACTCCACCCCATATATTTAACTGGCTATTTTCTAATTCCCCATAATACACTCTGTTTGCCCTCCCCTCTTCCCAAATTTTGCATAAGTTATAGTTTTCAAATGCTCTTAGAATATGCAGGCCTCCCTGGATTATTTGAGAACAAAAGTTTATGCAAAATTTGGGGGCAAACAAAGTGTATTAAGGGGGATTTGAGAAGATAGAATTTTTGCCATTTTTCAGTACCTCTGCTTTGGTGAATCAATAATACCACTCTTTCTCAGCTGGTGCTATGACAATGGCATCAATGCTCAAATGTTGGTAAATGACCTACAGTCATTTCCTTGATGTGAGAGCCCGAAGGTTACCACAGCTACAATGTGGTTCATGTATGTTAATTTTGCAATCCAACTGTTAAAATAACTAAAAACTAGTTTGATTGCCTCTGTTATACTTTAGCAAATAATTGTAATCAACAAAGTTAAAAGGACCCTGCAGGAGAGGGTTCAGAGCCACCTTAAATACTAAGTTACCTCTGAACCAGTTACCAAGTTATGTTTAAACTTGGCAAAAAGTTGCATTTTATCCAAAGAATCATGAATCATTTTGAGGTGGGAGTACTAAAAGCTAGAATCAAGGGTGCTCTTGAACGGGTAAAATGTCACTATAGTGACCTGTTATATAAAGAAAGTGAGTTAAACTTGTTCAGCAATGATTAGCTATCTGTTTGATACCATTGTTGTAAAATCAACTGACGTTGGTCATTCTAAGGAAGGAATGGCATAATAAATTTACATTAACACAGCAGCTATGACACTAACCATGAAAGTATTCACTTGATGAGAAAAGGCAGGGTACATTTTCAAGAAAATATCAGCCCATTTCTACCACTTCCTCAAATTCTTCCTTTGGGATACTCATTTCCCTGCCGCACACACTTTCAATTCGACTGAGATATTCGGGAAATTTAGGTAGAACTAATTCCCAGACTTTTTCCGATGGACATCGGCTAACCAAACTACTTGTTGCTGTATCTTTTGCATCTTTAGAGTACTTAGTTGTAATGACAAATGCATCCTCTCTTAAAACTGCAAACTCAGCTAGAAATGAATCATACTTATTTGGAATATAATACACTAAATTACGTGTTTGAGACATGGTGTTTAGTGAAGCATCATCCAATAAAGTGCTGCTATCACTGGTTTCTGGTTCTTCTGTTTGCAGTTTCATTTTTATGTTTTGAAATATTGTCAATGCCTTACCAAGAAATTGCCTCCAAAGCTGAAACCACAAAACAAAACACCAGTCAAATGAGCAGATCTCTCTGTTTAGATCTGTTGGCCTCCATGCATCTGATACAGGAATTTTGTAACACTGCCCCCAAGCATTTGTTGTTCTCATCAGGAATGGTGGAAACACACCCTGCCTTAATTTGACTCTGACATATCGTATAATTTCAATGCAGCAGGTTACAATATCTGGAGTACCTGAGCACAGCTTCTCATATTCATGGTAAAGGACAGCAGTTTTAAACACATAAGAAGACAGGCTTATGTCTTTTATTGGCCTGTTAAAATATGTGTCGTGAGTCAGAAGATACTTTAGTACCCTGTAGCATTTTTTATGGATTGGATGTAGATGGCGCACGAGAAAAACCTCAGTGGTAGCATGGGAAATGTGGAGATAAGGTGCATTAGGGGACTGCCCTGACACTTTGCACACAAGATGAAACTTTAGGTTTCCTGTCATTCCAAATATATGCCTGGGAAAACCATGGAGATCACTTAGACGAGAAAAGTCCTCAACAGACACTGCTGGCATAATATCAACACCAATATCTAGTGAGTAGGAAGTTGTTAATGTAAATTCTCTTTCACAAAGTCCACTATATACTTCAGGACCTTTATAGTTCTCCTCAAATTTGCGCCACTCTAGTTTCAAAGCTAAATAGTCTGAACCTTTAATGACCATGACACCAAGTGGAGTCACAATCTTCTTCTTTGACATGGCTTTAACGACCTCTTTCAGAGTATCCACAAACTCTGCACGCAATCCTTCATGGTGTATGCAGCAAATATCCTCATAGAGTAGCCTAGTTATGTTCGCCATGGCCTCATCAAAGCCGGAGTTGAGAAAAGCCACCATGTAACCTGGTTGGCAACCTTCAATGCCCTCAATTCGCACATTTTCCTTCTTGGAGAGAAAATCAAAACATGCTAAGAAGTCAAACTCATTGGGAGAACAAATCTTAGTTCCCTCTGCAAAACTGCCGATGCTTATTACTTCCTTAACATTCAGGTGAGGTTTTATTCTCCCTATGTCATTCACGACCTGTTCAACAATCTGCTGTGTTGCTCTGTACATGTGATCCATGGTTTCAGCGTTAAAGTGATAGGAAAGATCACAGAAATTCCGTTCAACATGTTCCAGGAACATGCTGAGTGCCATTCTCTGACTTCTCTTGTGTCTGTGGTCTGTTGTCGGTTTCGGTCTAAGTTTCGGTCTGTTGTCTGCTGTTCAGTACAGATCTTCGTTCCCAGGGCCTCTCTCTTCCGACCACGTCGCACCGGGCCTAGTGGGGAATGAACTTCGCCTACCGTTACTTACCTCCTATATTGATGCTAATTGCTTGCCTTGAGGGATGTACAAGAATTTATGTGTTTAACGACCATATGCAAGGACACAAACGCCCTCACGCATTTCCTTCGTTCGTGTGATTTTCGGCCCTACAGGACGCAAAAAACTGCCTTTTGGCCCTTTTTCACTCAAATGGCTGTAAATTTCTGCAGGTTCGTTTTCAAGAATTGGACTAGATATACACTATGCCAAATGGATGTTTTTTGCAATTTTTCTAGCATTTTTCGTGATCGAGACATTTGATACTTGATAATGAAGCGTCTGCTCGCAGCACTTAAAAGTCTTCCTTTAGGAACTACCAGGAACTACCAGTTCTATCACTCTCTTCTCCCCAGAGGCTTCTTTGTATCGTAGGGAGGGCTGGAGAGAGGGAAAAGAAAGCGCGGGGTGGGACGATGGGAAGCAGGGCGGATAAAGGTTGGGCGGTGAAACGAGCGCTCCGCTCTTCATTTAATGTGTGATGCGGAGTAGGACTGGCACGACCGCTCTTTCCGCGCTTCCGGTGCGCTTCAAGGCCGGCGAAATTTTCCTTTTTGCAAACCGGAAATCCTATTTTCTTTCTGTAATTTCAGGCTACAATGTTACATAGATAAATTCGTTTCATAACAATATCAATAAACAGTTTCATGTGTTTGTGTCTGTACGTCTATAAGTCAAACTTGTTGGTCGTATAATGCCAAAATTTGAGTTTAATTTGAAAGTGTTGAATACCTCCTCCTTCCACTAAATATCACCTAACCGTCTTTCGCCGTTTCGTTTGCAAAAGCTTAACACTTCTTAACCTCAATTTTTACATATGTTAAAGGGGGATAAATTTTATATAACATAACAAAAAATTAGATTGATATATATTGATATAGTGGCGTTATATTTCTTGAAACTTTGCTTCTCGGGTGCAACGCGCCATGGCGATTCGCGCAATGCGTTGCAAATCCGGCAACCGCATGTAAACAAAATTTATTGAGGTCAGTTGTAAGGTTTTTTCTCCGTTTTTCTCTCTAAAACAAAACAAGGTAAACAGTAAAAACTGAGGGAAAACTAATTTTGAAGTTTCGAAGAAACAGAAAGACGTATGAGATGGTTTTTTTCAAAATTAAAAAGAAGGATGATGGTGATTGAAATTAGCATAATTTCACCTTGCACGAGCTGCACGCGTTTATAAAATACACGTCATCTAGTTATGAAACACGATCTGCTGTCTTTTAGTTTTGCCATGGATGACATGGATGAGATTTTCCTTCGTGTTTTAGACAGTACTTAGATGTTTTTGTTTTGGAATAACATCGATATTGGCGAGTAGCAGAACGAAAATATAATTCAGTGGTAGAGTCATGGAAGTAATAAAAGAAACCCTTTGAAAGCGATGTTTGTCTACTCCAACTAAACCTCCCGCAAAAATAGCAACATTTGCCTCTCGGAGACAGCGTACCAGCACAAAGGAACGAGGAAGAAGTGCAAGAAAACAAATCAAGCCGCTAAATTCAGTGACAGCGGCAGTGTCTTATGTACAAACCACATCGCAAGCCCTGACCGAAGTCGAAAACAAGCGACATTTCTAGGCAGAGTCCCAGCAACCTCGTCCCCAGGGCGCTTTTCCCTGGCCCCCAAAGCCAGAGAAAAGCGCCCTGGGGACGAGGTTGGAGTCCCAGTCCACTGCATCACACCTTTTTGCTCGAACGCGCTCGTTTCGCCGCCCAACCTTTATCCGCCCTGATGGGAAGGAAAAAGAGAAGCCGCGCACGCTTTCTATTTTTCGACAAGAGCCATAATGCATGGCTCTTGTTTTCGATTATTGTTATTTTTACTCGGATACCCAGCTGGAGCCACAGCAGAGGAGAGAGGTTCTATCAATATTCAAATTTTGTGCTTTCGAGTAAATTATTGTTTTCTTCAATACGAGCCGCTGATTGGCTCGAACAAACTTTCTCGGAATGTATTTGATAATTTTCTGTGATCTGATTGGTAAACTTTGCCGAGTAGGTGGCCCCGGTACAGCAGTACTAGTCGCATTTTAACATCTGCACCATATGGCTCCTAATGGAACTCAATGAGGATTTGTGGAAAACAAGTCAGAAAGATGTAAATAATTAAAAAAAAAAATTAGTAAAAAGAGAGTAGCTTCACTGTAAATCTGTGAATCCAACTGTATAAGGCAAATAATTGGCAAAGAACCTAAGAGGTGAAATTCGCGAGGTTTCCCAGCGTATTAACTTTCGTTTTTTTTTATATTTCCGTGCAAGGAGATCGAATCATATTTTCTGTAAGGGGATCATTAGAGGCTAACTTAGCCTTTTCGCAAGAAGGTTTTGTAAGTCGTCTGTACATAGGCACTCAAGAAAATTTAGTCACGCAAGAATAACTTAACTTCACATGAACCGTTTCCTTTTCGACGTCTGAATCAAATCGGCCGTCCCAAATTAATTTGAGGAGGTGCTCCTAAACTCGAATTCGATTTGGCTCGATTTGATTCGATTTGTGAAGTACGACGCCCGCGCCTAATTCGTACGCTCCGCTTGTATTCGCGTAGTTTTTGTCTTCCTTACGCGAATATATATCGGCTGCGTGGACGACTTCGTTCGGCATATGCTAAAAACCCTGCCAGAATAATGAAAAAACATGTAAGGTAGCTGGCTAATATACAAAGTGGTTTTCCTGAGCCTTTTTCCTGCCGGTGCAACCCTGATCGACGTAATATTAAGTGTATCAATTAAAGATATTTTCAGAAATATTTATTAATTTACTAACTGTCTTAGTGTAAAATAATTACTCAAGTGATAACCTGGTATTTTACCCCTTGGCCAACAAAAAAGGATAGAAACAAGTATTGCAATAAAAACACTCTGTCAGGGTCAAGAATCCAGTAAAATGGCCGTCCCCCGATCACTTTGTTAAGTACAAGCATGGCTGAGGAATCGAACCTGTGGAAGCTAGTGGGTACAGCCGGGTTTGAAACTAGCGCGCGACTGACTGGAGTTGCCAGCTGTTCTTAGGAAAATAGTTCAGTCAACTATAATAGATGTAGAATAGTCAGGAGCCTATAGGCTTCAGTCTGGAATAGTGTTCTTTTAACCTGAAATCAGTGGAAAAACTTTTGAAAAAATTTAAAGCAAAAAAAATTAAAAATTTTAAAAGGCATCAGCGCTGTCTTAAAACCGTGACAATGTTGTCAATCATACTCAGTTGTCATAGAGGCTTTTAGCAGGCATTTTACATGAGAAAGCCGCGACACTTTGCCAAAATTAACATGTGTTACATTTAGCGCGGCACAAAGAAAGGCTTCACGAGCTTGAAGATTTTGCCAATTTTTAGCTCACTAAATGGTTCTTTTGTGGTAAGTATACTGGATTTCTTTAGTGGAACGTTCAAAGATCCTTAAAACAACGCTTTTTCTTTACGGCAGCCGAATCACTCGAAGCTACCCGCTTTTTGAATTGAGTAAGAGAAAAAATATGTAGGTGTGGTGAGAGCGCTAGAGCCAAACTTGCCAACGACAAGGAAGACTTTCTGCGTGAGCTGGAGTCTTTAATTTTATCTAAAAATTTTCAAAAGGCTTTTGTCAGCTTTGTGATTTAAGAAAGAAATATAAGAAAACGTTGTGGAACACTCATTGAACGCGACAGCGAGATATTTTAAATTTTGCGGGCCGACATTTTTGAAAGACCATTTATCACAACTGAACCTGAAAGGGGGGATCCAAACGCTTTGAAGTAACGTTCTATTTACAACAAGTAAATTTAAGAGACTTAGGCAGTATAATAGACCTCCCTCCGTTTTCTGTAGCAGTTTCGAAACATTGAAGGCATAAATTTAGAAAAAAATATATAAATTCAGATAATTTTTGAACAATGCAAATTCATCGAATTTTTCTAGATTATTCCGTAAAAACTATGGATGACAGCCAAAAAGGCTCGTTCTGTCGACTGAAAATGACGGAATGACCAGTATCACGGTTCGTACTGCCGTCTTGTGGAGCCAGATCTTGCTTGTGGGGAATGAGTGCCGATAGCGCAGTCTATAGGGTCTGAGCGTTTAGTTCGCTTAAAAGAAAATCGATGAAAGTAGCAGAGAAATTTTTAACGAGTTTCCATTTCGATTTTCATTCAATTTGCCATTTTTGATTTACCCTGAAATCAGTGGTTTCTACTACCCTACGCTACGAAGCGTAGCGTCCGGCTTGGAGAAAGCACTGCTAGCAGGGTATTTTTGATTCGGTTGCCACCAAAGTTTGCATTCCGTTGGACTGATACCCTATGAATTGTCGGAAATGTCTTTTTAAAACTGATATACCCAGCTGTCTCGCTTGTTAGTAAATTCTGAATCATTGGTCACGTACAAAGATAGTTTTTCTAATTAAACCAGCCCTCCCCTCTTAAACAAAGCCACCCACGCCGAAAAAAGTCCTTATCCGTAACTCCGGTCCTCCGGAAGTAGTCGTCAAACGAAGTCAACCCGACCGAAGTAAATAGTCGTGTGATTTTCGTCAGACTTCGTGACTAGGGAAGATAACTTGTCGCTCGTTTATATTGTGTTATTTGTATTTTTGAAGAGTCTCTCGTGCTGTAAATTTGGACACGCCTTTTCACTTTTGTTTGCAAAGAATAGCTGGGCTGGTATCGAGGTAAGTTAAAGGATTAGGCACTCTGTGGATTAAGCATATATTTTGTCACGCTGAACGACGATGACATCACATGAGTTGGGGTCGAAAAGTCAATAAATCTCTTTTCGAATTTGTTAGTCGAACGGTCTAACTCAACTAAGTTCCGTTTGAACGTCAGCAAAAAAATATGCTAAGCATTTTGTCTGAGCGAAGTTTCCATGCCGCAAGAGGGTTTAGAAGCCGGTGTGCTTTCAGGAAAGCTCAGTGAAATTTATCTGTCTGTTAACAGAAATGGCGCGATCGCCTGGTGACAGGAAGAGCAATTTGTAAACTGCCCCTGATTGTGAAGAATGGAAGATTCTACAACGAGCAACGGACCGGAGGAATTTTCTACAGAAGAAAGCGACGAGAATGAAGTTTACTACAAACAAAAGTGTAAATATTTGGAAAGCCAACTCGAAAAGTTTCGAGAGCAGGCCACCAAAGTGCGCGAAGTTATTAGTCAAAAGGTATGCATGTAATTTCTGTTCATTTTTATGTCGTGTTCACCTGATATTCTCATTTTACGAATTATTTGCTTCTTTTGTTCTTGTGTGAAGGTGTATTCACAGTCTTTTGAAAAGTTTTCCTTTTTTGTTTTGGTCGTATTCTTCGCGGTTTCGGATTCGTATAAGCCTCGCTTTTATCGGTATTGGAATCTCCTCAGCTCACTCGTCGCCGCGTGGAGGTGATGTTTGTTTTCAAATGATTTTCATGCAGCAAAACAACAATACACTGAAAATATTTCAAAATGTTTCATCTGTGAAAAGTTTTGAGCAATGTCTCCGACGTTTTCCTTTGAAGTGAAAGAATCATGAGGTTAAAAGAAGTTAACACCCATGCGTTTCTCGGCGTCAAAACATAACCGCCATTCTCGTGAAGTGAAATATGAGATAAAATTCCACTTTCGAAGGAAACGAGGGTGTCATCGCCATAATCAGCTGCTGACTCTAGGAAATATCAGGCCTTAGCTTAATTCTTTTATTTAAACATGTAAGAACGGTTGGAAAAATATTTTTAACATCGTTGAATTAAAAAATTAATTCTGATCAGCTGTTCAGCAGCCTTGTTGTCTGATCTGCTTTCAGCCATTCAATTATTGTTTCAGTTTTAACTTTATCAACAAATGTAGAAATTGTAAATTAATCTTTACAGTAAATTTATGATCATATGAAACAGCTGCTGTAAAAGTGTAAACTGTAGAAATGCAAGTTACTCTTTATGATAAAATATTCTTGGCATTTTTGATAAATACTTTTCAGACAAATTTTAATAAATTTTTGGTTAAACTTTCTCCCATTTTTCGGATTCATTGATTATTTACAAAATCGAGCAATCAGCGAGCTATAGTTTAATAAAAATTTGTTTTGATAGTAAACTATGAAATAGAATGCAGCAAATTTGCTCACTTTGTTTCTTCCTTTGAAATGAAATCACGAACCACAAGAAACGTTAGACTGTCTGCTGATGTCCGGCCACACGCTACTGTTTTGTGGAGTGTTTAGATGTCGACATTTCTGTAGTGTCATTAAGTAAAACCCTTTACCGAAAAGTGACGTATTTTGATTATGGCTAAGGTAAACACTGTTGTAAAATAATTGGTTTAGGTACACTTCTAATCTTTACTTTTCAGAAGGGAAAGTGAAACAAACACCAAGTTTGTTGCACACAAAACTGTGCAATTTTTTCCGGTTTGTGAATATTCGCTTTCCATGTTGCTAAAATTGGCTTTGTATTTTGTAGTATACAGTGTTTTCCTTAAAGGCATAGCCAAGTGAAATAATTATCTTGCTAGTCTCCTGTTATAGGCATTGTGCATCAATAAGTTAAATATTTTATAAAGCCAGTTTAAATGACGATTTTTTATGTGGCTCATGGGACTGTGTTCTCCCTCATCACACACTTTATAGGCATTCTCCTGTTTAAGTGGGAATTTATGATTATTTATCTGTAAAAAATTGGCCTGTTAGACAGAGGTTGGAGAAAGTCATGTCTGGTCATCCAGGACATGTAGATTTTCTTTTTGTGCAAGTAATTTTTTAACGTCACTTGTCTGAGGCAGACCACCCTCTGTTCATGTGGCCATTGTTGTTGTTGAATCTGGGCATTGGTCTTTTGTATTCAATAGAAGAAATTCAGACAGGGCTTCTGATAGGTCGCGGAAAAAAAGCTAAATTTTGTGGGATTTTCAGGTGCAAATTGGGTGATTCCAGAAAATATCCATACCATACCACGGGCGGCATCTTGGAATTCCGAGGGAGAGGGGGGGTTTCTTGGACTGGAATTCCGAAGACGTGGGGGGGTAACGCAGTTTGGAATTCCAAAGGCATGGGGGGGGGGGGGTGTTTCAGCTCTGAATTCAGTGAATTTCCAGAGGAAAGACGGTGAAAGCTTCGCTTGAAATCGCTGACCTGTTAACATTCCCAGTTTGTAAATGAAGCACGAACCGACCACGGAAGAAGTATGCGTTCATGCAGATGGGTAAGCAGATGGGTTGTGCAGCAAGCTTCACATCGAAGAGGCCTTAAAGTTGATGAATTAGTCAACTGATTAATAAAAATATAACCAAGTCGGTGTTTCTCGCCGATTGTCGATCGACGATGTGTTGTTGCGTGCTGAAAACTCGCACCAGTCTCTCGTTTCCAAATAGAACACCTGACAGATTTTGTATTTCACGCCGATTTTCACGCCAACATGTAGGTAGTAAAATCCGACAGCGTGCAATATGGCGGGTGACGGAATATCGATCGTAAACTTTACTCTTGTCAGCGTCCACTGGTATCAATACGATCTACTCCTGAAAATATGACGGTATTGAATGGAAAACAAAAAGTTCTATTAGGTGGTAAGCAGCTTAAAGATAATGCTTAGAAGGAATAGCTACGGTGTACTAACGTTAACAAACTTGAGTTGCTTGATCGTCTGACTAAAAATTGTGAACAGAATTCTTTTGCAGAGAGAAAAAGTGCAAGTTTCTCGTTCGTTTAAAGATTTAGGCAGACGAACAGGAATTCCAAAGGGTCTGAAACAAAAGTGGAAAATTCCGGCGAAGAGTGGGGGTTAGCGATTTTGGAATTTCGGAGGGCAAGGGGGGGATAAGCATTTTGGAATTTCCGAGGGCAAGGGGGGGTTAAAATACTCATGCCACCCGTGGTAGGGTATGGATATTTTCTGGAATCACCCATTCGCAAAAAAATCGGCTAATTTCACAGGATTTTCGCGGGAAAAAGGTAAAAATTCACGGAAAAATCGGCCAATTTCACGTTATTTTCGCCGGGGAGAAGTCAAAATTTGCAAAAAAATAGTCTGATTTTGTGGGATTTTAGCGGAAAAAAAGTCAAATTTCGAAGGATTTTCAGGAGCAAATTCTTAGAAAAATCGGCCGATTTCACGGGAAATTTTGGGGGGAAACTTCGCCAAGAAACAATCAGTTAAAAACAGGCAATTTTGCTGGATTTTTTTAGCAAATTTCGCTAAAATCGATCAATTTTGCGTCGATACGACCAGTGTTGTTTAACATTTTTTAACAGGGATAATCATTTGCTCTTTCGACAACAGTTCACTCGAGAAATGAGCGAATGCTAAAGCTGTTAACTTTATGGTTAGTGCCCAGTTTTTCGCGACGTTCATCTAAAAACATCTGGTAGTTTTGGGACGTTGTTTACTTGTTGCAGTGACGAAGTTTCAAGATAAATTTGGCATTTAGGGTGAATAAAACAGGTCTAATAGCCAGGATAAGTATTAAATATGTTTTGCCAATATGTATTTGGAAATATTTCTGGCAGATTAGGCAGTATTTTGCATTTTTTGGGGGAATTTCGTGGGATTTCGTGGAAATACCTGAATTTCGCAGGTCCGTGACCGCGCGAAATATCAGAAGCCCTGTACAGATTAACATTCTTTAGTTCTAAACTTCTGGTCAAATAATCATCTCCCAAAAAAATGCTTTTAACAGCTCAGGATGATGAAAAAACATGACGGGTGACTAAGTTAACATTTTGCTTGAAATTTGTTTGAACATTTCGGTTCAAACCTGTATTTTGGAGTAAATTGTAGTGGCCGTAATGTTCATCTTAATTTATTTTATCGAGTACAAAAAAGCGATGCTCAGGTTTCAATAATGACAACAGCCCCATGAACAGGGTGGTTTATCTGTGGTCCAATAGGAAAGGGATCATGGAAGACATCTGGTAACTGAAAATTAGCTAAAGCAAGCAAGCAATGGCTCTGGAAAAGCAAATGTGAGACTGCTGCTAGTCCCAAGGTCAAACTATGAGTTAAGCTTTTTCAAGCCCTGTTACAATAAAGACCACACTTCCCTTTTCCCGACTATTCAAAGCTTTTTACTTCTATGTTACATTTTTTTTAAATATTGAGGATCTCAAAGTTTTCATAATAATATTATTATGATACAGAACCATTCACAGTCCAAGATGTTTTGGGTGCATAGTCTTGTAATCTTAGATAGAGTAGAAAATCAAATTATGAAACCTTTCAAGTGGATACTCAAAAATTTGTGCAAAATGCATAAAAAGGATATCATTTTTTTTTCTGAGTGGAAATCTTTTTAAAAGTAGTTATGCCCAGTCCTCTTCTCAGAAGAGATCTCCTGTGGTTAGATTCTCTTCTAGATGACCAAGTCCAATTAGCAACCACTTTGCATTTGGGTGGTCACTAAAAGGAAGTTCGATGATAATTATTCTCTGAAATAATGTTATAAGTGACTCTGTTTTACTAATGTCCCTTTGTGTGTGCAACAAAGGAATTAGGAGACTAATAGACACACATGTAGCACGTGCATGCTACTGGAGTACAATGTAGCTGATGACTCATATCAATTTATGATCTTCTCTTGCACTGGCTGTTATGCTTTTATAATTTTTTATTAACCCATTTGCTCCTGGAGATTTTGCCGAAAAACGTGTTTTGAAGCTAGTTGAGTGGTTTTCTGGTCACTGTCGTGCTATTAAGAGCTAAGACTTACCACAAACCCACTTAGTGAGGTTGTACATTTCACGGCCTTGTGATTCAGAAACAAAATATAAGCGTATGAAGTTTGAGCACATGCAGAAAGCAAAATTTCTAAAGTGACACAGCAGTCTTGACTTTTACTTTTTGCTTTCTCTCCTCCCCTCTTTTTTGCTTTTTTTGCGTCATTTTTTTTTCTCGTGCTGGGCATTTTAGTAGGCTTCATTTTGGTGGGAAAGGTTTTTAAGAAAGCTTTTAGGATCTTAGGATTAGGTGAAAGGAAAGGTAGCTGGGCAGTGGAACAAGATTTTCATGGAAATTTTCAGGTCAATGTTACATGGTTTTTTGCCTTTTTTTCTGGTGTCCTTGACTGAATTGTGCTCATTCTGGTTTGCTTTGAAAGATCCCTTCACTCTGCACAAGTTAGCAGACAAAGTTGACCTTGACCGTTAAAACTGATGATGTCACAAGGGGTAGACAGGATGTGGATTCGCACAGGCGGTTACGGGTGCCTCAGGGGGCGAATGGGTTAAATATAAACTCTTCCTTTCATAGTCTGAATTGTTGTGGCCATTATCTTTTTTGTCTTTATTTAACCTAAGTAATGAAGCGGTTACTCCACAGTCAAACTTTATAAAACAAGGGAAGGAAAGAAAAATCATTCAATAATAAATTATTTGGTTCAGCACTTGAGTGGTATGGTATTTGGGCTCTGACACAGCAGTCTTGACTTTTACATTGCGCTTTCTCTTCTACCCTCTTTTTTTGCTTTTCTTGCGTCATTTCTTTTTCTCTTGCTGAGCATTTAGTAGGCTTCATTTTGGTGGAAAAAGTTTTTAAGAAAGCTTTTAGGATCTTAGGATTAGGTGAAAGGAAAGATAGCTGGGCAGTGGAACAAGATTTTCATGGAAATTTTAGGTCAATGTTACATGGTTTTTTGCCTTTTTTTCTGGTGTCCTTGACTGAATTGTGCTCATTCTGGTTTGCTTTGAAAGATCCCTTCACTCTGCACAAGTAAGAGGACAAAGTTGTCCTTGACCGTTAAAACTGATGATGTTACAAGGGGTAGAAAGAATGTGGATCCGCATGGGCGGGTGCCTCAGGGGCGAATGGGTGAAAGATAAACTCTTCTTTTCAGTTATGACAGGCAGAATTTTTGTGGCCATTATCTTTTTTGTCTTCTTTCAACCTAAGTAATGAAGCAGTTGCTCCACAGGCAGACTTTATAAAACAAGGGAAGGAAAGAAAAACCATTCAATAATAAATAATGTGGTTCAGCACTTGAGTGGTATGGTATTTGGGCTCTGACAGAGATAATAGTTTTTTTTCCCAAATTTTTGTAAATGCTTTTAACAAGTTCAGGGAGCTTATCCTGCGAATACAGAGTTTTGACCATTTTCGTCTTTCCTGGTAGTCTAGATGTGCAGTTTATTCTATTAACATTCCCTTACAAGCAGTTTCTTGGGACTGGATATCGACCCCTCCCTATCTTGGTCATCCCATGCAGCTAATCTCAGGAAAAAACTCTAAAGTGCATTGCTGTTCTGGCTTGCAGACTGACTGCAGACTATTGTTTTTAGGGTTAGAAAACAATGGGACTATTATTGTCACATACTCATTTGCATAGTGGAAACAATAGTCTGCAGTCTGCACTTTACACTGACCACAACTGTAATATTATTATGCACTTTATTAAAATGAAGTATCATTCATTCATTCATTCATTCATTCGTTTCGTAATGTACTTTTAGTAAAAATAAAATTAATTACAGCAATAATAATTTTCAAGTACATGTGTTAATATGTTACAAGCCAAGTTTAAATGAAGCTTGGCCTTTTTTGGGCTTGAACGCTTTTTTATATTGCTTAGAATATAATATCAAGAGGGATATTGGGGCTGAGTGATTCTTAAGATTCATTGTGGTTTGTACATGTAATAATTATATCTTATTCGCTCATTTCTATTTTGATGTATTAGTTAAATAATTTGGAAGAAAAATCAAGAAATGCTGATGCAAAAGCAGCAGAAAAGGCCCAACAGGTTAGCTGTTCAATCATGCTTCATGCTTTAATAATTACACTCATACTGATCACATAACTTTTTAGAAGTTTCATGGCTCAATATATTTTGTGTTGTTATTTATTTGCATTTGCTTTAATCCATCCATTGCTGTAGTTTGTACCAGGACTTCAGACCAAACTTGAATTTTTCTTCAGTTTGACCAGTTGGATACAGCTGTTATTGCTAAGTCTTGTTTTGTGGTAACCTTTCCTTTTGATGAGCCTTTGGACTTGTTCTTGTAACAAAACTGTACGTCCTGGCATACGCATTCTCTAACTTAAGACTGTGCTCTAGAAGTCCCCGGTGATGTTTGGCATGCTAACTTTTCCTCCTGGGTGGCTTGAAAATCTGTTTTGTTTTTTCATAGACATCACATGCTGGGTATCCTGTATTTCACAGGTTCACGGCATTAGGCTCGCTTCAGTTTTTCTTAGAGAGTAGCCTTGTAACCTACAGGTATAATATCTTGTCAAATGAAAACAATTTTTTGTTTCTTCTGCATTATATTTTATTGATGGTTTTACTAGGTGAAGCATTTGGAGAGCATGGTGACTGTGAAAGATGAAACAGTTGCACAATTAAGGGCTGAGCTGGAGGATGAGGTAATTAATACAAGGTTCCTCTGAGATTTTTAATAACAGCCTTTATTTATTACCTTTGGCAATAAGAAATACGGTACTATTACAATAAAAATTCAAAACAGTACATATTATATACTTATCAAATTAAGTTAAGTTTAACACCTCTAGGAATGAACGATTGTTTGTGCCTAACAGTGCGTGATACAGGTATTCTAAGGTGCACTGGGTTAGTCTTACAAGATCTTAGATTATGGCCATGATCCACTGGCTTGTCCAAAAAACGTTTGCAAGGATGTGCTTCTGATTCTAGGATACGTTTGAATTCTTTCCTCATCAAATTCTGACACCTAGTTACAAGTGACTCAACAGTATCCCTAGGGAGACCAATGACATTTAGACATGGAGGCTGAGTGCCAATTAGCCACTTTAGAAACAAGAAGGAAACTTGGCCAAGTTAACTTTCACAAGACTTCTGGGACAGTCACTCTGGACAGGGAAAAAAATTGGCTAATAGCTGAACTGCACGTCCTCAGTAACAGCCTCAAAAACCATTGCTCACGACACTTTTTCGGCTCCAATTCCCTTCATGTTTCTAAAGTGGCAAATGCACATCTGAAAATAGACTATTTTGCAGCTAGCACTGAATATTTTGTCTTGAAACCATTCTCAACATCAAACGCAAAGCTCTTCTTGCGGCTAAAAAAGGGTTAAGTGTTGTTTAATTTTCTCCAAAGTGCGTCCTGGATCTGAATAACTAAAAATTGATTTTCTTTTGTCTGTAAATGTAATGGTTTCCTGCAATGTTTTGTCGTGCCAGGCCCAGCTTGTTAGTATTTTTTGCAAGATACTAAGTTTTGAATTAGCTTAACAGTCGTAAGACTGTTCTGTTATTGTCACTTTGTGAACAGGCAAGACCATGGTTTCGGTTCTCCACGCGAACCTCATCAGTTGCCGGGTTGACTTTGTGCTTAACTGGTTTTATAAGAGCAACTCAAGTTGTTCTGTGCCCTGGCAAGACAGTAGCTGTTCTGTCTAGCTGAGCTTCGACTTTGCCCCCCTCCCCCCTCACAGATCAAAAATTCTAGACTTGAATACTTCATGTCACATTTTACCTCCCCAAATCCAACTTTCTGGAGGTTTTGAGCTAAAATTTCACCCTTGCAGGCTTTTAGACTGTTTAAAAAGATTTTGGGTAGAAATATAGCTTCTTTGGCGTAAATTAACAAATTTAACTTTGAAGCTGGAATGACAAAACCTGAATTGATCGTTCAGTCACTGTGATTTGTCCATTCCTGCCGTCTGTGTGTTGTTTACCAAAAAATTTTGACAAGAAACTTTGTTTTGGTTCCACACATGTCCTCTAAAGTTCACTTCTGCTCTATGGAAGGCCAAACATTTTATTGGTCAATTTATGGCAGCTGATGACAGCATCAAATGTGGGTGCATGCACTCAGGCGTGACAGGCCAAGTGCGCGGTTTAAAAAATCCTAAGGTTTGTCTGCAAGCGTTTCCTTCCTTTCTTCCCTACCCCCTCCTCACTGTCTTACTTGCCCCATTCTTTTTGTGGTCTTTGACTCACGTTCCTTGTTCTTTGTTCCAAAACCACCGGAAACACTTGCTATGCAGGCTAAATAATCTTGGGTTTTTTATCTTCTATGTAGAAACAAAGGCGGATACTTCGTGAAAGGGAAGTTGAAGATAAGGCAGCCCACATCAAAACCTGGATGCACAAGAAGATTTCTGAGGTAGGTTGCATCAGCCATACTATGGGAATCCTGTGAGATGTTGACATTGATCATAAAAAAATAGTGGGTCTAGCTGACCCAACTAACTGACCGATTATCAGTTATAATTGGAAAAATCTCTCTATAAGAATTCCAATTGATTATATTTTTATGTGACAGTATGAGGCAAGGTTACAGGAGGATGAAAGAAAGTTTCTGCAATACCGAGACATAATTAAAGAAGTTAGCAGGGAGAATGAGCAGCTTAGGAGATTACATACACAGGCTGTGAACATGGTGCGAGAAATTGAAACCAAACTTAATTTTTCTCAAGGTGGGCACTGCATTTCTTTCTTCTGCTCCTTCACTAAACATGCATGCCACTGCAAAATTGCAATAGGCCATTTATGCAGTGGCATTTATTTTGCCAGAGGAAGGAACCAGAATTCATTTCATCCTTTTTTATTCAATGTTATTAGTGATGTTTAAGCATCAACATGTAGAAACAAGGTAAACTAACTACAGTATAATCCATTTTAGACCCCTTAATAGCGGAGTGGGAACTTATTTCAGTCAAATTTCTGAGCTTGTTATATTTTTTCCTGGAATTTTGCTGATGTCAGTATTTGTGGGGTGTCTGTTTTAAAAACAGTGATATGTCTGCAAGGCAAAAGTTGACTGTAAAATAGTGGATAATTGAAATTGAAAATTTTATAATTTATCGTTATTATAAAATGTTATATTAATATTATTTTTGATAGCAGTACATGTATGAGCCAGCAGCTCAGTGAGCCCACATAAACAGGTGCAGGACATTGCACTACAGCTGTACAGTGTGCTTTGAAGGAAATCAATGTATTATTAACACTTTTACCGTTTTGATAGTTAATACTGTATTTGTTTTTGTTTTTGAACAGATCAAGTTATCAGATTATCCAGGGAACTTGCTAATGCCCAGTCTCAGGATGGGGACTATTCTGTCTTGGAACCTGATCCAGAACAGCTTGAGTCTGGATTTCAGTCATTTCAAACTGAAAGACTGACAAGTCAGTCCTCAGTTGATTCTACAAACACTCTTGCACTCTCACCAACTGCTATCTCTCCTGATTGGGGGACAACAACTTCAGCAGATGAACATGATGATGCTAGATCAGGTTTGCCTGATGAACCTATTGAAATAAGAATTAAAAGGACATCAAGTGGCAAATCACCATCTAAAATTCCTCGATTTGTTGGGAATGCCGAAGATCCCAGATCAGCGCAAATCTCATATTACATGTCACTCAAGAGAGGGCTAAAGGGACCCGGAGGCTCTCAGTCCAAGTTTTTCCTTCAGATACAAGATTCACACAGTCCTTACATGCAGTTATTGTCACCAGAGAATGTTCCACTGAAGAAACATTATGATAGTCAGTCAACACTGGATTCTGAAGCTGACAATGTCTTTGAAACTTACTTAGAACCTGTAAATCACATTGATAATTCAGATGGTTTTCCAGCGCAGCTTGGGGAATTGGTAGCTCTTCGATTAGATCATCAAAGCACAACTCCCAGCGTAGCTGGAACTGAGCAAGAGGATTTATCTGACCAATCATCTATAGGTTCATTTAGAGATCAATCAGTGACTCCTAATCCTATTTATCAAACTATTGAACAAACTATTGAAGAGTTAGAATCAACAAGAACATTTGTGGACGCTCTGACTGACAACTTATCATCAATAGATAGTGGATTACCACAGCCTTCTCCCCCGCCAGCATTACCTCCAAGGTTTGAGCCAGAAACTGTTTTACCACCTCCAGTTCCACCGATTCCTAAGACAAACCAACAGGAAGTTGTTAGAAGAGAATCTAATTTCACTAGCTACTTAAGGGACACAGAGATTCAAAGTAGATCAGAACCACAAACAAGTAAAGAGAATACTGAGAATGTGACATCTTTGACACAGATTGCTGTTCAGTCCTGGATGTGGAATGATAATTCAGGTATGCTTCAAGGTTTTAGCAACATGGTCATCCAAGTGTCCTGTTTTTGACCCAAATTTTTATACACATTTTTGACATCTTCAGGGAGGTTTGAAAAAACTTTAATTCCTGCTTGTCCTTTGGGCAAGCAGCTCTCAAATTTTGCTTGCTAAGGGCCTCTTCTTGTTCAGTTTGTCTTAGTTAATGATTTTGTTAAAGAATGACTTGCTGGGACCCTTTCCCAGAAAGAAAATCTACATGTCCTGAACTACCAGAGGGGTCTTTTTGGAGCTCTGACCTTGGTTTTAGAACTGCTGACTTAATGGGTTGGTGATATGTTTGCCAATTTGAGGGTGGGGTCTTTCCCCAAGGTCTCTTTTGTGGATGGTCGCTATAACTTCCTGCAGGGCTCGACTTTCAGAAAAGAATCTTGGGGCCAGCTGGCCTCTACGTTTTCAAGTTTGGTCACCAGGACAAGTATTCTAGTCGCCATAAATTATCTTCAAGAAAAAATAGAATACAATGTACTAAAGTTCTTTTAATGAGCCTCAAAAAAATCGTCAATAAGTTACAGAAAGTCAGTCCTGAATACAAGAGAAGACCTTCTACAAAACAGGCTACATAGCCCCTACAATGGCCGTTGTTACAAAATTTTTACGTATTTGTGTATTCCGTAACCGTAATAAAACTAAGGGATAGCTAAAGCTTTTCTAACGCTCTAACGGTTTGCCTAAACGCTCTAACGGTTGATTCTTAGCAGCTAACGTTTGGTCCGCCTAACGTTTGACTTTAACTTTACTTAACTTTACTTAACAGGATATCGTTAGTGTACGTTTTTCCAAAGAAGGTCACAAATATCTCGGGGGCCAGCCTGGCGACCAGGCGTGAAAAGTTAGTCGCCACTGAATAAGATCTAGTTGCATTGGTGACCCCATGGGTCGCAATGTCAAGCCCTGTCCTGTGTTAACCCTAGCAAGCATCAGCAGTTTCAATAAGCACTCAGACGACCAACAAAATGCATCGGCTAGTTTGCTTAGAGCAGTCGGCTACTTTTTTCCCAGAAAAAGAAGCAATTAATTTTTAAAATTTTGTAAACAAAAAATATATCATTAAATCTGAGTTAAAATGTAAGTTAATTATGATGTGCTTTCAAGGTCGACTGATATGTTATGCTTTAGTTACACCTGAAGTGCTTCTGGTTACACAAACGCTGTATTTAAGTCAATTTGTCACATATTTCTTTGAAGGTTTAGGCAGAATTTGTTTATGTGCAAATGTACTTAATTTTGAATATTGACATTTTTTCATTGTTTGTAGGAATTGATTGTGTGGTTATGGAACCTAAATGAAAACTACATTTTCTTGAATGAAAAGCGTGCTATTCTGTTCTCAATTTAGTCCCCGGAATACTGGAAATTGCATTTTAGGGCTTTGAAATTCCAAAATTTTCTGGGAGAGCATGACCCCAGACCCCCTAGAAGAAGGCGACTAACGGCCCCTTGTCAGCCCAGTCACTCTATTCAAACCTGCTGGCTACTTCAATATTATTGAAACCCCTGCAAGCATATATGTACATAATGTGCATTGTCTCTTTTGGAGGTGTGGTATTAATACCTACTGTTTTCACATGTGCTTGAAGATTGATGGGATGAATAGCAGTAATCATGGTTGGATTTGTATATTCTAGAGAAAAAACATGCAAAAATTATTTAAAGGCTTCTGATATTAGACCATGGTAGTTTTTCACTTCCTCGTGCACTGTCTGTAATAATACTGTATTGCACAGTTCAAGTTTACAGAGTTAAAAAAGAGGGAATTTTGCTTTAAGTATACACACCGGTGGAACTAACTTTTGAATGTTAAAAGTATATTGTGTTATTATATGCAGGTTCAGATACCCCTCCATTTGGTACACTGGACAGAGCCCATAAAGAGCTCAACATGTTGACGGTGAGAAAACTAAAGGTGTTGTTACATGCTAACAGGGTTGGTTGTGTCAGGGAAAAGTCAGTGCATTTTGCCCCAAGTTAGGCTCAATCTTAGTTCTTAACACAGCCAGTCAGGAAATTCTATTTTAAGGCTGCTGTAGCCTTGTAGATGGGTAATAACTGAATATTCTATTCTATTCCATGATCTATAACTGATTTAATTCAATGAAAAATCCAGATAATTTTCTCCACAAAAAATGTAATATTAAAAGATATGGAACAAGGCTGTGGTTTAAGGAGAGTTTCAAGGGAGCACTCCCATTGCTCTGAAACGTATAAAATCCAGGGTGCCTTGCATTAGTTTTAAACAAAAACTAAACTTTCCTAGTTGCCCCTGCCAGTATCACAAAATCTTATACGTTCAAGTATCCTCTTGGTTATTGCATTGTCATCTGTTCAATGCACCATTTTATTATTAGTCATTTTTTTATTTTATTAAGATAATAGTTTTGTCAAACAGTTGTTTGTTTTTGTTTTAATATTATTTTGTCAATGTAGTATTGTTATCCAGTAGTCACTTTGTGTTTTATCTTTGGTTGAATTCAATATTTTGTTTTTTGAATTTACTAGTATTTTTTTATTCAAAGTTGTTTAACCATATTAATGATAACTTTTTTTTTACGATATATCTGTACTGTTTATAGTCAGTATTATTTTTTCCTTGCTTGTTTAATCTTACCAGTTATTTTTAATTTGTAGTTGTTTCAGTTGTTGGTTTTAATTTGTAGTTTTTATTTTCAACATACTCACAGGAACAAACCTGTCCTGTTTACACCACACTGAAAGGGGTATGTGTTTGTTTTGTTTCATGCATTTTTGGCATGTAGTTCAGCACTGTCATCCCATTTCCACAAACACATAACATACAACTTTTTTTTATTACTTCTTATAAATATTGCCTAACTTTTATTCATTTTAGATTGCTTTGTATTAAAATTGTTGAATATAGCATTTATCAAAACTCATCAGTTCTCAAAGTAGTGTTGATTGTTATTATAATAATTATATTAAAATCAATAATATAAATAGTTTGTTGATAATGAGAAAAATTAACATCTTTGATAATCAAATTAAAATAGTTTTGTCAGGCCTTTGATAAGAGAATTTGAGGGAGCTTTAATATTATTTAAATGGGATAATAACAGCAAGGTCAGTACAAATAACTGATTATTAGTTTACTCATTTTGAATGTCACCTGGACATGATTTTCAGTTTTGTATTAAAAAGTTTGACTACTTAAATTTAAGCTTCTCCTTAAGGCCCTAATAGTTTTTGCTTAAGCATCATTCAATATTGTTAAGAAGTTCATTGAAACTTTGTCTGACCTGCCTTGGCATTTTAAACACCAGCTTGAAAATTAGCCATTGTATTCCTGAGGTCAAAGAGAAAACTCTTTCCATGCCACTTAGATATAATTTTGAGAAGCTCATTTGTATACATCACTAAATTGTTGAAAATCAAGTCATTTTTGATGATATAAGCCATAAGATCAAGTGCATTAAAATTACTCCAGTGGCCTTAAAACATCCTGGAAAGGTTGGTTTAATATTGAGTGACATTTTTCTGTATGAACCATATTGATTTTTTACTGCTTTCTAACATTGTTAATCATACCCTGTTTTCATTACTTATTTCATCTAAAGGCAAGGAGGTGTAGTGCAATCTTTGTGGTAAGTGCACTATTGAATGAAATCCAAAAGTAAAGGGTCAAAACTTTACCTGCTGTACCTGTGTTGTGTGATGCACAGGACAGGCACTTGTGCACCACTGATGGTCCCGGACTAACTTAAGTAGTTATTAATAAACTGTCACCTTTTGAGGATTGGAATGAAGGCTTTTTGCTTTTGTCATTTGTTGTTATACCTGTCAAAACTGGAAAGATGGATGGAACTATGATGCTTGCTCAAGATTACTTGTTTTATTGCCTCCTGGTTACCACATATTTGAAAAGAAAAAAAACTAAAAAGTTAAACATTAAAAAATGTTTAATTTAAAAATTTAAAAATTGCCTGTAGATGCTGTAGTAAAAAAAAAACGCTAAGATAGTTTTAGAGGTGAGCCCTTGAAAATATACATATATTAAAGGTTAAACAAAAAAGTAAACAACATAAAATAAAATAAAGGTTATTTTAAAATATTAAAAGTAAAAAATGGTTTTTAAAGAATATCGGTAATCTATTCATAGCACCTGCTAACATCGCTTTTTTTAATAGTCACTGTTAATGTTACCATTACGTCTAATTAGGAAAAGAAAAATACTTATTTAACTTGTGTGAAGGGTCTGCATTTGCAATTTTGAATGTTCAAAGACAAATCCAACTTTTGTTTCTTGGTCCCTTTAAATTACAGTTTTTGATTATAATATTAATTATTCAACAGAGAGCTTCTCAGCTGCGCAAGACACCATTTTCAGGAGAATCAACTGATTCATCTGACACTGAGAGCACTGCTGGGGATTACTGTACTCCACCTGATGAACTCTTGCCAGCTGAAGAACGTTCACAACATAAAGAAAAAACAGATCAGGTCCTTGAGGAAACTACGCAAGTGTTAAAGACCTGTGCTACATACACCACTGTTAGTCTGAAAAAGGTAATGATTTGTATGATTGAATTCACCATAGTCAATCAACACGTCTACCCAACCCCTTTACCAGCCAGCGCCTAAAGAAATACACACCCTGTGAAGGATGAATCTCCTCAAGTCACCCATGGATCTCTCCAAATTTGAAATTGCTAAAATCAGGAAAAAAATCCTTGTTAAGTGAGCACTGTGAGGCTTATCTGTATTCCTGATTATATAGGGAACAGGTGGATTCTATTGTTTGCTGTGCTTCTGTTAAGATTTAGATTGCAGAAGTTGTCAAAATGTGGTAAAATCATCAGTGGCTAACAGCAAAGTGGACCTCCTTGGCTTCTGTCCTGTTGTTACCACTTTTGATGGTGTCTGTAAATTTACAGCTGAACATACTGGCACTGCAAATAATGCCTGCCATTCAATGGCCTTTTTTTGTTCATTTTGTGATGAGTGAAGTAATTTTGGAAATGTCAGTCTATCAGAGAGTACAGCCAGGGAAAGAAAGTTTCATGTCTTTTTGTAGGGAGACCAGAAAAAGGAGGGCTATCTAACCAAGCTAGGAGGCCGCGTAAAAAACTGGAAAAGAAGATGGTTTGTTCTTCGTGATGGTAAACTTTACTACTATAAGACAGAGGTAAAAAAGTTATCCAATATTACTTTATTTTAAGTCTGTCTTTTAACCTTAGGGCTATAAGTTTTAAGATTCTACTAACTTGATCTATTCAAAGTAATTCTCAATTGGTTAGTTTACTTTAAGGCAAAACATGTGGATAAAAAATTTTAATCCAAATATATTTTGACCTGTTACATTGACATAAACCCTATAAAGTCTGTACCATATCACTTCCTTTCAACTGAATGAGAAAACTGCTACTTAACTCATGTTGTTTTACCGAGTGAAGTAGATGCATTCACACAACCCTGACTTTCTGCACAGCACAAGGGAAATTCCTTCCACATAATAGCCTGGCATCCATGTTCAGCAGATGCTCAACATAGCATTTAATGACGGTAAAAAGTAAGACAGTGACATTTCCCACAAGGCACTTAAAATGGAATCTTTTAAATTCTACTCCCATGACATGATCAACTTTTCCTGTTGTAGCATGATGTAAACAGAAAGCCTCTGGGACAGATTCCATTGGATGGGACTTGCAGAATTGCCAGAACAGAAGGCACACTCACATTTGAAGTAAGAAACATTAATTTCTGGCAAAGCCCTAGGCTTATACACCTCCGTAAGGGTTTTTAGTGAGGACATATCAAAAGGGGGCATTTCTATCCAGGGGAGGCTTTTAACTGGACTCAAAAAGGCATTTCAAAGCAAGCTATGTAGCAGTGCTGATCAAAAGACTTTTTGAATTTACTCGCTTTTTCATGCTTTAAAACATTGTAAAAAAAAAAAAAGATGGACTTGATTTCAATACATGCTACAGGGGAGTTTATATCTGGAGGGTGGGGGCCGGCCTTATAACCGGCTGTATTTTTTTTGTTTACTGGCAAATGGTATAACTGGGGGGAATTATAAGTGCAGGGGTGCTTATAAGTTGAAGTTTACAGTACTCAATTTTTTCAGGCCCTCTTTTTGCAACCGTAAGTAGAAATGAGTAAATGAACTTCTCAACATTTATCATTCAGTTATGTTGGCTACCACAAGACTCCTAGCTTAGGATCACTTTCTATAATTACCTTTGTGTTATAGCTAATTTGCATACAATCCTTAACTTAAAGGTTGCAACGCCAAAGAGAACATTTTACTTAACTGGGGAGACCAAGGAAGTGGTTGATGAGTGGCTCAGAGGTAATAAAAATAATATTATTATGAAACTTTAATAACATATAGTATAATTATTGATATTAAATTCATCCAGTTTAAGGTTATTTATTCATAAGCAGGGCTACATCACAATTATGATATTTAGATTAAAATCTGATTGCTTATGAAGCAAATTCTTTTTGCCCACTACAATTTGACTCCTGGGTGTGCTGAGATGACTATGCTAAAGTCAACAGAGACAATGCTTTCAAAGAAGCAGAAACCCAGATTAGCATTGAAAGCAGGATAAGCAGTGACCGGCTTTCAAACAACATCATTACTGTGCTCCATGCTTTTTATTATTATTCATTCTTTCATTGACTTATTTCTAAGGTTTTATATATTTTTAGTTTTGCATAATGTGATGAGAAAGTTTTCAAGCACCCCACTCTTGCAAGCTAGTGAAAAAGAAATTATGAAAGGCTGGTTAACAAAGGTGAGACTGATCAATCAAATAAATTTTAGTCCCAGAGTTTTGCATACTCAGGGTTACTTGCTGGCTGAATGGACCAGTTTCAAAGATATCAATATTCATGTTCGACTCTGAGCCTAAGGGGTATAGAGTGGTTTTCGTTTGAGCGTCGTAAAACCAAAACCAAAGTAATTACTCTGGCCAATCACTCAGGACACAGACCATACATTGAACCAATCAAAACTCGAAGTAATTACATGTGGCTGACGCAAAGCGCAGGAAAATGCATGCGAGCGCGTCACAATTGGCTTTGGTTTTACTTCTGATTGGATGAAAAGGTGGCGCGAATCTTTTAAGCCAATCGCATCGTGTAGAAAGTGCAAAACCAATTACTTTTCGACACTCAAATGAAAACCGCTCTAAAACAAAAGAATTAATCTCAGTACTATTTATTTTGTTAATACCCGCCCAGCCTCTGAGCCAAGTAAGATTTTGTATCATTCAAAACCAGTCCTTCAGTGCGTGAAGTCCCGAGTTCGATCCCCAGTGACATCACATCACATCCTTGTTTCAACTTCTTTCCTTTCTGTGTAGCTTTGACTAGCTTTAAATACCATTAAAATGGAGCATTGATGGAGGGGGGGGGGGGGGGGGGAGCGCACAGTTGCAGTCGACCTCAAGTTTATTTGTTGTCACTGTCACGAGTTATCGAAGTGAAATATGGTTGCTTTTCCTTTACCTTCAACCTGTTTATTAAATGGGTTACGTGACGGCTGTCTGAATAGTTAATTTTGTCAATAATGCCACATATACTTCCTTGATTGCTACACATACATACGTACACTGTTTGCAGGTAGCCATTACGACACCTGATGGAGGATCATGAGGTTATCCCTATATTAAGATCTCTCCTTTCAAATACCCCACCCAGTCCAAAAAGGAACAAAGGTTGGAAGGTTGGCCACACCACCAGGGTCTACGTCCCCTACCCAACTTATTTATAAGAAATTACTTGTGAATGACAAATTCCAGCTTCTTGTCAAACGTTATTGCAAAAGAGCCTATGAACTCAAATTGCAATTTTTGGACCAGACAAACGAGAAATTAAGAAACTGAAAAGTTCAGTTTCTGCCTTTTTGGTCCCAACCCTTAACTCAATTTCTTTTCTCAGGCAATGACAAGTCAGGATGTCATACAGCAGTGTTAAGCTTATAAACCGTTTGGGAGAAACGGGAGACAAGAGTCCCCATTCTAATAGCCTGAATAGATGGCATGTGATAAATTTAAGAAATGAATAAGAACAGTTGCACTGCCCATGTTCTCCTCTATCATACTCATCTCTTTTCTCACGCCCCACGTTTTTTTAAGCACCTGCAATGCATATTATCATTCTCAACCAGCAGCTTATTAAATCCCAAATTTACACGGGCGAACTACTGTGGCGAAATAATGTATATCAATTTAAAACAAATTTCTCTGTTCTTGACATAGTATCCTAGAGAAATGTTGCTTAGAGAGAACAGAGGCAAGGCTCACCACTAGATAGTCTAAACACAAAGCATTAAACTTGGGTATTATTTAGCTGCATTCCTATTACTGATTTTGTTTTGTTCACCGAAAGGTTAAACATGGTACATCCAAGAAATGTTGGACTGTTTTACGTGGACAGTACCTTTGTTACTACAAGAGTGAAGATGATGTGGTAAGTAAAGGAGAATTCTGTTTCAGTTAATAACAACTCCATCGAATTCAATAATTTGAACACTTACATGTATGTATTAGAGCGGTTTTCACTTGACTGTCGAAAGTAATTGAGGAATTGGTTTGGTTTTGGTTTTACTACGCCCTTTGGTTAGCTAGTGTATTTACTTTGGTTTTGGTTTTACGACAGTCAAGTGAAAACCGCTCTATTCATTTGGTAAATGAAAAACTAAATTATTGAAAAATCACTCACTCTGCCCTGAATGCCAAAGGCCTTCTCACTCACCAGCTGCAAGAAGAGTAAAGAGGAAAGTGCTGGTCGACGAGTTTTCTCGCTACTTTGCGACACACTTTGGCATCTCTGTTGGTCAACTCCCTGGCCCCCAAACAGGGAAAAAAATCTCTGACATCCAGGCTGAGGGTATATTAACCCAGATACAGCAGTGTTATCAAGCTCCAAATGTTGAATGGACAATATTCTCACAACATTATTGTGATGTGTAATAAAATATTGTTTCAGCTGTAGAGTGAGGCGTTTAACTATTTGTGTTGTTAAACACAGATGCCCTTTAGCATGACACTAATGATTGACGTGATAGTAGAGGACATGGAGTCACCTGATTCTGAAGATGGTTTGGATTCTGAACCAATACCTTACCGGCACTATACACTGGTGATGAAGTCACTCAAACAGCCTGCTAGCACCTACTTGTTGATCGACTCAAAAGAGGAGAAGGTAATCTACAATGGAGGTTATTAGAAGTTGTGGCTTGTGGGTCATAAGTATTACATTACAGTATTGATGGGCCAATCGTATTGCAGTATGACGTCAAAGCAAAGTATCGATGGGTTTCTAGAAAGTCAGTTTTCCGGCATGAAGTTTTTTCACCCGAGCGTTTGCTTAACCAACCAAAAGCCACGCGCGTTTGTATCCGTTCGATAAACCAATCAAATCGCTCTATTTCCGTTAGTTTGTTGTTTCTGTTTTGTTCGCGCGTTTTTATTTCAAGGTCATACGAAAATCGCTCTATCTTCAATTATCTTTAAATCTTGATAGGACTCTTGGTTGTTCCACCTTAAAGTCGCATCAGGCAGCGGGATTGATGACATGGGCACAGAGTTTGAGAAGCACATCTTTGAACTCATCTCTCAAGACTGTGATCCTGGTAATACATATTTACTTTTCTCAAATAACTTTTCCATAAAACGTATCATTTCTTGATTGGAAGTGTTTATTGCTAGCTAACTTCGGACGAGATGACTTTCGGGCGACTTGACCAGTTACTTACTAAAAACCAGTATGCTGGACACCCTAGACAGTTTTGTGAGAGCTTAGTCTTAAAACGATTTTTCCTCAGAGTCCAATTCATAAATGGCCTGCGAACCGCAGACGTATTTCCGGTCGTCGCTTCTCTCCTTCCGAAAAATTCGAAGGGAGAGAAGCGACGACCGGAAATACGTCTGCGGTTTGCAGGCTAATCCATAAAATTTGTGGTGCTGAAAGTGAAGCAATTCATAATTTACTTTTACTGAACAGGTATAATCTTTTTTAGCATTTGTATTTTATTTTATTTTCCAGAGAGTGAAACGTGGAATAGCTATGTTTTGAATCACGTAAAAGAATTAATCACCGAACCGCTCACTACTCTTCCATCTAAGGAACTTGAGGATGAAGCCCTCAAACTTTTCAAGGTTGGAAAGCACACCATTACTCTAGCTGCTTCAATTTGTTATTCGGCATTTTACAAAATAAAATTTGTTATTTTTTGTGTGTTTCTTGGACTGCGAGCAGTCTTTTATTTTTCTTCTGAGTCACAGTAGACCGAGAGTACCGTGAGGGGCGAGCGGCGAAGCCGCGAGGAACGAGGGCGGAAGCCCCATCTCTCCTCCTTTTTTATATATATTTTAATTTGTATTGACGGTGTATTCTATTTTCCCTAGTCCGTGCACCTGTTTACAACTGTGCAGACAGAAGAAGCAGCCATCGATTACCACGTGTCACTAGCCCAGAATGCCTTGCAGAAATGCCTTGATCATCCTGAACTTCAGAATGAGTTTTACTGCCAACTGATTAAACAAACCTCAAAACATGTGCATAGGGGACCTGAGGATTTGGGCGTAAGTGTTTTGGCTTCCCCATCCCTTCTTTTTATTTGTAACTGTTCAAAGGCCTATTATGGGTAATCTCGGGTCATTTAATGTGACAACTCACGTGGATTCTTTGCAATTAACCGAGGATTAGAGATAATCTGGCGTAGAAGAACTCAGCCCCAAAGTAACTGTTGCTTCCTTCGGGAACCATTTCCACTCAACCCCTCCCTTATCCATGTCCAAACTTTTTCAATCAAACCCTTACCACTACTCGTTCAGGAGCCAGTTTCTTTCCTCTGAGGTGTTATAAGGGTCACAGAAGGAAAATCTTGATCACCAAAAACACGTATAAATCTAAAAGGGCAATCGCTACTGCAAACAAACACTTGCTTGTGTTGAATACAGGTGCTGGTCTATGAAAGCTTGAGTTAGTTGTTTTGTGCCTGATTTATCACTAAAATAAATGCAAAGAAGCTTAGCGCAGCTTAAGGCGCAACTTTAATATGTAGATGCGAAAACAAAGCTTCAAAAAATTGAGACTTGCCGCCATTCGAACCCTGACCTCTGCAATACCAGTGTAGCGCTCTAACTAGTAAGAGCTTCCAACTGGGAGCTGGTCATGAAATTGGTTTGTAATATACCCGGGAGAGATGAAGGTGAAATGATGAATATATGAATTTCATATTTTATTATGGCTCATAAATTACCGTTTGGACGCGCTGTAGAAAAAGACAAAAAGAAAACTCCTCGGACATTAGACCGCGGGGGAATTACGCTGTTATTTTCTACACCTTGAACGAAAACAACATCTGTTAACATCCCTGTTCTGTCTCTCTGCAGCATTTCTTGGAGCATTGTGGCAAGTCATCGTGGTTGAGGGAAGATTCCTTCGACATTTCATCACAGGCTACCATCGATCTGCGCCCAGTTCAGGAGCATGTCTATGTCCAGGCCTGGCAGCTTCTTGCACTCTGCACCGCGTTGTTTGCCCCTAAACAGAAATTTCTGCTTTTTCTCAAGGGGCATTTAAACAGAAGTTCAACATTAAGGTAGCTTTTCATGATATTTTCTGTTACTAGAGACCTTTAGACGACTACTAGGACGAGATTTTCTCGATACTAAGCGCGTGAATCAGCGTCATTTTGGCGGGAAAATGTGGTAGCCGTTGTCACTCCACTACGGGTTTCAGCGAAAAAATCGTAGTGGCGGAAACAAGTTATCAAATATTAGAAGTTTTATCATTTAAAATTTGCGACCGGGAGAGGGATTAACGTCCTTCAATAAAAGTAACTGAGTTAACATTTCTGGTAAAAAAAAAATAAAAAAGTAAAATGAAGCTTTTCGTGGCGCCTATTTTTGAGAGAGAATACGCGAAAAAACTGTAAGTCAAATCTTGTCCTCGTCCTCGAATCTAAAAGTTTCTACTGTTGTTGGAAATAGAGTGGTTTTCGTTTGAGTGTCGTAAAACCAAAACCAAAGTAATTACTCTGGCCAATCACATAGGACACAGACAATACATTGAACCAATCAAAACTCGAAGTAATTACATGTGGCTGACGCAAAGCGCAGGAAAATGCATGCGAGCGCGTCACAATTGGCTTTGGTTTTACTTCTGATTGGATGAAAAGGTGGCGCGAATCTTTTAAGCCAATCGCATCGTGTAGAAAGTGCAAAACCAATTACTTTTCGACACTCAAATGAAAACCGCTCTATATGGTGTAAAGTGAGACCCAGCTGAGTTCAGAGCACTATCACTGATCACCGATACTTAATATTCCTCTTCCCTTAAAGGGCTTTTCAGCGAGTAGGAGTCAAATAATTTAAGTTAAACATAGCAGGCCGGGTTAAGAATCACAACTGGCCCAAGGCAAACTAGATGGCCACTTGCAAGGGTAGCCGAGTATTTGAGCTGGGCACTACCAACAAAAAAACCAGTTACATGTTTGGGCGGGACTTGAACTCGGGGCCTCCGGATTGCAAGTCGGCCACGCTGTCTCCGGCTCCTACATAATAGAATAACTGACAATATTTTCGTGTGAAACATATGGTCTCAATGAGAATGTTTGAATAGGATATTAGTAGTTGAGTGCGTGATATTTTGCGTTTTTTTTTTCTAAGGATCTTCTTTAGGAAAGGGATTCTTCAAGGGTATTGGTTCAAAATTTCATTGGCCATTGAAACATGTGGTTTGCATATCATTTGTTTTCCTCTGTAGAACAAAGCTTGGAAAATATGCCACCTTTTGCCTTAGAAGCTTGGAAAGAACGTTGGTTAACGGGAAAAGAGAGGCAAGACCATCAAGAATGGAGGTAATTTGTAGGAATAAAAACTCTACTAAGACTTGCCTAGTCCGCACCAATAATGGTTAAATGTAGTGAAACAAAAGACGATAGTATGAATTGAACAATTGCTTTAGTAGATTTCCTTTCGCTGAGCGTTAGGCCTCCCCGTTCATCGAGGCGCCGTTTAAAATTGCATGTGCGCACGAAATCTGGCAAGCCAAGATGTAGCCTGATAGCGTTCGTATTTATTGGATGGTGCCCTCTCGATCGTTACACTATTTTTAGCGAGCTCTTCTCCGAAGATGACAGAGGATGGACCACTGTCCTCACAAAACTTGAATAGAAAAAGAGAAATGCTCATGTTTTCAAGTCGCTTGTTTGTGGCTTTAACATCCTGCAATATTTTTTATGCAACATAGATTGCTCAGTGAGACTGCTTTTTTGTTTGTTCCCTCCCTTTAATTTTAGTGTACATAAATGATTCACTGCATTTGTTTTCTTATTCATTTCATGTTCTTTTTTCTGCAGGTGTTGTCTGTTCTTCTCCACAGGCCATATGATCACTCTTGTTCTATGAGCATTCCAGTTCATTTTATTGACGGCACTACTCAAGTAAGTCAAACGTTGGGCGACTTGGTCTGTTATTATTAAAGTATTGTTTTACTAGTGCACTACAGGGCCAACTGTAAACAAGCGGATTTGCCCACAAAAAGAGTGGTTTTCGCACGGTTTTGTGGTCGATTCGTTACATTCCAACAGTCGTCCAAAATTTAGATACCTAGTCGTTAAAAATTGAGCGCCAATATAGCTGTTAGCCGGTACGGTCGAAAGTGTGAACACCATAACCGGCTAAATTTTCCTACGACAAAGGTTTGGTTGCGTGATAACTAAGCGAGGAGACGCCATTTTGGTTTTGCTAAAGTAGCTCTTTGCACATGGGTAGATGGTGAATTCAGTGACACAGTGAAAATTTAACCTGCTTCATCAGTTCCGTGTGAACAGAGCGAAAATATTGAACGGTTCTGCGTGAATGAAGTTTCCGGTCCAATTTTTCAGCCGGTCCAAAATTCGTCCGGTGCCGCGTGAATTGAGCGTGGCCTTATTTCATCATCGGTTTACCCTCCGCCTAATGGCGCCTGAAGTATCCACTGAAAAACACCTGAGTACGTGGATGGTGTGTACTGACTAGGTTCGTACAGTCTTTAATTCTTGAAAAAGCCTGGAAAATGGAGATGGTGTCTGGAAAAGTGGTGAAAAGTCTTGAGTTTTTCTGTTTGCAAAGCTACAACATGTGCTTTATAAGTATTTTTTTTCGTTTTGGTCAGCTCCTATTCAATTTCGCCTGTACGTTTGCAGCGCATCATGAAAAAAGCTTTGTTCCTGTGTTTTGTTTTTAAGTTCTCTATTGATCACCTATTTGATAATCTTGAGTCTGGAAAAAGAAAGTATCGTTTTGGGAAAAAGTCTGCAAAAAGTCTTGAATTTTGGATCCAAAAATCTGTTTGAACCCTGTACTAAGCTTTCTTACTTAAGAACACAACATGATCAGGGGTTTTACGAAATCGTTCAGGTCTTAAGCCGTAGGAGTTTAAAACCACTTGAGGATGGTGTATTAGAAAAGCTAATGTTTCGGTTTGTTATTAAAATTCCAGGTATTTGGTTTTGATGGCTCGACCACAGTTCAAGAATTCTCCGAGACAATCAACAGAGTAAGTTGTAGTGGCATGTTCTTGCTTTCTGTCAATGGAAATGGAAATCTATGGTGTAAATAGACATTAAAGTCACCCTTACTCCAAAGTATTTACGTTTAAACATGTAAGAGCGTTTTTTTTTTCAACTTAACCAACTATTTCTAAAGCCGTAGCAAAGGGCTGTTCGAGAAGTGGTTGTCAATGTTAAGCTGGGTACTTGCGACCTGGTTTGGCAAGGCACCTTTCTTGTCGTTGATCTTCACATTGTGGAGGAGTGTGTCATAATTTACAAGGCTGTGCTCTAATAAAATACGAAGGGAGCCTAGGGGTCAATTAAATATAACTCTTACAAGTGTAATTTACAAGTGTAGCTATTGTTTTGAGACTCTCTAACATTGGCTACACTTTTAAAGGTTTTATTAAATTGACTCCAGTTCTCTAAACCTGAGAGATCGAGGGTGCTCAGCATGAAAATTCGGTATGAAAAAACTAAGCCTTAGTTTCCTAGTCATCCAAGAGCCAAACGCAAAGTAAGGTGCCAGGGGCCACTGGGCGCTGCTAGAGTACAGCTCTAATTTAGTTTGCTACAATTTTCTTTATGCTTCTTACGGTGCCTTTTACGACTAAACTGTTTCCCTATGGTCGTGCCTTCGGTTTGACTCACAAGCTCTGTCTTTTGGCTTTGTCTTGTAGTCTTAACCTATTTTGAATTCTAGGATTTTCTTGATAAATCCCTCACCAGTTGTTACCAATAAATTTATAGAAGTTTTATTACTTTCGTTCAGATGATGGGTATTCGTACTCCTCCAGAGAGTGGGTTCGCGCTTTTCACAGATAACCCCGTCAACGCAGTGGAACATTGCTTACAAGCCAGTGTAAAGGTTGGTATTGCAAGAACATTCCTGAGCATGCCTTCATAAATTCGAGATATAGTGGTATCAGTTACCAGCAGACGAGATAGTTGCTTTGTCTGTCTCCAAATTTGAGCAGCATCAAATTCGGGCGTGATATATGTAATATTTCTATGCACAGATTGACACCCTTTATAGCTCACTTAATCGCGAAATGATGATCTATAAACTTACGATAAAACGATAAAGTCGTTTACCCAGGAAGTGAAGGGAATATTTTTATCGCTCGGCTTTGAAGTCTCTCAGTAAACAAGATTGATTGAAGTTCGCGTAATTGGTGATTGCGTTTCTTTTCGCTCTGTGAGTTACAGAATACGTTTTCCTTTATTTTTTCGTTACACAGCTGTGTGATGTGATATCAAAATGGGAACAAGCCATGCGTCAGAGCCAGGGGAGACTGGATACGAGTCGGGTCATCAAACTGTCGTACAAAAACAGGTGATTAATAATGGAAGTTCGCTCGAAGAGAATTTTTGTTTGACAGAATAGGCTTTTCCAAAAATTACCATAGTACTCTCTAATGTGCCGGGTTAGAGACGTCGTTGGACATATTCAGGGGAGTCTTGGCTCGAGCTGCACCTGCAAAGTATCAGATTTTGTACAATTTATATGCTATTTCAGCGAAGGGCACTAAAATAACTGCATCTACTAACCTAGACGAGGCTAAACCCGCGCATTAAAGATTGTTATCGTGGTATTTTTCAGAAAGAGCTATAAGGTGGGCTTTTCGGTGACATTCATGGGTTTTGATGACTATCAAAAGCATAGTCTGTGTCAGTGACATTTAATCATGGACATGACTGGCTCATAAAAATGCAGACTTTCAGTGGTCTATCATATGCCATATAGACACCTCCTCCTTTACGGTTTAAGTTCGACAAATCCAATATTAAAAACGCCACCTTGCGTCCTTATTAGGTCACAAAGCAAACGGCGTTTTCAGGCAATCACCCAAACGGGTCTGTAATTGATGTTTTGTACTTTATCTTTCTCCTAAGATTACACTTTAAGAGCCTCAGCAGCACAGAGACTGAGAAGGAGAGATTTTTCCTAGTTCTTCAGGTGAGGAATTCTATTTTCTGTGCTCCCCCAGCTCGGGGGACAAGGAGTTTTTATCACAGAATCAGCTAATAATAAAAATAGTAAAGCTGGAGTATAACATGAAGCTTAAACGACTCCGCCCTATCTTTGGCACGACGAGGCGCCCAGTGACTTCATTGCGAAAGTATAAACTGAACTTCCGGTCAAAACCTCTATCAATTGGTAGGTACATTTTAGCAACAACTAATTCAAAAAATCAAATTTTTGTTCATTGAGCCCCATGACACTCTCTCCCGGTGACAAACTACAGCTGGCTGAGCCTGGGGCTCTGGTGATAGCTTGTTTTATAGAGGAAACCTAAACCTTAACCTTTTGCAAATAGTTAAGTGGATCATATAACATGATGGCGGATAACGTCTGCGTGAGGGAATGGCCAGTTCCAACGCGAGTTTAATTTTGTTGGCACTGTTATCCTAACTACGCGACCACTGAAAACTTACATACGTATTGTAACACAAATGGTAAAAGCTTTCGTTGTATTTCTTAACTTTTTAAATATATATGCAGTCGCTTCAGAAACTATAATGTTCTACTTCTTTTCAGCGATAATTGATTTATGGTTTTTATTCTTGCAGACAAATGCTAATGTTGTAAAAGGCCGATTTCAAGTAAGCAAAGAGATGGCGCTGGAGTTTGCTGCTCTGATGGCTCAGGTAATTAACTTTTCTTTTTACCATCTTTGTGCATAATGGTTAGTAGTTTCTCTCTTTTTGTTAAAAGAAGCTTAGGATTGAGGATGAACATAAAGGGCGATCGCGAAGGTGGGTGTTCTATTTTCAATACAGTATACTGTTGATAAGTAACCCGAACGAATTAAAGCACTCGCTGGCTTTATAGGAGCTTTAAGAGAGGCACCTATATATCGACTGTTTTCTTCAGTTTATGTCTGATCATGATGTAACGTTTCATTTTAGATCACTTACGGTGACTACAGAGCTCATACAAATTCGCTACCAAGTACGAGAATTGAAATGGTCATCTCTCAGTTTTGTGCGAAGACGTTGAAAGAAGAAACTGGGAAGCGGTAAGAAATAATTCAACCTTAGTGAATGATTTATAGTTCGTGTTTTGATACTGAGATCAGCCGGACTTTCTTGTTTACCAGTGTTTCATTGTTGCTAAAGGCCTTTTTGTTTTTGTTCCGGATTTTTTTCTTTTTTGTGGACTATCCTTCAGTTTGTGGTCAGTTAGGTTCTGTGGGCTGGTTTCCTACTATTTTTCCTTTTCTCTGTTCTCTGGTCGTTTCACCCGTTCTCTTTCTTGAACCTTTCCCCTTGTTTGTGTTGCCTTTCCTTTTTGTACGAGCCTTTCCCCTGTCCTGTGAGCTTTATCGCCCGGTGACGCATTTTTGACAAAGGATTTATTTTCTTCCTTTTTCAGATCGCTAACTTTGCGTATGGCCGAGAAGTGGTCGACACTGCATGGCTGGAACCAAAAGGAGTGTGTTGATAGGTATCTGGAGAATGCACGCAGATGGCCGTTTTTTGGCTGCAAGTTATTCCAGGCACAGGTATGAGAGAAAAAAACCACCTTCTCATGGCTGTAAAGTGAAGGCAGGTTTTCATTTGATCGCAGCCATAAAACAGATCCCTGTACTTTTTTGAGCGGTCGTAGTGATTCAAATGGATGTGCTACCAAAAAACTAGCGGGCGCAAAAGCGTTAAACCTGTGAAATTCAGTGTGCTCAGCATAGCCGTTGTGGTTGGCTTTAAAATGAAACAATTTTTCTTGGCCTTTTTTCGCTCAGTCAGAAATTGAACTACAACTTTTAACCTTTGCCTTTCATCAAGTAATAATTGGGTCATTCCCTACTCCAGAAACTACAAGGAGAATGGGTACAAGCTTTCGGCGCACCGATTTCTGGGATTGTTTGAGCAGATAAGCGTTACATATGATTGGTTAGTGGTTGTCTTGGATACCATCGACCAATCATAATTAACGCTTGTCCACCCAAACAATCCCAGAAATCGTTGCGCCGAAAGCTTGTACCCATGGCCCTTATAGTTTTGGAGTGGGGAATTGGGTTATATGCCTTTTATGAACGGTACTGACAGACTGTCTCTTCGTTAACAGCAAAAGCATACAGTTTCAGCTGCTAAAAAGCGAGGACCTCAAACAGAGAGTAGCCAGCCGGTTTGGCTAGCAGTGGAGGAGGATAGCATTAGTATACTGGAAGGGCAAAGCTTGGTAAGTCTCTTGTTAGTTCGTTATTTACCAAGAACGGTCTGAAAATAGTCCTGTTCATTCACTTAAATACAAATGGACAACTAGCTTTAATTTTCTGGTGATAAATGTCGCTCTTCATAATGAAATGACAGTGGTAGGAGTGAGGACACAAGAACTTTGAGTGAACGAGTGTTTCGTCTGGCGACCTTGTGGTAGAACACCACGATCACCCACTCAGGAAAAGAAAAATAGACTTGCTTTCTTCATCCTGCTTAGCTACAATCAAGTACGAAAAGGCTCGAAGGATTCCCGGATCGTAGTCAAAAATTATAAGACAACTTTGAACCGGGTAGAAGGGAGAGATTCACTGTATTCGTGAGATTTCTTCTTAGAAACTGTATGCCTGAACTGTGAAAAACTACCCTGAAATATAAGAACCTGTTCAGCCTGACCTCGAAAATTCTAGGTTCTCATATGCGGGATTTTACTGTACTGGCCTTCAGTTTGTGTGTTGATTTTTTTTCAGCGCTTGATGTGTCGGTACCGGTATAAATCAGTAGTGACGTTTGGAGGATGGAAAGATGACTTCATGTTAGTGGTGAACCAGTCCATCATGCGTGGCGGCGCTACAGTAGAGCAAGGAACACAGAGACTATTGTTTGTGATGTCAAGAGAAAAGGTAACGGTTTGCAGCTCATTTAATACAGCCAGCTCAACTCTGTCTAAAATAAACACTCTTGGGACCGTATGAGTGTCCTTTGCAAGGTTGTGTCAGACTTTATTTGATATTTAAAACTATTCCACGAGTGCGCGTTGGATATGAGTTGGCTTTAATCATCTCGTATCCTACAAGCACGAGTGGAATAATTGTGTTATTAAAACGCCACAAAATATCGAGAATTATTTCCGACTTTATTTGTAAAAACAATCGGTTTTCACCTTGTTTTTAATTTTGGGCAGACGCGTACGGTTACCACAGTTGGAGAGCATGGTATAATGGCTTTTATTAAAAACTGAATCATTGGATAATGCAATTCTAGCATTTTGAGTGGCTTAGCCGTTATGGTATATGAGCTATTATACCATGCTCTCCATATATGATCGGTGTACGCGTCAGTTTAAAATTGGAAGCTAGCTGAGATTTTTTTTCGCGAAGGATAGAACGGCGCCCGAAGCAAATTGTTTTAATTCATTTCTTAGAATATTAGAAACGCAATTTCATCGAAAGAAAAAAGGCAAAAACAAACAAAAAAGGCCACAAGAGCTTGTTTGAAAGTTTGTCAAAAAACACATGAAAACACATGGAACTAAAGTACCTTGACCAGCTACGAAAGAAGACAAGTGCTGTTTCTTCATGATCGCGAAGCCATTCGCCGATCGAGTCACTCGCCGATAGATAACCGCGGCTTGTTTATCCGACATCAAGAATATAAATCACAAGTAACCAGCTACAAATACAGGCTATGCAGCCATTCACTAGAGCAATCGAGGCGGCAGTATAGCTTCTTTTCTCGTTCAGCAAAACCAACTTGTGGCTTCAAACAACTTCATAACAAGCGACAGGTAATAGTTTTTCCCCGTTGTTCTTACTTTTATAACTACACCGAAAATCCAAATTCACAGTAATTTCGACCGCTGTCACTTAAAAATTCTTTTCCTTCACATTATCTGCCAGGTTTTTTTAGCTGTTCTGCTGTGTAAAATCCTAGAATCCCGATGACCTTTTAAAAAACTAATGTTCATTGTAACAATGTTTTGATTTTTCATTCATGCATTCCAGGCGAGTCCGTTCGCGCGTTGACAGTTTTGATAGACGTGTGACATGTGAATAGCGGAAGTCCCGTGTCTTTTCCGGTTTGTTCTAGTCGGGGAGATTCAACGAGATTTTGTGGGCGTTTTTAATAAACAATTATTCCACTCGCGCTTGTTGGATATGAGATGATTATAGCCAACTCGGCGCTACGCGCCTCGTTGGCTATGTATCATCTCATATCCAACGCGCCCTCGTGGAATAATTGTTAAATATACCATGATGGCTAAGCCAATCAGAGCTCTAGAATTGCATTATACAATGATTGAGTTTTTAGTAATGTCAGTTATACCCGTGTATTAGCCTGCGTGGAGACGTCTCCCCAGTGTTTCCTTTGATTATAGGAGACGTCTGTACGCAGGCTACCCACCGTCTGTGAATCGTCGCTCAAAGATCAACTCATAAGGCACGTCAGTCTCGTACTGTTCTTCAATGTTTGTGGCGAATCAAGCAAATCCGTATTTTGAGATAAACGAAGGCGTCTACCGGAGAAGTCTGATTGGCGCCCTCTCTTCTTGTGTCGTGTGATACCCCGTGAAGGCGTGAAGAACAATAAAAGATTGCTCGTAAAGGGAGAGGCTTCTCTCCCGGTTCGTCGTCTTCTATTTTGCTGTCTTCCGTCTCAACGTTACAGCTTGCTCCTTTCCACTCACTGAAAACGGACTGTAAGATGTACTTCCGGCAGCTATGGCAATATGTCGTTAACATGTTGAAGCCTTCTTTTGATGCAGACATTCTTATCATTGCAGATTCTTGAAATCACTCTTCTCATGGCGAGCTACATCAACGCTATCATCCGACAAAAGGGTATAACTTGTAACGTCAATGAAACCGGGCCGGCTAGCAAACAAGGGATGGAGGTGAAGGTCTGGGACCTAGAGAGTGCCGAGTGGCCCATAGTGCCAGGCTCCACGGTTGGTCTTCTTTGACGTCACTGAATACTTTATTTTTAGTACAAAAAGAAGTAATGTTTTGTTAGTTGTTTTTATTGTTGACACATTGTAGATTTCTTTGAAAAGCTACGCTGATTTTATGCTTTAATGTTTATAAACTTTTAGGGTCAGTTACATAAACGGAATTCAGCCAGTGCTTAAAAAAAGCCCGTTCTAAGAGATTTTCTGTTTGCCGAACGTTTTTGCTTAACACCATTTATTGTGAAGAGTTTCATGAAAACATGACTTACACGAGACAAGCATTTGTCTTCTTAAATTGAACCACTAAGGAAGAGATCTGAAGGTCCAAAGACTTGCTAAACCGCGGTGTAAGTTAGAATTCGTTTAAATAACCGACCCTTAGTGTCTGTGATGTGATAATGGGGATATTGTAGACCTTATTAGCAGCCGTTGATCAGAGAATGAGCCCGCACTCGTCTCTTCTCGGGGAAGAATAAGATCGGACCCGAAGGAGCGACGGGTATCGAGCCTAGGGGTAATTTTTGAGAGGAAGAAGGAAGACAATTTCAACTTCGTAGGAAGGCAACTTCCACCTGAAGTCTACCATGCTGCGACGAAAAACTCGTGTTTTTTATCAGAAACTGTATCCTTTCGGCTTTGAAATTGTTCTCTTTTTACTTCATCAGCTAAGGAATCGCCAAGTAAGAAACTTTGCACCCCTTTTGGTTTTGCTGTCATTTACATATCTGCTGGAAAAAAGTTGTAAATTATTGAAATTCCTTGGATTATACTGAGATGTTGAACATCGTGGGACCAGATAACTGCTACGTTAAAACCCCTCCTTACGGACATCTTATTCTATTACGGACAGTTTGGGTTGTCCCTGAGGAAAGAAAGCCCTTACATTTTCTCTAAATTAAACCTGTTTAATACGGACGCCCCGTTGTCACGGGCGCTTTCTATGGCCCCCTCGGTGACCGTTTTAGGGGCGTTTTACTGTACTTTTTACTCCAGGCCCTTGTGTTACACTATAGGGAGCAGTCTTGGTAAACATTTGTTGTTTCTAGTCGGACCTACGGCCTCTTTTTTCCCCGTCATTAGCTCTGTTATATGGGGATTGGTTTCTCGATAGTTGCAGTATTTATCTGTACTGATTCATTTGAATAACCGTATGTAAAAATGTAAATTTGACGTGGGTTATTTGGCCTCAACAAGTCGTGTGAGAGTATTGAGGGCCACCCACTACTCGTTAGTGAGAGTATATGATGTTGGAGCCAAGCTCGTTGTAAAAAATTGTCAAACTTCAGTTTATAGATTTCACTGAAATGAAGAGTGTAGTTAGGAAATTAAGCAATAGTTTGCCGAAAAAGCTGATTTTATTTTCAAGAAAATATTGATTTCAAATCTAAACAATATCGCTATAGTTAGTATAGCGGTAGATATGAGATATATGTACCATAAGATTGAAGAGTGTTTTTCGCGCTGCTTTTCGCCTCTTCTTGTCGCACTTTCTTAAAATAGACAATAGAGTATATAAAAGTGGGCGAAATCGATCGCGAAAAGGTGAATTTGAAAGTCAAGGCAACCTACACGGTGACTGCAAGAAGCCTGCCCAAGAAGCGATAGATTTAATGGCAACTCTGCACTTGCCTCACGTTAATTTTTATACATTTCTTTGCCGTCACTGCATGACTACGGCGTGAAACGTCCTAATGCAACGTGTTCATGGAGAACGTGAACACGGAACACCAACTTTTCCTCTCTCTTTCTTTACTTCGATGGTTTGAGCTAGCTGGAATTATCGGGATAAAATTTAATGCTCTTTGTACTGCTGTAGTCGCCGTTGTGGTTGCTTAAGCCTTCTAAATATTCACCTTAGCTCAGACTAAATCTACTTGAGAAGGCTTTAAATGTAAGAGAATTATGTTAAGAAATTATTCCTTTCTGCGGTGGAAATTAAAAGAAGGCTCTAGTTCGTGTGAAATAGTTCTTATCATATCAGATAATAATCTATACCTTTTTTAAATAATCAGTGCCCGACGCTAATTTTGTTTGCATCATTTGTGGCATAAATCTTAAGTTACTGCAAAGAACATATCGATATTGATGAAATCTAATACCCCAGTTATGTTTATTATTAATATTTTAGTGCCGTTGAACTTCAGAGATGTATTAACTGTGTAACAGAACTGAAGAAATACTTTTATCTGGGTGGAGTCATTTTCTGTTTGATCCCTGATCAGTAAGTGTTTCCTCTTTTTCCCGTAAGAGAAGTTTGCAAGTACTCGGCAAGTCTTAAGTATAACTTAGGAAAATAGACCCTTACACGGCAGTTTTTTGTTTTTCAAGTTTTGTTAAAGAACAGTAATCAAATATCCATCTACACTGCTGTAAAGAGCGCCTTAAAATTAGGCAACTTACTAAGTTTGAGTCGTGTTGACAGATTTTCACTAACTGGTCTCAGTCAAAGGTTAAAAAAACCCTGGAAGGTTCTATTAGAGTAAAACATTAGTATAGAGTATTGCCGTTATATAAAATGTTAACTTGGTGGTGGCATTCACCCACCAACTGAGTTGTTGTTTGAGGACAGATTGAATGAAGAATAGAAAAATAAAGTTTGTTTTAGAAACAGGAAACTTGTTAACTGGCGACTACTTTTGTTCATCCATTGAAATGACAGAGTATCTCTGAGCATTAACCCCCTTCTCCGCCCTCTTCCTTTGCCGGATTTTAGCTACTTAATTGCTTTTCATTATCCCATGCCACTGGCCAACTCTACCGGATTTTCCTTGTCAAAAGGCAAGCAACCCTGGATTGATTACGTGAGAATGGTAAAAACTCAGACCGGTAGTCAACTTTTCAAATCTTGCTTCTGTTTAGACGACACCTCTCAGCCTGAAAAATCATCCTAGGTTGCGTTCATACTTGGTTCCTGGGGACTGGTGCCCGAGTATGATACTCCCTAGTCGCTAATGTGAACCCACCTTTTTTAGAGGACCCGCGCTAGAATTCAGGCACGGTTCCGGTGCCCGAGTACAAGGTGTCGACCTTATACTTGCGCACTAGAGTGAGCACCGGATCCCTGTGTGAACGTGCTTTCCGTCGGTTCCGAGGAGTTTTACCACAGTCAACTTCTTCGCTCCTTTTGCAAAAATGGCGTCTGCTGACGGAGCAAAGTGGACGAAAGACAACTTGGGTACCCAGAGTGTGGACAAAGCACCATTTTATACCGTGCCCGGGCACTAAGTGTGAAAGCACCCTTAGACCGCGGTGGTGACTCATTTAATTCTGGGAGCTACCAACACGAAACATGTACACTAAACTGAATCCGGTCGGAAAACCCGCTCCGGTTGTTAGTCACGCCCATCTGAGATGAATCAGATGTTCACGTTTGTATTGTGCAGACACAAGCACTCAGTTTGAAGTTTGTATAGGGGAGCCAAAGTTATGTAGAATTTTACTGGTCTTGATTTCGTGACCGAGAGGTTAGAGTGCTGGAATTGTAATCTTAAGACCGCGAGTTTTGTTCTCGGTAGTCCGGAGATCAACTGGTTTGCCTTCGACTAGCCTGTGCCAGGCTCTCAGATAGTATAGTGGGAACGTATTAAAACGAGCAAAGCGAAAATAAGACGCGCACGACTTGAGAAAGGAGGCGGTGGCGGCGGGAAAAATTGGACAGCCCCCGCACGTTTTTCGCATTTCTTTTTTCTGAACGATTTTCCACCACTATCTCGGAGCCTGGAACAGGCTAACCTGCGACCAGTTGTGGTCCACAATGGAAACTACTGGTATACCAATAATTGTGTTACCCCCACAAAGACAGTTGTGAGCGGATTCCTGAGAGGGCAATGTGTGGAGAGATGAGAAGGGAGTTGAGAGCGCGCCCCTTGGCCTCCACTTAAAGATCTGTAGAAAACTATAAAATATGTACCTAACTGTTTATAATAGCAGAAATTTTAAATATCACTGTTCAGGACCCACTTAGGCTCCGTTCACTTGGCAGCGGACGAATTTTTGAAAGGCTGAAGAAAAAATGACGGATAGTGATGTTCCCAACAGAGTTGAATATGGTGGCTTTGCTAAAACTAGGCCATGGAGGAGAAATTCATCCAGTGTCATCACAGGCCCTCGTTAGATTATTCGGTCGCGTGCACTTTACCGTCTTGCATGCAATTGCAAGTTTGACAAATAAACCGGAGCCATGGGTTTCAGTAACCGATGATGCATGATGATTATTCTTTTACTAAAATTTGGAACGTAAAATATTCTTCGCGAAAAGAGCAGGTTATCAAACCAGTCTCCTTTTTTAATTACAATGTTTTTACAGTGTCAAATCAGTCTCCCTTTTTCGATTTACAAAGTTTTTACAGAGCCGAATCAGTGTCTTGATTTACATGATGTCTACGATGACAAATATTTGCTCAATATTGCAGCATCGCTAAAACTCTTATTTACGCGTTATTTACTCGTTCGGAAAGGAAAGATTTACTGGCTCTTTACAAAGGAGATACAGTAAAAACGTGTAAAACATTTTACACATTTTTACATGGTCTTCAGTCTATTACTGCCGAAGGACGCTGACTGTAAATGTTTTTTACAGTAAATTTAAGTGGTGAGGGAAAATTGAAAATTGACGTAAATTTAATTTTACAAACTGTCATGTAGATTTACAAAACATGTATAAATTGTAGTTTACAGGTTGTAAATCCATTTTACATGTGCCTGTAATTTTTCAACGTTTCCAGTGTTAATCCCAGGAAAATTGACCATGACCTTTAATTGCTGGCAAAAGAGAAAATTCTCATAAATGGACGATAAGTAATTAGTTTCTGAGTAAAATGATATCGATTACTCCAGAAATTACTCGTGCCTTACGTTACCATAGAAACTAATGGGTTTTTTTAAAAATACTTAAGTTTCCTCTCAGTTGCCGAAAAACAATTAGACTCACTATGCATCGTTTCAACCAACAATTTTTAAAATAGATAATATACTGAGTGCTTTCATACTGCAAATTCGCTGTTGGATATAAAAGACCCAAACACGCGAGTTGTCACTTTTTCAGTTCTGCGCAGAACAATTAAATAAACTTAGTATGATATCCAGAATAAGGTTTTTTAATTAAACAGACTCGTGTTTTGTTCTATTGTCTATAATCATTCGAGCTTTAGTTAATATATTTTACGACTTTTACGCTTGAAGATCTTGCAAACTGCAGAAGAACAGATAATCCTGCTGACGGATTTTCTCCTTTTAACGTAGATTACCGATTTTATGCGATCAGCTTGAGATTGATGCCGTCATTCCAGGGAATCGAAATCATGATTTAACAATGCAAAAAAGAGGAAACTTCTTCAGTTGATTCTTGGCGCGCTTGCGAAATACTGTCTTTCCATCTTCCGTGCTAAATTTTAATGCCATATTATATTGTTGATTTATAGCGAATGGTTTTGTTACTGACAGCTACATCTTAGATTAGCAAACAATGAATTTTTAACAAAGGAGATCTCCTTTTTGTTTGCCAATGTATTCATATGTGAAAGTTATTCGCCATGTGGGATTCTATTGGCTTGCATTGTTTTCACCTGTAATTGCTAATGAAATACACCAGACTTCAATATTGCACAAGGCGGTCACACGGATTTGAGAAAAAACTACTGTTTTCCGTCTAAAATCTGATAAATATTTGCACCAAAACAAGGAAACCTATCAACGATAAGGTGGGTTAGTAAAAAAAAAGTAACAACACTTTTTTGATTGATAGGACATAAAAACTACGTAGTGATATTCTCTTTACAACAAGTGGGAGATAACAAAGATGGTTTTTGTATAAATTTAAATTATTATGACTTCTCTTCTAACAAAACCTGATCCTAGCGAGATCAAGTGATTTGCTGCGCATTCAACGAAGTTCTCGCGTAGCCTTCACATGTAATTATTTTACAATTGATGTTTCGCTTTCGCCATGTGCAAAATCTGAGAGGACGAACAATATCTCGACCGAAAGAAAATGCGGCGTTCGACACAAATTGGTTGTAGCCAAGTTCTAACAGAATTAATTATTCGAAACTTTCGAGTTTATTTAAAGATTTTAAAATTCATTAAATAAACTGGAACTCCTTCGAAGCGAGGACTGCAGCTAGTGATCGTTTAAAAGCCATCTTAGTAATCACCCTAACGCTTAGCGATTGTTTTTCCGACATATGTGATTACGATAAATTTAAAATAACGAAAACCAATCTTTGACAAGACCTGAGTTACGAGCAAAGCTGAAAAAACCGTCAAGTAGTAGAAAGGACTCACTTATGCACGTCGTCGACGTTTAATTGTTTGTATTTGCTGTCTTTTTAATATTTGCCTTAATATAATTCGGTACATTTCACTCAGTCCAAGCACTGAGTGTGTATTTCATTTTATTGCTTAGGCAAAATATTATATTAAACTGACGGTTCACCTCAAGATTTCCGGTATTGTTCGCGGCAAAACGTTTTGAAGGATAAACTTTTAGCGTACTCTGTAAATATTTTAAACAGTTTTGTAGAACAAATCTTTGGGCGCAAATCACCATTTGCAGTGTAAATTTCTTTTATTAAATGTCAGTGACGGAAGAAACCTAGCGTGTGCCATTATTTTACAATATTTATAATTGCATGCGATTCCGATTAAAGAAAAACTCAATCTCATAAAATTCTGACAAAACAATGCAGGCCGCTTCCTTCAAAACTGAAATAAAAATGAAAAAAAAAATGCACTCTGCTTCCAAGACTCGGAGGTCTGTCCAAAATTTGAATAAAATAATCAGAACAATATACCTGGCAATTCCAAATTTCAGCAGCTAAAAGTTTTTAATGAGTTAATTATGTGACACGTTATTAAAGAAAATAAACTGGTATAGAAAAGATCAATGCTCAACTAGGTTTCACTTGAATAAATAATGCACGCGTACAATCGTGTATAAAATATTAAGGAACTGCGATCGTAAAACGGGTAGAAAATCGCAAAGCGACTATTTGTATTCGAGGCACTGTGTATCCGGAATCCGACACTTCCGATTGGCTCGTTTTGACAAACAGCGACAGGTGTGTTGACGATCTCTTGACACAGAGAACAATAGAGAAGCCCGCTCAATGCATGGAAAGCCAATCAAATGACGATTTGTGACAGGAGTGGTGGTGTGATGCGGTGTGAAACGGAGCACAGAATTCCTTGTGAGACATCTGCCGCGGCTGGGCTAAAACAACCAGATTAGTTCCTTTTTATCTTCATTCAAGGTCTCATAGCTTTGATATTTTTTCCAGCTCATGATGTCGGTTAATTTGCGAAGCGTAGAGTGTCTTAATGAACCGGAATAATGGCACGCTACAGCAACTTTCATTTTTAATGATTTTGATGGTTTTGATTAGTGTTTTGAGGACAACAAAGTGGAAAGGATGTAGCTTCATCATTTTAAATAGTAACAGGGGAAGTTTGTTCATTCAACTACGGAATTTCTTAGCCTATTTACTCTCGTATTTGTTAGTGTAGGTATGTTTGTGATGTGGCACCGATAAACTAAATTGAGAGATCGGTGTCAATATTTTTCCTTCGCCTTTTGCCGTCGTTTGACAATCAGACAGTGCGAGTTCCAAATTTTTTAACTTTTTCAGAAAAGTCGCGCTCGGATTTATTGTGGGGTTTCACGGAGTCATGCCTTCATTTACTTGATACTTATAAAACGTTTTCACACCATTTATAGGTCCTACTCAGGCGATGTGGAATGACCCTTGTAATTCCCATGACAAGTTTGTGGTCGTTTACGATGGAAGATCAGTGTTTGGATGAGGACGAGACATTGCTTGCGGACGAATGGGAATCACCTTCTGAAGAACTTAATTTTCTTTGTAATAACCTAGGGGAGGAAGGTGAGTACATTTTTATACATCTAATTGAATTCCCCTTTTCTTTTTAATCTCAAAACAACACCTTATTATGCATGAAAAGTACAGCCAAAGGCTGAGTGCATATATTCATCCTTAATTCGTATGCATCTATCAAGCCTGACTGATTGTTTGAGTTAAGCAGGATCCCTTTGTCTTCGCTTGTTTAATTTTGCAAAGTTTAGTCTTGAAAGGGTCTCGGGTTATTTAAAAAGCACTTAATATTTGTGCCCTGACCTATTTACTTATTCATCTCCTGTTTCATAGATATATATCGCGTGAAAGACAGAGGAATCAAAAGGAAGGAATCCAGTAGTAATGTTGTAGTAGGAAGCGAAACCGCTCCAGTTTCGCCGGTGGATCAACGTCGCTTTATATTACAGGTAACGTTTGAAAAGTTACGGCGATTAGAAGACCCGGAAGCCTGTCTGAGACGAACAGTTTTGATAAACAATACGTTGAAAATGCTTCACAAGCAGATTTACGCAGAGGAAAACCCATTTGTTTGCGGTGGGCTCGCGACACTACAGCCGAGCGAATGTACAACCAGAGAGGAAGCATCCCCATCAAATCCCAAGGTGATACGGTTAAGTTTTGATAACAATGTCACGGAAGAAGCTCGGACAAAACGCGTTGATAATAGCACGGCTTTGACACCAGGGGAAAACCTCTGCAGTGGATGTACGCTTTCAGATGTGTATACGGAGGAGGTTGAAGACGATGTCTTTGAGCCAGCGGAGGAAATTTCGTCCGACCGAGAGTCAATATTTGGTGAACTCGACAATGTATTTCATAGCTATATTTGCGCCCTTGAAACGTGAGTTTTGAATTTATACTTGCCCTTTTGGAAATGGCTAATGTTTGTACTATACATTTGTGTATCACCACGGAGTTTATTTAAATTTATACCTCCTGAGGTGGTAATAACATAAGCTTATATTTATACATCTTTGTACATAGCAGCTCATGTAAATTGCGCTGATCCCTATATAAAGATCAAGAGATATTTTATGTACTAACTTATTAGGCAAAAGATCGATCTATATTGCATGTTGTGTAGAAAAGTCGTCTTGCAAATTTGTCATATTTACTTTGTCCGCATGTAGCTGTAAGCTGTAGTAATATTCGTGGAAAATTGCAATATCGTCGTGTCAATCACGCATGATAATCACGCGTAGATGTTCTCGAGGGTATTATCTCTCTAAAAGGCAAATCATTTGTGTTTTTTACACTTTGAGATAAGGAAATAACACACCATAGCGAGTCAATATTAACACGAGTAGATTTTAAAATCAACTCATCCCGAATAAAAATAAATAAGTGTTGAGTAAAACTGACGCGCCAAATTTGTGCCAACATCTAAAAAATAACATCTTTCAAAGTCCGTTTTTTGCGACGCATAGCCACTTAAGTGCCAAGACAGGAATATGTGTAAATTTGAATTTCAGCTCCTTCACTTTGTGGTTTAAGAAGATTTTCCGTTGCAGTTTTCCTTCATTAAAATGTTTTGATAGTTGCGTATGGTCCGTTTTTAAAGTAACTCTTCCGACATTTTTGTCGCTTTTGAATACTGATTGCCCTAACGCCCTTTTGGAATTCAGTGAAATGAACAAGCGTATAGGAAAGTAGTTACACTGTAGTTTTTTTCAGGTCAGTCTAAAGCGGTTGTTATTTGTTTGAATCGTTGATTGTGAAGTACCGAGAGATTTTTAAATGCCGTCTTATTTTTGAAGGGGAAAAACGCGCTGGATTGTAACTAAACTGTTTTGTTCAGCATAAACTAGTTGACTTAACCCAGGCTGCCCCTGTCTTCGGCAGTTCATTTGTATCAAACTCTTGTGATTTCCAAATGGAGGGGTTCCCTGATACTAAGGTGCCAAGGTGAGAGGGGGGGGGGGGGCATACTCTTGGGAATTCTTGGTGGGGGTGTGCTGGTACTGCCCAGTTCTTCAAATTCTGACCCTATTTCAGACCAAAAATGTCTTTCTTCACACCCATTTTCAGACCTGGCCTCTAAAATCCATCCTCGATTTCAGACCTGGCCTCTAAGAAATAGTTTCATCATGATTACATAGATTAGAAAAGCAACAAAAAAGATTTCTTAAAATTCATTTTGAATTTGCATATTTTTCTTTCGTTCTTTATAGTCATTTGGAACTGAAATGATAAGTACGTTCATACACTCTCGGTGGTTCACTTGAAAACCATACCCAATTCCCGACCAAAATAAGCTAAGTCTATACCTGTTTTCAGATCAAAGTGCCACAAAACCCCTACCCTTTGGGAAAGCACATATCTTTGTGGCTTAAATAAGGGAGTGCCCCCCCCCCCCCCCGGCCATGCTAGCAAGGACTCCAATTCCACGATGTATGGCGTTGGAAGTGCAGGAAAGCAAACAAGACTTTGCTGGCAAGGAAGAAGAGATTTTACTCTTGGGCTAGGAATGCAGGGTTGGGGCTCTTCTGTGGTGTTCTCTGCATTCAAAACTGACTTTCTTTGCACACTGCTATGGTGGCATTTATTTCAAAATCAGAGTTCTTGCTTTGACAGCAATTACAGTAAATCATTTGTAAATTATAAGGTAAAACAGAAATTATACATTAAAAGGTCTATGAAGTCTCACTTTTTTGCTGTGATAGAATCATTTGAAAGGGTGTACATCAGTGAGTTGCACCAAGTTTTTTCTCATATGTTTGTCAAATAAATGCCCCATTCTTCTTATTGGGTGTGGCATTTATTGGTAATTTCACTTCCATCTGAGGCGTCTAATTGAGGGCAGTGTTTATTCAAGGACCGCGTTTAATCAAGTAAATACGGTATTGTGTGAAAATACTAGCTTTTGATACTATTTGATTGGCTGAAAGTAGTTGTATTTTGAGCAGCTTAATTTGAAATGCCTACTTTAGTTACAGAAATTAAACTTGTACTAATGTGAACTAAATAATTCGACAGCATTAATACTGGGATGAAAGTTGATTATAAATTAGGCTGTGAGGACCAATGTACTTTTCACTTACAGTGATGATGCTATGTATAATTCCTTACGGCCGATCAGCATCCTCAGATCTTGTGAATGATAATATTTTTGCTGTCCTATTGTGTATGTACATGTAATGTATACATGTTGCTTTTTATAAAATAAAAGGCAGATATAAATATATATAAATCATTGCCATCTGATCGGGTTTTTTAGTTAAGATATTGTGTAAAGCTTGGGTCAAAGTAATTTAATTATGGTTAATAAGTAATTTATTATTATTGTTATTAAGAAATTTGTATATTTATACATTGTTTGTGTGGACGATATTGCATTGTAGATCTTTGACCACGTAGATGTATACAACCATTAGATATTGTAGAATTGTGTTTATTAATGTCACATATTTAGTACAAAATTTATAATTTATGGTTGGAGGAATAACTAAAGAAGTTCTTTATTCTCATGAAAAAATTGAAAACCAAGAAAATTGTTATAATGTTATATAAAAAAGTTTTAAACATTAGAGGTATTTTGATTTTCCAATTAACAAATCATTGTTTGTATTTTTGTTCATTTCGTCGTCTAAAGTTTAGAAGTTACAATGATCATAGCATCTTTTGGCTAGGATCAACCCTAAAGCGTGGTCAAAATAAGGCAGCACATCGATGCAACTGCTTATTTTACCACCATCTTAAGCAGCAACATTAGAGTGGTTAAGCAACGATGACAGCGACGGCAAAAACGCAATAGGGTCAGATTGGCAAAACAACAACTTTGCACGTGCATCATGCTTTTTTGTACATTTCTTAGCAGTCATTGCATGACTTCAACACAAAAGTGCCTAATTTCACATTTTGTTGAGGATGGGAACACAAAACAACAACTTTGTTTTCCTTTTCCTGAACTTTGATTCATTCCTTTAGAATTCAACTCCAAAAAAATTTGCCAACATTTAACAAATTAAACGAAATGAAATATTAGGTGCAAAAAAGTTTGAGACAGAGCAAATTCACTCTTTAGGTGACGCTCTCGAAGCCGTCGCTGTTGTCATTAATAATTGTTGGAGAGTTGCTCTTTATAAAGTTGTTAAGCGACAATTTTTTTGTATTATGTTGCACAAACAGTTTTACGAAACTTGTTGCCCACATTAACATCCATCTATTTTTTAATAAAAAATATTTATTTACTATAATATATTTTACTGTTTTGCAGTGCATTCATTTTGTTACTTAAGGACCTGTCTGTAAATCATGATCACTATTAATGATATCCTACTTTCACGTGTATGCAAATCTTGTAAACAACCTAACCTTGACTTTTTGAGATTAAAGATACTCAAACTTGATTTAAAGTTGGTTTTTGAAATATTATGTTGCCTTTCATATAAATGCAATTATTTCCAGAATTTAATTACTGTATTAAAATATTGTTCTGTTTATTCAGTAATGTCTTTTAAAGCACTGAAGCAGTATACATTTACATTTTTGAGTTAAATTAACTGGGCGTTTTTAGTAGAGGCTATTACACACAATTTATACACTAATTCCATTGTCTTCTTTTGTTTACGTAGTTGTTAGTATCTGTTCTGTGGATTAACTAAAATCACTCTAGCAAGTGTATACTGTTGATATGGCAACTTACTTTATCATAAAAGACCCATAAAAGTGGGGGTAAATTTTTCATCAATTATACTTATTATGCGGTTATTGATTGGTTTGGATCATAGCACAAATAAGAAGGCCCTTTATTCATTTATGTTTGGCAAAAATATTTGGAAAATCCACAGGGGTATGGGGAGGGTTTAAACCTTCTGTGCTGGGCAGGGGGGTAACTAGGGCGGTCAGCAAAAAACGTAGACTGCGGACTATTGTTTGCACCATGCAAATGAGTATGTGACAACAACAGTCCCATTGTTTTCGAACACTAAAAACAATAGTCCACATTCTGCATTTTACACTGCCCCTGTAGCTAGGGTAGGTCCTGAGGTACCCATGGACCCCACTTTGTGAGAGACATTCCTTTCCTTTTTCTGTGAAATTAACATTCTAGAAAATTGATAAACCAAAGTCCATGCTAAAATCTTAAAACCTGCTGTTTTTGAACAACTTTTTCTGGCAAAAAGTTCAGCTAGAAAATTTTTGTATTAAAGCATTTTTGTCAGCAGGGCAAAATTTTGCTTTAAATTGACATTACCCCAGGAGGCACTTTAGGCAAATTGGGGTAGAAGTGTTCCACTTAGGCTTTCAAACCCTGCTTCTATTTAAGACAAAAAATTTTCATTTTGCTACCCTGCCAGCCAGGTAAAAGACCTCATTTTATGACCCTGATTAGTTTCATTTTGCACACAGAATTAAGTAATGTTTCAAACTAAGATCATGGAATTAGATTTGTTGGAAAGATATTTCTGGTGCTACAAATGAAGACTATTTATCACCAGCATTTACACTTGTTTAAAGGCTTGTGGTCCAAAAAGACTCTAGACCTTGAAAATCCCTGTTCAGTGGCACATATGCCATACCCGTTTAGGCCTCATGGCACAGCACAATAAGGGAGTGCTTCCTCTGGCAACATTCAGTTGTTCTTTCTTCGTGACTCAACTATGTGGCTATTCTACAGATTTTTCCCTCTCCCCCATTACTCACTGCACATCTGAAAAATGTCACTTTTAATAAAACACGAACAGCATACATATTTAAAATGACAATGTGGTAAAACCCCACGGTGTGACACAGTGTGCCCACCGCATCTTAACTATGCCCCTAGGTCTCTAGCGGAATGCAGATGTATGCTTTAGTGTTACTGGTATATAATTAAACATGCCAGCAGGCCAGTCAAGTACCAATACCACACAGCAAAATAAGCAAGTGATCTAAAAAACGAGACTTAAAATCATAACAAACCTGGTAGCTTGCCTAGCAGGTGTTGAAAGGGTGCTGCACAGGCTAAAATTCTACTTAATGCTCATTACTAGCACTGATGTAGATCAGGGTGCAAATGGATTTGAAAGATGTAACCAGTCTAATTCATATCAGTCACAATTTTTACTCAAGATAAACTCAAAGAAGTAAAGCCTCAGAGGATGTAGCTATATACATACAGGGGCTATAAAGGCATGTGGGGAAGGTGAAGTAGTTTTGCCTGAAATAGGTTGTAGAAATCAAATGATTAGAACTGGTCTACAATAGAGTACCACGTTTACAGAATAGTGATCAATACAGTCAACTCTCTCATAGTGACCACTTCTCCTAAGCAAACACCTCCCGTAAGCAACCACTTTATAAATATGTTTCAAAACTCTCTCGTAAGCAACCACTTCTCAGATATTTAAAGCGACCGCCACCACTTTTAAGGCTAGAAATTTGACATATTCTTTTGTTTTCTGTTCCTGGTGACCACTTAGCATGATCACTTATAGTTGTAAAAGATCATTGCTTGAATGTCAAAAAAGGTCAGTTTTGAATTGCACTAAATAAAATTACTGACAAATTATAGCAGTTGATCTTTACAAAAAGGATGGCTGTCACTACGAAGGGATTGTTATTAAAATTGATGCAAAATGTTAAGTATAAAGTTTCTACAGTTCCAAGCTCAATTCGACATGTCAAACATTATTGCCAGTTGTCTATTTGCCTTATGTTGGCTTATAAGGTAATACCTTAATGTATGTTAAACAGGTAGGGTTTGAGCTCATTTTCTTGATTTTTCCCATAGACAAAACCACCTCCCATAAGCAACCACTACGTTGTGCACCCAGGGTGGTCACTTACAAGAGAGTTGACTGTATCATAAAGAATTGGGAGTCTAGAATAGAGTAGGATTTCTTTGATGCCCTGTCAAGGACAGATGAGCGAAATTGCAATTAAACAGGGTACCGTAAAATTCCGAAAATAAACCCCTCCATGTATAAGCTCCTCAAACTAATGCAAAAAACCCAAGGGCGGATCTAGGGGGAGGGTGCAGGGGGTGCACCCCCCCCCCCTCAGATGACCTGCAGTTTTCTAATACAACTGGTATTCTGCAAAAAAAAAACTATGTGGTTTATTGGTGTTGAAGTACAGCAAGAGACGAGTGCAACCCCCTCCTAAAAAAAATCCTGGATCCGCCCCTGAAACCCTCCGTTAAATCAGAATTTTACGGTATGGTATATGTCAAGGGTTTCGAGTCCCTGAGACTCATCCCCGTCTACAAATTCCAGGCTTCTACTCAGTAGCAGTGATTGTGCCTGTTAGTTTAACTGAAAGCCTTAGCAAGGCTTTGATTCAAAAAGAGGAAGTTGGGAGCAAAGTGATCATTTAAGAATTGTTGCTTAAGAGTGTACTTTGAGACAACAAGTAAGTAACCACTATTACAACAAAGGGGAGGTAACCATTGCCTCTAATTGTACAGCATTTCTTTTCTGGCTCCAACATTTCAAAATGCTTGTTCTAGTAAGCAATTAGTTTGCTTGCTGGGGCAAACAGGGCAATTACTTCTTAGTGGCTGCTAATTATTAATCATAGACAGGTCCCATGTATTCCAGACATTGTCCAACTAGCAAAATGTATAATTTATTAATACTTAGTATATATATAATAATTATTTCACTAGCTCTTAGTAACATTATTCATTTTAAATCACTGCTGTCATTATCATACTAATCTTGGGATGTAACACCCATAAATTAAAAAATGCATTGTTTGCAACAATCTGTATGCAAGCCTTAACAAATTTCTAACAAATAGCCTAATGTCGATTTTCAGTCAATAACTTTGGATTTTGTCATAAAATATCTTCAAGGAGGTTTAACAAGCACATAATGGACTGCAAACATCGCTTTAAAGGCTTCCCAATCCTACAAACTTTGCCATGTAAGATAATATATTTACACAGTAATATTATGGTACAGTATAAATTACCTACAAATATACGATGCAAAAATACTCTTTTCCAACTTCAAATACATCTCCAATTCACATAAAATATTCATTTCAAACTGCATATAAAACGATGTGGATTTAATCGGCAAAACCGAATATAAATAGATTACAACTCCACAAGCGGATTCTAACATCTTAAAACGTCTAGCAAAAATATTTAAAAGATCCTAAACAGGATTTGCGCAGGTAAATGTGAAGGCAAAGCCTTGGCAAATTTCATTACGAAATTTTGATCGCTTACAACTAAGATCCAACTAAAATTTGCATTACTTGATCTAGTTCATCAACAGCGTAATCGTTCGCACGCTCAAGCTTTATGCTGTCGCTACACCTGGAAGATAAACTTTTTGTAGCTACACTGGTTGATCCAAGGTTCCAAGCGGTGCAAAACTCATCGAAATCGATGGGAAACGAGCCGTTCGGAACGTCAAAGTCATATAGTGATACATCTACATCTTTAAACTCTAATTCCTCTGTCAATTCCATTCCTAAAAGACTTCCGCACGTGATTTCTCTGATAAATTCTTCTGCGTTGTAACTGACTTCTTTCCCGTGGTGTTGATCGTTGTCGTCGGAAAGAAGCGCAGAATTGTTGTTCGAATCAGGCGCGAAAGAGAGTTGCTGCCCCTCCAGGTCTGATTTCGCTTTGGCGGGTATTTTCTGCGCGCTGTTCGCAGATTTCTCCAAGTCAAATTCAAGTTCTTTTACCATTTTGTCGCCCAGGATGTTCATTTCTTGTTCAAAGGTTAGAGAACGTTTCAAAGTCTCACATTCTTCGCGTGATCGCGTGCCTATATTGTGACCAACGTAAGCCAGTCGTTCGCTATTGTCATTGACTGCTCGTGTTTGCCCGTCGCTAAGTTCGCTAACAACTGTCATTTCCAAAGTCTTGCGCTCTTCTCGGATGTCTTCTTCGATTAGACGAAGAGTGTTTGAGATAAGCACGGTTCTGCAAAGAATAGGTTCTGACCTGGTGAAGCTTTTCTGCAGTTTGCAGATCGAAATGTTGAACACCGTCTGCCGTTGAATACAACGGCCATGAAGCACCTCATCGTCGCCATCGACCTCACTCAGCTTTCGTTTAACGCCGTGTGCACGTTCAGTTATCATCCTACAAAGATAAAACGCATAATTAAAAATTTGCAAAGAAAATAAGGCGATATTTGAGAACATATCGCAAAATAAAGGAGTAAAATCTCGAGCTGAAGCCCAAAATGGTTTTCATCAAACTTCTTTACGATTTCGCTTCAAAACAAATCAAAGTTCAGAAAAACCAACTAATCCTGTTCAAAAAAAGGACAAAGACTGTTCACGATTTTTCCAAAACAAATGTCTCCTTCGAAGAATACTTGAAAAACCAGCGATCGCCGGAGTACAGATCGCGGTGGCAACATTGTCAAAATTTAGCAGGTACTTGATGAAGTAGTAGCCTAAAAAGTTACAACTCACCGAAACTACTGTTCGCCTAGAATTCGCAGAGATATGAATCCGTTTTGCAGGTAATACTTTCCAATCTGTACACTTCAAGACTGAAGTTCAAGAAAAATCCTTCACTGCTTACAGAAAAAGGGTAAATCTGTGTGTCTCCGAAGAAAATCAGGCCGGCGAAATTTCACCTTCCTTACTCATCCAAGTTCAACCATCAAAACGGTTGACGTCAGTCGCCTTATTTGGGCAATAATGACAGGTATAATTGACATATATGCCATATTTGGAGGAAAGCCTGGAATGTAAACAGCGTGCGAGCGTAATCGACTTCCGACTTGATTGCAAAATCCAGTGAAACTTTCGTTTTCAGTTTTCACTTTAGCAAGCACACGCAAATAAAAACGCTGACAATTGCAAATAAATTTGCAGTTGAAATTTTTGCAAGGTAATTCCGCGTCCGTCTACTACATATGCGCCCATCTAATACAACAAAAGTTGCTTGTCATACTCAAAAACAAACATGGAAGTAGAGCACGTACGCACGTGTGCTTAGTTTTTAACAACCTTCGTAATCTGATGTTCTTCTCAACTTTTAAAGACAAAAATCAGCTAAACTGAACAAGGAGACGTTGGATGTCAAAAGGATAAATCGGACCACAGAAGGGATTTGACGTTCGACAAAGTTTTCGCAAAAATTAAGTATGTATTTTGGAAAATCTTCAAAAAAACCTTGAGGGTACTTGTTTTGTCGTTGTTGCTGTTAAACTGAACTTTAATGCCATGCTATGCGATTACACACTCGCCTATTCACGACCTTATCGCTTTGAAAGAAATTTCGTCCGAGTTGCAGAAGCCGATCAAAACTTTAGAGACGTGACCCTTATGTCATCATCGACTGTGAGGCTTGACACGACTTCGATTTTTAAGCGATAAAACATTAATTGAATAAAATACTTTGTATCTTGAACTTTGCAGGCATCCGTTAGGGTTGGCGGAACATCAGTATCAGAAGCTTTCAAAGTGCTCCAACTAAAATGTTGTTTTCGCCACTTCTCACTAAACTTGACTAAAAACAGGAAGTACGATAAACAATATATTGACTAACGGGGTCCCGCTTTATTGATCTTTGCTGCACTTATTACAAACGACTATCGTTTTAACCGGGCTTGAATAAAGACATGACCTTCGGTGTATAAACTTCGAGATCTTAAAAGAACTGAAACAGCCAACGTTTATCGCAGCTCTCCAACACAAAAACAGACGCAGGACTGACAGAGGAGAATACTCTCCTCCCCCCACCCCCACCACCCCATTTCTCCCGCTTCCCCCGCAAAGGCTAGGATATCACAGGAAGTCGACATAGTCGTTTTTGTCACCACAACACCAAACATACATTTTTCAGTTTTGCCGGTCCTTTTAAGTTAACCCCATTCAAGAAAACAACACAATCCAAAGAAATTTAACAGTAATGCCTAATCCTCTCCATTCCGTTACGGGTTTTGTGGAGTTCGAGGGTGGAGCCGATTTAACTCAAAATGATTTGTCAAACTGTGCGGTATAAAATGGTTCCACACGTTTTATAATCTTGAAAATTTGAAAAATGTGCATTTTTTAGAAAATATGGTTTGTAAACTCACCTAAAAATGATTTTTCTTCAAGCTTGATCTGAATAGAAGCGTAATTTACCATCCAGAGAAGCGGTAACAAGCTACAGTAAGCAAAAAAATTAAACACGTTGAGGAATCAGTCGGTTATCTTGTTTCAATGACAAAGAAGGGAGCTTTTTGATGCTTGCTACTTCGTCTTACTATAAAAACTGATACAGGATGTTACTGTTTTGCCCGTTGTTTTAAGGAAACATTTCACGATTGGTGGAAGGGAAATAAACATTTATTATCGCCCCCTCTCTCAAGCGGAGGAATTGTTTTTGCCTTTTACTTCTTGTCGGAAGTTTCCCGCTTTTTAATCGTGGCTGTCAATTTTGCGACGTGAAATGCTCGCGTTTTTGCAATTTTGCTTCGATGAAGCTGGGCAATCGAAGACGCAAAAAAAAAAACAGTAAGAAACTTATGATAACACGAAAGTTTCAACGAACTGTCCAGCTTTGAGAGAGATCGACAATTTCTTAAACTAAAAAGCTCCATTGAAAACAATATTATTTACGTAATATTTCAATATTTTATCTAGCACTTATATAATTCAGTTGAAACTTCCTGTAAGTCACAAATTGAGCCTAAACAGAATCTGCGCAAGAAGTTGTATCCTTTTTCACTAGTTGGGGATGGACGCCAAAAATAATTAATAAACTACAATGAAAACTCCGACGTAATCACTGCTCATCCAGTAAACCGAACTATGGGGGATTGTGTCCTTTAACTAGCCTGAGAAAACAGCCGACATTTGGCGACGTTACCTAGTCCTTTCAAGGAAAGTTCCCAAAGAAACTGCGTTGCTACGTCGATGTTGAAGTAAAACGAAAGAATTTGGACTACCGTGACTTTAGCCCTTTGAAAGCAAGCTATTTCAGCTTTGGAATCACATTATATTCACAAAATTCCACAAAGTGTCACAGTGCATCATTAAAACTTAAAAAGTCTCATGAATTTTGTCGCTGCTGTAACGAAGCTGATCAATGAGAACATCGTTAAATTTAGAGCAAGGGTGTCGACCGGTCTCTTAGCCTCCTGTTTGTATACTTAAATTTTACTGAGTTTCAATCTTTTCGAGCGAATAAAACCAGTACAGTAAATAGAGAATCGACTGTAAAACTCATCTTGATATCGATTCCCAGCCGGAACAAATTTGGCAACAAGATACTTTGCTACAATGAGCGAGGCAAGTCAAGTGATTGTTTTGAAAACTCAACGCTCACGACATTTTCTCTTAGTAGCCACTACAATTCGGCTTTCGCCCGTGAAATCGAATGAAAACGCCATTTTTATAACATGTAAATGATGTCAAAATTCGCCAGAGGATTTGCACGCTGTATAAAAAGTGAAATACTTAATTTCTAGGTAATAAATTAGGAAGCGGTTGGTATTCTCAATAAAAAGGACATTTTACTGTATTTTCAACCAGTTTAAGAGTGGAAAAAAAAAGAGATGATATGCGCAACCAACATTTATTTATTCTTTCTGTTTGGCAATGCTCGAATCCTTTTTCGGTGCTTGGCACTGCTTCAGACATAATGGGTGTTTTGCTTTCAACAATAAAGGCCGACTCAGTGTGCAAAGAAAGTCGTGGCTAGATTATTTTGCCATTGGGCTAGTGAATTCTGTTCTTGCCCGACGGGTAAGTGAAGTTTTTTGGGGAATTCAAATTACAGAAGAACTGTTATCAATCCTGTTCATCAAAATATGTTTTCCGGGCTAGTTGAAATGACTCTTGGGTCATTACATGCTATCTTCAGCTTGCCCGGATGACAAGCTGTAAAGCTGACTTTCTTTGAACCCTGCCGGCAAACAGAAAAACAAACAAATTAAAACCAACAACAACAAAAAAGGGACTAGAACACTCTTTTAGCGTCCGTTTTTATACGAAAGCTCCGAAAAAAGACAACCTCTCAAAGTGTACCTGAATCATCGCAATTCGATGTTGTCACCGGAATTTCCCAAATTTTCTGTTGAATGTTCTCTTTCGAAATTTTCCAGTTTTTGGAGGAATTTTAGGAGAAAATTGTGTCTAGAAAATCTCGTTCTATTCGTTCACATTTCAAAATTTCCCAAAATGTTGAAAGACTGGAAAGCGGCCAGTGTTTTCTCGCGCTTGGAATTACTTAAATGTTTTTTTCGTGCTTGGAATTGTTTCAATGTTTCATAAACTTGTGACAAATCAAAATTCCATTATTTATTTATCGAGATCTACATTTACTTTGTTTAATTATTTATCACTGTCCGGGATGAATTTGATGTTGATGATCCTAGATGCCGTACGTAGGGCACAGCAATTTCGAGAAAGGTTGTCGGAAAAAAATGTGCACGCGACAATCCCAAAAGGGGGGATTACACTGTTCCTTACTTTTGTTGCTTGCCATTAGCGCTCGCGAACATATGTCCGTGACCTCTTGTGCCATTCTTTCAAATTTCTTTGTAGAACAGTGAAGATCAAAACCATCCACAATACCTTTCAGGATTGTCGCGTGCACGTTTCTCGAAACAGCTGTATAACTGCAAATACCTTGCGCAATTTCTAAGCCTCAATATTTTCGCGGCGCGGTCAGTGCGTTACGTGTGTTTCGAGCCAAACGAGAGCCTTTCGATTCCGTTACGTCACCATAATGAAATTTTCCCAGCGAGTCTGGGGAAAGGAGAGTCGGACTGGAACGAGACAAGTATATGGCATAGTTCACCCGGTCGTTTACCCGGAGTTCCACTGTCGCTCAGAGCTCAGAGTAACCAACCAACATTCTTTGATACCACAAGATCGAATTCCGACAGAAACTCAGATACTTCATACGCCCCAAGCTCGTGACAAAGATAGCAGCATTCTCGCCTCTCGTTTCCCGCGCGAACAAATTGAGAAACATTCGCGTCCGAAACAACGTCTAAGGGCCTGATTGGAACCCTGAGTGTCTCAGTGCTGCGGACTGTGCCATGAGGATATTGCTGTCTTAGGTCAATTCTGTCCTGACGTCATTACTTCGTACTTTAATCAATACACAAAATGCTCCTGAAGAGGATATCAAACAACTTTCATCAAGAAGCACTAACCATAATTTTTTTGATGATTTTTGCAGGCATAGCATTAAAACTTGAAAAAGGTGGGCCAACTTTTGTTAAAAAGTTTCAATCCATGTCCATTCTTCTCATCCATTGCAAAAGAAGTCAGGAAACTCTTTCAATGCTAAATATAGTCTTCAATAACAAGCTGGACCATTATTTTTGGAATGCAATTTATGCAAAGAAACGTTGTAGCTTTTAAAACAAGGACAGCAAGTAACATGTCATAGCAGCTTTAAGAAGCCGTCTCGGTACTAATAGATTGTACATACCTGAGGTCGAGCGGGATGGAATGTCACATCTGACACCACATCTGTATGGCCTGTGAGACGATGACAAAATGAATTTCCTCGAATGTCATACAGATAAGCCTACAACAAAGCAGAAATGGCAAGGTTAACAGTAATAACACCTAAATGGGAAAATCGGTAGATTCTGCCCTAGTAGCGAGATTCGAAGCAGTGCCAAAACAAATGGCTGGTTTAGAAATTGCCCCCCGCGTGCTCTGTATTTGTCCCTGGTACGTTCAGTTTTACACTAGTGCCAGGGAGCCAGGCGTGGGTTCCTTAGTCTGGCACTCACGACTTACTTTTGCTGAAAGGTATACAACGCCGCCAGTGCAGCGAAGTACCTCCTGACACTAACACCTAGTACTGCCGGTAAGACCCGGTTGACTCGCCGAACATCGGGCGAATAGACTTAAGTCCGGGAGGACTGCCGTCGGGCGAATCGCCCTTCGGGTGAAACGACCTGGTACCACGCATTAGTTAGGACATAGGACACTTTATTTTACGTGGTAAATATACTTTGACATACGGCTAGTTTACAGATATCCTACGGGTAAAATTAAGGCAAAAACTTTAATAAAAAAAAAATTGAATAACTAACTGCTAAGATTATGAATAAACTATAATATAGTAATAAATAATACCTTTAACGACTTACCGATCTGTCTTCCGAACCGGTGGCGATATATCTTGCGCAGGGACTGATGTCAAGTCCAACTGGCTGCGATCTGTTCACGTGACCATCATACCGACGGACACACCTGTTAGTGCGCAGGTCCCATAACTTTATTCCATCAGCCACTGCAGCCGTCAAAAACAAATCATAGGCACTGGGAGGGTGCGAAACGAACATTGAACCCTGAGTCATGAAGAGCATAACAAAAAGTTTTTAAGAGTTGAAATTATTACAACCCTTTTTCTCCACCTACGATAGCTTCATCAATCATCAGGCTAAACAAATGTTACTGCGAATCATAAAGCCCTGAGCAAACGGACGCAACATTGTTGGATGAAACAAGTCGCGTCCATTTGCACACCCTGTTGAGTGTTGTTGAGAGTTGTTGCGCGAAGTTTGAAACTGATCAAACTTTTCAGACAACAACTCAAAACATCTCTTTTGTTCCGTAATCACCGAAGCGTAGCGCAACCATGTTGGATCCGTTTGCAATGCTCTTTCAACATTGTTGGGGCCACGCACGCTCATTACACATGCTCTCCAAAGTCTTATGGGTTATATCCTTCTTGCGAAGCACTGCGAGTCCCAACATTGATGAGAGTTGTTGCGTCCGTTTGCACGTAGCTTAACGTCGCTTGTAATGGTCAAAATTTACTGGCTTATGGGGTCCAGGAAATTCACCATTTTCACATTGTCCATAATACACTTTGTTATCCCCGCCCCCGCCGCCCCCAACACAGTGCAACCCAATTTTGCATAACCATTGTTTCCATTTTTTCAAGGGTGTTACATAAAGTCGTACCTTAGAGAAACTGAAGACAATGTTTATGCATTTTTTTTTGGGGGGGGGGGGGGAAGGGGGGAGAAGGTGAATTATGGGCAATTTGAAAATGGCGAATATATGAGTAAAAATTCTTGACTGACAGGAGGCAAACCACTTGGGTATGATCCAGTGACGACGAGGAAATGATCTCAGGACTACCAAGAAACATAAAGTGGGAATCGAGGCCTTAGGATTTTATGTCCAGGTTGTCACGCCACATCACAAGGTTGTGACCCACGCTGCCCAAACCGCACCTGCGTTACTGGTCCGGTTCTGGCTTACACTCTGTCAAGTTCTGTCGTCATGTAAAAGGGAGTGACAGAGAGAGGATCCGAACTGGACTAATGCGTTACTTACCTCGTTCTGACAAATCGTATGAGCAGGCCGAGTGTGGGCGTCCAGGAGCACGCGGACAGAGCGGGCGGCATTCATATCAAACACCTCTATGGATTTGTTGGAGCCGCAGCACAAAACTATATCTGCACAATCATCAAGGAAACGATGATGAGTAAAGTATTGGAGAATTTCTTGATATGCTATGCTACTACGTACAACACCGGAAGAAGTTGCTACGTAACAAAACATGTGATAATTTTTAGGAGCTAACGCCTGGTGTGGTTCTTCCAACCTCGTTCCCAGGGTTCTCTCCAACTCGGTCCCCGGAGAGAGAAAGTAGAAAAGGACCATGAGAACGAGGTTGCAGTCCTTCATGTAGTCATTACTGGTGAGTGCGAAGAATAATAAACACACAAGTCAAGATAGAGGATACAGGAATGAAATCCATTTATTGCGGAGAAGCAGGTGATTTGTTGGGCCCTTTCCTGTTGAAGGATCTTCACTAATTTGTACTTGTTGTTCGACTGATACCTATACACAAGGCAAATCTCATCGTCATTTATGATCAGAACTGTAAAAGCGGAAACTAAAATCTGGATATTAAGTTTAAGGTGTCCTTTTGCTGGGTAACAAAATCGTTTTCACAGGCTTAATGGAAACTGCAAGTAAGATAAAATGATTTGCGTATGAACATTATCGTGATTTATCGTGATTTTACCTTTTCTTTCCACTAAGATTAAGTTAACATAGAGAAAGCCTAGTCTGTCACTTTAATACTGTAGCTCACTAAACCAACTGACCAAACTCCGCATCTTTTTCTTCACTCGTTAATCATTCAAGTAGCCACCTTTAAGTTTGTCCGTTGATTTAGTTTCGTTGCCCTCCTGTTAACATTTCAAGGCAAAAAAGCTTTCTTTTTCCGCATACAGTCAAACCTCTTTAACACGTACACCAAAGGGACAGAATCAATTGTCCGCTTTACAGAGGTGTCCGTATTATAGAGGTAGGGAATGTATGATTTTTGGCATTTCTAGGACCAAACGAACTGTCCGTAAAAGAGAGGTGTCCGTATTATAGAGGTGTCCGCAAGGAGAGGTTAGACCGTAGTTCAGTTAGCGTGCTTTGCGCTCATTAGTCCCAACCCGTACCCCTTTCCTATTGGTCCATATAAACATAAACAACAGCCCAAGCTGTTATCAAACGTCGCATGCGTTAAAGGAGTACACTGCTGACCTCACCTTTTGACGTCATCTTTGTGTCCGGCATCAATATGGTATTTATACATATGTAGACCGTTTCCGCTGGCAAGAAGGATAAATTTGTCGACATAATAAAACTTTGCTTGGGTTATTTCTTTAGGAAACAATGGGTTGTCCTGTGAACAGAAACAGAAATAAATAAATCGATAAATAAAGAACCAAGATGCAGTAAACAACAAGTTCAGTGTGCGTTCCTACGAGATGGTCCAGATTAGGGTTTATATCATGATCACACGGATCAGTGCATCAAAGGATTTAGCGTTTCCTTTTTTGCACCACTATCACAGTATCCGAGTGATCTTGGATCATCAATCCTGATTCGGATCATTCCAAAGAAACCCAACCTTTAAAATTACTTCCGAAAATAAATTTTAAATTTTTTTTCATTTCTTTCGAGACTCCGATTTTTGTTTAACCAGCGTGGACCAAATCTTAATGGAATGAATGTAGAGAAGATCATCGCAGTTAAAAACGCATCTTATGCAGTGACTTCCTTCCTTAAATCTATTTCTATATTCTGCGGTTCAAATGTATGAGCTTAATATATTCATCACTTCAGATCTTAATGAGTTAAGAAATTCAAACCAAACTGACTGGATTTCACTAGCTTGCGATCAAGCTCTCCAATTCTGGCGAGCAAAGCGACCCGCAAGAGAGCAAGCGAGCGGTGAAGCTGCGTTTCCTTTCGTGTGAGGTTTTCGCGTGACTTCTTGTGACTCCCCCATACACTTCGTTACAGTTCGTTGCCCTTGAGGCAAGCAAGGGAACTCCAAAGTATATCAAACCACTAACCTTTAACTTAGCAGAGCTACCCAATTCAGTGGCAAAATTATGATTGACAGATGACAATATCAATAAAGGATCCGACTGACTATGACTCCACAGTCTAACTGTCCTGTCACATGATGACGTCAGAAGCCAGTTGTTGTCGTGGCTGAAATTTACGCTTGTGACTGAGCCATCATGGCCTACAACAGGATAAATAACAAATTCAAAGGCGTCAGTTCCTTCTTGATTATTGTACGACTCTCGTGATATTTTTTCCCTGTTTTTGTCAGCCTTAGTTTGAGACAATAGGCAACACTCAAGCACCGTCTGGTGGGGATTAACCTGCGTGGTGGTCATTTGAAGGGAAAGTAAAGAGTGGAATAAAGGCGCCCGATTACGCTCTATTTCCGCTGCTACCTCGGGTCTCGCCTTTTCGGGGGAGGAGCGCACTCATTTCCCGAAACGCGCCTGGTAAATAGGCCTAACGTACGAATGAATATAGGGTGCGTATCAAGTTCTCGAACGCGCCTGCCATGTAGCCTTGATGAGAATGAATCTACTTTCATCATTTGTACCAGCGACGTTAAGATTTGCGTATGCGCAAGACTTGCAAACTTCACGCCACTTGAGTGACCATCACTCTTAGTCTACTGTTTCTTGGGTGGTAGCGTCAGACGAGTTAGATCTCCCGTTTCAAAATGGATGGGTACGCCCTTGTCTTAAGCACATGAACTTAAAAAGGGGAAAAAGCAACGCAGACGCCAATCATTGAGTACCGCATAGCCTAGTGTAGATCAACCACACATCATTCCAACTTAAACTTTATCGGTCAAACAGCAACTTTTTTATTCAGCCGTTAGCAAAGCGCTCTAAAGTAAGCTGGCCCTTTACAAATCCCAAAGTCTGAATTCAGCTCAGTTCGTGTTCGAGATTTTCAAAACGAGCATTTGGGGTTATAGTAGCCACAATAAACAACCTGACCAGTGAATACTGTCTCTTTGCTTGAAGGTGGAGTTCTTAATACGTGAGCGCTCTTGTTCGCCAGTGCACAGGCTACATGTCGTCCATCCCCTGTGGAGAAACATTTCAACGATGAGGAAATAAGACAACCAAGAAAAAGTGTGAACTAAAATGATGATCAGTAAACCATTTCCCACTATAGAAAACAAGAAGGGAGCTGGACCCGAAATGTGTCCCGCAATTGTTTCTGGGAATGCTACTGGGGAGGCGCCGGTCAGCTTTAACTGTCCCAGAAGCCTTTGCGAAAGCTAACTCGGCCCAGTTTCCTTCTCGTCATGGGGCTTATGCGAGTGTTTCCTCGTTTGGCAGCGGTATAAATCTGGCAGCGATTGGTTCCGAGTCCCAGATGTTTGTTCGTACTAGATTCAGTTACCGGGCAACAGTTAAAAGATTTCCCGCCATTGGCACTAGTTTTACCGCGCTTTGGGCCAAGTCGCACTAGAGGACAAAACTGTTTATTTATGTCAAAAATCTGTCATCACAATGAAAGACCAATTGCGACCGGTTCGTTCACCAACGGACAAAATTTCGTCGCGGACGGACAAACTTCAAAGATGCCGTCGACTACCTCTGGAGTAGGCCAAATTGAGACAAATTTTGTGGAACAATAGCGAGGGAGTTTTAATTCTGAAATGAGTTGACAGGTGATTTGTAGCAGAGTCTCTTTGCTATAAACTTCGCTGTAAAATTAATCACGTTCTCATTTCGCAATAACATGAATCCCGGCGCGGGCGACCAATTTTTTCCATACGAATATCCACAATATCCACCAGGATGGATCTATCCTTTGCCAGGCCTTCCATCATTAATGATCGAGGAAATCCCAGCCCATCTCCTTCGACCAAGAAGATAGCTCAATGCCGGCATCAACCCCATCTTCTTCGCGTAGTGCATCTTCGTCAGCCGAGAACAAGAAGGCTCAGGACAGATGGAGTAAAGAAGAGGAGAAGCTTTTAGTTCAACTGTGTGCTGAAATCACAAGGCGCTCACAGCATGGCGTGGTGTTTTGTTCACAGATTTTGTTCTTAAGTGCGACTGTAGCTTTCCGGACAAATTTTTGTCACTGGCCGATTTCAAGTCGGATTTGTCCAGAACAAATCTGAAATTGCCCTCTAGTGCGACTTGGCCCTTTGCTTCGAGTAAAGTCTCCCCAACATGCCTTGGTCGATAGGAGATAAAGTTGCGTGTTTTACTCGCGCTCGATACGAGGGGCGCATTTTCCACGGCTTGGCTGTAGATGCACGACTTAATTAACTATTTTGAGTTTGTGATTGAAACTGGGTCGACGTTGTGTCGAATTGCACTATGGGACTGTTTTGAGGGACAAATTTTGACCCAGTTTCCCGCTCAAACTTCAAATAGAAACGAGAAGAAGCGGGCTCCCACAATTCAATTTGACAAAACATCGACTGAGCCTTACACGTGCAACCTCGGAATGGCCTAAGTTCTAATGGTTACTACGCGGTGGCTTGCATTTGTTCCGCGCTGAAAACTGATTTGCCTGATTTTGGATAACATCGGATATAAAAGTTTTCAATTATGCTCCCCTACCTGCAAATACGACGCTGTTAACTGGAGTTGGCTGCTCCGTAAGCGGTATTTTATGCTGTAAATATGTCGGGGCCTCGCTGTCCATAGGGTACTCCTTGTGAGATGACCTATGATAAAAGGGAAATTTAAACCGAGAAATGAAAGCCTGTTACTTTTTAAGCCGCAACCGGACATCATAAACCTGTAAAAGATTTCATTCTTTCCTTTATTCCATTCGAAAAGCTTTCATCACTCTTCTAGGCCTGGGTGACAGCGTTATAGACTGTCAGGCTATTTATAGGAACATCTTTCGCGCCAAAAAAGACCTCTTAACCAATCAGTGCAGAGTATAGAATTCCCACTAAATGAACAGCAATGGTAGATAAGTCTCAAGCGAGGGTAGTTGCTTCAATTAAATACTTGAGTTCAAAGTCATCCGATTTTCTGAGCGAAGGAAGCAATTCCAGTAGTAAATATCAAGGCAAATTTCCCGAAAAAGGAATCAGAACTAGGCTTAAAATCTAACGCCCTTGAATACCATATGGACTCCTGCTACAAATTTTCATTCATCTCGTAGGAAAAAGCGTAGAATTCGTCAATTATAACTTACCTAACACTTGAAGAAGAGGCATTCGTCCTTTTCAAGGAGACCGACGACGCTCTGTTCGACATGTTAGTGTTTGGCGAGAACATTTTAGACCTGAGAAACGAACACGAACGTGGCTTCATGATATACATCGGTATTTTCTTTATATTCGTAATCCCGGTATTTCTCGAAGGATAAATTCGGAGTATAAGTTTAAGAATTTTTCCTTCTTTTGGTACAGATCATTAATTTTTTGCAACAGAAACGAACCGGTAATAAGTTAACACTTACAGCTTATCTAATAATCTACGAAAGTACCGGTAATAAACTTGGCTTGTTCACCTGCTGAGGAATTCTGCCTAGCATTCTTTGACAAGTGGCTTGTTGGGAGAACGAAAATCATAGTATTTTGAGTGGTGTCAGTCTTACGGGAATCTGGATTTGTAATTACAGTCTAACCTGTGTTATCTAAGCGAATCTGTAATAAACGGCCACCCACCAAACTACTGTAAAGCTGTCGGTGTGACACTTAAAAGTGGTCACCTCTTTTACGAAGTCATTTACCAAAGTCTCGTAAATCATTTTTTTACGGTAAAATTGACCTATATTAATTAAGCGGTCACCCTCTGTTAAGTGGCTGCGTCACCTTTTTCCGAGGTCCCAACGAGTCACTATTTATTTCTTCATCTCCTTTAACCGTTAAGCCCCAGTATCCACATACAAATTCTCCAAACTGGTCTCCATACATTTCCTTAAAGAATTAGTTGCGAGAATTTGATAATAGATCAAGGCACTTTCTCTTAGGTGATCATTTTATTAATTCACATAACTTATTTCTTGACATTTCATGGATATTGTTAGGAGAAAATTGATCTTGGTCACTATCAAGATTTAAAGGTTAAATATAAATTACACTGCCAAACCATACCTTGGAGCAGCAGAGTAACCAGACGATTTGACTTTCGAGTGAAAAGTTAGTGGCTTGTCGCGAACGCCTGATGTTTTCCCTGAAACATCAGATACAAAACCGTTTTATAGCATCCTTTTGACATACACTCACAGAACCCTTGTGACAAGACACGCCTTAACCTAGTTTCTTAATGCATTAAAATTACTTTTTATGTGCATACGAGGAACACCCAAGCCCTTTTCTTAATTTCATGTAACTTTTGAGTTCATTAGTTTCTCATGTACAAAGTGAAGACCGTTTAACACGAACTCGAAAAAATACTGGTCAGAAAGTGGGAACGGAGATATGGTCGGTATGCGGGGATGACAGGTCATTGAAGTGATCTAGCTCAGTCGCTCAAATTTTCGTCATTCTTATAGTACCTGTTGAACTTAAAAAAAGTCCTTGGCTCTCGCTTTGGGTTTCCTTAAATTAAGTGGTAATTAGCAATGGTTTAACTGTACAAGAAAAAAAAGCTTGGAAAATAAACAGTACTGAATTTAACTCAGTTGCCAGTTTGAAAGCGCTGTGAATGATATGTACAGAAACATATTGAAGGCAATCATGAAACAGCCTATTGCAATAAACACGAAAAAATCGATCTTGTTTGTAGAAGCATTTACAATGCAATGTGGTTCAACAGTATCCCTAGGAATATGGTACAAACACTACACAGGTCACCAAGCACCTTTTTGTGACGGCTTTTTCTGTTGGTGTTGTTTCGTCGCTGCTTTTGGAACAAGCTCCGCCTTCAATGGCGAGTTGCTGCACAAGGGGGAACTGCAAGAAATTTAATTGTTTGATTTTAATATTTTAGTCACACTTGTTTTAACAAAAGTCATTTATTTTCCCTTTTCGCTTAAAAACAGGTGTCAATATAAAGTTTGGAAAGTTTTATTTCGGAATTGAATTGGTTTCCTGTTATTAAATTCTCTGTAATTGGCTCAAATTCAATCGGGATTGTCGGCGCGCACTCGTTTTTCCCGCTCTTTTCGCCAGTTGCATGTATTTACGTCGACTTCTGATTGGTGCACTGGGTTTTGTCTACTAGTTTGGCCTGGACGAGGTTTGAGTTTTTGACAGTCAACTGAAAAGGGGTCTGCAGACGCTTAATAGAATTTGTCACGGTTTTCGACGCCATCTTGACGAGTAGGCAAACGCGTGAGAAATTACAGTGTTTGTATGAGAATCTAATGTAGAATAATTTCCGTAAAACGGCTGTTTTGAAAAAAATATCGATTGTAAACTAAAGCTTTCCTCCTAAGGATTCTACTGAAAAAAATTGAGGGCGTTACATGCGCTAGAAGACCTAGAACCACCTTTTAAAATTTTCTATACATTTGTCTGTAACTAAGTCCCAGGAAAAATTACAGACAAGTATGTGGAAAATCTAAAGCAAGCCTCCGGAGAAATTTAAGCACAGGTACGGCCCCAAAATTTTTTAGTGCAATCCTTTGCTTTGTAGCTTTAGCTTACAATTGATATTTTTTACCAGCAAATATAAACAACATACTTGGAAAGGACGGTGATAGTGGTCGTTGAGGTCATCTCTGCTCCTCTTAAGCCTGGTGTCTCCTCATCCTGGTTACCATGGGAACTGAGACCTATTGACTGCGAAAACCTTTGAGACAAGACCTAGTAAACAAAGGGAAAACACTACAAATTAAGAAAAAATTCCGTTTACAAACTGTTTAATTTTAAAGTCTACACAGAAAGCTGGGGTCAATTCAATGAAACTTTTACAAGTGTTGCTGCCGTTTTAGAGTTTGAAAACATACCTACGATTGTACATTACACTTGTAAAGTTTTATTGAATTTACCCCTGTATAGAGAAAAAAAGTTATCAAGAGTTACCTCAGAGACACTTTCGTTTTCCTTGTTAATCAATGGCAGTTTAATATTCACGACGTTAACAGTGTTTTGGAACAAGCTGCCGATCATACAAGTGACCTGAAATGATATTTGAAAAAAAAATAAAACAGATTGAAGTTTATAAGCTCTTCCAAGGTGAACTTGCCTGATTTGAAAACTTGTTACTTTGTTAAATCATTTAAATGACAGAGGGACAATTATTTTCATTGATGATGAATCTATAAACTATCAGCGTGTAAGTCAATGAGGACTCATAAAGAGCTGTTCGAAGCACGTAATCGCTTTGTTCGACAAGAAGCTTGCTTTCATTTTTCCACGTCAGCACAATTCTTTAGATCAAACGAAAACCGAACACAATCACTGTTTTATTATTAGTTCAAAAAAATTCAGACTTTAAAAGAAGCTAATACCTTTATCAGGATGTCAATGGATATTTAAGTTAGCAGATATTCTTTAGATAACAGAAATGGCAGGTGTCGTCGGTCGAGTTGTATTTTTGCTTTTCTTTCCACGTTTTTAGGCTGTGGTTCGGCTATTTCTACCTTGCAAAACGTTTGAAATTCACCGTCATTTTCTCCAGCTTTACCAAAACAGCTAATCTAATGTAACATCGTACCGCAGAGCCTCCCCGTTGCCGTACCTTTTTCTGGCGATATCCGGCACCATTGACGTCGTTTTACCTGATATAGCAAACGTCTTTCAAATTTGGTCAACGCTAGCTGGACATGGAGAATAAGCCGGGGGACTGAAACCAGTCAGAAACGGAGAAATATATTTTGAATGAAAAAATCTCCTTCAAATTTATGCGTGGTAAATGGTGTTCAACCAAATTAAAGAATTTAAAAAAAACTTACACTACCGTCGGGCCTCTGAGTAAAGGCAAATGAACCAGGAGTTGAAATGTTATACTGAACTTCATCCAGCTCATCACTGGATAAAACAGGCTCTGTAACAATAAAGAAGCTGCTTTTTAAGGTTGGTTTAAAGAGGTCTACCTAAGCTATTTGCTATCTCTATAAAAAGCTAAAAATTTCATGGCATCAATATAATTCCAAAAATAATGGTCCACTTTTGTCATTTAAGACCATATTATTTTATGCATTGAAACTGTTTCCTGTCATCTGTTGCAACTGATGGCAAGGATAGACATGGATTGAAATGTGAAAAAATTGGCCCAACGTGTTCAAGTTTTAATAGTATGGTCGCAAAAATCACCAAAAAAATTATTATGGTTCATTTGTCTGATATTTTCATCGCAACTCTACAAGAGCATTTTATGTTTGGGTAAAGACATAGACTGCGAGCAGTCTTTCCTTTTCTACAGATTTAGTGAGGGGAGTGCACGCGCACGCAAGCATCGAGCTTCGAAGCCTTGAGACACGAGAAATAAGAGCGCTCCCATCTCGCGCCTTCAAACTCACGCTGGTCATTTGCGTGTCTTGCGCGTTTTGCTCGATGGACCAAGAATAAAGGGAGACTGCTCGTAGTCTAGTAAAGGCACTATTAAGGTAACGACTTTTGCACAGAACTGACCCACAGTAAAACTGAAAATTATGTCCTCGTGACATAGCCCCCTTAAGGCTAAGATTTTTCCTTGCTGCTTTAAAAACATTTCGAGTGACTTCCAACAGAGCAGAACTTACTTAAGAACTTTCTTGGTTGAATTTCTGTATAGATCATTAAATTAAGAGAAGAATAGAGAAGAGAAGTCGTTATGTCATGTTGCCATAGTAGCAAAATTTCGAGATTCGACAATGTTTCTTGACAGAGACGGCCATTTGCATTGTCAAATGATGGAAGAAAAGTATGGACTACCGTTTTGTCCCTGAGTGCAATCATGCACAGGAAAGTCATGTCTTTTTTTTGACATGTTTGCAGGACAACAGTTAGTTGAGATCCAGAAATTTTGCTACCATGGCAACATGACATAATGACTTCTCCTCTCTATCAGTATAGGTAATAGCATGATTTGTAGTGATATTTGGCGTAAATACCACGAGTGATATTTCGAAATTGTTATACGTAATTTCACGAGCCGTTAGGCGAGTGAAATTTGACACAGTTTTGAAATATCACGAGTGGTATTTATGCCAAATATCACGTACAAATCATGCTATTATTTGTTTATACTACTACCCACAGAAGGTTTGTAATTTTCACATGTAGGTATTTCAAATTAAGCTGAAATACCACTGCTCTAAGCCAATCAGATTGCAGAAATTTCTCATGTAGTAGTATAAACAACGAAATTATCAACACAAAGTGTATTATTACTGCTCAAAAGAAATCAGAATGTAGGTGTCTAGCACCAAAGGCAGCTGTTTTAAGATTAAAGTGACAGACATGGTCAGCATCAGTTTAACAGCATTACACAGTAGTTCACCTTGAAAGTCCAGAAAGTAAAGTGGCTCTCTGCTATTGCAGTTTAAAAGTATAATGCAGGCTGAGGTTGCTATGGCTACAATGGAGGGAACATGGAATACATCTCTACAAAAATGAAAAAAAAAAGGTTATAGTGACACAAACATGTGTTATATATGCATTTCTGTAAATGTGAATCATCTTAATCTCAAATACATGTACATTAAAAACCTGTGAGTAAGAACCTGGTGATTTTCCCAGGTTAGTCATAGAAAGAGGTTCTTACATAATAAGGGTAATAAGCACAAATTTAGTCTATTTAGGTTCTAACTTTTATGAAGAAAAAATTACATTGTATCCAAAAGAATCTAGCGGGATAATCATTATTGTAATTTGTGACAATTCCCCACTTGCATTGATGTTTTAAAAGTAAACAACAATAACAATTTGGAGGCCATATAAATAGTTTATATCAACTAAGGGTGCCTTGTTCAATCTGGCCCCATTGCCTCATTTTAAAACCAAAATTTGGAACCCTGTAATTAATTTTTTCTTTCATCATATAACCCACTTGATGTTTCTTACTTGATAGCTGCTTTATTTTGTGGCCCAAAAACAGCTTCATATAAGGCCATATCACTCTGTACTCCAGCATTTGGCTGCTCTGGATTCTCGACAAAATATATTCCAAACACAGATGTTCCAGGTTCTAGTTCAACTGCATCCTCTTTATCCTCCTCTGGAATATGCTCTTTCTGCCAGGCTGGTTGACTGCTTATAAATGATGGTCCTTTATAACATGTAGCAGCAGAAATTTCCTTCTGATCCCAGTACTTTTGCAACAATTTTCCAATATCCAGCTCAAACAGGCAGTGGAAGCCACCATCATAAGTAAGGTCATACATATGAACCTATAATTCACAGGAGAAATAAAAAAAGAAATAGCATTTTTGACTGAAGTGTTAAATCTGCACAATGCTCAATAATGATAATGATGATGATGATGATAATTTCACTCTAATATTTTAATGTGTGGACGAAATTCTATGTTGTTACTACTGAAATGAAACCTCTTTTCAGGATGCAAAGAAAGTTAGTTTTACGGCTTGTCATTCAGGCAAGTTGTTGCTAGTATGTACTAGCCCAAGAGTCTTTTAAGTAGTCCAAATAATTTTTGATGAGCAGAATTGATTACAGTTCTTCTGTATTTTGAATTTCCCCAAAAACTTCACTTGCCCTTCAGGCAAGTTAAGAACAGGAATGACTAGCCCGATTGCAAAACCCACTAGCCCCGGGCTATCGGACATGACTTTCTTTGCATGCTGCTTTTGCAGAACTTTTGGATAGTGCTTTTATTTCTTAAGATTTTGTTCAAGGAAATATGAATTTTGGTAATTTTTTCCCTTGGCTATAATAATATTAATAAAAAATGAAAGTGTTAAGAAGACACTGAACAACAGCAACTCCCCAATGCAGTCTGGCTACCAGTGATGGTTTCTTCAACATTAGTAAGAAATTCTCATTTAAGCACTACTACCTTTCCATCTGCAGAGCCAATAGCCATCTGGTCTTGGACAGGATCAATAGCCAGAGATATGAAGGGATGAGCTGAAAGATGTTTAGAAGGGTCAACTTAAAAGCATGATACATGTTCATGTATTTAGAAAAAAGGGATTATAATACAACAAGCCATGTGTACATGACACAATCAAAATTGCACCCAAGTATCCTCGGGTGCAAAGACTTTTAATGTAAAAAAAATAAAGATTAACAAATAACAAGGCAAGAAATTTAATGGGTGCAACATATGTTTTTAAAAAACTTAAATGACTTGTACCTGACAAAATGGCTGACTGATAGACTAGGCATGACTGATCTATATCCCAAACCTGCAAATAGTAATTATCAGGTACTCTTACCAATAAGGATACACATTAAAAATTTGTAATTTATATTAATTTATATTTTATAAAAATTATTTAAACCATTTAATATTTTACAAAATTAATAAATCAAAAAAGTGAAAAGTGGTAATTTGCTGTAAAGTTTTTCATAAATTACATGTACATGTTGAAAAGCTGAAGACTATAAGCTACATCAAACACCCATACAAAAACACATTTTTGTCTGACATATGGTGGACAACTTGAAGAGTTAGTAAAACAAATAAATTAGTAATAAAAATAATATTATAATTATTATTATTATCATTAATTATTATTATTTATTAATAAACGGGAGCAAGAAACTCCCTAGTACCATGTAATGGTGTTTTCACAGACCAGTCTATTTTTTAGAACAATTTTTCCACAAAGTTTGAATATCAAATAAGTCTTACAAATCAGTCATCAAAAACCGGAAACTGGCCCCAGAAAAAAGTATTTCTGATGTTTCGATAGCATTTACTTCTTCAATTTGTAATGACCATACTATCAATGCATATGCATATAGAACAGTGCTTCCATTTTCATGGGGAAAAGTGCTCAAAAATGATGCTAAAAATAACTTGATTGGTGAAAACACTGTTGCATATGCTAAGTATGGGAGTTGCAGGCTCCAGCTTCTGGCTCCTAATTGCATCTAATTTTTTCAACCATTCTCCAGTGTCCAGCAATAGTTCTAACACTGTTCACTTGTTTCTGACACATGCTTGTTGCCAAATAACATCACTGCATTGATAACTCTTCATGCTTGTTACAGGCCGGGACAACAAAAAGTTATTTAGTACACAAAAAGTTCATAACCTTAAATGTTCTGTCTTCACTTATAGACACAATAATTGATTCTTTATTGGGGCAAAACTGTGCACAAGTCACCAGACTGGTGTGTCCTTCCAAAAGAGTATCCAACTTGCTTGTCTAAAATCAGCAAGAAACAGATCAGATGAATAAAAAATTCACTGTAAAATTTCAAGTTCATGTTTACAGTACCAAACTCTAATCAAGGCATTATTTTATAGTACAAAACATTAATAAATAATGAGGAGTTAGATTGTCTGACAAGGGATGAAAAAAGTCTGTTTCCCACAATTTCTTCAAAATGTTTAAAGCAAACTAAATGTGAAACTAACTAGTGCAAGTTAGAAATATATATATTTTTTATGTCAAGCTGATATCAATTTGAAAATCTTGAAGAACTCCAGTCAATTCTCTCACTTTTCACTAACTAAAGTAAGAATTCCCTAGTCTAGAATCTAGTCTCTAAAACTGTCCATTCCAAGCCCATTATCAATAATTGATTTGCAAAAAAACATCTAAGAAAAAAATACAGTTCTACATATACATTGTATCTGTAAACTTATGTTTTTCACACTTTACATGCCACAGTGGCAATTTGTCAATATAAAAAAAGAAAGCCATTTTTCTGAAAGCCATTTACTGAGATGAAAATACTATCCTGCCAATGGATTTTTCTGTTAGGCATCGACGTCATCTCATAGAATACAACTCTCCTATAACCTTAGGTTTTATCACCCTGACTACTGGTATGTCCTAATGTGTAGCAACTCTAGTTTGCTACTAACCTGGATATTGAGGACCCATATTTCCTTTTTAATACACACTGTTAACAGTCTGTCTGTATGACTGAAACTAAGGTGTTGGACACACCCAAGGTCTTTGCCCACAGGGATACCACTACTGTGATCACTAGCTATGGAAAAAGATATCAATAGGAATTTAAAACAATGCAATCACCATACTGTTGATCTCTGCTACAGAGCCTTTCTCCATGAACAAAAAGAAAAAAAACTGGCCCAAGTTGTTAAAAAGCTGGATAACACTATCCATCTGATAATCACTATCCAGTGTATAACACAATAAGTTTTCCAAAGAGAAATACTTTTCTTCTAGATAGTGATTTAATCTATGTTTTCCTTTGTCTTGCATGGTCATACAAGTCAATATAGTTATATAATGGATCTTTGAAAAAGTTAATCCTTATAAACTTCTGTCCATTCTTGGTCTTGCTTTTGCTAATTTTGGGAATGCTTACACACTTACAAAACTCACTCAAGAATGTAACTACATCTATCAACAATGTAACTATTGATATACGGGTCTAAAGTACATCACCTAGAGATGCTCCACAGGGTCAATTGCGACATGTTCCATTGACTGAGTTTTACAACACCATCGTCTTGTAAAACTTTCTTAAAATTTTTTAACCTTTATGTTGATTCTCAATTTTTTTTGTTTTCTATCCCTAATTATTCAGGAATTAGTCTACCAGGCAAAGAAAATTGAGAATCAACCTAAGTTAAAAAATATTAACCTCATTGTAATTTGACCTGTAACATATGCACTCACTTATGTTATCAACAGCAAGAATTCTGTCAATGTTCCAGATAAAGATGAAGTCCTCAGAGGCTGTGCAAAGGAGAAGTGGCCTGGTTTTCTGTCCAAAGCAAGTTGCACTAATCACTTGGCTATGTCCTGATAACTGCAATGGCTTAAAAATATTATAATAAATTGTTATTGGCGATGAAACCAATGTTATAGAATTGCACATTATTGGGTTCAAATTTACTCCAAAAAAAGGATATTACCTTCATCTCACTTTCCGTTGTTAGAGGCAGTGTTGAAATCTGCCCTCCCCAGTTACACAATTTACCGTGTTTCCTCGAACAATAGCTGGGGGTGATTATTTCTTTTTTTGCACAAAAAGAGGGCAATTATTTGAGGGAAGGTGACTATTCGATGGAGGCGATTATTTCAAATAATTATTGCTCACTGACACTGGAAGTCGTGCCCTAAATAGGTTTTTTTTGTCCATTAAAATCCAAAAATAATCATGTCAAATAACACGAATATGGGCTTTTTAAGACAAAAGTGTTCCAAATATAGTTCCCTGATAATTTTCAGAGCTTGAATCATCACTGACCAGTTTTTCTGATGGTCGGTGCTGAAACTCCTTGCACTTCAACTTGACAGAGAGGGGATAAAAGGAAGAGAAGATGGTTAGAGGGGCAGGGGAGGGGTGATTATTCGGAGAAGGCGATTATTTTAAGTATTTCTGTTAAAGGGTGGGGGGGTGGGCGATTGCTTGAGGGAGCCGATTAATTAAGGGATGTCAATTGTTTGAGCAAAAAAGGTACTCCAATTCTCCCGGACCCCCCCCACCCCCCCTTTCCATCCCTGACATTTATGGGTTTGACTCCCTTAAGCTTCATGAGGTTCTGCAAATGAATACACTTATATAGTTTCTAGTAGGTATCCTAATGATGAACAGTTATGGCAAACAGATATTTCCAGCAACATCGATAATTATTTGCAGTCTGTCTCCTTTGAAACAGTTTTCAACGCTTTATTGACTGCATTAGTACCCACAGTGAAACTCTCAAAGGGTAAAAGAGGCCATCCATAAAAGACAAAGTAGGCTGGACAGACAGCGTGATACCCTTATGCTGGCATGAAGAGTGCTGATGATGATGATGATGATGATGATAAAAATGATAATCATGATGATCATGTTGGTGATGATGATGATGATGATGATGAAGACAATGATAATATCTTTGAGTGTGAAGATGACTACCACACAGGTTGTCATGGTGATGATGATGATTATCACAATGATAATATCTTTGAGTGTGAAGATGACTACCACACAGGTTGTCATGGTGATGATGATGATTATCACAATGATAATATCTTTGAGTGTGAAGATGACTACCACACAGGTTGTCATGGTGATGATGATGATTATCACAATGATAATATCTTTGAGTGTGAAGATGACTACCACACAGGTTGTCATGGTGATGATGATGATTATGACAATGATAATATCTTTGAGTGTGAAGATGACTACGACACTGGTTGTCAAAACATCAGTCAATGTCAACAATAGTCCTCCTCAAAACTACGCTTACCCAAAAAATCATGCTCCAGGCAACTTACTTAAAAATACTTTATCCTAACCACAAATATATCAAGAGTGACAATAGACCATATAACAGTTTTTTATACCCTCTTAATGGCTAAGTATGTGCAAGATATTTACAGTGTTAGGTATGTAATGTGAAAATCTGATGTTGAATAATTTTGCTACAGTGTATAACATCTGTTCTTAAAAAAAATTGAACTGTAAACTAATGCTACAAGGCAGAGGTATCTTCTTGCACAGCTAGACCTATGCTAGCTAGAAGCTGCACCTTGTTACAGAATTTCCATACATTAATTATAGTAAACTATTCAAAGGAAATTTGAGTCAGCCAGAGGGAATTTTTTACAGACAATTGTATATAATATACAAATAATAATTACACTCTATCTGAAAAAGTGATTTTGGGATTCACTTTTTTTTTTCTAGAAAAGCCTATTCACTAAAATTATTTGACATCAGATTCTCAGACATACAAATGATGACATCATTTCTCACCCGCCTGCTTACTGAGCAAGATGGTTTCAAAACCCATGATTAGGTCTATGGCACTCGCACTGACACTCCAAAAAGAATGGATTATTTCCATTATCAATACAACAGCTGATTTGTTCCAAAGCAGCAACTAAGGAATTTAGTGTAAGTTACTGGTAAACTTCTGACCTACCCCTCTCCTAACTCAAGTTTAACACAAACTACTTACCTAGGGCAAAATGTGGGGTGAGGGGAGGATTAACTACATACAATACAAGCATACAGCTGTTGGTGCATTCCTTCTAACTCAAACAGTGAGGACTGCAACTTTAAGAATCAAAAGCTAAAGGTAGGTAGCAATCAAAACCAACAGAGCTTCTGATGATCCTGCATAGCGATTCTTTCCATGAAGAACAGTGACATGACCAGCTGGTCTGTTATAAACCAGTGCGTTCTAACACGAACATCAGTTGCCGGTCAAACAGTTGACACACGGTAACTAAGACCATAGATCGGATATTAATAATTTAAACAACACAGTAACATACCTTTCTTGATAAGTCTCCAAGCCACCAAACACCTATTATAGTTTTTGTAAGAGGCAAAGCGAGGAAATCGCCTGCACAGGACATTTGCAGTTGTCCTGGGCAAGAAGACACTCGAAGCAAACCATCGTGGCTTACCGCCATTTTGTTCAAATCTGACAGCAAGTACTTCATGTATTTGGCCTAAATTCTAATGGTAGTTACCGCTGAAGTGGCTAGGGGACACAGTATTCAATATGGCGACCTCGGGAGGGATGGATGCTGAATACATTGGGAAATATATCAAGATTGTGAAGGATTCACTCGCGGTGAGTCATACGAACGTAAGCTTATATCGCTGTGATGAAAATACAGTTAAAGAAAACCCGTGACGACGTACAGCTGTAGATAATAGACCCAGCATAGCCTGTACTATCTGATCATCTTCAAGTATGTACCTCAGCCTCAATTTCAGATCAGACGATTACTTCAAGTCGTTTTTCTCCCTCAAGGCTCGAAGTAATAGTCTGAAATCAGGCTAGTATGTGCTAGGTTTTACTGTTAGTTCTCTTTTACAATTGCATTATTTTTCTCAAGGAACTGTATATGAATAGATTATTTGACTTTTTCCTGTTTTATCCCGGAAGCTTATTACTCTCACTCCTCTCAGCACCTCACCAAACTTCTGCGATTTCCTTTTGGGATTCAAGAAATAACTTTCTTCTGTTCATATATTTCACACTGTTATGCGAGAGACCAAATGTTTTGAATTTAATGCTAATGCTGTGATTTTTCTCGATTTAAAAAAGGCATTTGACACTGTTGATCATGATATCCTTTTATCTAAAATGAACTTTTACGGAATCCAAGGAACAGCTCTTGATTGGTTTACGTCGTATTTATCTAATGGTTCACCACAATGTCTCGTTAATGGTTCTCTTTTGAGAATCCGTTCACTTAAATGCAGGGTACCGCAGTGCTTATTTATTTTTTGGAGGGGCTTATACACAGAAGGAAGTTTGAGTTTCAAAATCGGCTAGGCTTATATTTGAAGGGAAATTTACATCTCAAAATCGATTGGACTAGCTTATAGTTGCAGTTACTCGCCTTGAGGATGTAGAGAGGGATGATTTCACGGAGGGTTTTTTGTGTTTCGAGTTTGGTGGGCTTATATTAATTTGGAGGGGCTTATACATGGAGGGACTTACAGTCTGTATTTTCAGAATTTTATGGTATTGAAATTTCAGACAACAACCTCCTTCTTAAACTTCTGAGACACAGAACATCCTCACTTAGCCATTCTTTCTTAATGTTTTGAAAAATATTGCTTTGCAGAAAGTGATGAAATCAGCAAATGATGCTATAAATCAAAATGCAGAAGTTGATCTTCGAATGTAAGTGTATTAATTTTTAAGTTTAAACTATATATAGTTCTAAACAGTGGTTTCCTGGTAAGGACGTTGAAAGAAAAGAATGGCACAACAATAATTTCTAGTAACATTACCTGTTTCAGCAGAAACTTGTACCTTTAATTTTTTATTTAAGTTAATTTTGGTTTTCCTTTTTTGAAATTTATTAGCATACATTACCAGACCCAAAAACAAAGAAAAAACAAAAATTACCGGTAACTGCAACATACATGATTATAATACCAAGAAAATAATATATTTGCAAATAATAACAGCAATAGGAAGATTGTAAAATTTTTTGCACCACATCAATATATTGTACTGTACAATGGATTTATTGATCAAGGGAGGACTTTTCTGAAAAAATGCAGATGAATGGCTTCATTAACAATGTAACTTCTGTTGAAAAGAAGTGTCAAAGGTCATGAGAAGCAAAATCTTTCAGAATGTTTTTTAACCACAAATACACTACAAGAAAAAGAAAAACACAAATTTTATTTAAACTCAACTGTTAATTTTCCCACCCCTAAATAGCTAAGTAACTAATCAATCCATACAGACATGTAACCTTTATTTCACCACAAATTCTAGAGTAGAGCGGCTGGTAATTGAGCCCACTACAAGCTTATATTTCCATTGCCTGAGAAAACAGCCAATATTTTGTGACACCACCATGGCTGTTTCCCTCCAAAATAACATCTGAGGAAACAGATGTGGGATCAACAAAAATTTTCTGTTAGCTGTTTTCTCAGGCTAATATTTCCAAGATATAAATTAAGATCTCAAAAACTGGTGTTTATAATAGAAATTCACTGTACATGTAACTGGTCAAAAGTATCAACAATATTATTATTCTTATTAGTAACCTTGTTTTGTTCTATTAGAATTAGTGGGTTTTGTTATATTCTCCCTTGTAAGGGGAGAGGATACTTACTGTCAAACCAACAAGACCATGAACAGTGTCTTGAAATATTTCAGGAATGTTTATTGTGTTACGACCCATCATAGCAATGATCAGGACACACTATTAAACAAGCCACGAAAATAGAAACAAATTAACGTTCTTGCTTGCGGTCTAGTTTCTCACGCTTGATGGTCTTTTTTTCTTGCCACACAATAACATTCCACATATATTTCTGATGTTCACGGTTTTGTCGGTCTGACAGCAAGCATTACACATGTATAATAATAACTGACCTTTATTGTTGTATTTTTTTGTTTCAGGAAATCAAGCACTCAATCAGAGGGTACAAGCAACAAACTTGAGAAACATTTGGAAGATTTTTACACTGCATGTGACCAGCTGCAACTTTATTTGGTAATTAACACATTTTCATAATGTTGTTTGTCTCCATCTTACATGTACATCTTAAGAGTACAAAATTTAATACAGTGTAGCCGGAAATTTCTTCTCATTTCTGCTTTGTGTTAGTGGTACAAGTATTTTAACCAAGAGAATCAAGAGATTGAGGTTTGTAGCTTTATAAAGAATGACAATCTGTGCCAGAGAGAACTGCTCTTAGTTCCATTGCAAGGCAGGTAGCACTGGAAAGAAATAACAATAAGGGATTGAACAGATGAGGTGTAAACATTTAATCTAATCATGTTATTTTTATTTACCCATTCTCCCCTGAGCCACTTGTAAGCGCCCGTGTGGATCCACGTCCCTTCTACCGCTTGTGACATTATCAGTTTTAACAATCAAGGACAACTTTGTCCGCTTACTTCTGCAGCATATAGAGATCTTTCAAACCATGATATTGCTATTTCAAGTTAACATTTTTTTCTGTGATGTGAATTTTCTATATGAGCATCTAATTTCGCGAGGATTTATTTTTGCAGGTCTTTATTTTCTTTATTTTCTTGAAATCATGAAAAACACGAAATTAAAGACCCATGAAATTGAGTACTATCAATAAGTAGCTGTGTTTTCATGTCATGATATTATTATCTAAAGAAAGATCATGATATCTTTATTGCTAAGTTGACCATTTTTAAAGGAGTCTGATTTTATTTTCTCTAGGAAATAATGAGAGAAACAGAAAATCAAACACAGCTCAGCATGAAGTACACACCTAAACCTGTCTACAACAGCAAAACAGAAAATGTAACAGGCACGCAGACATACACTGAGTATTTGTCTACTGTAAGGACACAGATTGCTGCCGCTAAAGAACTGCAAGATTTGTTGTCAGATTTCTGCCTTGCTCAGTTGTCATAGAATTGCAAACACCTGCCACAGTCTGTGACATGCACCATACGATTTGCAAGAAATGCTGTCAGATTTCTGGATGGCCCAGGTGTCATAGAAGGTGCATTAATAACAGTCAGTTTGGACGATACATCACATGAAAGAAATGCACTCAGCTTTCTACATGGACAGTTGTCATAGAAGTTGCAGTTGCCTGCTTCCTGCCACATAAATTAATTTGTGAAATGCCTCAAGATTATATTTTCCAAGAAGTGCTGTCAGATTTCTGCATGGGTTAGCCATTGATAAGAATTTTTGATGGTTGTCAGTCAAGTTTCAAACATTTTGCAGGCAACTAGGAAAAAACCCTTAGAATGAAGGGCATGCAGGGCAGAAACAAGCACATGGACCAGGGTGCAAAGAAAGTCAGTTTTACAGCCTGTCATTTGGGCAAGCTGTAGCTAGCATGTACTAGCCCACAAGTCATTTCAACTACCCCCAAAACCCTATCGGACACGACTTTCTTTGCACGCTGACATGGACCCATTTTTTAATTGCTGTTTTCTAATTTCCTTTATGTCGCTGTCAATATTATTGTACTAGGTTTTAAAAAAATCTGGACAGTACATCCTTTTGGAGTGAATTACCTTAAGAAGATAAAAGACGTTTTAAATTGAATAATTATTATATCCCTTATTACCTCTTTGTCGCCTTCTTCCTTTGTCATCTTCATTTCTTCTTCTCAAACACGATCTGAATGGAGGGCAGCTTCACTTGATGGTACAACTTTTCCTTCCAGAAAGATATGCTCTTCCAATACCTGCCTCTCAGGAAGGCCCAACAGGTTTTCTGGAGAGCTAGCCCCACTACCGACTTGATTGCAAAACTGAAAGAGACTTTTAGACACTAATGCCAGGTGCTCTCTCAAGCCTTCCAAAACCACTCTATAAACCATCTGGAGCATGGGCTCAGATATAGAATAGCATGCACCTTCAACAGTAGGGAATTGGTCATAGAGATATTCACACCTGTCAAAAATAAAAACATCCAAAAAAACCTTGCTGCCATTTAAAGTGTAACTGAGACGCAGCAGCTTATCTATAACAGGAAATGATGGGTTAGCCAACTGACCGTAAAGGAGGTTAGCCACCAAACATCCCGTGCAAGGGCCAGGTATATGTACTTTATTGCACAGACAATCACTTTTGCTACACTCAGGAAAACATTGAGAAATTGGGTCAAGGCATGTACTCTTAAACTGTGAATTGGAATAGCTTGAAATGAATTCATGTGAAGAAAACAAGAGCGGAGTTAAAAGCAGCAATGAAATGTCATGCTTCTGCAAACAAGATTTCTTCCAGTGGGGGAAAATTTCATCAACCCAGGTTTTGCCTAGGGACCTTGATGTCTCAGCAGATTTCAAAACAGAGCAGAATTCTTGCAAATGTGACTCGCCAGCAGTGTGGTCCCATCTAGTCATGTTAGTATTGGGTTTCCTTGGAGCTTGTGATTGCTCTTCTAGTGATTCATTAACCTTTTCACATGAAGCAATGTCTTTCAAATTTGGTAGCAATATTTCTTCAAGAATGTCACCACTGAAAGTAAATATTTCTTTCCAAACTGATTCTCTGGTCGATATTAGCATCCTTTCAACAGGAACAAACAAAGAGGCAGAGTCAATTACTTGATAAGTAATATAATCGCCATACTTTTCCTCATCATTTTTCTTACTAGGAGATTTTGCGCCAAATTGAGAGGCTCTGTATCTTAAGTACTGATCAAACAGAAACTTGGCTCTTTCTCCTCCTTTATCTGACAGGTCACCAAATGAATAATCTTCATGTGCAAGTTCCACACTTGATTCAGATTCTTTCCTCATGTTGTTTTTCTTTCCCTCTGTTTCTGGAATATCATGTCCTACAGACTGCTTGCAAGGAGTGAACAAAAAGACGGTGATTAATGCACCTGGTGAATTCAATTTGTAGTAGTAAAAGACATAGCCGATCAACCTTAAGGCGTCCTTCTCAGTGAGAGAGGTACAGGGATCAAAATAAATGATGTCAAATTGTCCTTCAAAACCTTCCAAAAAGTTTAAGAAGTTACTCTCATACAATCTGATATTTCTAAACTTCGATTGACTGACAGAGTTCCGGACATTCTGTAAAGTTTTGGAATCCTTCGCGACCACCCAGACGTTTCGACTCAGTACCCCTTCCTGAATGAGAAGTTGCAGATTGTTCAGAAGGTTCGATTCGCCCAGATAGCAAACTTTCAAGTCTGATGGTTTCCTTCTCTGAATCTGACTATCATGGAAAAGTTCCCATTTTTTTATTTCATTCTCCATACGCTCTATTTGTTCTGATGAAAAAATTTCCCGGCCCCTTTCTAACTCTAAAAGGTGGTCCCAATAACGTTTGACATATCCTCGTTGAACACAAGAAGATGTGCTCCTCTCCGTAGTCAAGCATTGTACGACATGTTCAATAACTTTAAGCCTGGATGCATGTGATCCTTGACCAGGGTTGTCACTAAGATTTCAAGTTGCCGGGTAAATACATCAAGTAGGCGGGGAATCAAACGGCTAGGGATTTCTTTTGGTTCTATTTTTCTTCTATTTTCCAATAAAAGTAGCCGGGGACTAGTCTCTTAGTAGCCGGGGAAAATCCCCGGCCCCCGGCTCTTAATGACAACCCTGCTTGACCCATCGACAAAAATTCAGACGCCATTGACGGTCTCAGAGCTGAATGATGTTTCCATTCCTAGCGAAAACATATTTTAAAAACTGTAGAAAAGAAGATCAAAAGGTTGTGTCCTACAAACGTCCGCCATCTTGGAATAATTCAACCTCGTGACTCTGGGAACGAAGACTATAGTGACGTAACGAACGGCAGGTCACTTTTCCACAGGTTAGAGTACAGGTCACCATGATACAGATAAATTTTAAGCATTAAAAGTGTCTCCTATCCCTAATCTCTTATCAAAGTTCTCTTTTAGATCGAGGGGATCCTGTGTGGTTTGGAAATTTATTACATCCACTTTGAAATCACTGGCTATCCGTGTAATCTGATTGGCTCTCAGCAGAGTGATTTATTCCTAAATCGCACCATTTTTTGCTCTAAATCGCATCTGTTCCAAATCGCGTCATTCATGTTCTAAATCGCATCATTTCTGTTTTAAATCGCACTATTTTTGTTCTATATCGCATCATTTCTGTTTCGAATACAAAATGAGATGTAAAAGCCTTTTTGTTTCGGCTTTTTAAGAAACCGGCTACTCGATCAATAAAATATTAGTACTGACTAAATTATGCGATTTCAAAATGGATGTAATAAAGTGGTAATTGAACTTCGTGTCGACCAATTTTGGTCTGAAATCATACTTGTGATTTCAAATCGAACTCGCGCTGCGCTCATTCGATTTTGAAATCACGCGTATGATTTCAGACCAAATTGCACTCCACTAAGTTCAATTACCATTATTTATCCATGGAGCAGTGACCTGTATTCTTGACCCGTGGAATGTGACCCGTACCCGGGGACCTGTACTTTAAACCCGGCACCTTGGGGCAAGTGGTAAAGCCGAGCAGTTGAACATCTGGACTGGACTTATACTTCAGGCCCGGGTTGCTCGAAGCTTAAGCTCAAGCTCGAAGCATGGTTAGTGCTAACCAGGCTTCGAGCAACCGGCCCCAGAAAACAAAGATTATTCGAATAACTTCCTAGGAGCTATTTGATGCGCACACGCCATACTGACGAGCCCCAAAGAGGGCGAAAAGAAGTGTGTATGGCTATAATCCCGCTCTGTTTTGAGTTGTTTCGGTGTCGTGTTGATGTCTTGCAGAGTTAATTTTCACGTAGTACGATCAGCATTACAGTTTTCTGCTTGCAGAATTTAATATGTCTACTTTTGATTTTTGCTGATCAGGTCTTTAGAGATCATACGTTCTTGGGCATATTCGTTTGCGGTCCTTTGCAGTCTTTTGTGGTTAATGTTTGTAGAATTCCAGAGTTTAGCCCAGGGCCGTAGCTAGCATGAGGCAAGACGAGGCAGTTGCCTCGTCTTAATTTTGGCATTTTTTTTTTTTTGAAGAAAAATTCCACGCAAAATGCTTACAAAAGCATTTCTGAGCCTCTAGATTTCAAAATTTTCTGGTGGGGCGAGGGGGGGGGACATGCTCCCAGAACCACCCAACGGCTCGCGCCTTTGGCGCTCAAAACTTGGCTCGTCTTGTTCTGAAGTCAGGCTACGGCCCTGTAGCCCCACTGAAACGGACATTAAATTGCCATTGATAATTGGTTCTAGCTTTTGGTAAATAATAAGACTTCTTAGAGGCCAGTCTGGTTGCATTAATGTACTTCATTAATGCTTTTTAAAAAATATATTCAAGGTACTTGGGAGTCTATTTGAATAGTAATCATACATAAAAAGAGCACTGTCTAGATATATTAAATCCCCTTATTTAAGTAGCCCCAACTTGCGAAAGAGTCAGGACTAGAATGGAAATTAAAATCAGAAAAACCTATTATTCCAGTTCCTTTTTTCTGTAAAGTAATAAGAGGCTGAGAAGCAGTTGGATATGTATTTCCCCAGGAAATTAAGTTATAAGTCAAAACGGGATAGATAAGTGTGTAGTATAACTGAACAAGGACTTGCTGGCTAACGAAGTACCTAATCTTAGAAAGTATTCCAATTCAGCGCTTAATTTTTTTTCGAAATATGCATAATGTCAGTGGAACTTCCAACTAAGGTGTGAGTGCCTATGTGAAATCCTAAATGTTTCATAAATTTTTCTTGTTTAATCTCCCCATTGGCAATTAACTTCCCGAACTTTTCCCGACAGACAAGCAAAAAATCCGGCATGCCGCGCCCATATTTTGATGAACCCCGCCAAACCCCGTTTCCCGTCAGGATCTTGTGTCACGGTCCCGAATCCCGCACCATATTTTGGTCAAATCTCGGATCCCAAAGAGTACCCTTGTAAACCTTGTTTCAGCCGGACACCTTTTTAAGGCGGACAGCGTGGTGTCACATTATACTTTGACTGTCTATAGGCCGGTCACAGTTTCTAGGACGGACAGTTTAAATCACTGGTATCACATTAGCGTCGACTCTCTTTTAGCCGTACTCCTCTCTGACGGGTACTCTGGGCCCGTCCCGAACGGCTTTTCCGTCTTTGAGAGAGTTGACTGTACTTCAACTAATGAAATCCCTATCCATTCATATACCTGGCGCATAGGCCACTACATAACCGAAAGGAGATAAGCACTCGGTCATCCATCCTTTATCCCGCGAGAACGAGTATCAATTATGATATGGTTGATAGATGTCCAATTTGATGAACACCTATCATGAAGCAATTATAAAAGCACACTTTTGACAAAATTTATCTGAAAGCGTAAAAATTAAAGCTCAAAACATAAAACACCAAAATTTCTTTTCGATGTTCGTTATCGTTAGATATAATGCTTGGGAGACATATTTGTTCCACAATAAAAGCTGTGATTTTGCAATTCAAAAGTAATTTCTGGATGAATGTGACGCATTTGTGATAGAGACTTTTATAATTATGAGGGTATCCAAATCTTGTTGTTTTAACGAAGACCAATATACTATAATAACAAAACAGCAAAGAACAAAGCGACTTGAGCAAACCCAATATTTCGAACGGTCAAGCCGTTCTTCTTCGATCGTAGGATTTGGTGTTACGGAAACCACTGTTCGTTAGCTTTTGTTTTGTGGTATGCATATTGTTCAGAGTCTTTTCAATCTTTTGTACAGACGTCATTTTTAATTAATTGGTGATTGCACTCTCCGCGACGCAAAAGGTTGACTTCTTGTCCAAAAATAGATTTTTCTATATATTGAGATTTCCGCGCTTTGATTGGTCCAAGACTACGTCATATTCCGATTTTACATGTTAGCAATGCAGTATTTTCTTAAGTTTGCGCTTCAAGGGTTCTTCGAACTTTTTGGAGGAATGTTGAGGTCTTGGATCGCCTCCGGTTCTTTAACTGTAGACTTCAATAGCAAGAGTACAGTTGAAGACGAAAGCATTGAATACTTCGTTGTATACTATCCATTCGCGCTGACCCCAAAAATATTCAGTCCAGCTTCAGTTCTTCGATCTTGGGAAGATGAAAATTATGTTGAGGTTAGTATCGACTCAAATTCTCTAACTATACACAGTAGCAGGAACTATTAATATTCACTGAAGACGAAATAGTTGTATATTATCCATTCACCCTGACCAAAAAACTACTTTGTTTCAAGGCTTGACTAGAATTCTTTCGAACTTCTGAGGAGCTATTGTGGATGGGGACTAATTTACGATAGCAGGAAGTATAAATGAAAACGAAAGTTAACCGTACCTGAATACTTCCTTGGATCTATACCTTTTGTGTATCAGAGGATTGTGTGAAATTTTTCAAAACAAACTGCACGATCTATTAATGTTTGCAAATTATCAGCTTAAGTAAAGTTTTGTATCATTATGCAGGCATAAGGTACTATGTATAAGTGTAAATAGCCAGAATAGCGACATTAATTTTTGAAGATTGCGTGATTCAGATATCAATACTCCTCAATGCCGGCTTTGCAAAACGGAAACTCGGTTAAGTAAATAGCCATTTTGATCACGACGTTTATATCGGATATTGAAAGAAAATGACTACGTGGTGGAATATATATTAAACTGAACGCGACTTTAATAAAGAAACTGGCTAAGCGATCAAGTCAAAAAACTTGATAACTTCTGCGTACACTGAATGTTTATCCAGCTACGTAGAGATGTGTCTTAGGCCAAGATCAGACGCCGAACTTTCCATGAGCCGAACCTATTCAATATATTGAATTAAGTTTATGAAAAGTTTAGCGTCTGAATCAATTAGGAACGCCTGTTTCAATTTGGAACTATTCAGCCGTTCTTTTCGCCAAGCCCGGTCGGGAATTTCGCCTTTGGAGCGACTTTGGAAAGGCTTTGATTCAGACGCCGAACATTTCATGTACCGAACCTAATGCATAAATTATTATAACGTATTTTGTAAGCAGTTTGACCGAAATGAGCATTTTCTGCCTTTTGAACTTAGTTTTGCTCGGCGTCTAAATCAATTCAGCCGGTCTAAATAATTTGGGTCGGCCTTAATTCGAATTATGTTCGGCTTATGAAAAGTTCGGCGTCTGAATCTGGCTTCAAAGACAAGCTGGAGTTGTCGCGTATTTTGCAGTAAACGAGCCACTGGGGCGAACTGGAGGTTAGTTTTACCTCGTTTGAAACACGTCTTTTAGCACTCGGCCTTTAGGTGTATGAGTGTCAGCTTTTATCCTGAAAAACTGAGTTTGAGTTGACGAAAAACGAACAAGAGGACGTAATGGGCTCTAACATCACTGTCAATGCCGCGACCGTTCACTAGTACGGTATCAAATGACTACGCATCAGTGCGTGGGTAATTACTAAAATCATTACACTACTGCTGACGGTTCGATATCCAATAAGATAGCTTTTTTGTGCTTACATTGTAGGATCAGAAGCCATTGACCAATCAGAAAGCTCTCCTGCCACGACGTCATCGGATGGCATCACCGTCAACCAATAACAAAGTTCGTCTTTGCTGACGTCATAAATAGATTACCACTATAAAGACAAGATCACACCTCAATATCCTTCTTTACAACGTGCCACGACGTCTGTTTTTGTCCTTGCCAAAATTCGCTAGAGTGAAGACAGTCATGGCAATTCAGAAGAAGAAGAAGAAGGAACCGCAATTCCTGGCAAACACATTCAAGACTGACGCGATGTAGAGATAATTCGGCGAAGAGATTCAAGGCAGTGTACAGATCCCAGAAGATCCGTGCTTGATTATGGAAAGAGTAAGAGATGCAAGTGCAGTTTTCAGCGATTTTTTCACAAGATTTTTTCGTCGATTAATCTGACTGACTGACTTACTAATTCACATACCGGACAGAGTCTAGGCAGGAAAAATGGTAAGACCGGTCACAGAACTTTGCTTCTGGTGGGCAATTTCCCAATCATGCCTTGGACTTCTGCGTTCACTTGGCCCAATGTACAGATCCCAGAAGATCCGTGCTTGGAAAGATTAAGAGATGCAAGTGCAGTTTTCAGCGATTTTTTCACAAGATTTTTTCGTCGTTTAATCTGACTGACTTACTTATTGATTCACACATCGGACGAGTCTAGGCAGGGAAAATGGTAAGACCGGTCCCAGAACTTTGCTTCTGGTGGGCAATTTCCCAATCATGCCTTGGACTCCTGCGTTTACTTGGCCCCTTACAGAGGCCAGGGCCTGCAGACTTGTTCTCGGGTTTCGCAGTTTCACAATCTACTTGTGTGTCCGAGCCGATGCCACCAATGAGTAAGAGATGCAAGTACAGTTTGCATCGATTTTTTCACAAGATTTTTCCGTCGTTGAATCTTACTTACGGACGGTCTGATTCACACATGGGACTAGTCGAGGCGGGGAAAATGGTAACATCAGTCGCAGAACTTTGCCTCTGGTGGGCAATTTCCAAATCCTGCCATGGACTTCTGCGCTCACTTGGCCCGATGTACAGATTACAGAAGATGTGTATTTGGAAGAGATGCAAGTGCAGTTTTCAGCGATTTTTTGACAAGATTTTTTCGTCGATTCATCTGACTAACTTACTTACTGATTCAAACATCGGACGAGTCGAGGCAGGGAAAATGGTAAGACCGGTCACAGAACTTTGCCTATGGTGGGCAACTTTCCAATCATGCCTTGGACTTCTGCCTTCACTTGGCCCAATGTACAGATCCCAGAAGATCCGTACTTGGAAAGAGTAAGAGATGCAAGTGCAGTTTTCAGCGATTTTTTCGCAAGATTTTTTTGTCGATTAATCTGACTGACTTACTTATTGATTCACACATCGGACGAGTCTAGGCAGGGAAAATGGTAAGACCGGTCCCAGAACTTTGCTTCTGGTGGGCAATTTCCCAATCATGCCTTGGACTCCTGCGTTTACTTGGCCCCTTACAGAGGCCAGGGCCTGCAGACTTGTTCTCGGGTTTCGCGGTTGCACAATCTACTTGTGTGTCCGAGCCGATGCCACCAATGAGTAAGAGATGCAAGTGCAGTTCTCAGCGATTTTTTCACAAGATTTTTTCGTCGTTGAATACTTACTGACTGACGGACTGATTCACACATCGGACGAGTCGAGGCAGGGAAAATGGTAAGACGAGTCGCAGAACTTAGCATCTGGTGGGCAATTTCCCTATTATGCCTTGGACTCCTGCGTTCGGATGTTCTGACCACTGAACCACTTTCCTCCGTCTTTTTTACAGAGATAGCATACTATTCTTCGTTTATTTTTCAGAGGCGGCTTACCCTTCTTTTCTACAGCGACGACCACAAACGTATTCTTCTTCGTTTTTGATAACAGCGCGTACAAATTTATTGTTTTTTTAATGACGTCATATATTATGGGTTATAAAAAGAGAGCACACAGACCAAACTTCACAAAGTCTTGTTTAGACGATGGAGCCAGACCATGTAGTGAGTGATCAAGAGGAGCCTCAAAGTCTTGCGTGTACCTCTCTGGAGACTAGCGCTGACTATGAAATGGTTGAAGTGTTTGCCGAAGAGGAGCCGCAAAGTCTTGCGTGTACCCCTCTAGAGACTAGTGCTGACTATGAAATGGATGAAGTGTTTTCCGAAGAGGAGCCTCAGATGCAACTAGCCATGGATATTTGCGACGTGGCTCCTATGGAAGAGCGGCAAAAGATGGAAGAAGAATTCACAATTATCCTAACTATAAAAAAGAGAGAAAAAGATATCACCCTTGTTTTCAAGGGGAACGAACAAGAGAATACCCTTGTGATAAAAAAGAGCGAACACTAAGAGTATCACGAAGTTTTAAAGAAGAACGAAAAAGAATGTACCATTTCTGTAAAAAAGACTGAAGAAGGCCTGTAAGCCGTCTGAAAAATTAACGAAGAGGAGTATGCTAACTCTGTAAAAGCCGAGAAGAAAGGAAAGTCTTTCGCAAACTGAAGCAGATGGACTCTTATCGTTTCGAACAATACAGCCTTATGGAACTTTTCGTCGATATTATGAGGCCATTTATCATAGCAAGTATGATTTCTTGTTCAGGGAGGCAGTCTTACTTTCAGCTATACAAGTAATGGAGCAAGTCAACCCAGGAATGCTTGAAGTCATTAGCGAGTGAGTTTGGGGTAGCTTTCAAGGAGTTAAAACTACTCACATTGAGCTTCTAGGCTGTGGAACGATAAAAACAAGACATCATTCATAGCTGCACCTTTTTTCCGAACTCAGAGTGATTCGCTTGCAAAGGTTTTTTTATCAACATAGAGTATAGTAAAGGGTTTTTTTATGTATGCTGTCCAAAAGCTGATGCAATAAAAGAAGTTTTAGTGTATGTTCTGCTTTGTATACATGCTTGTTTCGCATGGGAAGGTCTTCTACCAGGAACATTTCACTGACATTTAAGTAAAGGGGTTTTCTAAGTACGCCAGCAAACCTGATGCATTGAAGAACGTTTTATTGTATATGCTTGGCTGTGTAGAAGTGCTTGCCATGATTTATAAGAACTGTAGCTTACACGCAGTCATTGGCGAGAGACTTAAAAAAGTTTCAAAGTATTTCTCCTACAAAATTTTCACAGACGTTTCGGTGAGGATCTCGCCGATCCAAAAACCTCGGCGGCGAAAAATTCGCCAAGAATCTCGCCGGCAACTGCAATCTCCATCGTAGCCTATCGAGTTAGTTGTCCAACATTTTCAAATTCTTTCTCTACCTCGCAGTTCGATGAAATTTTCTGAGTCTCTCGCCAATTTCTCTCCTCGTCGGTGTTGATAGAGTAAGTTTTCCAATATTTTCATATTTTTCCTATATCTCGAGGTTCCATGAAATTTTCTGAGTCTTTCCTCACTAGCAACCTCCGTGGCAGCTGATCTAGTCAGTTTTGAAATATTTTCAAATTCTTCCTGTACCTCGCAGTTCGATGGAGTTTTCTAAGACTCTCGCAAATTCCAATCTCCGTCTTAGCTGATAGAATCGGTTTTCCAACATTTTCAAATTCTTCCTCTACCTCGCAGTTTGACGAAATTTTCTGAGAGAGACCGAATCATATATGACGGACAGTTTCGTTTGTTCCGACGAAGAGCTCATTTATTTTCTCTAAAATTAAACCGTTTAATACGGACACCAGTTAATACGGACAAAAGACGGTATTTTTTTTTCTTTTAAATTATTTATTTTGCAAATTGATCGGGAAATAAATATTTAAAAAAAGAGGATAATTGAAAACTGCAAATTCGTTTACACGACAACGGATACTTTCACCTTTTTCTTTCGCTTTGCTGTTCGTTTTCTGTCCTGGCTTAAGCTGGTACCGTCGGCATCCTGCAAATAGTTCTCTATCATATTTGTAACTAGAACCACTACGTGGAACTTACCGCGGCCCAGTGGGACACGGGATTGCAGAGTTTACCTCTCGCACCACTCCCCCCTCCTCTGTGGAGGCTAATACTTAGTCTGAATTAACTCATGCAGAAGAAAAGCAACAAAGTGCATGAGAAAGGAGGATGTTGTTATAACGGTCTCTGTTATAGTACTGTTTTTACACTGTGATGTCAATAAGTGTGATCTGTATAAGGTTTTTATTTGTTTTTAAGTTTGAGTGAAAGAGCAAAAATCACTGACAGTTTTGGGTTGAATGGTAATGACAAAGTTTGCAAAGAAGTTTGTTACAGAATTATCACAATTTTGCCTACACGATCTGCATTACACTTCTCATAGAACAAACATGCATGTTCATGGAGAGTCTGTAGTGTTGAAGAATCCCAGAAAGTGCATGATTTGATGACAGAGAAACAAGCTGCATGTATGGACATAATAAAATGCTTATTTATTGATGACTGAGTATCATTTTTAAATTCACTGCACATTGAAATGGAGGCATTTGATTGTAAGGCAGTGGTTGATACATAGTGGCATTCATCAATATGACCTATAGTAATTGTAGAGGAAGTATTTCTTTCCTGAACTGGGTAAACAGTAGTAAGTGGTGCAAACTGGCCTTGATTAGATTCTACTATTTGTATAGTAACATTTAATGCATCTGCATTAACTGCTTGAATGATAAGTGCATCAGCCCATGTACCTTGAATACACATATTGTTCAGATATCTTAGGCCATGAATTTTCGGTATTGCTTCCAATAAATCTCTCTGGGTTGTCTCTCATAAATTGAACCCCTGCAGTACGTATATGCATATGATGGTTGCTATTGCCATATAATTGATGCGATACAGATCTAAAGAAACAATCACCTGCACTGTCAACATCTATTGATTGTAAACCAAGTTCACCTAATCTTGACTGCATCAAATTCTCACAGGAAATAGGAGAGATCAACTGCATTGTTGAGCTCTGATTTTGCATAAAAGGTCTAATTATTATTACTTCATGATGATCAGTGTTGTATTGAGTAGGTCCTGGCATTCTTCTCAACATCTTTACTTAGTTTGAAATCAAATAATTGGTCATATGACTTACACAATTGCAAGAAAACAATGATAAATATCGACGTGCTTTACATTTTTTCATTATCCTCTGATAATGTCTGCTAAAGAAAGACAACAAATAAGCTTTCTTGGGTATAGCCATTTTATTTAAGTTAATTATCTTTGGATCGCATTTGTTATTACATTTATAGCGTGCATGATAAAGTTTTCTCACCTTATTAACATAGCGATGGAGCTTTGAAGACTTCGTGTGTCAATCGTTGAAATCTTATTGAAGACAAATTTCTTCAACATGCTAATCTTCTTGTTGAGACCTCTAAGAAATAGCAGTGGAATTCTGCTCGGTTCACGAGCACGTCTACGTCGCCTTGTAGCACGTTTTTTTAAGATGATATAAAGTTAGCTTTGATAAGTGTTCGCTTTGATTCTCGATAAATTTCACGATGGAAGGTTCACTCCAGGTAGATAGCTTTGATAGGTGATTAACTCTTCAGTGATCGCTCCTAAATTTGTCTCTCCAAATATTCACTCTTAAACCTTCGCTCATAAACTAATGCATCGTAAAGGTTGGGGAACGAAAAAGCTATAATCTTTCTCTTGACTGTCCTCCATGCCTCGTGCTTTTCAAAATGGCGGAAAAGATTTCAGTGAGCCAGCGATATATCTCAGTCAGCGATATATCCCTAACAATGTAATGTTGAAAAAGAGACAGAAACAGACAGCATTTTAAGACCGGTGCCAGCCTTCGGCTGGGCCCCGGTAAATAGTAGACTGTTGTACATAGGGATTGGTCAAAAAATAAATGGCCCAGCTTTCTGGGCATTTATATTCTTTAAAAAAAAACAAAGTTATTTCTTCGGGTCGCTTAGCTATGTCACTTCTTCGCTTACAGAACAAGGCACACGAAGTGTGTAGTAAGTTATTTCTTCGGGTCGCTCACTTATGTCACATCGTCGGTTACAGAACAAGGCACACGAAGTGTGTAGTAAGTTATTTGTTCGGGTCGCTCAGTTATGCAAATTCTTCGCTTACAGAACAAGGCACACGAAGTGTGTAGTAAGTTATTTCTTCGGGTCGCTCAGTTATGTCACATCTTCGGTAACAGAACAAGGCACACGAAGTGTGTAGTAAGTTATTTCTTCCGGTCGCTCACTTATGTCAAGTCTTCGATTACAGAACAAGGCACACGAAGTGTCTAGTAACTTATTTCTTCGGGTCGCTTAGTTATGTCACATCTTCGGTTACAGAACAAGGCACAAGAAGTGTGTAGTAAGTTGTTTCTTCGGGTCGCTCAGTTATGTCAGAGCTTCGATTACAGAACAGGGCACACGAAGTGTGTAGTAAGTTGTTTCTTCGGGTCGCTCCGTTATATCACATCTTCGGTTACAGAACAAGGCACACGAAGTGTGTAGTAAGTTATTTCTTCGGGTCGCTCACTTCTGTCACATCTTCGGTTACAGAACAAGGCACACCAAGTGTCTAGTAAGTTATTTCTTCGGGTCGCTTAGTTATGTCACATCTTCGGTTACAGAACAAGGCACACGAAGTGTGTCGTAAGTTATTTCTTCGCGTGGCTCAGTTATGTCACATCTTCGGTTACACAACAAGGCACACGAAGTGTGTAGTAAGTTATTTGTTCGGGTCGCTCACTTATGTCACATCTTCGGTTACAGAACAAGGCACACGAAGTGTGTAGTAAGTTATTTCTTTAGGTTGCTCAGTTATGTCAGATCTTCGCTTACAGAACAAGGCACACGAAGTGTGTAGTAAGTTATTTCTTCGGGTCGCTCAGTTATGTGAGATCTTCGCTTACAGAACAAGGCACACGAAGTGTGTAGTAAGTTATTACTTCGGGTCGCTCAGTTATGTCAAATCTTCGCTTACAGAACAAGACACACAAAGTGTGTAGTAAGTTGTTTCTACGGGTCGCTCCGTTATGTCAGAGCTTCAAGTACAGAACAAGGCACTCGAAGTGTGTAGTAAGTTATTTCTTCGGGTCGCTTAGTTATGTAACATCTTCGCTTACAGAACAAGACACACGAAGTGTGTAATAAGTTCTTTCTTCGGGTCGCTCAGTTATGTCAGATCTTCGCTTACAGAACAAGGCACACGAAGTGTGTAGTAAGTTATTTCTTCGGGTCGCTCAGTTATGTCGAATCGTCGCTTACGAACAAGGCACACGAAGTGTGTAGTAAGTTATTTCTTCGGGTCGCTTAGTTATGTCAGATCTTCGCTTAGAGAACAAGGCACACGAAGTGTGTAGTAAGTTATTTCTTCGGGTCGCTCACTTATGTCAAGTCTTCGTTTACAGAACAACGCACACGAAGTGTGTAGTAAGTTATTTCTTCGGGTCGCTCAGTTATGTCAGATCTTCGCTTACAGAACAAGGCACACGAAGTGTGTAGTAAGTTATTTCTTCGGGTCGTTCAGTTATGTCACATCGTCGCTTACGAACAAGGCACACGAAGTGTGTAGTAACTTATTTCTTCGGGTCGCTCAGTTATGTCAGATCTTCGCTTACGAACAAGCAACACGAAGTGTGTAGTAAGTTATTTCTTGGGGTCGCTCAGTTATGTGAGATCTTTGCTTACAGAACAAGGCACACGAAGTGTGTAGTAACTTATTTCTTCGGGTCGCTCTGTTATGTCAGATCTTCGCTTACGAACAAGCAACACGAAGTGTGTAGTAAGTTATTTCTTCGGGTCGCTCAGTTGTGTGAGATGTTCGCTTACAGAACAAGGCACACGAAGTGTGTAGTAAGTTATTTCTTCAGGTCGCTCAGTTATGTGAGATCTTCGCTTACAGAACAAGGCACACGAAGTGTGTAGTAAGTTATTTCTTGGGGTCGCTCTGTTATGTCATCTTCGCTTACAGAACAAGGCACACGAAGTGTGTAGTAAGTTATTTCTTCAGGTCGCTAAGTTATGTCAGATCGTCGCTTACGACAGGGCACACGAAGCGTGTAGTAAGTTATTTCTTGGGGCCGCTCAGTTATGTCAGATCGTCACTTAAAAACAAGGCACACGAAGTGTGTAGTAGGTTATTTCTTCGGGTCGCTCAGTTATGTCAGATCTTCGCTTACAGAACAAGGCACACAAAGTGTCTAGAAAGTTATTTGTTCGGGTCGCTCAGTTATGTCACATCTTCGGTTACAGAACAAGGCACACGAAGTGTGTAGTAAGTTATTTCTTCGGGTCGCTCACTTATGTCACATCGTCGGTTACAGAACAAGGCACACGAAGTGTGTAGTAAGTTATTTCTTCGGGTCGCTCTGTTATGTCAAGTCTTCGTTTACAGAACAAGGCACACGAAGTGTGTAGTAAGTTATTTCTTCGGGTCGCTCAGTTATGTCAAATCTTCGCTTACAGCACAAGGCACACGAAGTGTGTAGTAAGTTATTTCTTCGGGTCGCTCAGTTATGTCAGATCTTCGCTTACGAACAAGCAACACGAAGTGTGTAGTAAGTTATTTCTTCGAGTCGCTCAGTTATGTGAGATGTTCGCTTACAGAACAAGGCACACGAAGTGTGTAGTAAGTTATTTCTTCAGGTCGCTAAGTTATGTCAGATCGTCGCTTACGACAGGGCACACGAAGTGTGTAGTAAGTTATTTCTTCGGGCCGCTCAGTTATGTCAGATCGTCGCTTAAAACCAAGGCACACGAAGTGTGTAGTAGGTTATTTCTTCGGGTCGCTCAGTTATGTCAGATCTTCGCTTACAGAACAAGGCACACAAAGTGTCTAGTAAGTTATTCGTTCGGGTCGCTCAGTTATGTCACATCTTCGGTTACAGAACAAGGCACACGAAGTGTGTAGTAAGTTATTTCTTCGGGTCGCTCAGTTATGTCACATCTTCGGTTACAGAACAAGGCACACGAAGTGTGTAGTAACTTATTTCTTCGGGTCGCTCACTTATGTCACATCTTCGCTTACAGAACAAGGCACACGAAGTGTGTAGAAAGTTATTTCTTCGGGTCGCTCACTTATGTCAAGTCTTCGCTTACAGAACAAGGCACACGAAGTGTGTAGTAAGGTATTTCTTCGGGTCGCTTACTTATGTGAAGTCTTCGCTTACAGAACAAGGCACACGAAGTGTGTAGTAAGTTATTTGTTCAGGTCGCTCAGTTATGTCAGATCTTCGCTTACGAACAAGCAACACGAAGTGTGTAGTAAGTTATTTCTTCGGGTCGCTCAGTTATGTGAGATGTTCGCTTACAGAACAAGGCACACGAAGTGTGTAGTAAGTTATTTCTTCAGGTCGCTAAGTTATGTCAGATCGTCGCTTACAGAACAAGGCACACAAAGTGTCCAGTAAGTTATTTGTTCGGGTCGCTCAGTTATGTCACATCTTCGGTTACAGAACAAGGCGCACGAAGTGTGTAGTAAGTTATTTCTTCGGGTCGCTCAGTTATGTCACATCTTCGGTTACAGAACAAGGCACACGAAGTGTGTAGTAAGTTATTTCTTGGGGTCGCTCACTTATGTCACATCTTCGCTTACAGAACAAGGCACACGAAGTGTGTAGAAAGTTATTTCTTCGGGTCGCTCACTTATGTCAAGTCTTCGCTTACAGAACAAGGCACACGAAGTGTGTAGTAAGTTATTTCTTCAGGTTGCTCAGTTATGTCATATCTTCGCTTACAGAACAAGGCACACGAAGTGTGTAGAAAGTTAGTTCTTCGGGTCGCTCAGTTATGTCACCTCTTCGCTTACAGAACAAGGCACGCAAAGTGTGTAGTAAGTTATTTCTTCGGGTCGCTCACTTATGTCACATCTTCGCTTACAGAACAAGACAAACAATGTGTGTAGTAAGTTATTTCTTCGGGTCGCTCACTTCTGTCACATCTTCGGTTACAGAACAAGGCACACCAAGTGTCTAGTAAGTTATTTCTTCGGGTCGCTTAGTTATGTCACATCTTCGGTTACAGAACAAGGCACACGAAGTGTGTGGTAAGTTATTTCTTCGGGTGGCGCAGTTATGTCACATCGTCGGTTACAGAACAAGGCACACGAAGTGTGTAGTAAGTTATTTGTTCGGGTCGCTCACTAATGTCAAATCTTCGGTTACAGAACAAGGCACACGAAGTGTGTAGTAAGTTATTTCTTTAGGTTGCTCAGTTATGTCAGATCTTCGCTTACAGAACAAGGCACACGAAGTGTGTAGTAAGTTATTTCTTCGGGTCGCTCAGTTACGTGAGATCTTCGCTTACAGAACAAGGCACACGAAGTGTGTAGTAAGTTATTTCTTCGGGTCGCTCAGTTATGTCAAATCTTCGCTTAGAGAACAAGACACACAAAGTGTGTAGTAAGTTGTTTCTACGGGTCGCTCCGTTATGTCAGAGCTTCAAGTACAGAACAAGGCACTGGAAGTGTGTAGTAAGTTATTTGTTCGGGTCGCTCACTTATGTCACATCGTCGGTTACAGAAGAAGGCACACGAAGTGTGTAGTAAGTTATTTCTTCGGGTCGCTCACTTATGTCACATTTTCGGTTACAGAACAAGGCACACGAAGTGTGTAGTAACTTATTTCTTCGGGTCGCTCAGTTATGTCAGATCTTCGCTTACAGAACAAGGCACAAAGTGTGTAGTAAGTTATTTCTTCGGGTCGCTCACTTATGTCACATCTTCGGTTACAGAAGAAGGCACACGAAGTGTGTAGTAAGTTATTTTTTCGGGTCGCTTAGTTATGTCACATCTTCGGTTACAGAACAAGGCACACGAAGTGTGTAGTAAGTTATTTGTTCGGGTCGCTCACTTATGTCACATCTTCGGTTACAGAACAAGGCACACGAAGTGTGTAGTAAGTTATTTCTTCAGGTTGCTCAGTTATGTCAGATCTTCGCTTACAGAACAAGGCACACGAAGTGTGGATTAAGTTATTTCTTCGGGTCGCTCAGTTATGTGAAATCTTCGCTTACAGAACAAGACACACAAAGTGTGTGGTAAGTTGTTTCTACGGGTCGCTCAGTTATGTCAGAGCTTCGATTACAGAACAAGGCACTCGAAGTGTGCAGTAAGTTATTTGTTTGCGTCGCTTAGTTATGTCACATCTTCGCTTACAGAACAAGGCATACGAAGTGTGTAATAAGTTATTTCTTTGGGTCGCTCAGTTATGTCAGATCTTCGCTTACAGAACAAGGCACACGAAGTGTGTAATAAGTTATTTCTTCGGGTCGCTCAGTTATGTCAGATCTTCGCTTACAGAACAAGGCACACGAAGTGTGTAATAAGTTATTTCTTTGGGTCGCTCAGTTATGTCAGATCTTCGCTTACAGAACAAGGCACACGAAGTGTGTAGTAAGTTATTTCTTCGGGTCGCTTAGTTATGTCAGATCGTCGCTTACGAACAAGGCACAGGAAGTGTGTAGTAAGTTATTTCTTCGGGTCGCTCAGTTATGTCAGATCTTCGCTTACGAACAAGGCACACGAAGTGTGAGTAAGTTATTTCTTCGGGTCGCTCAGTTATGTCAGATCTTCGCTTACAGAACAAGGCACACGAAGTGTGTAGTAAGTTATTTCTTTGGGTCGCTCAGTTATGTCAGATCTTCGGTTACAGAACAAGGCACACGAAGTGAGTAGTAAGTTATTTCTTCAGGTCGGTAAGTTATGTCAGATCGTCGCTTACGACAGGGCACACGAAGTGTGTAGTAAGTTATTTCTTCGGGCCGCTCAGTTATGTCAGATCGTCGTTTACAAACAAGGCACACGAAGGGTGTAGTAAGTTATTTCGAAAGGGTAAAAAAGAATGTTTTTTTGGATCAGTTTAGTTTTCTGGGCAACCGAGCTCGATACGAGTTTATCGAGCTCGATATGTCAACCGTCCTCGCTTTGTCGATACCGAGCTCGAGGCCTCCCACTATGTCTGGATATCAAAAACAATTATTTTTAATACATTGACACACACATTTATAAATATATCCTGTGTGTAGGGAGGCCCTTTGTTTTAATATTCATAACAATGTGCCTATGATGTAATACTTAGGAGGGCTTCCTGACTCTGACCCTGTGTTCCCTTTGCCACCCAAATAATCTAATTAGAATATTTTACTTTTTTAAAATGTGTTTCAGAACGAGGACAGTGAATCCACTGAGGTACGCATAATGTTCACAATTTTATTTACTATAATCTCTCTGGCTGGGCTGGACCGGCAACACTGGACTGAACTGGACTGGATTTGATCTGGACTGGTTGGACTGGATATGATCTGGATTGACTGGACTGGATTTGATCTGGACCGACTGGACTGGATTTGAACTGGACTGGTCGGACTGGATTTATATTGGACTGGTTGGACTGGATTTGATCTGGATTGACTGGACTGGATTTGATCTGGACTGACTGGACTGGATTTGACCTGGACTGGTCGGACTGGATTTAATCTGGACTGGTTGGACTGGATTTGATCTGGATTGACTGGACTGGATTTGATCTGGACTGACTGGACTGGATTTGAACTGGACTGGTCGGACTGGATTTGATGTGGACTGGTTGGACTGGATTTGATCTGGATTGACTGGACTGGATTTGATCTGGACTGACTGGACTGGATTTGATCTGGACTGGTCGGACTGGATTTGATGTGGACTGGTTGGACTGGATTTGATCTGGATTGACTGGACTGGATTTGATCTGGACTGACTGGACTGGATTTGAACTGGACTGGTCGGACTGGATTTATTCTGGACTGATTGGACTGGATTTGATCTGGATTGACTGGACTGGATTTGAACTGGACTGGTCGGATTGGATTTATTCTGGACTGGTTGGACTGGATTTGATCTGGATTGATTGGACTGGATTTGATCTGGACTGACTGGACTGGATTTGAATTGGACTGGTCGGACTGGATTTATTCTGGACTGGTTGGACTGGATTTGATCTGGATTGACTGGACTGGATTTGATCTGGACTGACTGGACTGGATTTGATCTGGACTGGTCGGACTGGATTTGATATGGACTGGTTGGACTGGATTTGATCTGGATTGACTGGACTGGATTTGATCTGGACTGGCTTAAGTGGGTTTGTGTGTGGTGTGGTCTGGCTAACGTGGACTACATTGGTTGGTGTGGACTGGTGGACTAGGTACTTCGGGAACATAAATAGTAGGGCAAGACTTGCTTAAACAAATAGAACAAATAATTTATCAATATCATGAATTTCCATGAACAATAATCATTAAGCGTTGATAAATAATTCTAAACACAGTAAAGTCGATTAAAGATTTTAAAACTTGAATGTAAGTAAGCTTAATTTCGGTGTTAAATTGCCCGAAGGTCCATTCGAATGTCTTCCCAGAGGAAGTATGACAGTAGACCTTTCTACTGTCATACTTCCTCTGTGCCCTTTTTTTTGTAGGTTACATTTGGACCAGGAGAGACGAGGTCAACTGATGATTTGTCGGCTACAATTGAAGATCCGAAGGAAGACGGTATGCGAAGCTTTTTAAGTAATTCTAATAATACCTTATGTTACATCTCCTAGGGGAATCTTTTACCCGTAAATGGTTATGTTTCATTGAAATCTTAGACTGAATTTATGACCGTTCTACCACGCTCTGTTGTGCAACAACGAGAAAAAAGGGCTCAGTTTGATAATGTATTTATGGATCTGCCCATTCATTAACAGAAGCTGCGGGAAAACCAGGAGAGACGAGATCAACTGATGATTTGTCGGCTACAATTGAAGATCCGAAGGAAGACGGTATGCGAAGCTTTTTAAGTAATTCTAACGATACCTTATGTTACATCTCCTAGGAGAATCTTTTACCCGTAAATGGTTATGTTTCATTGAAATGTTAGACTGAATTTATGACCGTTTTACCAAGCTCTGTTGTGCAGCAACGAGAAAAAAAAGAGCTCAGTTTGATAATGTATTTATCGATCTGTCGATTCATTAACAGGAGCTGCGGGAAAAGGAAAAAAGAGAAAGAACAAGAAGAAGAAGAAGAAAAACAAAAAGAAAAACAAGAAGATTAAAATCACTCCAGTTGGAATCCTTTAGGATCGCATAAGACACAGGGGCGGATCCAGGAGCTTAATTGGGTGGCTAGAAACTCACCTTTACAACAGCCCACTAAAAAGAATATAAACTCAAAAAACCTACACAGCCGATCAGATTCACGGTGACAATAAAAGACCAAGCACCTGAATTTACAACCAAGACAGACAACCATTAATAATATGTATTTAATTTTTGCGTTTGCATTTCGTCCTTCCAAAATTTGAATGTTTTGGGACAACTACAAGAGAATTTAAACTCAATTAACGTAAATTGTGCCCTCCCCCCGCCCCCCAAAGAAAAAGTTCTGGATCTGTTCCTGAGACCCTTGTAGAATGAACTACTTCCGTAGCATGCTTCTCTAAGTATGCCAGTTTTTCATACAAATGCAGACTTGCTGACTTACACGTAGCTTTTTCTCATTTCTCATTTAAAAATGAAACGGTTAGCTGTGCCATTTTACTTCTTTCGAGGAGATGTGGAAGATCTTTCTATTTTACACGACATTCTCCTCGGTAATTTTCCCCGATTTTCAGCACATAGATTGTTAGAAATCTCGGAGATATTTCGCGATCTTTTTCAAAGGATATATATCTCAAAGCAAACTAGACAGTGATGCGATAAATTACGTGGCTTGCGAGTCTTTGGGTCAGGCCCTATTTTACCGAGACCACGTAAAAGAGAAATTATGAGAACCGCTAAAATTGGGCCTGCTCCCAGTTTAGCTCCTTCTCCAAGTTGCCCGTTCAATTCAGGTCAATTCTTTGGTGGAAAAATGAATATGTAGATAGACTGAATGAAAGACATTTTAGTTATTTGTTTGTCTCATTAAGGTTAATGCCGAGATATTATTGAACTGTCCCCAGTTGTTCACAAGATGGACAGCGCTATCGACCGGATAAATAGCTAAACAGTGAAAACCAACGTCACTGCCACCATCCCGGCGATGGTTTACTCTTTATCCGGTGGGTAGCGCTATCCACCTTTTGAACAACTGGAGCCTGCTCTTTATTAACAACACGAAGACATTGATGTTATTATGATCTTGTATAAGTACATTTTGACTTTAATCAAATTAGTGTCAAAACGATGACAACATACGAAATATAGACAGGAATTTTAAGTGATTATTTTCGATTACAACAAGTGTACAACGAATCAATCGCTTTTTGTTAAAAATTGAAAAGACAACGTAAATGCAACTCATGTAATGAACACTTTATTTTTAAATTATAAGAAGGCTGCATCATTAGACTTTAAAAGCCTTAAACCCCGTATTTTATTAAGCTTGGGGCGGGCTAAAGGCAAAGAAACCAGCAGTGACTGACCGCTACAAAAAAAGGAGGGGCATTAGCGAATGTAGAGAAGTATCGTATCGTTTCGTTTTCATATACTGCATCAACTTCAAAGTTGTGAGAAAAAAAAGGTTTAACGCTGCAAGCGGTTTCTTACTTTCAGTGCTTGTAATTGCCAGGCAATACTCATTTTAAAAAATGTGGTAAGATAAAAAAGGCGGTACGATCCACTATCCCAGTACCGTTTTATATCAGGGCTTTCGAGCGAAACAGACTCTATGACAAATAATTAAAGGTTTAGCCACATTTGGCTAGTTTCAATGAAAATTTTAAACACTCATATCGGTAATCTAGGACTTACTAAGCCTTGCATGAGACAGAGCTCGACAATTCTCCCCCCCCCCCCCAGAAAACTAGTTCTAGGCGACCGAGCTCGATTAGCTACGATTAACGTAAACCGAGCTCGGTCCATTTAAACGCGGTTACGAGAACTTGAGCGCGATAGTGAGGCTTATCGAGCTCGATAACATTCTACTTGTCCCCCCGGAAAAGTGTGAGTCCTTGCTTCACCGTCCTCGACAATTCGAGCTCGGTATCGACATATCGAGGACGGTTTCCCGAGGTCGATTTGTTCATCGAGGCCGGTTGATATATCAGTTTAGTTTTCTGGGCAACCGAGCTCGATACGAGTTTATCGAGCTCGATATGTCAACCGTCCTCGCTTTGTCGATACCGAGCTCGAGGCCTCTCATTTTTCCGGGGGGAAAAAGTAAAAATAGTTATCGAGCTCGGTGACTTATCGACCTCGGTTTTTCAAGAGAAGAAAAAAAGGGAAAAAATTGGAAATTAAAGCAATAATGACCACATGGAGTACAAAATCTAAAATGCCTTCTCGTTCTCAATTCCTTACGGACAAAAAACATTGTGTGGCTGGTCGATTAAAGTTGTTTTGGCGGCGAGTCTTTTAAAAAATATATTTTGTATTTTAAAAAAATATTGACAAAAGGCATTTTAACATAGCGCGCGTGCTTGCCCTATATAAGTCCTATCAAATCTTTATTTACGCACGCCCTTGGGTAAATAAAGATTTTTAATCATGATGACCTGTTTAGCTGTGTTTTCTCGTCTCTTTTTCCTAAGTACAAAATACCCAAATTCGACGACAATGATGAAAAACGTTCTAGCATTTTTGGAATTTAGCTTCTCCACTCAAACCAACAGCCAAAGGGGTGAAGATGTTTCGCAAATAATTAGAGCCTGAATCGTTGAAAAGTCTGCCGCAAAGATTCCCTGCTAGCAGAGGTCTCTCACGACGAGGCAAAAATGAAAGAAAGGGGAGTCTCTCCCCTTTCTCTCTTTTTTGCCTCGTCGTGAGAGACCTCTGATAACAGGGAACAGTAAAGACTGACATTCGGCTGGAAAAAGACCACAAATTGGTCTGTGTCGGGAAATATCCAATTCGTATAAAGTGTCTTCCGTTTTTTAACGTTTGTTTATCCTTTACAAAACAAGTTAATTAGAAAGTAAGCTCACAAGCGAAAAGTTATGCACTTTTGTTATCTCTGAACAATCCGACTGAAGCAGGAAAATTACTCTTGCAATAACAAGACAAATTACACCGTAAGAAGATCGACATAAATTTATTACTCACAAAAACAACTGCTGCCAGGTCTTCTCAAGAAGTCGTAGTGAACAGACATTGTTCGTAAATGAATATAAAGCAGGAAGACATCATTTTCGGGTTTTTCATGCCCACATTAGAAAACTGGAGTTGTAACGGCAAAACCGCTTTTTTGGAAAAGGTATATTTTTCTGGATATGAACACTTTCTGTTTTACTGAGGGATACCACAATATGCCGCTCTGAAGAGCTGCCTCCAAGTTTATCATAGACGCATCCGACCTGTACAGAAAAAACTTCCAATCTTAACAAAACTGTTGACAAGGGATTGAAAACCAAACACAGACGTATGCATGCACGTTGAGTTAAAAACTAACTAAATTAATTAATTAATTAATTAAAAATAGTCACAATTTTATAGTCATTCTGAATAATTTTCTTCCCGATCTGCAACAATAACCCGTGATAGCCCCTCTAGATTCATGCAAGATGGAGTTTGTTTTTTCGCTAAAAATCGAGAAAAATTAAGAATTCAGTTGTTCACGCTTAGCGTGCGTATATCGAGTTATGGATGC